>CM075852.1:53881036-54548457 GCA_037975125.1 Latrodectus hesperus | reverse complement strand
CAGAAATTTAAGCAAGTAAAATAAGGAGAATTTTATATAGTTTTTAAACTTCATTTATTTTCAAGCATTAATTTGCATTAACGTAATTGATTTTATAATCATATTTCATCATTAAAATTTGCAATAACAGCTCAATGTAAATCCTATATTTATTCATTTATAATATTGAACTTAAATCATACTTTCAAGTTAATAAGTTCAGACATTCGCTCATTCAATTAATAGAAACCACATCATAATTTTCACTTTTAAACAAAACTACAAATTTACACTTACGTTGCAAGAACATATTAACTTTTAATAGTGAGGTATCATTTTAATATAGTAAAATGTCATTAAGTTAGATATTCGTGTAATTTGAAATATGCAAAAAAAATGAATTGTTTCTAATATTCACTATTCTTTCAAAAAGCATTTTGGAACACCACAAAAGTATATACATCTTCATAAATTTACATTAAGAATTTTGACAACATCCATGCTTTCGACAATAGTATGATGGTTGAAGAATGTACAGCAATAATTATAGACTAAATTCTAAATATAGTTTATCCTTAAACAAAAAATGTTAGAATTTTTTAGGTGTATTAAAAGTATTTTAGAAATTTTTTATCTTGTGAAAAATATTAAGAAAATTCAATCAAGACTTAATTATGTATGATTTGAATTTAAGGAGTAAAAATAAATTGTGACAACACGTAGGAGACTATTTAATGGTACAAGGTTACTTTAAGACATCTGAGCATATATCAAACCTTATTTTAAGAAAAAAATAGTAACAGTAGAATAGGAACTTTACTGAATGCTTATTTCGAAATAGGTGTAATACAACATACATTTCTTATTGTTGAATAATGGCTGAGAAGGAATTCAGGATCTTTCACTTAAATGGAACAGGTATAGCCCATGGTTAGACTAAAAAGAAACCTTTATTACGCACGATAAAAGTAATAAGATTAATAACTCTAAAATAATGATTTCAAATGTGAGATTTGCATAAAATACTTTTATAAGAGGAAAAATATGTAAATTTATATGTTAGTAAATAATAAAATAAATTTTTAAGAACACTTAAAGATGTCATCATATATATTAAGATGATTTTTTAAAAAGAAAAACATTTGGTACCTATTATTTGTTACTCCAGTTCACAATTAAAAATATGAAACTATAATGCTAATTTAATCAAATGTTCATTATGTTCTATACACCCATATCTATAAATTAAGGCTAATTCAGGTTCACTCAAAAATTGAAATATAAAATAAAAGTTTCTCATGTAGATTATCACACATATCTTGAAAAATAATATACAAATTACAAGAAACCACCAGATGGCGACGATAGTGCGTTCCAATGATGAGAGTGTAAGAGACAAGTGTATAAGAAATGGTTGCAAAAAAGTAAAATTGTTCACCAGCGCTTTAAAAGCCTTTCAGTTTAATAACCGCATAACTATGGCCCAAAGGAAGCATTCGGATAATGTTTTACGTGGTAGAACTATCGGCCATCTGGAATGTGGAAACTGGAAGTATTCCAGGAATCACCTAGAGTGTCATCTCCAGACTTTAGCAATGTTTCCAAGATAATGGTAATGTGAGTAGACATTACGGTACAGGTCGATCCCGAATTTCATCTCTGAATGAGGACCGGTATTTGTCTAAAGAAACATTTGGAGCCCAGCACCAGACCTTTCTCGTCAGCTCTCTTCAGCTACCGTTACCAGAGTTTCTATGCAGAGGGCACATCGGACTTTGTCCTCGTAGGCCTGTCACATACGTTCCCCTTACCGCAACTCACTGTCACTTGCAGTTAGTCTGGAGTAGAGAGCATGCATTGTGAACACCGCAACAGTGGTCTTGTACGATGTTTTCCGACGAGTCCAGGTTTAGCTTTCAGTTTGATTCACGGCTGACTTTCATATGGAGAGGACCAGGTACCCGTTACCACCAAGAGAACACCGTTGAACAACATCGTTACGGTGGTGATGGATTGCTCGTTTGGGGAGGAATCGTTCTGGGTTCCCAAAATAACCTGCATGTTCAGAATGTAACCATAGCAAGCCACATCTATCGGGATATCATTCTGGTACAACGCTTGTTTCGAGGTAACATGGGTGCAGAATATCTGCTTATGGATGGCAACGCTCATACCCACCATGCAAATATTGTAGACGAATGTCTTCAATCGGAGTATATCACTCTTATGATCTGGCCAGCATACTCACCATATTTGAATCCAATATAGCATATGTGGGACATGCTTAACCGATGAATTACAGCCCGTCAAATTTTTCCCACATGTCTACGGAACTTCGGAAAGCATTGCTTGATGAGTGGTGTAATATTCCCCAAGATCAGATCGATAATTTGATACTCAGCATGCCAAGGCGTTGCACGGCCTTTATTGCATCGTCTGGGGGACATAATATGTATTAATCATCATACCAACCGTGTTATATTGGTTTTTGTAAATACGTTCTTTTTTTAAATTTGCTCCAGGGAGTAAAAAAATTTAATAAAAGAATCAATTTTTATTAATGATGTCAAACATATTGCATCTTTTTTGCTCTTTACCTTTTTTTAAAAAAAATGACTTTACAAATAAGTCACATTTGTTTTGCTTTTGTCTCTTTCTTTGTCTGAACTTGCATTATCCTTTATTTATGGACACGAGTGTAATATGAGATGATTTAGCTTAGATAAATATTGAATTACTGATCGAATATTATGATCTTTCTCACATATTTTTTTAAGTGAATGGTAGAAAAGTACATGTTATAATGATCTGATTCTGAAGTTTCATAATAAAGTTTCATATATATATATATATATATATATGTATATATATATATATATATATATATATATATATATATATATATATATATATATATATATATATATATATATATATATATATATATATATATATATATATATATATATATATATATATATATTTATATATATATAATTGACATTCATGCTTTCCATAGTCTTTAAAATTTATTCAGTAATTTTCTGAATTGTCTTGTATAAAAAATACACTTTTTACAAAGAGATATTTTGTATTGAATATAGTTGGGTGGCATGTTATCACTTATTATTCTTTGCTTGATTCATATAACAGTATGTCTAACATTTCATTTATCTACATTATTAATTGCATTTAAATATTTGAATGACAGTTTTTTATGATAATGGATTTTTTACGTTATTATAAATTAAAAGCGTTCCATTATAGATAATATCAAAACAGTTTACACAAATGTCATTTCAAAAGTTTGGTTACAAAAATAGTATTTAATAATTTAGTATATTTTCTAAAATTTAAAGGGAAATAATAAGAATTGCAATTTTGTAAAAGATTTTGTTGTACATGTCTAATATTTAACAGATATTTTGTGAAAAAGTGCCTTGATTTTCACGATTAAATGGAGGTCAAGTCAAACATCATATACTAAATCTAAACTTTTGAAAATTCAATTAAGTAGAATTTATGATAAATACAAATTTCAATAATTTTATTGTTAAGGAATGATTGTCTAAATTCATTTATTGATATTAGATAAAGTTTATCTTAATTTGTTTTTATTTTAAATTTTTTTAAATTTATTTTAAATGAATCCATACTCTATCACAGTTGGAAATGATAATTTTTCAACTATCTTGTTCCTTTCCTATCTCTCTATTTACGAAATAATATTATTCTTATTGATCTCATTTTTTTTAAAATTTGGTTTTATTGGTTAAATTTTAGTTATTTTCCTTAAAATTATTAATAAAACTAAATAAACTATTTCCCCTACATTTACGCATTATATGTTTTGTGAATCATAATAAGATTTTTCTTTTTACGTTATAAATTCAAGCATAAGTAACATTGGGATTTTAAATATTTGAAACTTTGAAAAATTTGTACTTTGTTTGAAGTTAAAATGTTTTGTTTCAATAAATATTCCAAAGAAATATATCTCTTTCCTTTGAATTATAAATGATTCTACCAAAAAATCTGAAACGTCTAAAAAACATATTTCTTTACTAGTAGATCCATACAAAAGATCTTTATCTTAAATAATTTATCACATTTCAGCTCACATAATGCAGTAGTAAATGTTTATCGATAAATTCTTCATTAACATTAGACACAAAAACAAAAGTATACTTTCTAAGAAAGAGACTGCTGTGATTAATTCACCGAAAAAAGAACCCACAGTAAATGTTCTGAATGCTTTTGTTTTCACTCAATTGAAAAAAAAATCTGCATTTGCTTTTAAGATAAGTGTAGGAAAAATCTATAAAATAAAAAAGGAATTAAATGAGCAATAAGAGAAAACTCATTATCAGAAAAGCATAGAATTACCATCTGTTAATTTATATAGAAATATATGGCTTCATAATATATTTCTTTTATAAAAAAATTGGCTAACATTAGTTGGATTGACAAAAAAGCATTCAGAATGCAATTATATTGGGAATAAGACTGTACTGCATAAAAATAATGTGTGTGATTTTTGGATAACAAATTAAGTAAAATTATCCATTTCATTGAGAGGAAAATTTTGAAACTTTTGTTCAGAAATTTGCCTCTTATTTCATTCTTAAGCATCTGAACAAAGTTATTTATATGTAATTTAAATGTTAGTAATTAAGCTTATGATTTTACCAAATCAGATGAAAAAAACTTAGAAATTACTATAAAATGAATGCAATAATAAAACCTTCCTTCTAATTAAATATATTAATTAAAAAATAGCTTAAATTTATATGTAAAATTGAATTAATTTTAACACACTAATTATTTATTAAACAAAACATAACAGAACTTGTAAGAAGTGATACAATTTACGAGTAAAAAGGAATAATACCTCTTATGAATAAGAAATAAACGATTGCATTATCTTATACATACATTTAAATGTAATTTAATTGAAATATTTATATTTTCCTAAGTTATCTGAAATATTTCAAAAGAAAATGTATACTGTGGCAGCATATTACAAATTTATTCTGAATGCATACTTCTGCTTCTTCAAAGATTTATATCCATAATTTTGATGATCAAATCAGTTTAGTTCCTTTTTGTATAAATATTTCTCTTCTCCCATTCTTTAACGGGAAGTGTCCTTGTCAACAAACTTAATAAATGAAAGTGGGGCTGGGTCTGTTACTGTCCCATATATCTTAAGCGGCGTCTGTGTTATTCAATCTGATAGTGTCAATATTTGATGCAAAAATGTTATGGGTATGACAAAAAATAAGGAATTCAGTCAAGGAAAACACTCTTTAAGAGTTTTGATTGATATTTGGGAAACTAAAAATTAAATATGCAAGTTATAAAATGAATGTAATCGTTATGAAGCATGCCAGAAAATCGGTTCACATGAAAAACAGTATCTGCAAAATTATATATACTTTCAATAATTAAAATTCTTAAGTGAAGTTTCTTTTAGTTAGGTAATTACACATTCATTTTAATAATTTAAAATTTACTTTAGGAGTTTTATTTAAAAAGTAGGTAATTTATATATATATAAAAGTTAAATCAGTGTAAATAGTTTAAGTAATTTAATTAAATTAAAAATAATTTTAAAAAGTGTATTATATCATGCACATATCCAATATATGAATTTATTTATGAATTAGTAATGTTTTGTGTGAATATTACGGAAGCAAATTTAAAGCATAAGATTTATAAATATCCGTTAAAATTATTAAGATAATAAAAATTTAATTAAATTTTTGAGCAAAATTTTTGAGCAAAACTAACGTTAAAATTTTTGAGCAAAACTATTAAACTATAAAAAAAGGATGAAAATTCATTATCCCGAACAAAAATAAATATTAAATCAGGGTTAAAGCTGTAGTGTTAATTCTTATATTGATATTAAAATATAATTAAGCGGAAAGCATTTGAGCTAGTGGCAAACGAAATAAATAAATCCTTATAATCTAAAGCTTCACTTCATTAAACTAGGGCGCTCCGTGGCTGAGTGGTCTAAAGCATCACCGCTAATCGCTTGAGTGCGTAGGAGTGTGGGTTCGATTCCCACCATGGCCCTGGGTGTTTTCTTCTTAATTCTTCTGTGGTTGTACACCTGTCATTGTGCTATCTGTCCTATTATTGACGAAGACTTACAAGCGGATCTCAAGAATCAAGCATACAAGTCTGAATATATGTAATGTAATAAAATAATAAAAAAATCATTAAACTTAAAATGTCTTCATATTTATTTCAAGCCCTACAGTTTCATTTTTATAAAATTTTACAATATTACTAAATTTATAGTTAAATTTTTAAATTATAGTTTTTGTATACAAATCATTATATACTTCTGAATTTCAACATAAGTAGAATAGAATTAATTTTCTTAGAACAGTATAGGAATATTTATATGGAATTAAACACTTTTGTCAGAAATGAAAAGCATTCAAGGATACCTAAGGCATAACGATGTTTTAATCAAAAGAAAATGTTTTCAGAAATATGCTTAAGTTCTCTATGAGTCTTGATACACATGCATGTATCCTTTTATACATAATGCTAGAGTTGAGTTTTCTATAACCATCTTCAGCCTGTACAACTAAATAATTATGCAATACTTTTACTTATATGTGATTATAATTAAACAGTTATTTCATATAAAATTCTGTAATTTTTCATCACTCTGAAGATATTGAATCTATTGTTGTTTTTTCTGTTTCTGATAAAAAGATGATGGACCATACAGACTGATGGAGATAGATTCTATATGCAAGCTACTAGCTTTTTATTATCACAGTTCTACAATAACATTTTGTTAAATATTATATTTTGATCAATATAATTTAAAATATAGGAGTTTATTATATACGTATGTATGTCTTTGAGAAAGATTTGGATTGTAGATGCCAGCTGTGCATCTCTTATTATCTTATATGTATATATATATATATATATATATATATATATATATATATATATATATATATATATATATATATGGTAATATGAAAGCATTTGTATGACAATATACTTTGATTAAGAATAATTTAAAATATATGAGCATAATACATACACATGTTTATGTGCATGTGATTTTAGGTTACACTACTAAATTTAAGAAAAAATTAAACTATGCAATGATTTAAATTGCTTCTCTTTTCCTCTCCAACTACGATTTCCTCATAATTTATAATGAGGGATAATCCAGGCCATTGAGATTTTTCTTGCCTAGGAAGAGATTGCGCAGAAGCTACAATATGAAATTTAAGCTATGCAAAACTTCATGGAAAGTGGGAATCTGAAATAAAATTATTCATTGACTAAAAACACATTCTTCGATGGCATACAAATAAAGTAAATTACCACAAAATCTCTAAAATTTTATGTTCATTTCAAAAAATATAGGCAGTTTTATCCAGAAATGAAGTGAAAGTTTTCATAACCCTACAAAAAAGAGTTAAAACTCAAGGATGTACCGGACTCTATATCTATCTATCTATCCTATATATATATATATATATATATATATATATATATATATATATATATATATATATATATATATATATATATATATATATATATATATATATATATATATATATATATATATATATATATATATATATGTCAATTTAATATTTTTCCTTTGAAAAGATTTATTGATTTTAAAGCAATAAAATAATACACGTATTATGGAATTTTCCTGCCATTTCCCTAAAGTATTTGCAACATATATGTAATATTTCAATACGAAATGGAAGTTTATACCATTTCTTTAAAATATTATTTCTAATATCATTCATTTCCAAACGTCACTAGAGGCAATATATAATCTTAATGAAGGATATTTCTTACATTCATAAAAATAATTTTACCTCTATTCTCTTAAAATTAAAAACAGTAGCCTTAAAACAATAAAAAAATTCTCTTTAAATTGGTTTATTAGCTAGCATTCTAATATTTTTCCACATTGTCTTAAATTTTTATATTATATTTGATTTGATCAAATTTTTTCATTTGTGTAAGCATTTAAGTAATAAAAGAAAATATTTTGTACTGATTAAATGGTACCAAATATTTTTATAAAAGTAAACACAGTTTCTGCACCGCAAAAAGTAAAATTCTTAAACTATTGAAAATTACTTTCCTAATATGAAATCCGATTTTTTCAAGAACGTTTTTTTTAAAAATATGTCTTAATATTAAAATCATGGTATTGTTTTTAATACAATGTGTTGCCAATTGTTTTATGATTGTTTATTCAAGTATTTGAATATATTATAATGCTAAGATTTCTATAAAATGTGTCTTATTTCTATATTAAGAACATTAGATTTGATCTTACAGTAATCAAGATAATATGACAGAATTGTTAATGCGTCATTTACTTATCATTCAACAGTTATGAGTGTTTCTTGTGCAATTTATGTTTTCTTTGTCTAATAAATATTTTAATCAAATTTTACTAAAAGTTATACCATAATAATTCATAAATCAATTGCTTTTTAGTTTTTAGTGTTTCTGAAATATTTTTAGTATCTCTGTAGAAAAATATTTGAAAATTCATCTATTCAACCAATTAATTGCGAAAATGTTTCATGTACAGAAGATAAAATAACTAAATTTGTTTTTTCTCTGCAAATTAAATATCCCATTATTGTACTGAAATTATCCATAATGCATGTCTATGTTGCTATAATTCCTAGTGGGAAATATTTAGAAAAAAATTGTCAATAGGGAATTACAGGTATTATGTGTAAAACATTTAACAATATTACAGATTTAACAAAAATAATATATCGGCATTAAATTAATTTTAAGAAAAAGAACAGTAATTGATTCACTGATTTTTGGAACTATGGTAATTAATTTCGACAATGTGTGTGAAATAGAGCTTAACTAGTAATAGTTATTTAGAATTTTTTGCAATTTATATTAAAATGCCTTCTAAAGTTACTTTTCAATAAATTTTCAGTTTTCACGTGATCTTACGGAATCTTCCAGAATTTGGTGCTGTCCTGAATATTACCGAACAAGGGAAGGTGGATTTAAAATAAAGCATCTTAATCTAAAGGATGTTGCAAGTAATTAAAAAACTCCCAACATATTATTATATGTGTTAAAGATTTGATATTAGTTTTTTGTGTATGCCAGATTCAATTTTTATTATCTAAATCTTAGATTTTATGGATCAAACATTCTGAAGTGGCAAATAGAATTTCAGTATGTTAGAAAGAACACAATGAAGATTTTTAAGTGTCAAGAGCAACAAAAATATAATAAATGCAGCAATGCAGAGGTAGAAATAAGAAAGTGAAACTAAATACAATTAAGCCATAAATTATATTTATGTAGAAAAATATGTAAAAGGGACTTAATTGATTGGTTATGAAAATGCAAAATAATAATTGTTGTAAATAAAATAATACAAGTAATCGCAAAGATACACGAAGTCAGTCTCTTTTCGTCTGTAAAGCTTGTAGTCTTCTAAGACGTCCGTAAATTTTACACCAATCGTCTGCTGCGCTGCCTTCTGATTGGTGGTTGGGTTAAAGCCATCCAAAATCTATAAATACACCATGTTTTGTTCTCTTAGTTTAGTATATGCATAATTTCTTTCTTTGTAACTTGCTTCATTAAATATTCCTTTTGCGATTCATGGACTCTTGTTCGTTTAACGAATTTCAACAGCAGAGCGTGATTTTCACTGTTATAAATTGAAAGCAGTTTTTTTTTTAAATTTATTGCTTGATAGAATAAATTTAACAATAAACAATGGCTTCATCGCATGATTTGTATGGTGTAAATGCATTTGATGGAAAGAACTTTCCAGTGTGGCGGCGACGAGTGGAAGCTGTTTTGTCTGCGAAAGAACTGGAAACATACTTAGTTAAGGATGTGAATAAGGAAGCAGAAGTCGTTAAAGGAAAGAAAGCCTACGCATTACTCATGTCACTCTTAAGTGATCAAGTGCTCGTATCAATGAGTGGTGAAAATACGGCGAAGGAATTATGGGAGAAACTTCATGCTGTTTATGAAAGCAATAGAGTGGTAAACCAAATACTAACTAGAAAACGTCTTGCTACACTTAAAAAAAACAGAGATGTTCCAATGCGCCAGCAAATAGATGAATTTTCAAAACTTGTCCCCGATTTACGAATGTCTGGAGCGGAGGTTAGTGATATTGATATTGTCGTCTATATTTTGATGTCTCTCCCTACAGAATTCGAAATATTAAGGTTGCATTAGAGAATCAACCGAGTGAGAATTTATCTTTAGATTTTGTAACTCAGCGTTTGATAGACTCTGAAGATCTTTTTAATGATTCGAGACATAAAATTAGTATTCGTTTTATGAAACAAACTGTGGATAGTGCGGCTTTTTCTATGAGAAAAGAACTCACATTTTTTCATTGTAAAAAGAAAGGACATACTGCTAAATTCTATAAAAAGAAAACGTGCTATAATTGTGGTCGTGTTGGTCGTTTTAAAAAGAAATGTAAAATAAAATCTGAATCTATGACTGATGAAAAATATTCTTCTGCTCTATCTTTTGCTGCAGGCAATTTGAATTTCGGAAGTCCGAAAAAGTTTTTTATTGATTCCGGGGCAACATTCCATATGTGCTCTCAGAAAGACTGGTTTTCATATATTAAACCGTCATCAGGAACTATTCGATGTGCATTCCGCTCCACTGCACTGGAAGTGAAAGGTAATGGAAGTGTAAAAGGCAAAACATCGAATGGAATTGACATAACTTTAGAAAATGTACTTTTTGTTCCTGAACTCAATGGAGAATTAATTTCTGTAAAGAATATTGAATGACATGGATATAGTGTTATTTTTAGAAACAAAAAAGTGTTAATCGAAAATGAGAAAGAAAACATTTGCTTGGGCTATCGTGATGATAGCGGACAATATATTTATTACTTTGTTCCAAACTGTGAAATTTCCCTCACTGTGAAAGAAAAAGACTAATTTATGGCACAAACGACTTGGATATTCCTCTAATAAAGCCTTAAAAGAACTTGGGTTGCCTATCTTTGATAAATTTTGTGAAGTGTGTACTTTTTCCAAACAAAGTGCTTCTCCTATAGGAAAAGGTTCTAGACGAAGGGAATCCGAAACTATGACATTGATTTACACAGATGTTTGTGGCCTTATTGATCCACCTATGGCTACAGGTGAGCGTTATTTTATGACATTAATTGATGATTATTCACGTTTTATGGAAGTTTGTTTGCTGAAAAGAAAAAGTGATGTTGTGAATCAATTAAGATGTTTTTTAAAAGCAAATCTTTCAGTACGGAAAATTAGGTGCGACAATGCAAAAGAATGTGTTTGTGGTGAACTCATCAAATGTGCTACTAAATTTGGTGTTACAATAGATCCAGTTCCTTCTTACACAGCACCTTTAAATGTAGTTGCTGAGCGTGCCAATCACACATTGTTAGAAAAAATGCGAGCTTAGCAAGAAATTTTGGGGATTTTCAATTTTAACTGCTGCATACCTAAGAAACAGAATTCCTAGTAGATCCATAGAGAACTATACTCCTTATAAATTAAAATATGGTAAAGATCCCGATCTTCAAAACATTCGAATATTTGGATGCAATGCATACATGTTGGTTCCTCCCTCTCAAAGGAAAAAATTAGATAAGAAGTCAAGCAGGATGATATTTGTGGGATATTCGACTATTGACATATCGTTTAATGGATCCAGATTCAAAGAGAATAGTGATATCAAGGAACGTTATATTTAACGAAGAAAGAAAAATGGATTTAGAAGATAAAAATATTCTGAATGTGGATTCCATTATTTCGGAAAATGAAGATGGTGTAGAAATTGGTAGTGAAGAAAATATTACTGAAACAATTGTTACAGAATAAATTTTGGAAAGACCACAAAGGCATAAGAAACCATCAGTTAAATATCTTGAACCAGAAATTTATGAAGCAATGGTAATTTTTGAAGATTCATTATCGCCTAAAGACTTATCTGCACTGCCAGAGGAAGAACAGAGTCTTTGAAAAAAAGCAATGGATGAAGGAATGCAGTCCATGGAAAATAACGAAGTTTGGTCTCTTGAAGAATTACCACATGAAAAACGTGCAATTTCTTGCAAATGGATTCTACGAGAAAAAAGGAGATGGAAAATATAAGGCTCGACTTGTTGCTCGTGGTTTTATGCAAAGAAAAGGAGTGGATTATGATAAAACATTTTCACCTGTTATTAGCATTCCTGCATTACGTATAGTGTTTACTATTATTCTTCAAGAAAATTTAAAAGTTTATTCACTGGATGTTAAAACTGCATTTCTTAATGGTGAATTAAAAGAAATTATTTACATGGATCAACCAGAAGGATATGATGATAATCGTGGCAGGAAGTGCCGCATAAACAAAAGTTTATATAGACTTAAGCAATCACCTCGTCAATGGTATATAAAAATTTTAAATTTCATTCTCAAATTAAACTTTAAGCCATTAAATAGTGAACAATGCATTTTATTCCTCAGTCTAAAGGTAAAAGAATTCTAATGGCACTTTATGTGGACAATTTATTAATTGCGAGTACTGATGGTAGTGAAATCAAAATTATAATTGGATTATTATCAAATGAATTTGAAATGTCTAAATCTGGAGCATTTTCTGAATTTTTAGGAATTAAAATAACATTTACACCTGATGGACTGTATCTAGATCAAGAAACATATATTTTGAATTTATTAAACATATTTAAAATGATTGATGCTAAAATAGTCTATTCCCATGGAAGTATGAGCAAGAGCAGCTGATTTTGAGAAAGGAAGTGCTTTTGGTGGAGCCTACCGAGAACTAATTGGCTCTTTAATTTATTTAGCGTTTACATCTCGTCCTGATATCCTTTATGCTGTAAACTGCTTGAGTCAACTTCAAGAACACCCTGCTGATAGTGCTTGGAGGGCATTGAAAAGAATTTTGAGATACCTGAAGGTACTTCAACTTTAAAACTGGAATATAAAAAGTGTGTGGATAAAAATTCATGCTTAAATGTCTATGCAGATGCTAACTGGGGTGCAAACCCAAATGACAGAAAATCCATTTCTGATAAGATAATTATGTTTAATAATTTCCCAATATCTTGCCGAAAACAAAATTGTATTGCTTTATCTTCCACAGAAGCAGAAATTATTGCCCTAAGTAAAGCCATTCAAGATGCATTGTGGTTGAATACCATTATTTTGGAATTAAATGATATTAAAGAAATCATGATTTTTGAAGATAATCAATCTTGTATTAAGTGTGTAACAAATGAAAACAACAAAGGTCGATTAAAACATATAGACATTAAATTAAAATTTATTCGACATTCCTTGTGTAAATTGTCATGATATAAAAGTTCACAATGTTTCATCTAACCTACAAATTGCTGATACGTTTACAAATCTTTATCTAAGTTTAAATTAAAGGAAATTTAACCATCATGTGGATTAAAATTGTATTAGATTACATCATGTAATATTCAAGCCATCCAATGTAAATATTGGATGGCTTGAACGTTTCTAATTTCTTAATGTATACTTATTTCTATTGATTTATATGATTTTACTGTGCATGTTTCTTTGTAATTAAGGGCGAGTGTTGTAAATAATATAATACAAGTAATCGCAAAGAAACACAAAGTCAATCTCTTTTCATCTGTAAAGCTTGTAGTCTTCTAAGACGTCCGTAAATTTTACACCAATCGTCTGCTTTCTGATTGGTGGTTGTGTTCAAGCCGTCCAAAATCTATAAATACACCATGTTCTGTTCTCTTTGTTTAGTATATGTATAATTTCTTTCTTTGTAACTTGCTTCGTTAAATATTCTTTTTGCGATTCATGGACTCTTGTTCGTTTAACGAATTTCAAGAATAATAATAAAGGAAAAATGTGTTTCTAGGAAGCATACCAATATCTTACATTAATTCAATTCTCAGAAGTTCCATTGCGTATCCAAAAATCTAAAATATTAGTATTTGTAAAAATAAAAATTAAAATTTATTCATTAAATAAAGATATTAGGCCCACAATAAAATGACTTAAATAATAACTCTACATTTTTAGATTAATATGACAATTTTAGATTTATCGCATATATTCAGTGTGTATAGCTTTATGAATTGCCTCCAAAAGTTTAGTAACAAATGAATATGTGGACCAATTAGCAAATTAACAACTGCAGAAATAAAATTTGGATGACATGTGCACAGACAAATATTATTGATTGTAACATAGAAGTTTATTTAAAAACTAATAAATTGTTTACAAAAAAAAGTCGTGTTGGAAATGTCTATTATTAGGAAAAAAGAGCAATCACAGTTTTATGTGGTAAAGTGTTACAGAAACATAGCAAAAAAAAAGTGGTTTAATAAGAGACAGGCTAACTTCTAGTATGAAAGCATGACAATTTAATTGACAGCATGGAAAATTGATGACATTCACTTTCCATGCTCTCAATTAAATTGTCTTTTATTGAAATTGGAAGTAAAGGCCAGGCACTGAGTAAGTTGTTTTCCAACTCTCCTACAAACTTTGGAGGAATTAAAGCAGCAACTTGTCTTCCAAAATAGTCGCGCATATGTTATTTGGTATTCAGGTCAGAGGATCAAACTGGCCATTCCATTCACTCCAAATCAAGAAACGTAAGTTTTTTTTTAACAAATGCACTTTGATGAACTCGTGTATTAAAAATGTGTAGCAAAACCATCCAATAAAATGAAATCATTTGCAACTGCATCTGCGTATATGTGGACATATGCATCAAGTATCTCAGCAAGATATCAAATACCAGTCATACTTCTTCCCTGAAGCAGAGACAGGTCAATATGACAACTGAGTAAGATTCCTTTTTAAGCCATTATTTCATCACCATGGTAACTATTTCTTTTCACAGAGTTGAATTGATGGTATCTTGTTATTTGCTCTCATCAGATCAGCACATGTCTTTAATCACTCTCTTGTGAGAATCTGAATTCGCCTATAAAAAGTACTAAATTTTATCACTGTCTGGTTGAAGAAACTTGCTCTCTTACCAAAAATAAGCTGAGTTTCCTCTGCCGGCTGTGAGGAGGTCACAAAAAAATTCACCTTGCCTTAAAATCTGCTTGATGAAGAACACATTCCCACTTAACTTGCGGATAGAGTAGATTGCAGCAAGTTGCAGCACAGAAATGAATCTTTCCTTTCAGGCTGAAAGAAAAAAGGCTTTCAGGCTAAAAGAGTTAAAAAGTGGCCTTCTGCAGATACTGTAGCTTGCGGCTGGAATAGAATGGTCTAACGAACAGAGAAGTTTCAGTTTGAACTGGATTCAAGCGAATACGGACCATATTGCGAGACACAATAAGGTGCTTATAGCATCTGTTTGTGACGCATCCATTTCTACACCTACCACCTATCCTCCACTTGACACCTAGCGAATCGGCAAGCAGATTCTCTCCTATAATGGTGGAGACTTATTGACTATTGTTATGCTAACAAAAGTTGAAAATCAATAAAAGTTAAGCGCATAAATTACGAGAACCTGAAATTTTGCATATTTTACTCTCTCTTTCAAATATACCTAATGTTTTCTATCAAAGTAGGAGTATTTAACGTTTTTGCATTAATATATATAAGTTAGATTTAATCATATATAATTTATAAGTTTTATTATTAGTAACGTTCATTTATGGCGAGCTACAAAATACTTATCGTTCTTTAACATTATAAATTATAAACATTGCAGTAAGCTAATTAATATATTTATGAACTAATTATATATATATATATATATATATATATATATATATATATATATTATATATATATATATTATTTAATAAAGAAAAAATAATTTGAAGTTTAGGTATATGAAGCATGTATATAAAATGTATTAAAATTAATTATATTTCAAGCCCCGTGATTCCTGAGTATTAAGAAAGAAAAAATATAACATATTAATTCGTGTAAAAATTTGGAAATGATTTTGTTAAATAATGTATAAATTTTAAAAGGCATACACAAGAATGAAGAGAATTCCAAATGCGACATCTAAAATGCTTATAATGAAATATTTCTGTTTGATCTGTTAATAATGCTGTTCAGCAAAAGAAATTGAAAATGAATGTTCAAAGACTTACCAGAAATGTTTGATTTGTAACACTTTTGAATTTGGAGTTGTAAAATCAAGAATTTAAAATAAATAGTACATTTAACACAAAAATAGGCTAGATATAAAATATAAACTTAATAAGTTTATGATCTATATGAACTTTTAATACTAAAATTTAAGAAAAATGATGTATGGATAGATATTCAATATAGAATTTTTATTTATTTCATTATAATCTTACGAAAACAAATATGATGTAACAATTATTATCCATGACTGTATTTTTATAAAGTATTATGTGCTATATTTTAAGAAAAAATTTATACCACAAATAGAAAAATAGCATAATTTATAAGCTCTTAAAGCATTTTTAAAACTAAGCGTTCCTCAAAATGTTTAAGAAAATAAAATAATTAAAAATTTTTATTACAAAGATAGTTTAAGTATCTAAGGAGAGTAGATCTTATTTTACTCACCACTCACCTTCCTTCAACATATTTACAGCAAAATCTTCAAGTTATAGAATTATTTCTATGCACTCAAATAAGTCTAAAACAGTAATCATAGTTTGAACATGATTGCTTGTTTTAAAACAAAAAACTTATTTTTAAGTAAAAAAAAAAAATTAAGAAAACAAACGCAAATAGTAGAAGCTAAAATATATTATACAACCATAAAAAATAGTTTATTATAGTATACGTATTAACAAGACGCATGCCACTGTAATTTCGTATAAAATTTTGTATGGCACCTTTAAAAAAACATTTAGATCTCATATTTATATACTGTAATTTAAATAGGCATAATCAATTTTATATACTAAAGAATTAATAAAATAAATTTGTTATCAATAACAGATTGTAAAAATATATAATCTGCAAGGTTAAATGCATGGGTACAAAGAAACAAAAATTTATTTTCAGTAAATAATGTTAAAAATTATTGAATGCCCATGCAATATCACATTGCATTTTTATTAGAATTCTTTCATATTGAAATATATAAAATATTTAAAAAATTGATTTGCGAATTTCATTGGATTGTTTCATGTTTCGTAATTTTTATATTTATAGAGAAATTAACTGCCTCTTATTTTTCTGTTATACTGTGTGTGTCACTTGAATAGGATAATTTACTAGAACGATATCGAAAGAAAAATTTTAATTTTTAACTTAATATAAATTTTGAAAATCATAATTTGAAAATTTAAATTGGAATGTAAATTTAAAATATACATTATAATATATTTGAAATTCATAAGAACTAAAAGTAATATATATATATATATATATATATATATATATATATATATATATATATATATATATATATATATATATATATATATATATATATATATATATATATATATATATATATATATAAAATACTTGCTGCTACTATTTAAATATTTTATGATTTTATTTGAAATAGCATTTTAAATTAGTCACTTTGTTCATAATCGTATTATGTTAGAGAGTTTTTAATACGATATATAAAAGGACTTTATTATAAAATAAAATTTAAATATTCTTTATATTAGCTGTTGTTGTTTAGTGGAAATGATAAAAAATAGAAAGTGACTCTGTTTCTGACATCGTTTAACATTCTTTTTAAATAAGTAAATAAAATAATAACGTATGTTTTCATTTTTCAAATAATTAGAAGTAATAATTACATAAAAAATGTAGCAGAATAACGGCAGATTGTTTAGTGTAATTTTCGTTTTATTTAATTCTGCAATAAAGGTAATTGTATTTTTGTAAGCCTTAATTTCTTTTTCTTTATGTAAATGTTATTGATTAGTATTCTGCATTTCGTAATTACAGTAAAACAATTGCTGAAAACATAAGTGAGACGAGTTTTTATAAAACATACTTTATTTAACAGTTGCTTTATTTTTTATTGATGATCTTATTGTCATTATTTATATAATAAAATACTTTTTTGTCTTACTTCAATTATAGGTTAAAAATAGAAGATGATTTATAAATAATTTCAAAAAACTTTCGGCATTTGATGATCAAGTTTTCGAAGATTAATTTCGGTACCTTAATCAGCAAAAAAATCTAGAGAAAAAATACTAACTAAAGTTATTTGAGGCAATTAATAAAAATGTTCCATGAAATGATTAAAATTAATGAACCATAAATAGAAAAAGTCAACGATTGAGAGTTTTCTATCAACTTAAATATGTTTCTAAACAATATTTATTCCGAGTCATTAATTAATAAATAATATTATTATAAACATTTTCATTTAATGGTGTATTTTTTTGTTTTGCAAAATGTAAAAGCAGCATTTTGTGTATTAAATTTGTAAAATTTCCAATTAGTACTACAAAATTAAAAATAATAACCATAAACTTAATATTGTTTTTAAATGCGTTCTTTTTTTCTAATTACTAAATTTTTCCTAAATAGGTGTTATAGGTAAGTTAGAAGTTATGGCGCTTGATTATTTTATTTAAGTTACTTCTATGACTTTCATTGTCAATTAAATTATAAAATAGAGATTTCCTTTTAAATGATTTTAGGAATAAAATTTGCAATTTTTTGTGACGAGAGAAAAGCGTTGCTACAGTCAGAAAGTTTAAAAGTATATTTCCCTTTAAATGAAGTAAAAATGAAAGAGATTAATCATATCATCATTATTAAATTAAATGAAAACTTTATTTATTTGATATATTTTATTTGGAAAATGTTTGCATTATTCAAACTAATGATTTATTTTGTTTGGCTTAAAGAAAATATGTTTTTAAAAGAATAAAAAATGAACTAAATGTCGAAACCACAAATAATGCTAAAATTTATTGAGTTATTTTAATCATTCTACAATTTTTTGCAAAATATAGTTAAGTTGCTATTCTTTGCGACTATTTACATGTCAATAAATTTTAAAAATATTCAATGAAAATATATTTTATTTTAACTCACTTAATTAATTTTTTCTTGTTTATTTATGTTGAAAAAAAATAGTTCGTATATGTATTTAAAAATTTAACTACGGTACCTTTTTATGTGGTATTAAATTATTGCTTTTATATTTATAAAAAATACGTAATACGATTAATTAATTCAATGTAGGATTGTCAACAAATTTTAAAGAAAAATCCTTTTTTTATTTTGGCTTGAATTTCTATTAAACACATGTTTGAAAATAAATAATGCTTTTAGCAACCTTTTATGTTTAAACAAACAACTTTTTTATTAAAAATAATGTTTTAATTTTCATTTTATATCTATTTTTGTTTTATTAACATATATTATTGAAAAATATATTTAATTTCGAATTTAAAAAAAACGTGATCCTTTACTTTAATTAAAATAATTGAATTTTCTAAAGTAATGTTTACTATCAGTATGTATTTAAGAATTTGCATAGTTAAATAATATGTTCTTAGAATGTTGAGGTATTATCTATGCATTTTTTTTACTCAGAAAAATCAAATAATTAAAAAATCTTTCTTAAATTTAATTTCAAAACACATTTTTAACAATTCCTATCATTTCATGTTTTTTTAGAAAATAATTTTATAATTTTATTTTTTATGGATAATTTTAAATAATTAATATTTTTTTCAAATAATTATTTGTTTCTTAATTTTGTTTTCATTATAATAAATTTTATGTTGAAAAAATGCTAAGCATTTAAAAGTTTTTATTTCAGGCAATAAAGCAATATATTATATCATTTCTGCTACATATATGCTCTTAAAATTTATATATATTCATTCAATTTCACAATAAATTTATGTTAGAATATTATCTTACACACCTTACTCACAAATATTAAAAGTCATATAGTGTTAGTGAAAAAAATTACAATTCAACAACTTCTACTCTATAGAGTTTCAATTACTACAGAGGTAATGCATTTTGAGAGAGATGTAAATCAATTTTTTTTCATAATTCATTTATTTTACATCATGCTTTCAATCATTTTAAAAATATATAAAATTAAAAATGATTATGTTATATAAATATTAAAATCATATTGCATATGAATAGAATATAGTCACACCTCTTTTTACGCGATACAATAAAAAATGTACGGTATAATGCTTCTTATTTTAACTTATTTTTTTGCATACTAGACTACATTAAACTCCTGTGTAAATATTTGTTTTTATTATAATTTCTTATTAACAGTATAAAATTAACTATATAATTTTCATAATTTGCTGGTAGAAAATCTCTACATTTATTAAAATATAATGCTATTTTTTTTAATCAAGTGGACTCCATATCCGTATCTTAGTTCATAACATTCGAGGCAAATAACATAATTACAATGAAAACTTGCACAGCACATGCAATTAGAAATTAAATATTATGTGCTATTTCTTAGTTGAGTATTTAACATTTATTTCATTAAATTGAAAACACAAATTTATGTGCATTTTTTATAATTTCTTTATTTTTATTTTAACTTTTGATTCCCTATTAATTATGATTGAAAGACTTATTTATTTTAATAAATACTGCCAATAATTCTAATATATATATATGAACAAATATGTAATATATAGAATTATTATTTTCACTTCTTTGAAAAAGATTAAGTCATTGCCTACACATAGAATCAATGACTTAAATTCCTAAATTATTTGATTCTATTATATTAAGTTGTATAGAATTTTCTCCAATCGTTCTAGTGTAATTCAGAGAAACCTCAATTTCTGCAATATTTAGTGACTTAGAGTTTTCTAATGATTACTAAAATCCATTTAATGATTTAGGAAAAAATAATATTATATAGATTTATAACAATTCCTTAAAATCTTTCGCAAAAATATTAGAAATATAACATTTCATTTTAATGCTTATTTATACGACTTTTTTGTTTATTAGGGACATAAAAAAATCATTTATTCTGATCTAATTTCTAAAATCATTAAATTCTGAGATTTTTTTAAAAAAGCACAAAATTTTTATTTTTATTTAACTTCGCAATTTAAGAATTAATATGATATTTTCCTAGGGCTTGAGTAGCTACCAGGCGCGTCGGCAGGTGGTGGATAGACGAATGTTCTGTAGAAATGACAGGATAGCCTTGAATACAGAATCAGAGGCTGTGAACCAGCTCCCGTAAACCCTGGTGTTATGCGATCCGTGCCTAGGGCTAATTGGCACCGCGGTATTGGTGTCTTAACGGAGCCTCTAGTTGCCTGGCAAACTTCTAGAGTAATTTGCCTTGCCCAGTAACTCAGGCAACGCTGGGTGGACTATTATATTACCTGAGCTTATTAATTGTTATCTTGTGGCTGAAAAGACACAAAAAATAACAAACTTCTCTGCATTTGCAGGTAGTAGACCTCTGAAGTAGACCTTTCTGAAAAAGACAAGGAAACTCAGAGGCAATCTAGTGAAGGGGCAGCAATGAATCCTTCACAGGAGATAGAAGTGACCTCCAAACCATATTCTTCTGGCGTAAGTCAGGAACCTATCCCTAGCATGACTGACTCTCTGACCAGAATCATTTGTGTATCGTCAGTGAGGATTGCATCTGAAATTCTAAGATGCTCTAGGCAGAAGATATGTTTAATCGTAGGCTTCATAACTGGGCACTACTATTTCAGAAAACACCTCCATAAAATGGGACTGTTTCAGCAAGACCCTATCTGCAGGAAATGTTATACGCAAGAGGAAACGGCCAAGCATATCATTTACGAATGCGAGGCTCTTGCCCTCCCTAGATTTACTTCTTTAGGCATCATCCATACTAGAGAGTTACACTTAGACTCCATTAAAGGGTTATCGGACTTTATTAATAAAGTAGGTGACCCGAGCAACTGGAACTAGGAAGCATTGGGTTTGGAGTTAATAGTACAAAATGCTGATTAAAGCAGATGTGCTAATGACATACAAACCCAACCTTAAGAAGAAGAAGAAGAATATGATATTTTCAGTGTAACTAAATGCTTAAAAATATTTATGTTTTGATAGTATCATGTTGTGGTTTCAAAGTTTGTTGAAATGGACAATTTATTATTGGACCCCATTACAAAATTGATATGTGCTTGTTGCATTTCAATTACACATTTGTGGGTTATCACATTTATAAATTTTAGGAAAATAATATTAAAAATAACTCAAATGCATTACTTTCTCTACTGATATAAAGTTTAGCTATGCAGCATGTATTGTGATACTTTTTCATCTGATACGGTAGGTCACATATTTGTTTACAAAGTCTTTTGATTCCTAAAACTTTTAACTTATATTTAGAATAAAGTTAATAATCTTAAAGGACGTAATTTTATGAACTTTGTAACTCACATGTGATCCATAAGATAAGGAAACAAAATGAAAACATTCATCAGATTTAATGAACCTTCAGCATTTATAAACTAGAATATTTTTAAACGCTAATTATTTTTTATTCCTGCATGTATTTAGTTTAATAAGTTGCAAATAAATTAATTTTTTCAAGTAGAAAAATTTAAAAAGACTTAATATGATTACCTAAATCAAAGAATAATTTACTTAATTAGAAATGCTTACAGTATTTAAAAACACAGTAATATAGTTAAAAATAAAATGCTTATTTGTTGTTGTTCATTTCTTCTATTAATATATCAAAATAATTTTAAATAACTGAAACATGAAAATAATGATTGAAACTTACATTTCATTATATTTCAAAGAATATTTTTTAGAAGTCATCTGAAAATAGGTCCCATTTCAGTATTTTCAAATCGAATCATCATAAATTGTCAAAATAAGAAAGGAAGTAATAAATAGTCTAAAATACATAAAAAATCTTTGTAACCACCGAATGGAACTCTTGATTTGTAAAGGGAAGAAATATCATCTAGATCACTAAATGTAACGGTAAAGCGAGACACTGAAATGAGATTTTCTGGCTGGATTTTAGAATAGATTTTGTTAAAATTCCTTCTATTTTATCCAAAATAAGTTTATCATATACATTTTGGATATGATTACCATACCAACATAAAATATAAGTATAGATTATTATATATCATGTAATTAAAAATATATATAAGGATTTAATTTTAGTCACACCCAAAAGAATAAGTAACTATTTAAATCAATTGCCTCAGAAAAAAGGAATTTCAAAAACCAGACAAATTTTCTGTAAAATTTTAAAAGCAAGTTTGAAAGAAAAATCCAATTTAATAAATGTAAATGGATACTGTTTAATAGTTTTGAAAATACATTTTTAATAACTTTCATGCAATAGAAAAAACTAAAACAAACATTTGAATTTATTTTAACATTGAAAAAATTTAATTTTTTATAATTTTTTTAAAGCCTTCATGCTTAAAATCTTTTAAGTAGATATATAGTATAAAAATGTGACTTTGTATCCCATAGTACAAATTTGTTCTGATAAGCTTAAGTTAATGTGCAAAATCTTCTGATATCTTAAATAATTCGTGAAAAATAAATTATATTCAGTTTTTAAATTTTTACTTTATAAATATGAAAATTTATTGGTGTAATAATCATCAAATTGTTTCATTCATAATTATCAGATATTGAATTTTACAGTATATATATTCAAACAAGTGACTGCTAAATATTGTAATGAATTTAGTATTTTAAGCATATCATAATTAAAAAAACAATAATTGGTAAAAAATATGCAAAATATTTGAAAAAGGAAATATTCACGTTGACATATTAAAGATGTAACTTACGCAGTTTCAATAATTCACTCTATGAAAGTTAAAGCAAAATTAGAAAACATTAATGTTTTTGTTTTCTTAACAAAAACATTTTTGTGAAATACTATTTTGTGATTATAAGTAATTATAATAAAATTTAAAACTCCTGTCGCAATTTAATTGTGAAAAAAAAAACCATTCTTTTACTGAATACTGTTTACTTGGTGAATCTTGAATTAGATGAATAAAGAAGTATTTGTGTGGGGTTTTCAAATATAATTGAATATTCTTAACTATTTATGCAAGAAATATGTATTTTCAACCTTATAGTTTATGATTTTTTTTCATATTTATATAGGTATATATTCTGGATTTGCTTATAATTTTACTGCACTTAGTTTAAAATCGATTTATATATACATTTATATTCAAGCTCATTTTATCCTTTAATAATATCTTTAAAGAAATACTTTTGAGCACGATTTCTGAATTAACCTCATCATTCTGTAAAAAACTTACAACCACTAGCATTTCTTAAATCCATATTTTTGAGATACTTTTGATATTTTGCTTTACGATTTTTGCATTATGATTTAGTAACTTAAAAATTCTTATGTAACAATCCTTATTTCTCTATTTTGACTGTGGATTCTTCATGCAAAATGTACAGGCTATTGTAATATTTAAATTTATCACAATCAGATTTTAAATGTACCCAAATTGAGGTAGAAAATTAACTAAATTAAATTGTAAACTAGTTTCTAAATAAGTGTTATTACAAAATAAACAGGTTTCTATCCATATTTTATCATTGCTGTGATGACGATAATGATATTTATTATTACTGTTCGCTCATTTTATTGGATAAAATGCATAACTTTAGTTTAAAAAATAATACGTAATTATTCTATACCATAATGTGGAACTTATATTGTATTAATTATAATAATATAATAATCTGTGAACTTAAAGGATTTTACAATTAATGTAAATTCCTCTTGCAATTAAGTTACTAAAATAAATTATTAAGTTTTATTGTATTTTTGTTTTGAATTTATCTCTGTCATTCAATTATTTAAAAAACGAATCTGAGTTTCCTCGGAATTTTTCTGAAATTTCCAAATCTCACCACAACACCTTACTTTTCTTATTTATCCTTCTTTTGTAGTTTGTCAAATATTTATCATTGTAACTGATGACAAGCATATGAAGTACAGTAGTGTTATACGTTTCTTTCACTTGTTTGATTTCCATGTTTACTTTTCCTTTTTTAAGAGATCTTAGATGATTTTATCGAAATATTAAATAAATATTGCAAGAAATATCACTAAAATTAAGCGTAAGAAAATAATCCGATGACAAACATAAGTTATTACTTACAGGTTAGACAATATATTTGCCTTTATAGCTGACATTTTATCGAGGTAACTTATGAAAATAATTTGGTCTTAAAATTTATCTCCTCCATTGTTCTTATGCCAAAGCTGTTAACCATTCTCATCATGAATAAGTTAAGATATATTTAAAACATCTTGGATAGTTCCCTTCGAATAATAGTGATCACTTTGACTATCGCGAAGTAGGGAATAGTTTGTGTTACATACTTAAGACACGAGCTTGCACCCTGAGTCTTAGAAGCCCAGTCTATGTTAAAGCACGACATACAAACAGCCACCTTTTTTCAAAAATAATCCAAATCCTGAATAACTTCATTAATGATAAACTAATTTCTAATGAATTCAATTTCACAATTTCTGAGCCTCCCTATTGTTTATGTTTTTGCCATTAGGATATTCTAGTTAAAGGTTTTCTCGTGTGTTCTGACTTTAATTAACTTTTTTATTAGTTGGAGTAAACTGAAGATGTTTACTACAAAAAAGAAATAAAAATTGCTGGAAATATGCTGCGGCATGTATTAACCGATGAAGAATCAATGAACGGAGAGAATAAATTCAGAATTAAATGATGAAAAGACATTTAATGAACATAATTCATCATGATCCTCACGGTAATTCAACTTCAGGAACACATGGACCTTTTTATCAAACTCTTCTGGTCTTTCAAAGTTGCACTAAGTTGCGTGAGACTAAAATAGAAAAAATATCAGGATTAATTCTCATATCATTTTACTAAAATCACTAGAAATTATCGGTGACACACAAAATGTCTGCTCTTCGATTGATTTATAGAAACTTATGATGGATGGTAGTATTTTAAGGAATATTCTGTTTCGAACAATTAAAGAAACTATTTCACAGAATTTTGAGAAAGATAGTGATTTCAATAAATACACAATAACAGAAATAAAGGTGTTGCTTGGTCTTTCATATCGGAGAGGAAATTTTATATTTGGTAATTCACAAACTTTGGAGTGTAAATATAAATATTCACTGGGCAACACTTAGAGCACGTCATGGTATGTTCCATACCTTTAAGAGTTAAACAATATCAAAACGTTTTCAAGAATTTTGAAAGAATTTACTTTGGAATTCATAAAAGATATTATTCAGAACAGAAGATATGAATAAATCACATTTTCCATTATGTGATGAATTAATCAGAAAAACATTGTCATGAATTGTGCCAAGTAAGGCACTAAGAAAAACCAAAAAAATCTGGCCAAAGAATTTTATATTTAATTTCAAAAGTCAAAAAGGATTTAATATGATTTGTTTAATGCTATAAAAACATTTGTATGTTAGCATGCAACCTGAGTACATTATAAGAACTTTTGAAACAAATTATTTTTAATATACACATATTATCTAATACATTCAATGAAGAAAAAAAGTTTTTATGAAGTAAATATAATATCTTGATAGCTTTATATCTAACAAAATAGTTCATTGGGCTTCATAGATTCACCAACAATCATCCTTAACGTATTTTCAAAGCGATGTCCTGGCCTTTGAAAGTTATTATCAAAGCTTAAGTTGAAGTAACACTAACTTATTTTAAGGATGACTATAGAAAGCATTTTTTGCTTTTTTAAAAATGTTATTACATGAAAGGAAAATGAAACAATTTCCGTGGCAAATTAAAAGGAGGGGATGAACTCAGGCAGTGCTAACTATTTTATTTTACTTTCAGCATATGAATTCATAATTTCGAAATTATGCTGAAATCTTCTTTAAACTTATTTTTTGTTTATGATGTTCTTGAACCGATATATTATTGGAATATATTCTTTTATAATGATTATTTTAATTAATTAAGAATTATCGTAGAAAACAATTGTAAAAATAATCTTGAACCATAAAAATTTATCATTTCGGAATCAAAAAATATCGATCTCATGGAAATTGAATATAGAAGTAGAATAGCATTAGTAAGTTGATTTTTTTATCTAGGTAAATAACTGTTTTATACCAAACATAGAAATTTGAAATTTAAAGGAAAGAATTTATGAGCTATTTGGTACTATTACTTTTTTATTTGCAATTAGAGGATTAAGTCTGCTCAATGTTAATAAGTGAGCTAAATTGTCTGCAGTTTATTTTTGTACATTTTTGTTTGTTTATTTTTGTGACTCTATTTTGTATTTATGTTTCCCTGATTTTTAAAGTAAGTAAGTATCATAAATTTAAAATGCGTTGTGTAAGTGAAATCATCATCATCATTCATCAAAATTGTCATATCAGAGAGCATTAAAAATAATAAACAAAAATATTTTATCACAAGTGACTTTTATGACTATGGTATCACAATTTATAATAGTTTTAATAAACTTATTAACTTATTTCCCACCATACTGTTATGCATTTTTGTGCATAAATGCATCTTTAAATTTAAATAATTTACTATAATAAGAGTAATACCAAGAAACATTGCAGAGCGCTTAAAAAATCAAAGAAAAATGTATTAAAATCTGCGCTTCGAGAAGTAAAAGCATTTATGACTCACAATATAATATGTACAATTATTCAATAAAGTGTTTCTTCAAGAGAGAGAATATTAAAACGTAAAATTAAAAAAAATATATATATAGGTGGATTTATTTCATAGAAGAAAATAAACTAATTTCATTATATGCGAATACATATATACATGTAGTACAACATGTAGTTTCTACACTTTCAATAAATTATGGTTTTCAAAGTACACTAATTTTTTTTAATTAGAGAAATGGGAAATTATGAAAGAAAATATTAACATATCGATTACAAATATTGCTTCTAAAATGAATATTATAAGTCTGGAATTTTATGTTTTAAGTAATAGGCTTTACTTGGTACTCTAAAAGCAATGTAATTAAATAGTATAAGAAATCATCACTTAGAGCATTTTCAAATTAAGCCTGAATCCAAATAAAATTCTTAAATTAACTTCATAATATAATGTCAAAATAAAATCAAAATATCTTTTGAGATATTTTGATGCTCTAATTTCAAAAAAATTCTATTATTATTAATTATTACTGGCAAAAATGCATTGCTATACGACCAACTAATTAAGACAGAATTGATTTTTTGACATTACCATTTATTATTTTACTCTTTACAACATTCATAATCACTTTAACATGTGGGTGTTTTTGTTAACCACAATCTTCATCACCAACTGTATGAAATGCATTGTTTTAATTTTATTTATGTTCTTGTAATTTGAATAATATTTCATTACAATTTATTATTTGTGTATTAATGTCACACAAGAAATAAAACGATCTTTTTGGAACAAGTATTGAAAATATTATCAATTAAATATTTAGATATGATCATTGAATCATGCACAGAATATATTTTAATTTTTCAGTTTACTTCAAACTTAATTAAAAGGAGAATAAAATGCTGATTAATATACTGTAAGATTAGAAAATATAATATATTTTCCTTAAACATTCTAGCTAGAGAATCTTTAATTAACAAAGTATAAAAGTATAATTCAGACATCACAGCAAAAATTGGAAAAATAAAATATTATTATATCCTTTAAGTAAAAATGTCACTGAGCTCGGAAATATGTAAGTACAAAATATATAAAAATGATGCATGTGATTACGGGTCTGTTTTGTAAGTTAAAAGGAAAACTGTTAAATATTTATAAATATTAATTTTCTCAAGGTAAAGAATATTATATATCTTTAATATGAGAAAGCATATTATGGATCATTCGATAACATTTTATATTAATTTTGATTAAAAATACATATAATTATTTATCATAATACTGAATATGAGCAAATAATCTGTAATAAAATGTAAATTTTTGCTAACGAGAATTATAAATTTTTTCTCCGATGTGAGAAAAATTGAATTTCAGATTGCTTTAATGTTCATATAAGTTATAGCTTTAAATTTGTAATATCAATTAATATATATGAAATGGCCTAAATTGCGTCAACAATTTTAAGATAAATGAAATACTTTTACTAATTTTACCTATAAAAACATTTAGATAAGTTCTTTTACGACGTGGATTCTTAAAAGTGTAAAAATGCTTTTAAATAATACGCGTTTTATTTTTTTTCTATAAAACAAAAAGCCTTTTCATATAATACATGTCTTACAATATTTAATAAGAAAAGAAACTAAATCACTCTGAAACATTGAATAACTTAAGGTCTAAAAAATTGCAAAACTTAGCAAAACATATTCAGCCTCTAGAACTGATTAATTAATGTGTAAAAGTTGATATTTCTTAGAAGAAACTGAAACGTAAGTTACATTAGTAATAAAATTAATAATATTAATGATATTCAAGAATTCAAATTTCTTTTGAAAATTCTGAATGAAACTATATAAATAATATTTTTGAAATAATGAAAGTTTTGAAAAATTTTCCGAAATTTCAGAACTTTAAGAATAAATTTAATTTAATAAAAAATCATCATACATACAGAGGGTATTAACACATTTTTAGAACGATTTTGGGGCCGTTTAATTAATTTTTTAAACGTAAAGACTATTTTTTAAATGTTCGAGCTGATAGCTTTTTTTCTGGACTATAAGTCTGCATCGTGATTTCCATGATATAAGAGCTTTTCGTAAAATTTCCAGGGTATTGCTTTCCATTCCTTTTCCATTACTTTCAGAGTCCATCCATCGTGGTGGGTTTGCGTTTAGAAAGAGCTCTTTCTAACAGACTAAAGGCACAATAGTCCATAAGTGAAACGTCAAGGGACTTTACAGGAATATTTTGAAAATTTATATATGCAATACTTGTATTAGTCTTCATTATTTCAAGGAATGCAGTGGTAGTTTTTGAAGTATGACTTGTAGCTTTTTCTTGTTGATGTTTCACTCTTTGAAAGTCTTTGGGATAAAGAAGTGGAATTTCTTCTGTAAATATTGAACGTAAAACCTTTTTCTGATAGTATGATGAGTTGATTTTAACATTTTTTTCTACTCTTTTTATTTTTAATTTCCCATTGTAGGAGAAACCTACGACTATCATAAACCCCTTACTGAAACTTTCTTCACATTGACAGAACCAAGTTTGTACATTTTTTTCTCCTCGTTTCCCATAGTAAATAGACATTTTCTTGTTGCAGTCATTTAGGTGAACCCATGCCTCATCAAGGGTCACAATTTATTTCCATTTATCTCCTTCTAAATGGTTTTCCTACATGATTCTAGAAAATGTTTTGCGTTGAGCCACATGTCTCGGCAGAAGCTGGTGAACTTTATGTTTTTTAGCTTTTTTAAGTTGTAAATCTTAATTTATTATTTTATTTATTGTTGATACAGATGTATCTAAAAACTTTGCAATTGATTTCTGTGTTGATGGATTTTCTCTTTTTACCAGCGATTTCACTTTAGGAACATTTGAAACAGTACGTACTTTTTTCGGATATTCGTTTGGAGTCTTCTTTCCATGTAGAAATAATGATTGACGGTTTTTACCTGTCCGATTAATATTGTTGCTTATTTTGCACTTATAAATTTTAATACCATGCATTCCACAACGTTTTTCAATCCTGGAATAATAATATTTTTCTTCGGAAAGCGCAAAAACATGTCCCTCAATACACAGCTTGTTTACATGCGACATTTTGAAAAAAGAATGAATTTAAAAGTAGCAGACGATATTTCTCATTTCAAATAATAAACTGTTGCCAAAAATTTTTATTTCAAAACATTTACTTTTTTAAAATTCTTAATCGAAATCGTTCTAAAAATGTGTTAATACCCTCTGTAATTCTGTATGACACTTTAACAGAAGTAAAATAATTTTATCGTGTGCCTATGATTAATAATTACACAAACATGCAAACATATATTTATTACATTATACTCTACGGATCAAACTATTATTTATATTGCTTAATATTATCAGTTGAATTTACGTTAGACCTCTGGTTTAAAATCTAAAAAAATTAATGCTATAGCTTTATTGGATTTATATACATAATAATTCAATTTTTTTGTTTCATTGATATAAAGGAATTAATTTTCCTTTTGAGTAAATATGAATTATCTTTTAAAAAGAAGAAAAATTTAATTTAAACAAAATGCATTAAGAAATAAATTCAAGTATTTCAGTCTTCTTATTTCATATTAAGTTTTAATGATTACTAATACTTAGGAGGATAACATAACTATACTTTTTGATTTTAAAATATTATGGATACTTATATTGTATGATAATTAGAATTTATGTGCGTTAGTATTTTTATATTTTCCCTCAAAATGCCTTGCCACTTCTGAAACTTAAAAAAAGAATTATCCGAAATTTATAAATTATAGCTTACTTTATTGTTTTTCAAGCATTACAGAAAAAAAGTTGGAAAATTCAAGTAACTAATAATTAAACTAATTACGTAAATTATGCACTTTTCAAAAATACCAAAATTAAATACTTTTAAAGTTTTTGGCAAACTTAGTATAATAAAACAACAAAGTATAAAGATAATTAACATAGCTTAATTATTTTAGTTAAAAAGAATAATTTTATTACGTAAAAACTTATTTATTTTCTTTTTAATTTTTATATATTTGCATGTAAATCTTAAAGGTTTTAAAAATATAATTTCTTTTTAAACCCTACAATTTTCATTTCTTTTTTTACTGGTTTTATGATTTCAAATGTATTAACATAATAAATATTTTATTAAATCTAATAATTGCAAAATTTTTTGTATGAAGGTATGTTGTTTTCTTTTAAGATCAGAATAATTATATTTTATTGCATATTCAAGATAAAGTTTTATTATTCTTTAAAGAACTGTCTTTATATTTTAACGACAAAACATTTTTACAAAGAACTATTGAATTTCATTTGCAATTTCAAGGAAAATGCACTCGGATCTAATATTTAAGCGGAAAACAAAAAATTTATCCTTAACTATTGAAATTAAAGTTTTGAACTTCATTATAAAAGTTAAAGAGTTCTTAAGAATTACTAGGATGATGGCATCCGCGAATATTGTAATGAATGATCCAAAAAATGTAAGCAATAAAACGAGCTTTATATTTATGATTAATTTCATAAAATAAGTTTAACAGACTCTCAAAATTAGTTTCTCAAGTGTAGCGCTGTTTTGTTCAATAAATGATGCTTAAAATATTTTTTCGTATAAATGTATGCAGGTGTTGTACTTCAAAATACTTTTCCAGTAAAATTTTTATTCATGTAAAAAGAAATGTAATTTGTTATTAAAAGCAGTTGCTAATGCAATTTAGGTAAATAATGGTTTAATAAAATTGGTATTTAAGCTCCATGATGTTTTATGTAAACGCAATTGTGTTTCTATTTAAATATTATTATGGGATAACTGACTCTTAGTTTTTTTCATTTATAGTTTCAGAAAGAAATTATGATTATAATATTTATTTATAAATATTATTTGTTCTATATAATGAAGCTTTATTGTAAAACATATATAAAATAAAATTTATATAAAACAATTTATATGATTTCCAATGATATGGAAATTGAGTTTATAAAATTAAAATTTTAAAACATATATTGGATTTTCTTTTAAATCATAGCTTTACTAATTTTAATACAAATAGATTTATTTTTAAATGATTTTGTATAATCGACGAAGTATCATAATTTTAGAAAAACTCAGCAAGCTTGGAAACTCAAGCATTAAATTTTAAACATTTTTTATTATCATATATTAATGAATGATATTCTGTCCTTTAATGACAATATCTTCACGTAGGTTTGATGAAAGGAAAATAAAAATGGCATATATATATATATATATATATATATATATATATATATATATATATATATATATATATATATATATATATATATATATATATATATATATATATATATATATATATACTCAGTACAAAGGCAATAAAATTAGAAATGCTAAAATTGCTATAAATCAAACATATTTCATATTAAAAACATACAAATATTAAAATCGAAAGGAGTAAAAATGGAATTGAAATTCAAACAGGGTAGAAAATACCAACTGCTAAGATTAACTGTCCATTTCAGGAAAATCCATCTTTTGGACCAATGTGATTAATACTCTCTGGTGAAACTACTTTATTGTTACTTTAAATAATAATATAAAACATCAGAATTATATATTTAGTTTAAAATATGAGATCATATATTTAAAAATTAAAATATTTTTTAAATGAAAATTCATTATTTTTCATTAATCAGTTCACCTTTAGACTATTTCTTAAAAATGCACAGTTCTCTCTTATTTACACATATTTAAGTTTTAAGATTTTATACAAATGTATGTATCAATTTTGTTTAACATTATAATTTAGATTAACAAAAGAATGTATGATAAAAAAATATATATTGCAATAGACATAATATAATTATTTGATATTCCTTTTTATGATAGAATTTCTTAATATAAGAAATTCTATTAATGAAAATATGTTATGTACATAAACTATTAGTAACTAGGAATGTTGACAATTTGAATTTTATTTTGTAATTTATAAATTCAGATAAAAAATGTCTGAAAAACAAAATGTTTCTTATCATGACAAGTAAGTATTTAATTAATAATAAATTAATAAATATATTTAATAATTGCATTAATCATTATCAATAGAATTAAATACTTGAAAATTCAGTTATAGAATATTACTATTTAGCTTTGAGATAGTTACTTATCAGTTTTCAATGTGCTTTAGTGAATAAATAATTTTATGGAGTAATTAAATTCTTCTGAAATTTATAATTCACATAATGCAATTGCAACATATTTTAAACTTCAAACTTATTTAGTTTTAATACTAATTTTCATTAATTGTATAAAATTATTATTGTATAAATAAAACAACAGTTGAAACAAGGAATTAAGATTCGTTGTTAATTTGGAGAATAATTTATATTTATTTTTAAAATATTGATTACAATAATACTGTAATTTATATTTATTGTTTTGAAAAATTAATTTTTGTAAAGAATAGATACAAATACAATTTATATCTTATATCTATTAAAAGTCCTTCCAGTTATATCAAAATTTGAAAACTTTATAAGCAAGAGATAGAAAATGTTTTAAATAAAAACAATTCCGTTTAAGCAACTTTATATACTTAATGACTTAACACAAAGAAATGTCTTATATATATAATGGATACAGCCATAGAATTTCTCAATTAATTATTAATAATTTTGCAACAATTCGTTTCCTTTCTTTTTTTGCTTAGAGATACATTTGATGTTGGTTTGAATTGGTATTAAAGAGGAAGTGCTTATAAAGAAATTTTCCTTCATTACATAATGTAATACCTTTCATTACTTATTTTGATAACAAATCCATAATAGTTGACGTTTCAACAAATTTTTAGATGAAACTTCCCCCAAATAAGCAAGTAAGTTTCACTAAATTGCTCAGTTGTCGTCTAACTTTAAAAGCTTAGTGAGAAAATAAAATATTGTAGTTTAAACTGTTTCCAGGATTAAGGCCATTTCTATATTATTTCCATATCCGGATTAAGGCAATTTCTATAAAAATATGTAATCAATATTTTATGTCAGCATAAAAATCATTAAAATTTTAATTTTTTTCATAATAAATATTTTTATTTATTATAACAAAGCAGTAAAAAAAGTTTTTCTATGTATTATAACAAAAGCTGTAAGTTAATTATTAAAATTTTATAATTTGATGATAATAATCTCCACAAATAAATGTTGCTTAACTTCTTATATATATATATATATATATATATATATATATATATATATATATATATATATATATATATATATATATATATATATATATATATATATATATATATATATATATATATATATATATATATATATATATATATATATATATATATATATATATATATATATATATATATAAATTCGAAGAAAAATAATTTACATTCAAATTCTAATAGAAAATTAATTCTGAGGTATTCGCACATTTGGAGTATATTTTCCCAGAAATATTTCCAAATATCTAGTTGTTTTGCTTGTATTTGATCATTGATGTAAAACTTGTTAAAGAATTTAAATTTTCCGAAATAATCAGAAACACTGTTTGTGATCTATTCGTTTAAAATACCCAAGAATGACTAGGAACCAATTAATGATTTTGTTTATGTAATACTCACTAGCTCAATTAATCAATTTATTGTCAGGAACATAACAGACAAAAAAGTAGCTCAGTCCTAGGCACCAATATTTAAAATTTGTAATCATTGTTATCTAATCTTCAGAGTCTAAAATAATAATACAAAATAAGAACAGAAATTAAAGTGTCAAAATGCATAAATGCAGCTTGATTGTCAGAATGCATAATTATTCCTTGAAAATTTGAGGACAATGTAAACATATTCGACTGAATATGAAAATGGTAGAATTTTGCCCAAATTAAAATTGTGCACTTTACCAAGGTGAAAGATATTTTTTGCGCTATTATCTAGGTATATAATACCAGTTATACTGTCGTTATTCCTTTTTGAGCCAGCAATATACCAGTCAGTGCCATTTCCATTGCTCAAAATCATATTCCTATTTTCTCATAAGAAAGGTTTGACTTCACAGAGCCTGTGAAAAGCATATTTAATTAGTAAGAAATTAGTAGGAATATTTAAGAAAGGACAAATTATTACAATACTCTGAGTCCTCTGAGCTTCAAAATCAAAAGTAATATTCCTTTACATTTAAGTAGTTTGATACAAATTATCGTTTCTATATCTATACGCGTATGAAGAAGATGCATATTTAATAAAATTTCCGGAAATAAATTGAGAGCTGTTTTAATAGATTCAGAAGTAGAGACAAATAGATGCCCATGAAGTTTTGTTAAATGAATTTTATCATATTTAATTTCTGATTTTACTTTATTGGTAACTAATGTATAAGTTAATGACGTGACAAATAATCATGGTAAACATCTGCAATAATTTAGAATTTAAGTTTTAAGCTCTTACAGATGTATTTACACATTTTCCGAAAGCTATATTTTGCCCTTTTATACTAAAGAATAGCTTAGAATGGACATGCAACTTTTTTGCTTTGAAAAAGCAAAAAAATAGCAACAGTTTAAGAATGCTTTTTGTCTTTCTGCGCAAACATTTCAATATACATAAACAGCTATTTAACTTTTAATTATTCCAATTTCAATTCAAATTAAAAAAGTGAGTTCGGAATTATACTACAATGGAGCAAATTCATAAGAATTTACAGTTTTGAATTCCAAATCAAGAATTTTTGTATACGTAACTAAAATGGTTATTTAGTGGATTTAGAAAAAAATCATTAATTTTGCATCATTACTTAACCTGTTTGAGATAATTATTCAAATTAGTTCTAGTCGCGATGGCTATGCCCTTTTATTAAGATTTTCTTATTGTAAAGATTCTTATTGCTTCTTTAACCAAATTTACTGTATTAACTATATACTCTGAATAGTAAACATTGATTATCCAGAAATAGTGGCATACATAATAAAGATGAACTAATATTTTAAGTGCATTAAGTTTTTGGTTAGATCATTAATCCTATAAAGAAGGTGAAAGATCCTATAAAGAAGATTAATCCTATAAAGAAGGTGATCCTATAAAGAAGGCTAAAAGACAGATCTGTCCATAAGTTGTTTTTTAATCCAGAAACATAGTGTCAATGTTTTTCCTGACTTAAGCTTGTAGGATGGTCTCAACTGATAATTTATCAAAGGCAAGGAAAAGCAATCAACGAAACTATTATAGCATTTATTCAGACTTATTTTTTACTCTAAAATGAATCAGATGTTTTAGGTCAAATCATCTTTTGAGTTACCAAATTAGTAAGCATAGGACCAAAGGATTTACTTTCAAGTATAGTTAATATCTTTATAAGTAAAAAGTAGTTTTCATTTCTGAAACAAAGAATTGACTTTTTTTTATTTCTGGGAGAAAATCATTACTATTGTAAACCTTCATGTAGCTTGTTTGCGTAAAATATTTATAAATACTCTTAAAATTTGAAAAAAGAATATGATAACGAAATGGGATTCTTAAATATAATGAGATATTCTAATACAATATGTTTCAGGTGATTTAAATATTGATAAGAAAATTATTTGCTAATTATAAAGATTTGCTTTTTTACTTTTTTACATTTTTTACAATTACACAAACAAAAATTTAATGCAGAATGTATAAATATGGAAATTTCATTTGCTTAGAACATAGAACTTTGAATGACTGAGCCAGAATACTCGTTTCTGATTCTGCAAAAACTTACCCTTTGATAGTTTAAGAAAATTTACACAGCATTCTCTGTCTTTTGATATTATTTTGATAGGATTAGAAACAGTAGACCCATTCTTAATGTGAGTTTAGTAATTTCCTTAAGAATTGTTTTTAGGATTCTTGATAACACTGGGATCAGCATAATTTTTTTCACAAGGTAATTAAGTTGAGATAAAAAAATTTTGCTTATAGAATCAAAATACTTAATGAGACTCCTTTCATCAGGTACAGTTTTTATGATCGTTACTTGTATTCTTCCTTGATATTTGAAAATTCAGAACAAAAAAATTTAAATTGTAGTGAGAATGGCAACAGGTAGAGTGGTAGTTTCTGCTTGTATTTATTTCTTTTAAATTATACAAATTTTCGTTTCGACTAAACATTGCTTAAATCAACTAAGCAACCTCCGCAATATCCGCAGAAAACCAAAATTCAAGTCACAAAAATTAAATTCCAATCAATGGTGAAAAATCTTATTTATTGTACCCCAATTATGAAGCTGGTGATTTTGATTAATCGTGAACCTCAAAATTATGCTGTGTATCATTTATTAGGCTTCTGACGGGATGGAAAGATGGTACCCATTATTTGCCATTTTCAGTCACTATGATATGCAGAGAATACAATATCCATTCAACAGACAATTACTTTTGCAGAACAAATATTAGAGGAATAATGTCCAAAATAAAATATACTATAACTTATTCCAGTTTGGCATCTGCTAGGAGTCCCATGGCTCATAGCAAAACACATGTTCTGGAAACGTGCTCAGATTTTATGATTATATGTGATAACGCCAACCAACTTCACACTGAAGACGAATGAAAAGAGAAAAATCACCCTACCTTTAAAGCAAGGATTTCTTTAGATCCTCACGTTTGATTTCAAAAAGTTCTTTTAATAATAATCTTAATGAAAGGCAACCAGAAGTTAATTAATTGACAGCTTTAAATCTCTGCTACTTAAGATAATTTACTAAAGATTATTTTTGTCCTTACCTACCACATCTTGTTAGCTGCTTCTGAAACAGAGAAGGCAATATATTGGCAGCCAGATAAGAATACTTTTCTGAAATTTTCAAATGATTAATAGACTTAGGAGATTAACATTTAGATAAAACGATATTTGCAACTTATGTTCCATTGACATTAATAAAAGTAGGGTTATCATTTTTATTTTACTGTTGCGAATTTTAATGCCACAAAACATCGATAGCTATCTTTTACAAAAAGTAATCTGACTCATAAATACATTACAGATAAATATTATTTGAATAATTAAAAAATATCAAATATTCTTTATTAAATAAAAATAATTCTTCTTTCACACAATTCTATAATAAAGAAATCCCATTTTTAAAAATTATTGTCGAATAAACTAATATGATATATTAATAAGACAGTAATCAAGATAAATGCAAAAAGTAGTTTTATATTTTGAAGCTGCAAAAAATATTTTTGCGTAATTTTATCAAAAAGAAAAGAAGTATTTTAAAAAAATAAATACTATCGATTTTGCTATGTTTAATGTATTTTGATCGAAATGCAATAAATATGCACCTCATTAATTTACTCATTTAATGATTAGATGAAATATTGCTCATTTCCTTCTTTTGTTGCAACTAAACAATATTTGTCGAAAAATTAACAAAACGCATTAAGATGATTTTGACATTTATGACAAAGGCAGATACTATTTTACATTATGTTAATAATCTTTTTAATTTCAAATTCATAAATGAATGATATATAAAACTGATGTATAGTTTTTAGCAGCAAATATTATTAATATACTTTATATTTGTGAAATAAATGTGTATCTGTTTGTGATTATATATATAATCACAAACAGATACACATGTATATATATATATATATATATATATATATATATATATATATATATATATATATATATATATATATATATATATATATATATATATATATATATATATATATATATATATATATATATATATATATATGATTTCTTTTCTGAAAAATGAGTATTAGATTATAAAATAATGTAATATTGATAACTGATATTCTATGTGAGATGTGTTGCCTTTCAACCAACTGATTAACTGTAAGCTTTTCTTTTGACAGGAATACACGTTTGCTAACCAAATCCCTTCTAATATAAATCAAGAATATTTGTAAACTTTAGATGGAATTAGACGCAAGAGTTCAGAGGATGATTTTTATTATTGGCATTATACAATAAGCACGCATTGCTTTCGAAAAGTATTTCATGAAGTTTTATTAATTATTTAATTTTAAGAAATGCGCACATTAGAAATGCGCACATTATGCGCACATGATTATAATGATTATCAGAAAGTGGAAAGGAAAGACAAAAATGTGTATCTATTCTTTAGGCAAATTTTTCTTGCGTTTGATTACCCAATTAATTTTTTTATCTAGATGACAGGAATGTAAGATTACCACTGACATTAAAGTTTTTACGAAGATGAATGATATAATTTTTATGATTTTAAATTTTGATATCATTTTATATTTCTTAATAAAATTAATTCAAATATCTTGTTTTAAATTAATTAAAGTATGGGAAGTAAGAAACAGAAATTTCTTAAAATTAAATAATATTATATTAAATATCCTTTTTAAGCAAATATAAATTAAAAGCAAGTGCGAATATGTTATTCCTTACATTACATTATTTAAAAAATACGAATACTTTATTATAATAAAATTTGATAGATTCATATACTTTTCTTAAATAAATGCCAACCGTTTTTTCCTATTAGTTTGACATTTATGAATAATTTATTTTCAGTTATGTGTTATTATAATACGCACGCAAATTTTTGTGAATATAATTTATTAAATAGCCATAATAATTAAGCTTTTGCTTTATCGAGTTCAATAAACAGCGAATGAATTAATGCGGAAATTTATTATTGAGATATTTCCTCATTATTTAGATTTTATGTGTATTTTATCTAACTATTTAATAAACCATCTATATTCAAAATAACTGACAGAAATATGCATAAAAAAGTTGATAAAGATTTCCTATAGTTCTACAAACAATATCTGATCATCCACGAAATAATTATCGTAGAATATGTTTCTTTAATCACAATGAGTATGGAAATTTCGAATAAATAAAATGTGTCCCAATAAATCATTTAAACATGAGCCAAATATGTGATGCTTTTTTGACACCTGAGATTAAAGATGCACTGATAAAATAGACTGTGATTTTAAAAAAGCTTTTTAAAACTAAATTTGCATTTTTCCAAATAAGATAACAATTAAAGAAGAATCCTTTACCTTTCCAGCAATTTTCAAATTCTTCAAATAAAAATAAATATCTTATAAATTAAAAGTAAAATATTTCTAAGTAAGTAAAATATTTATATTGTTCGAACAAAAATTATGTTATAAAATCTACGTAAAAATTATTTTAATAGCTATTTCCTATAAAAATTATAAATTAAAATGTGATATAAAAACTAGAAAAATACAACATTTAATCAAATAAACAAGACACATTTTAGCTTGATCCTATATACTCTTAATCTTCTTATTGCTCATATGCTGGTCCTTTAGTGCATTAATGACAGTTTACATAGGATTGAGTAAAGAAACCTTTTACTACATTTTGATAAGTAATCCAAATAATTTGTTCCTAATCATTCATTGAAAGTAAAGCTCAATAAAAGTATATAAATTTTTATCCGAGAATCATCTTAGAGATATTAAATTCAGAAATAAGAGGGCGCATTTAGTACTTAAAGAATTACGGCTGCTCAGTTGCTCAAAAATGATTGCAATACAGGCATTATGGATCAAAAAAGCAACAAATGTGTTATTGAACTCATAGTATGTGTACTCATGACTGTCTATCCTAGAAGTACAATAAGTAGATTACTGCTGCACAATATCTGCTGCACAGCAAGTTGCCTAAGTGAGCGTATATTGTTACCCATAAAAACGAAGACTGTCCCAATGTCACCTCAGAAATAATGCACATAATGCAGGATTACTTCCTTACGGTGCTTACCTCTAGTAATAGAACCTCTGTCAAAAATGTTTAGCTCAATGATAAACTGAAATCACTGAAATTAATACGATTCTTTCTGAGCAGCGACGTTTTGCTTAGCTGTGTATTACTAAATTTTTGCAGCATTTAACAAGTAGTCCTTCCAATAATACTAACTCATGAAAAACAACTGTCAATTTTATTTCACTACTCTTTTTTCAATGTTCTCTATAGCTAAGGTCACTATGTCTTTCAGTCAACCGCTAAGATTTTTCGACATTTCAAAAGTATTTTGGCCATTTCACAACTACATTACCCTCAGTGGATTATGATTTTTGTTAATCTTGTTAAATTTACAATTGTATAATTGAATAACATTATAAAATTGTTACATAACATAATATAGATGTTGAATTTTAAGAAAATATTTTATAAAAAATGAAATTTCGGAATGCTGTATAAAACTATATCTTTTCTTTTGAATTATTTCTTGTTTCTGAATATTAGAATTTTTATTATATTTTCAAATTATGCTTATAAACAATGCTTTGTGTATACATCTACGAAACTTGGCTGCTATTAAAAATTTAGACATATCTCTTAGAAGGTATATATGCCTTATTTTAATTATTATTTTTACATAAAACCCTATGTATAGAATTATGTATAGAAAGCGATGAAGCCTATACACTTTTTAAAAACTTAGTCAGACAGAGAGAAGTAAGAAGATATCTATTTTTTAAAAAACCTTTCTTATTGAAAAGACAAAAAATAATTCTACATAATTCTCAAATATTACTTAGTTTTTGAATAGAAATATAGAATTTCTATAGCAAAAGTAATGTGATATCACCTTTTTATCATTATTGGTTTATTCTCTGATACAATAATACAGAATTTAATTTCTTTTCGGTGCTAAGAGTTTTTATAGGAAATTAAATTTCGTTGAAATGTAATTTTTGTAGAGTATATGTAATGTTTTTTTTTATAATAAAATAGAGTTTTCCATAAGGTTACAAATTACCTCAAATGTTGATGGTACAGTAAATTTGAATGAAATAATATTTATTTTCAAAGCCATTGTCAAAAATGTATATTATATAAATAGAAAATGTAGTTTATATTAAAGTTCAATAATAATTACTATATTTATTTAGAATACTAAATTCAAACACAGTTAAAAATGGAATATTTTTATAGAAATGTTATTGAAATAATAGTTGCTTAGCACACACTCAAATTATGTCACTTTTATCATAAACTGTAAACATTTTCACAATAAATTTGATCCCACGTAGGAAAAGGACAAAGTTGATGACAAATTCGAAAGATAAATAACCACGTCACTATATGGAGGAAGACATATTTGTTTAAATATATAATAAAATATCTTTGATCGATTCTGATCTTCATTACTGTCGGCGCTGATTTTAAATAGGAAAAGTAAATAAAATCGCTTCAGTAATATAGTGAGGTGACTAGCATGATTTTTCAGTCAAAATGCTCAGAATTGCATAGATAAAATAATTCTGTCAATCATCTCATTTACGATTATTTTGTAAACACAATTCATGCTGTTTTACTGTGAAGAAAATATCGCTTAAGCTGATAAATATTTAGTGTAATTGAGTTATTATATATTTATAACAAAACAAATAAATATTAAATATAAAATGATTATTTTTTATTTTAAATTTTATTTTCTTAAATATAATGCATAACTATTTTAATTCAACACATTGACCAACATTTATTATGATTAAAATTTAAAACTCTTGTGCTTTCAATATGTATGCAATATGACTCATATAAATAGTCATAAAGTAGTGTTTAAAATGATACCAATCCTAATCTTAATATAAAGAGACAAAATACACGCTGAATGATACTTTTTAGTTAAATGTAATTCATAATGGGATATCACTCAATAAAATCTACATAAAATACAAAGATTATATTATTTTTCTAGATTTTTATTATTTTTGAATTCTTATACATAAAAGTGTACATTTTATTATGAAAACTAGAAAATATTAACTATATCAATAATATTTTAAAAATAAAAAAAATTAATGCATCAAATTCATTTTGATTGGTGTTAAGTGATTAGTGATAATTTGAAATGTTTACAATTTTAAAATGACGAATTTGTAATATTGCAGGACTGCTAATGATTTGTTTTTATTTAAAGTACTTTTTATGATTCATTATTTTTAATTTAATTTACAGATAATTTGTGGGAAATAATGCAAAATCTAAATCAATATAAATGAATACATCAGAAATATTTGACCAAAATGTGTGTTTTCTGTTTACAGTTTTTTTATTCCAATTTCTTAGCATGTGCTAGATATAAGGAATACATATTACATAGTTTGAAAATTTGTATGTATTTCTTCTTCAGAATCCTTCAGAAAAATATATAAAATAATTTATTTTAATAAATTCCAAAGCTATCATTTTTCAGTCAGTCGAGGAAAATTATTCGAACCCTCTGACATAAGAAGAACAATTTGCTGCTTCGACCGCAAATAAATTATATTTCTATATATATCATGATACACTGAGTAGATTGTAATGCATCCGATTAGTACTTTAAAAAATGATCATAAATTTGTTTCTGCTCATTTTGAACCTTTGGATACAGTACCGAATGTTAGAGAAGTTCATTTTGTTTAATCTTTCTTGACTCAATGTGACCCGTATGCTTAGGATAATTTATACTCCTTATCTACTCCTTAAAATTTGTTTAATTGTTGATTTATTCATTTGACTTTTTTTCAAGTAATATGGCAAATGTTTTGGTCAGAGTTTTCATTTATCAAATTTGAGAAGTATAATTTTTGATTGACTTGATCTTATTTTTCTGTAAAGATATCTGCAAAATGAATTTTATTTCTGAGCAATACAATTGATAACTTTAATAAATCGAAAAAGTTTAATATTAATATAATAGTTAGAATAAATAAAACATTTATTTAAATTTTTATTTTTATACATACATTACGATTGTACTCTATTTACGATATTTGAAAAAAAAATATGCAGTCAATTTCAGGTTCTTAAAATTATGTGAAAAATGGTACGTGATAAAATTTTATCCATCTTTGATGGATAGCGTGCAGCAAAAATTTAAGGAGGTAATTCAAGCAAAGTGATCCTGCATACGTCTGTGTGTGTGTGTGTGTGTGTGTGTGTGTGTGTGTGTGTGTGTGTGTGTGTGTGTGTGTGTGTGTGTGTGTGTGTGTGTGTGTGTGTGTGTGTGTGTGTTAAGGATATCTCTCAGTGTTCAAAACTTTCTATGTTAGTTATGTTTTAAAATATCTCTTTTTAATTTTTACGAAACATCTTTAGTTATTCAGGCACCTTTTGTTTATAGATACATTGGTGAATTTATAATTTTTAGTTTTTTCAAATTTTAAAGCTTATAAAGATATTTATCCTCTAAAGAGTTAAACCTAATTAAAAAAATAATGATATACCAAAAGTGAATTTTTGCTATTATTACAGTAAAAGGAAAGTATACATATACTGATATTTAGGACAATGGTAATGATTATAATTTTAAAGTAAATAAATAAGTTTTTTGGACTCCAATATTTTCAATAATGTTTATAAAATGTTATTTTTAATCAATTAAATGCAATTTATTTAATTTTTAAATAGCAACAAAACAAATAAAAATGACTAAAAATAATATTCCAATTAATTTTATTAAATACGATTTGTCGACAAGATCATTGCTTATAAAAACTGAAGCAAACAATAGTTATTAATTAAAGAAGAGTTGCCTAACTCCAGAAAATGTTTTAGAAGCTTGATATGTGGATAATATTTACACCCAGTCTTTTAATTTATGTATTTATTTCATTCACTCGTTACTATCTTTATGTTTTGTATTTATTTAGAATTTTTCATGTTTGGAATTTGGTGCAATATCTTGGTAACTATGGATTTGGTATTTTGTTTTTGAAATTATTAATTTCACTATACACTCTACTTGTGCTTATATTTAACTATGTTACTTATATTTCACTATACTTGTGTTATGATCTTTTCATTTTAATTAATTTTATTTCTTCATGGTGTAACAGCTTGATTAAGACTTTAGTCTTCTGGTATAACAAAAATGCCTTAATGTGTAGCCATGTAGCCAACACTACCTGATGAAACTTATCATGTTGGTAATACATTCCATTTATTTCATTCATTATGTTCATTTAAAATATTCAAGTTTTAAATTTCAAATTATAAATTTCTTACTTTATTAAAATGATTCAAATTTGAAATTGAAAATTTTAAATTTCATTTATTGCTTGTACGTTTTGTTTACTGAAATAATATTATTATTTGCTTTGTTGTTCTTTCAGTATTTGTTTCAAATATTAAAAAATCTTTGAATATTTATATTTTTAGTAGTTCTATTTACGCAGAATTTCTCACTGAATTCCTTGCAAAATCTATAATTTGGTATTTATTAATTTCGCTTTACACTTATATTTCTGATTTTGATATTTATATATATATAAATATATATACACATACATATATATATATATATATATATATATATATATATATATATATATATATATATATATATATATATATATATATATATATATATATATATATATATATATATATATATATATATATATATATATATATATATATATATATATATATATATATATATATATATATATATATACATAAATATATATATATATATATATATATATATATATATATATATATATATATATATATATATATATATATATATATATATATATATATATATATATATATATATATATATATATATATATATATATATATATATATATATATATATATATATATATATATATATATATATATATATATATATATATATATATATATATATATATATATATATATATATATATATATATATATATATATATATATATATATATATATATATATATATATATATATATATATATATATATATATATATATATATATATAAAAGTCAGTATACCGTAATACATTTTTAGCTAGAATTATAAATAAAGCTTGACCTTTTTTGATATATTATGAACAATTTTCGATATGAAAATGCAAATACAGTACAGATTTGTCATTATTATTTCTTATCTTCTTGTATAAATTATTTTAATAATTTAAAATATTTATGCAAGAATGTTATTGATAAAAACCATAAGTATATACTGAAAATGATCAATAATCTCCATTATGTTTTCGCTATTAGAAGTAGTTGTCTAGAATCTTTGGCCAGAAAAAAGTACATATTTTCAATCGTCAATTCTTTTATGCACATAAATAAACATACAACGATTTATTAATGTGTCTAAGGAATGTATATATAAGCATCAAAATTAGATGTATTGAATTTGTAACTATACATTTTTGCAATAAAAAAATCTATCATTATTATAGTAAAGATCATGTAAACATTTTTCAGAAATGTATTGAATAATCAGTCTATATGAAAATCAGCAATATTGACTAAAACTATCTTGGATCGAATTTTGTACGCATTCATTGAACTCTTCCTGTTTGATATTAAATTGATATTCTTATTATTTTAAACTTGGATAATTGATATTCGAATTCTCCTTAAACTTATAATTCAGCTTCCTGCTTCGAGAGTTTAAACTATTAATCTTTCTTAAATTCAACTTTTTTTCAACAAAACTATATTACATTTTGTTCAATTTCATTATTCACGATTTTTAATACTAAAAATTACAAATCAAGAATGCTTTTACAGATATCAATAAAATGAACATATGTGATGAATATTTTAAAGAGTATATTATTTTAAATATCTAGTGTTATTAAATACATTTTTCAAGACTTGGACAGTCAGAAAAAAAAGAAAGTGCATTATAGGTACTGTGACACTTCAAACATTCTTACTCTCCTCAAAATATGGACTTAAAATATTCTGGGTTTCTGCCTTGGGAAATTTATCATAAAATTGAGATGAATGTTTAAATATTATAGTTAAAGCTAAGTGAGTATTACATGTTGGTTGCTATTGATTTTCCATTAAAATGAAAATTGAGAAAAAGAAATCAGAAGAGTTAACTAACTAAGAAAGTTTTGATTAAGTGTAAGGATGGCTTCTGACATCACATGAGATGTATATCCACATACTTTGAAAACGAAAAGTGCACGCATAACTTCAAAAGTAGAACGACACACTAACCTTATATAAACGTCATCTACTAGCCAATACCCTTGATCATAGGTCAAAATTAATGACTTTTATGCCAACGATAATTTCTTTTCTTATAATTAATTATAATCTTCTGTTCTAAATGCTATGAATTTGTTAAATGAATCCAGATAGTCTAAAATATACATTAACTATTTGTTGAAATACAAAAAGTAATTATTGTAGCTGTAGATGATATGTAGCTGATAACTGATATTTGTAGTGATTTTATAATATCCTTATTGTCACAAATCCGATGATAACTAATCATTTTTAATGGCACAACTTATTTTAAATTTCTTTTTATATTTTATTTTAGCATTATAAAGAAAAATGTTTTTTAGTAATAAGAATTTTTAAGTCAACGATAATTTCTTTTCTAATAATTAATTATAATCTGTCATTCTAAATTCTATGAATACGTTAATTGAACCCTCATAATTTCAAATTTAACTATTGTTGAAACACACACTTAAATTATGATTAGTATGTGTTACATTTTGAGAGAGAGATGTAATACACGTAAATATCTTATACATTTACAAAAATGTTCCCTCTGAGAGTGAATTTTGATTTAGTATTTTAAAAACTCTACTACAATTTTCCGTATTTTATAATGCAATCATTACTAATTGTAAGTTGTACTTATCTCTATATTTAATGCTCACACATGTTTTAATTCTGCAAATTCTTCAATTTAGATAAAATTATCAAATTAATATTTATTATGATACATGCATATTTGGGATTATTTTCAAAATAATCTAATAAAATATAGGTAATAAACTTATAATACTTAGTATTTTAGAAAATTCTTATATAAGTATAAATGGAAAAGTACATGTTTGGAATAACAACAAGAAACAAGAAAAAGTGCATCTTAATAAAAATATATTCATATTTACAATGTGCTAAATATTATTCATTGATGCTGTTGAGACGTACAAATATCATCACAGAAAACATTTCTTCGAAAATGAAAACCAATATATGGCCTATCTATTGGTAATATAGCATGATCCCTGAGTCGTGTATCATTCTAATAAGACGTCATTATAGGGAATAAAGATCCCAATCCTAATAAGTAGACTGCCTCTATGAAAGCTGACTAGCCTAACTATAGAGGAACTATATATACTTGTAGGATATAGTTAAAGGAAATCAATATTCATATAAATGAAATTATTTTGGAATTAATTTAGACTTCCCGATTATTGTTTAACAAAAAAACATTCCTAAAAAAAAAACATTCATTTTACATTGTTTATATACAGGCATTTTAAACAATGAAAATTTTCATTTAAAGTGAAATTTTATAGATTTTTTTCTTTCTCGTTAAATTAGATATTTTCATGTTTACATTTCATTATCAATATCTATATTTAAGAAACATGAGTTTTCTTTTCTTAACAATTAAATTAGTACTGTTTAATATTAAAAGTTTTCATATAAACTGGGAAAATACTGTTTTGATTCAATTACCCATTTTGTGTTGATGCTGTGGAATATTGAAAAATAAAAAATAAAAAAAATCATAGCCGAAATAATATTAGAATAATTATAAACACGATCTTAAAATTAATCACCATTTCAGTTTATGATATTAAACAATTTCATCATAAGTTTTTTTTATATTATTAATTTACTTTCCCCATTTCAATAATATAAAATTAAATTCACTGGTTTCAATTTAAACTGCACAATTTCATATTCTATATCTCAATTGATTCTTTACAGTATCTGTATAAAAACAATTCTATTTAAACATAGATGACAATACAAATATAAAACAAAAATATAAAATGTTACAATTCATTAGTAATTTCCATATTTTAATAAAGAGAAACAGTGCTGGGTGACATCAAAATTACCACTCATTCCTTATTTGAAGAGGAATGCCAATAATTAATTTTCCTGAACTAATTTAACAAAAGCCTCAAGGCCAGATAATTAAAATATGAATTTTCGTCAAACTAAATTAAGGTGGCCGTAATCAGAACAACAAATGTTGCTTATACTGCAGTTCTAAGGAATGGGAAAGATTCCATCAAGGAGCATTAAATTAAAGAAAAAGGGAAAAGATCTTGCTCAAGAATTATGCTAAGTTAATTGGGATGAGCAAACGGAAAGTCATTTTTAGTTTGTTCCCCCACTGGAGGACAACAGCTAACAGTTTTATACAAAATCTCTTCATTAGTGCTGATGAGATCTTTTTATATATATTCAAGTTAATCTTATTACTTCCTCACACGAGCATTATGTGTTTAGTTAATAATTGCGCATATTTATGTACTGGCTTTATGCACTAATTCTACTTTAAAATCTCATTACTCAAAGAATAAGTTTTAGAAACTTGTGCATTTGATTTCCTTTTAAAATGTGTGATTTTGTAAATCATTATTTCAAGTCTTTTTATGTAATTTAAAATTATTCAAAACTCCATGAAGTTTTACAATTGCATATTTTTTAATAATGTATTAAAATCCTTTATTAACATCGATTAAAAAACAATATACGATCAAAGATAGGGTTTTTTATTTTGCAATGGTTATAATTTATTATTTTCGGGATTTAAATACCTTTCTCATAATATTCACATTAGTAAAACAAAGCAAGCTAATTATTTTTATTGAAATTATGAAAACATAATTAAACTTGTGTAAACACAATTAAACTTAAAACTATGCTTTGTTTAAGATATATTCCGATTTTATATATTTTGAAAATTGTTTATTATAAAGATTTTGTAATTTGTTGATTAAGGATATCACAGAAAGTTGTATTTTTTCTGTAAAATATAACCTATGTATTGAAACTCTATATATCTCTACCTATAATCTATGTATTGTAAGTGAAATCTTGACTAAGATAATTTTTCCTTTTTAGAAATAGTTACAAAATCTATTAAATTGTTTGCACTGTATTCCCAAAAAATAAGACAGTATTGAAAATATACTTTTGTTATAGGTTTCGCAATAGTAATTAATAAATAATTTAATCTTGTAATTCCTCTTACATATTAACTAGTATTTTTGAATAAGAGTCTTTAATTTGACTTCATTAAATTCGTATAAAATTTAAAATTAAAACAATAGTAAAACTTTACTTATTTTCTGCATTGATATTTTATTATGTGAAAGATAACATTTAATATTATCCAAATATGTTTCCATTTGGAGATCATCCTCTGAGATTACATGAATTTCATTTAAATTTGAGCAAATGAAATTTATTCTTTTAATTTATTATTTTCCTAACTTAATTATTTTATTAAGAAATAATAAATATTTCATGCATTTCTGAATAATAACAATTCTTTCAAAAACTGCCAAATGAAAAACAAATTTCATCATTTACCTTTATAAATAGAAAAAAATTGATGGAGCTATGCAATTTCCATTGTTTAAAAGATAAAGAAAAATTTATGTTAATTATCAGTAAAATTTCTTTTCAATAATAATAAAATTAGTACCAAACATTTTTATTGGAAGTTACGTTATAATCAAATGGAATATGTCCGATGAGCATTTAAATTTTTATTACTTTCTCAGAACATTTGAAACAGAAAATTTTATGTTAGTGCCTAAAATAATTCTTATTAAATTTTTTAGTTTACCCTAAACAACTTCATAAATATTCTAATCGTATTGCAAATCTTATTCTATACATTTTAAATAATTTTCACTCGGCAATTATATATACAAAATAAGTAAAATTTTCCTTTAGATGGAAAAAATTTTCATTTTCACATGTTTTATTTTTTTGAGATATTGCCAAATTAATTACACATAATATATTACCCAACTTTCATTGAATTAATATTTAACTGCACTCAAACTTGATTGTGCTTCTTTGATGGGAAATGCACAAAATGTTACAAAAGCATAAATTTACTTTTTAAAAACTAGCAAGAGTTCATAAATTTGATTTTAAGAAAATGATGGTTTCTTCAAAATTAAATGATAGCAAATAGTTCTTATAAAATTAATAGTTACATTTACTGTACTTTTTCTTTTAAAATTAACTGTAAGGAAGTAGAGCAGAAGCATACTAATTATGTATGATAAATTAATGCATTATTCATACATCTCCTTTTAAAATATTGTTTTCAAAAAATTAAAATATATTTTTAAAAATTGAGTGTGCAATATGCAATCAAATACATATTCCCGACTTTAAAACAGTTGTCTCGTAGTGAGTCAGCAATTAATTATGCATTTTGAGAAAGGCAGAATATTTCCATATATAGCTTTCTAGTATAGTTCATTTAAAATACTTAGAGCTTTATATAAATTAAAAACATATCAATGTACAAGGGAATATTTGAACGTTATGTTTCTCTACTTTAAGAAATTAAACATTAGATTAAATCCTGCCATGTAATTTTGAGATTAAATTTCATTTTGATTTAAAGTAATAATATATATATATATATATATATATATATATATATATATATATATATATATATATATATATATATATATATATATATATATATATATATATATAATGTATTTATGTATTGTAACATACTCAATCTGGATAGGCTGAACTCTAGTTAGGCAAGGGCAGTTAAGGAATCAGGCTCAAGGAATTCAATATTCTTGACTAAATATTTATTCACAAATCTACATGATTATTTACAAAAACTTTCATTAATCGTAGAATCAAGTAAAACTGAAGAGTTGAAGAACTCTTCAGCCTCACTTTCTGAAACGTTTGCTGCACATTCAGTCGGGGAAAAACTCCTCGCTGGTATTGGGGACCAGACTCCTACATTCCGCACTCTGGAAACAGTATCTAGAGTCGACGATCCTCTCCGGACAGCACTGGAGCACCCGGGTAGTCGTATTCGAGGTCTGGCGTCAGTCTCTGTGATCTCGATTCTTTCTTAGACTTGATTGGACGTCAGTCTCGTGATCTCGAGGTAGTTCACTCTCTTCTTTCCGTCGCTGGTACTTGTCCGCTCCTGAACATGTTTGAGAAAAGTATCAGGAACACTAAATGTAGATCGAAGGTCTCCTCTGCCTCCACAAGGATCTGCTATTTATATACAAGCTTTCCCCCAACATCTGGCTTACAGTAATCTCTTAGGTCCATCTTTTAAGGTCAACCTTGTGCTCATATTTCCGGCCATTCTATCGACTGGAATTAGCTGGAGTGAAGAAATAATAAATTCTCCGCAAGTTCCTGGCCCATTCACCAGGTGATTCCGGTTTAATTTGAAGTACTATATTTGTCATGAAGGATTTAATAGCCCTTACCTGATCATGTTTTCCATTCCCACATCATCATCAAATCAAAACTAACTGACTATCTTTAATACTGTGTAGTTCCTGGGATTCAAACATTGAAATCATAGGAAATCAATCTCTTTCACAGCTACAATGGGCGTTAAAGACCATTGAAAGTCTGGAACTAACCTGGAGTTTTGTAAGGAATAAAGAGGATGTTATATATATATATATATATATATATATATATATATATATATATATATATATATATATATATATATATATATATATATATATATATATATATATATATATATATATATACATATATATATATACATGTATATATGCATATTTCTAGATGAAAAGCTGTACAGAATTTTAGAATACCGATATAAGTTATGTGAATTTAAGTTTGTTCAACGGAGTTTTATACCATTGATTTATTTAATTTTTTATTAATTTATATTCTTTTGATTTTAGTTGAAAAGAGTCGTTTTGATTAGAGCATTTTACTGTTTATTTTATGAAAATATTTGATACACATGTATCACATAGTTTCTATCAGTGACTTTAAACCATATTTTAAATTTTTATCAAGAAATAAATATTTTATAATAAAAATTTCCTGAAATAGGAACAATTTATTTAAAAAATATGTTTCATCCAATTAATGCATACAGTATTGTATGAGTTAGTTTGAATGAGAAATTAAAACTTGAGAGTAGTACTTGCGTGTACTAATCATTGGCCAGGACATTTTTCGAAAATCTTATTTTTGGTTTTAATCTTTTAATCTTCCAAAATGCTTCCCAAGCAAACCAGATATTAATTATATATTAAATCAATGTTTAACCATTGATTCCTTTATCAAATGCCTATTATTAGTCTATGGATTGTTCATTAAAAATTACCCTATACTGGTAAGTGGGAGACACACTCAACAATCTTGATCAGAGTGGGAGCTGCTATGACATTCTCCTTGAAGTAACCAAATATTTTGAGGCATTTTACTTCACTTTATTTTCTTCTTGATTTTACTGCTCTCAGTTTGACTCCAAATACACCTTTACAAACACAACTTCGTGTATGAATGTGGTTGGCAAGAGAAGACGATATGAAGACAATATAATTTATTAGCAGAACATATTACTCTTTTATAATTTTCTTTTTTCATACAATACAGAAATATGTGACAAACTAATCAACGGAATCATTTATTTTTAATTATTTTAAGATATTTTTGATAATATATAAGATTAAATTATATTTTTGTCGGAATGTGAAGGAATCGTCAGGGATGCTAGGATTTTATCTGAAAACCGGTCAAACCAGAACGTCTGGCAATCCTACATTTATATAAATAAATTTCTCAGCATTTATTTTGCCAATTTGAATGTAAATAACCTCTTTAAGTGCAAAATTATTTCAACATTTGAAAATATATTATATATCACAAGAAGAACTGAAACATAAAAAGAAGAAATAATAACAAAGAAGCAAATTTTGTTATCTATGTTCTAATTAACCTTGACAGATGAAAACATCTGCGCTGAAAAGATGAATTTTTCTCTTTATTCCATTAACACAGCAACTGCACTTTTGGGTCTGCTGCTAACAGAAGCTGTAAAAATTTTCTTCATGATTCATTAGGTATTCTCTTGAAAAGAATCTAAAATCTACAATCTGAAAATCAATGTATTTGAAGCATAAAAAAATTAGCAAACTATTTCGTGTTAATTCAGTATTTTTTGATTAAAACTTTCTGTCATCTAACAATAAAGTCAATGAAATACTTGTTTACTTTTAATTATACCTCAAAATATTCAAGCATAAAACTCTAATAAATTATTCCGAATAGGGATTTATCTTTCAATTTTTAAAAATGCATCTGACGCGGGGAAATTTTTAACTTAATTTATTTCTCTATGAAGACAAAACATACAACTAAAGAATAATTTAAAAATATTTAATGCTTAACTTTCCCTTATATATTTTGTTTTAATGTTTTAATATTATACACGTTTTTGTGTTTATACAAACACACGTTTTTGTGTTTGTGTGTTTATACTAAGCACACTTTGAAGTATTAATTAAAGCTTAACTCACACTAAATATTTAATTAAAAACAGCTATGTATCTGAAAAACAAAAAATTAAAATTCCATTAATATTTGAAATTTTTAATTTAATTAATTTTTTATTTAATTTTTTTATATAATTTTTAATTTAATTAAAAATTAATATTTGACATTTAAAATAGTAAATATTTAAAAAAAGTCATTAATTTATGAAATAATCAGAAAACGTTTAATAGCGAATTCAATATATTATTTTTAACAACATTTATATACTTGAAATATATTTTTGTTTTTCAATGTAAGTGATATAAAATTGGAAAAAAATCACCTACCAATCACTATCTCAAATTCAAGTGACAATGAGAATCGCATCTAGCATTGAAACAATTCTCATAAATTAAGAGAACACACCACTTAAATGTCAAGATTGTATAGAAGGCGTGAAATGATTTTTACGATTTTTAAGGCTATCTTTTAAATTTACATTCCTTCGATTTTTCACACTTGTGTAAATGAACATTAAAATACAAAGTAAAACATTAGGTATATTCACGTTATATTTTATTTTTATTTTTATTATTATTATATTTATTATTATTATATTTTTATTATTATTATATTTTATTATTATTATATTTAGCATTCTAATGATGATTCTAGACGTTTTCGACTCTATATGACTCAGTTTCATCATTCTTTTAAATGCTCGTAAGAATTTAAGTAGAGTACTATATGTAATTTATCAGAGAACATTAAACTCTTCCATAAATCATTTAATATGAATATATTTAACTGTTTTGTGAACTGTAATGTCATGATATGATTCTTTCTGTTATTTTATTTAACTAACATACAGTTTTCTTCAGAAAACTCCTATCAAACTTCGAAAATAAATTAAAATATTCCCCCACTTGAAACAAAGATAAATATCAGTAATAAAAGAAATTATTGACAAAGTCGTATTATAAACATAAATCTTAAATAAAATATTTCTTTTCAGTTAACTTATTTTTGTTTGATAACATTTCATTTAACAATTCAACAGTTTTAAATTATACCTTCAATATCTATTGCAAATATATTTAATATTGGAGTGAATCTGCTTAGTTATGAACTAGATATTCAAACTTTTAAGCTAATTAATATATTTCAGGCTACTTGTCATTGATTATTACAAGTTCATGTGTAACAAATATTTCTTTCTGTGTTAATTATGGTATTAAGTTGTAAACTTAAAATAAATTGCATTAACCATTAATTTTTACTTTCAGCATGCTCTGATAACTCTTTAAAATTGCATAAATTTACACAATATTACTAAAATAATAAAGGAAATGAAAATGGTTTTTTGAGTAAAAAATCTTAATGAATACATTCATCTCTTATGAAGCTGATAAATTATGCATTCCACCATTAAAGTATCAGATCACATTGGGTCAGACATCTTCGATGATACTTATAAAGGGTCAATGAACATTTTCTCTATCCGCAAAAACATCATACAGGTCTTATATAATATAAGTCTAGGATCATTCTATTTTTTTCATTTTTGGAACCGTTGTGTTATCAGATAATAACATATGATAAGAGCTTTATAGATGTTGAGGCGTTATCAGGCTATTAAAACCATCTGCCGCATTCTGAACGGTAGATTAATGATAAAAATGGCGTTACGATATCTTAGAACAACAGAAATGATGCAACAGATTATCCACATGTTATCACTTTAATTTTATAAGGTCAAATTTTTAGTATAATAAAGTCACATCATTTCCCTCTATCAATCATGCTATCTTCGTTCCCAAATTTATTAGAAAAGTTACAAAAATAGATATATTTGTTTGCTATTTTTTCCATTTATAAGAAATTTATAATTATTCACTAATACTAATTATTTGCTCACTAATATTTTTGGAGGATTTTTATTTTGATTATTATAATTTGATAACATTTTTTATTTTATATATTAACAAAATTAAAATGTGATCAAATATTTTTAAATCGTCAACATGTGCACATCAAGTTAGAGTTCTATAGAATTTATTATATTCACGCTCTATTTCTTTGAAATCCTTTGGCTTGTCCGGGAAATTAGAATATGATTGAATAAAAAATTTAATAATATTTGGCAAATCATAAAAATTTCTCTCTTTTATCTTATTTATTTTTATTTTATTTTAATATAATTATTCTTTCTCTCAAAAATTCTATTAAAATACACTAAGAAATCACAGGATGTCTACTCAAAGAGAAAGAGTAAACTTTTAGACTTATTTTCTCAAAACATAACCAAAAATTAAGTTTGAAACTCACTCTTTTGAAATATGCAACTAAAACTCAATTTGTAAGAGAAGTAAAAATTATCATCTAAATTGTTAAATTAGATTAAATTGTCTTTTAGAATTGCTTACACGGAAGAGTTTGTCCAGTAAATAGAAAGCTCATTTTTAAAATTTTATTATGCTATTTATATATCACCACACTTGCTAACATAATAGATGAAGAAGGTTTTTTTTTAATTTTCAAAAGCTATTTTCATAAATACAGTTATTTAATATAATAGATTATGCAGAAACAGTGACGCCTCAGATGGGATTCGAACCCACAAAATTTTAAACCAAAGGCCAGAAAGCCAATCATTTAGCCTCCAATTTGGTATAAAATATCCTACTGAAATTATATAAGATTCCTAGTTTTGTATTACAAAATCTGTGGTATATAATTTAAATAAAAGTCACTATGTATTTATACATAAATTTTGATAAAAATTATAAGAATTAATGACATTTAAAGATTTATTTATAACAAAATACCCCAGAAAATAATATAAATAATTTCTAAGCATTTGTGATTATTAACAGGCAAAGCTCTGCTGTATAACATAGATTTCGTTTTTTTTTTAATTATTTTACTTCTACAAAAGCTTAAATCTTATCTACTCCATTGTAATATCTTTACAAGAATATATATATATATATATATATATATATATATATATATATATATATATATATATATATATATATATATATATATATATATATATATATATATATATATATATATATATATATATATATATACATATATATATATATATATATATATATATATATATATATATATATATATATATATATATATATATATATATATATATATATATATATATATATATATATATATATATATATATATATATATATATATATATATATATATATATATATATATATATATATATATATATATATATATATATATATATATATATATATATATATATATATATATATATATATATATATATATATATATATATATATATATATATATATATATATATATATATATATATATATATATATATATATATATATATATATATATATATATATATATATATATATATATATATATATATATATATATATATATATATATATATATATATATATATATATATATATATATATATATATATATATATATATATGTGTGTGTGTGTGTGTGTGTGTGTGTGTGTGTGTGTGTGTGTGTGTGTGTGTGTGTGTGTGTGTGTGTCATGTTACTTTCAAAGAAATTGCAATGAAATATTAAAAGTGTATTATCAATGTTCATTGCCTTATTCAGATTTGCGATTAAATAGTTCAAAAATACATGTTTTTACTTTTAGAAATCTTGCCTTCAGAAGCAAAAAACAAAAAAAAAAATTAAATGCATGGCAAATTTATTCTTTTAAAAATTAATTAATAATTTATCCAATATAATTTATTCTATTTTGGTGCCAATACCGTAATATTCATTTATCAGCAGATACTACATTTATTTGCTCAGGATATAAAAACATTGAAGCAAACATTCTAAAAATATAATTTTAAGAATGATTCATGAAAAAGCTAAAAAAGTAAATTGTCTCAAGTTATTTGACTTTCATTTATCTCAGAGGCTTTCACCTGTGTTATTAGGAATTAAATCGATGAAAATGTAATGAACAATGAAAAGTTCTTAGGATTAATAGTAAAATGAAAAAAATGATTATAATGCTATGTTCTTTTCAAACTACCCTATCCTAAATCTAATCTGCATATATTAATGTAGAATGTATTGACATACCTAATTATATAAATGAATATGTATGTTAAGTTATGTATATAATATGTATGTTAAGTTTCAAATTAAAGCGTATTTTTGATAATATTTTATTTTTATAGAATATATTTTGGTGAATGTTGATTTTTACTGGGGATTGAAAATTTTAGTTGTTTATCAACTAACTCTAATGATTAAAAATATTCAACCAAAATATGTCGAATGCTGATGTCTTTATTAAACTGTCAGTTAAATGTAAATTTAAGTTGAGTTGCACAATTTTCTCAAATCATGCATTTGATATTTTATTGAAAAAAAGATTTAAGTTGTTTAATTAAGTGATTTCTTTCATAAATAAATGTCTTTATACAAGAACATTATATATTTGTGTCAGTAATTACAGCTCGCAAACATAAAAGATAATGTTAAGACATATAAATCGAAGGGCATCTCAATTCAACAGCATTCAACCAAAGATTAACTATTGTTACTCTTATGTTTAACCTTAATACAATTCTGCCTAAGACTATACGGTTTAAAGATTCCATATATAAGAGACAAATTACAAATTATTAAATCTAGTCAACAATACTTAATGGATTCCCTTTAGAATATGTTGATCTAGCTGTCCCTAGCAACTTGAAATTGAGACTAGCATGAATTGTTTTATGTAATCAAAAATCAAATTTTGCTAGATGTATATATATTTTTTAAAAAAATTGGGAGTTTTGATTGGATTGAAGCAAGATTGCTTGAAATGAGGACAAAGTTTGAGTTAAAAAGTATGAGTTCATAAGTTAGAGGGAAACAATTTACACTCACTCATTAATACTTTTGTAAAGTTTTTATAAATAAAATAAGTGACTTCAATTTTTGATTTAAAAATACTAAAATCAAATACTTGACGTGACGATCACTAAATATTTTTTTACATGTTACAAATCATCTTAAATTTTGTAAAAATTACGAAGAAGAAATATTAAGGAAACATTCTCATAATATTAATAGTAATAAAAAAGTGAGATGAATGTTTGCTTTGTTAAGTAAACAATCATCTCGATGATTTTTCTATAACCAAAGCAACTAATTATAAACTGAATCCACTTTTACTTAAAATATGATCATCGCAAAGCTGTGGACCTAATTTGCTTAAAAAGCTGCGCAATGCATATAAACGCATGTCTTATAATACAAAAATTAATAATATACAAGGATTTGAAAATTTCAATTTTAACATAAAAATATTTTATATTAATTGCTTCGTACACTAGGATTTAACTTTATTATAGTATGAATGTATTTTTCAGTAATTAAATGTATAAGATTTATTTTTTAATGGATCTAATCTCATTTAATGTATAAATCTTTCTAGATTCTAAAAAAATCACATTTCTAAACTTCTATTGAAAATACCCAATCATACTTCATTTGTAAATTATATACATTAAGTATTTGTTAACCGTTTCTATGTAATAAAGGAAATTAAATTCACTTTATTTATAGTTTGAAAATAACTATCAAATAAAATATAGGATTTTAAAATTTTTATTATTGCCTTAATATTCCAAGAAAATAAATATGATTTTTCATTTCAAAATGCTAATCAAGATATAGCCTGAAGCTATAAATAAAATGGAATTACGAAGTTTGTTAAATTTGAAGATGTTTCAAATATGCTTATTTTAAGAAAATATTAGAAAACATAGCAAAATTTAAGCTGAAAGACAGTAATATTATAGTCATTTAAAATTAAGTTATTGTTTATTGAATAGTTCCTAAAGGCTGTTTCAACTTATTTATCTTATATTCAGTATTATCATTCGTAGTTGGTTTATCGTTTCACTGATGCTCGAAGCATTTTTAAGCTGTGTTTCAGTCACAAAGCAAAATAAAATTTTTTCTAAATTATGATTAAACAGTTACTTATAATATTTTCAATGTAATTTATAGAAGATAACTTGATGGTAAAAATTTGAATCATTTGTAGTAATTCAGAAATGTTTAAAGAATGAAGAAAATTTTTCATTCAAAAATATTTTATAAATATGTATTTATGTTTTCATTTCATAAACTTCATTAATTTGAAATTTTGATTTACTTTAATACAATGTAAAAACAACATTACAAAGTATTTATACAGCATACTGGTTTGAAACATGTAATTAATCTTAGCGATTAGTCTATACATTACGAATATTGTTTTGAAGAATTAGAAGAAATTAATAACCTTGAAATTAAAAAGTAACTTTTAAAAATAAATATTGTTAATTCTATGGTTTTATTTAAATAACTTTGAATTTAAATCCTTAGAATCATTGGAATGTAATAAATTCATAATAAAAATGAAACAAAGAGAATAATTTTTCATGAAACTTAATAAAGTGCAAAATACTAAGGAAAACAAAGCAAATGACATCACTAAATACTATTAAGTCTCAAAATATGCTGAAATTATGTGAGATATTTTACATCCTCTAAATAATACAAATTTTTATTGTTTTTCTTTTTAGTATTTTTTGCCTGTGTTCTCATTTAAAAAACTCATGAATTAATCGTTCAAAATCAAGGACTTGGAACATTATACTTAGTATACATGAGACATTTTCAATTGCTATCGAGGGAATCAAATATTAAAAATATATCTTACTTTTAAAATTTAAATCTACACTAATGACAAAATAATAAAATAACAACAAAATATAAATAAATATATTTCATCAATTATATTTCATTAGTTCATGTATATAAAAATGTTGAAACGTATATCATGAAATGAATTGAATAATGTATACCAGAAGAGCAATAACATGACAATGAATTTGTTTTGTTTACAGTGATTTTCGTACAAATTGTAAGCTATGTTTATAATTTTAAATAGAAATTTAATGTATAATTGCTTTTTGCTGAATACAATTTGTCAGAACAAAAGTATGTTTTAATTGCTCTTAGAAGTACACTACTGGCCATTAAGATTGCTACACCAGGAAAGCGGCACACCACACACGTGGAATTTGCATGACAAGTAGAACTTGCTGTGATAAGCAAATGATTAGATTTTCAGCGCATTCATACAAAGCAGGCGACAGTAGCGGCATCTACAATGTGTATAAAACCAGAGATTTGACAGCAGTTTTCTCACACTCAATTTCCGTTTCAACGTTGTTTTCGGCGAAAAAGTTGTTGTAATGCCTCGTGTAAGAAGAAGAAATGCCTTTCAGCACGTGTCTGACTTTGATCGAGGAAGGATTATAGCCTACCGAGATTTCGGTTTATCGTACCGCAATAATGCTGCTCGCGTCGGTCGAGACCCCATGACTGTTAACAGAATATGAAATCGATGAGTTCAGGACAATCATACGGAACGTCATGCAGGATCTCAGCGACCCCCATCACTAACAAAAGAGAAGACAGACATCTTATCCGCATGGTCACAAGGGATCGTACAGCCACGTCACGAGCCCTGAGTCGAGAAATGGAGTCATTTGCAAGGCAACAAGTTTCTGCTCGAACAATTCGACGATGTTTGATGCAGCATGGATTGTCTGCACGGCGACCATGGCTTCAGTTACCATTGACGCTGCGCCACAGACAGGAGCGCCTTCAATGGTGTGATTAGCGACGAACCTGGACGCGGGAATGGCATCACGTCATCTTTACAGATGAATCTCGGTTCTGTATACAGAACCATGATGTCCGCATCCGTGTTTGGAGGCATCGTGGAGAACGCGCATTGCCAGCCTGCATTGGACATCGCCATACGGACATCGCCCATCGGCTGGAGTGATAGTATGGAGTGCCATTGGATACACGTCTCGATCACCTCTTGTTCGCATTACCGGCACTTTGAACAGCAACCGTTACATTTTCGATGTGTTAAGGCCCGTGGCTCTGCGCTATCTTCGAGGCCTCCCTAATGCTTTGTTTCAACAGGATAATAGACGATTGCATGTTGCCCGTACTGTTCTGAGCTTCCTTGATACAGAACAGGTTGGACTGTTACCCTGGCCAGCACGTTCTCCTGATCTGTCACCAATTGAGAACGTGTGGTCAATGGTTGCCGAGTGATTGGCACGCCATCACTCACCATCCACTACAGTCGATGAACTGTGGCATAGTGTTGAAGCTGCATGGACTGAGATTCCCGTCCATGCCATACAATCTCTGTCCATGCCTAGGCGGATAAATACTGTTATTGCAGCCAGAGGTGGCTGCTCTGGGTACTGATTTCTCAAGATCTATACATCCTAATTTCCTGCAAATCTAATCACTTGTTCTTTCCACTATAATGTATGTGTCCAATGGATATAGTTCTGTTATTTGCATTCCTTCTTGGTGTAGCAATTTCAATGACCAGTAGTGTATAATAAGCAATTTTACTTTTAAGAAAATATATATTAAAACTTTACGGTATTTATTTTTTTTTTACTTTTATTTACATCTAAGAAATCGTTGCTGCTCTCATATATAGTTTGAATTTGCAAAAAATTTAAACTCACCTATTTTATACTATGAATGTGTTGCATTTAAATAATACAATAAATAAAGCAACATTTCTTATTTAATTTAAAATGCTTAAAAAATTTATGTAATATAAATTCGAGTTAAAAAGTGATCAGAGTTACTGCTTCAAAGTAATGTTATCATGAAGTTTTTCTTAATTGCTCGTAGACATCATTAAGAACAGGCTGAGAAATATTATTCTTAATTAATTCAATGATGAATGTACTAATACTAATTTAAAAAATTATGATTAAAATATTGAGTTATGTTTTTCACTGAAGTATTTTTCGAGTCATTGTATTAAGGAAGACAAATATTTTCAGTTTCAAAACAAATATTTCAGTATGTTTCAAGGTTAGAGATTTTTCTATGGATCATTTTCGAATTTCATGGACATACACCAAAAATAAATTAAACATATGTTTTGAAATATAGTAGGTTATCTTATGATGAATAAACCAGGTATCATATATGGAAACTTTTAGTAAAAATATTATACTTTTCTTTACAATGTTTTTTTTTCAAAGTTTAATATTTAGGAAGATGAATCTTAAAGTTTGTTGAGCGGTTAAAGTTTTTGTTGAGCATTTCTCTAAATTTCTTAATATCAATCTAAAATCCATAGAACATTTTTTAAGAAATATTTTTTGCTGATTTAATTATGAATGAACCATATAATGTTTATTTATTAATAACTTTTGTCAAAGAACGAGTTTATGCATTTTCATTTTAGTTCAAGTTTTTTCACGATAAAGACTAGAAATAAGAATATCTTCAGACATAAGTCTCAGAGTTTTCATTAACCATCTTAATGTATGTACTCCAGCATTGTAATCAGAAAGTAATGCCCTTTCTAAAGATAATATATTTGTTACTGATACGAAAGAAATATGATTCTTCAGGATGTAACATTTACAGTTAGTTATTTGGTTAGTTTAGTTAGTTCATTCATATTACAGTTAGTTCATTCATATAAGTTTTTCATATAAGTCATTCATATAAGTCATTACATTCATTCATATAAGTCATTACAGTTAGTTCATTCATATAAGAAAATCTGAAATATTAAGTAAATTTTAAGATATAAAATGTTCTTAAAAATTTTAAATAAGCTAACTAAGTAACAATCCTTAATAATTCATTTTTAATTACCAAGCTTTTATTTTATATCACAGTATTGTATTAATTTATAAAGCAAGTAAAGCACTCCAATTTGTTTGTGGTTAGAATTCAGTGGCAAACATATTCGATGAAAATTTATGAAGGGAAAATAATATTTAGAATTTATTAAGCTAAAAATAAGTCAAACGTGGTATTGAGAGCCTTAACCTGCAATATACTTACAAAGATTTTAAATGTTGAAGTCGGTAGTCTTTTCATCTGGATTCTAATGCATTTCTCACATGCAGAATATTAAGAAAGTTCTAAACACATGTTAGAATATAAATAGCTTTTTAAAAATAGCAAAAATAATTACCATTGCTTTTTAAATTATAAATTATTTGGTGCAATACAAAAAAGGAGAGGGATGAGTTTAGATGCAGCAAATGTTAATCTTTTCTTCAGAGTGGTAATGCATAGATGACAATTTAAAATGGAAAAAAAGGATTTGCAGTTCGCCATTTTTAAATTGAGATGACTCATAAGCATTCAGTTATTACACATTCATGATTACCATGACCAGTAACCATATTTTACAATAAAAAACTTGTAAAAATAACACATCACTAAGCTACTAAAAAAAACTATTAACCAGATTATTAACATTATTTTTTCGTAAGCATTTTGATCATTCACAAGATGTGTCATGTTTTGCAGGTTAAAAATTATATATATTCTTAGATTTTAAACTATCATCTGTCCTGTAAATACAGACTAAACTAAAAACTCTTTATTTACTCATTAACAAGTATATATATATATATATATATATATATATATATATATATATATATATATATATATATATATATATATATATATATATATATATATATTAGCCAGCCATAAATGTGCGTGTTTATGGTTTATGGATAATAATAATCCAAAAGATAAAATAATTGAAAACCTTTACTCTAATTAAAATTAATACATTAAAATTATAATTTTGAGAAATTTGAATATTCATATCATTTCAAATTTTTCATAATGCATGCAAATATGTGTAAATTTTAAAACATAGATAAAACATTATGTAATATTAGCATAAGAAATATATTTCTTATCTTCTGTTTAAGAATCCCAGTAGTGTAAAGTATTTTAAGATAGCTAATATTCTAGTTATCAGTCACGCTGTCTGAAGAGGAGTTTCAATAATTAATTAATCAAAACTTTGCTCAGTAAACGGATGCTCTATAAATCTGTTTAATTAAAGTCGGGAACTCATGGACTATTATTGAATGAGGCTGCCATTTATCAGTCAACAAATATCACTTGTCTATCAAATGAGTAACAATTTATTTTGCTATAACAGATAATAATAAATAATTTAATACCAAAAAGGTTGATTTACTGACCTTATGGATAATTTTATCTCCTTAATTGAGGGTGAAGGCTGAAAATAATTTCGTATGCAGCATAGTTGATATTTGGGAGCTTGTTTTAGTAGGTAACTAAAATCAAATATTTATTTCTGTTTTTCTCATAATTTTTGTTTCGTTAATTCATAAAATAAGTACAAAGATATTTATGTATTCATATATTGCTATTTTTATGATGCTTTAATTTTTCTCTTTCCAAGTTGTAATTTTTTAATTTGGGAAATTTTCTTTGCTGGTTTTAACTAATAGATAAGAGTAACTTTGTGTCTGCTCTTCCTTTGCGCAAACATAAAAAAATGGTTATAACTAGAATAATAGTGAAAGTTTTGGAATATACACAGAATACAAGAAGTAGAAACGGATTATTGGTTAGATTTATTTTCAATAGGAATAGATATTTTTATTTTTAAAATTAAGTAGTTTCATTAAGAATAGAACAAAAATAATATTTTTGAAGTTTTCCCAAACAAATAATTTTATTTCAGCAATTGCTTTTTTTATAAAAATACCTGTCATAGATTGTTGGTTCAGATGATATATCATTTTGATGAAATGAGTAGGTTTAGAATAGAAAGTACAAATGTTTTAATATAAATAAATATCGAGTAAAATATCACAATAAAGTCTGGATACTTCATTCAAAAACTTTTTACGCAAGCATTTACACTTAAATTTATAGGCGACGTATTGAAATAACATATTTTCTTTCACATATCAGCTAAATTTACTTAGCAATTCAGTAATACAATTAATAACGTTTGGAATGCACTGAATTAAACATAAATATCTTTATATATATATATATATATATATATATATATATATATATATATATATATATATATATATATATATATAAAAATATATATATATATGAGAAATATCTAATCATCTAAGAAAACCTTGCATGCACTTAAGAAGGGATAGCGCATAAATAATATATCAAAGTTAAAAAGAACATTTGAAATAGAATCAAATATGTTAGTTGATATAAGAGATAATTGATACTCTGATAGTTATAACTTTTAAACCAAAATAATCAAATTTTAATTCATATAGATATTCATACATATATCTCTTTTAAAGTTATTCATTGAAACTAAAATATTTACAGTCAACAGATAATTTTTTTTTAAATCCATTAAAATTTCATTTGATTGCCTCCGCAAACACACAATCATTAGTGATCTCTGAACAAAGTGTTGATGATCAAATTACACTAATATATCACTTCAATAGCCGTAAACTAGAAAAGTTTTTGCTCACAAACCTAATAAACGAAAATGGGTTTGAGTCAAGTGTTGTGCAATACATCTTAAGCAAACGCTTATGTTACTCAATCTTGTAATGTCAACACGTAATGCGGGAAGTGAAAAAGAAAACGAAAAAGAACACAGTTCTTTTAAATTTTATTTGCAAAACCAAAAAAAGTATTGGCTTTTATAATTGAAGGTATTCAATGAACAAATAACATTTCAAAATATAGGGTATTTTAAAACATTTAAAAATACTTTTGTAAATTTTAATTTATACTTTTGTGAATAAAAAAAATGCTTTTGTGATTTAATATACTTTTTTACTCATTTGTTTGTCCTTACGGTACTGAGAATATTTTAAGTAAAATAAATTTTTTTTCATAAATTGGCAATATGCTCTTCTCTTCGAAGAGAAAAAATAAAAAAATTAGTTTTTGTTGAGATATGTCTTATAAATATAGTGCATTATAATAAAATATCAAATAACATTAATCACATATTCATAATAATCCTTAATGCAATATATTTACTTAAGTATATTGCATTAAGGATATTTCTTTAAGGAAATTAAATCTGTATAATTAATTAAAATTATAAATTGCAATTTAAAAGAATTTAATATTATAAATATTTACATCATAAGCATATGCTGAGTCTAAATATTCCTGATATTGTAATTGAGACTTACCAGTAGAACAAAAACAATGGAATCTTTGAATATGAATTGATCTGAAATTATAATTTATTTGATGCCATTCATAAGCGGATTTCACAATGTTTCCATATACATTGTTAAAGTGAAACAAATGTAAATTAATGATAGTTAAGGAGAGAAGGTAATTAATAATTAACGAATAATAAAGAAATAAAAATAATTTTATAATTTTAACATTAAGTAAAATAAATAGATTCATTTTATGCTTTCTAATGTATCATTTTATGATTTCTTCCTGCCTAACTAATGACTATTAAAAACAAATATAAATATTGATATTTTAATAGTTATTAGAATTATATAATCGTTTATAGTATAACAACACATATTTTTTAGTATTTTAAAATCATACTCACACTTTTCATTCTTTTATTTAAGTTTTCTTGAAATACTGTGAGACAAAATCATATAAATAGTACGCTGCTATAAAGTACTTAGCAACGTAAGGCCAAATAACAAAAAGTAATTAAGGACAATAACATTAAATCCAAATTAATTACAGTGCTAAAATTATCAGTATAAATGAAAACGTAATTTCAAATTGATTATAAAAATAAAAAAAAATGTTAACATATTTTTATAAAATATTTGATTTTTTTAAATCAAAACATTTGATTTTAGAACTTTTTATTAACAAAATAGCCTTTCTATGTTTTGTATATAGTATAAGATTACCTTTGGTTTATAAAATTTGTAAGATCAGTATTATTTGCTTCTCTAAATCAATTTCTTATAGAATATTGTGTAATATTGTATTTGGTAAAGTCAATTAATTTTTAATTAATATTAAAAGTTTAATCCTACATGCAATTTTCAACGTTATCATGTCTTAAAATTTTGCAACGTATTTCACGTCAAATATTTTCTAGGAACTGTTAAATTTAAATGGATGTATGTAGTTTTTTCAATAGTAGAATTAAGTTAATGCAAATAAGGTAATATGATTACGAAAATAAAATGACATTGAAAAAATTTTAAAAATAGTTTATTTTAATTAGCCTTAAAAAGAGAAGAAATGGAAAAAAAATGCAGTTTTTAAATTTATAATTATAAATTCCAATAATTTAACTTATTGAAACGTTCTGGAAATTGCTTTCTGTAAAAAGGCATCATTCCAAACTCTTTCAGTAATTATGTTATAGACGTTTGATTGCATTCAATTAAAGTAGTTTACTTTAATCAAATTCTAAATAATAAGGAACATACATGTTTAGATTCTAAAATTTTATTTGTTCATGCACTATTTTAAGTGAATTACTAAAGCGTATCTAAAATTACACACCATTCTTAACGCTGAAGTATTTCTAAATTGTTGTTTGCTTTTTTTATCATTTGTACAGTTTCAAAGTAATTAATTTATTCAGATAAGCTGAATTTTAACAAATGCTTACAATTTGTCATGAATTATTGTTATTAATTTTTATTCTGAAGAATATATGAATAACCTTTTCTCACTAGCTTCCTTTGTGTTCGTCATAAAGATAACATTCATTTTAATAGGATTGTGAATATTTTAATAAAGTGAAAGATTTATGAGAAAAAAACTTTTGCAAGGTTATCTTTAATTTAAATGTTGAAATTTTTAAAGTTATTATTCATAGTCTCTCTAAGCAAGTAAAACCCAAGCAACAACACAATCACTGTCACTTAGAAACATAATCAGTAGTTGCAAACAATATTATAAAATTTCAATTTTTTCGATTATATTTGAATTAATAAAAGAAAAATATGTTTGAAAATGAACAAGGAAATTTTACTATGCATCGTCATGTAAATATGTAATTACATGCAATTTCTTACAAAATAATGTAACACTCTTTATGTAAAATTAGAATATGAAAGGAATAAATTAATGCTGTCTGCTATCGCTTTGATAAAATTTAAAATAAAATTAATAATTTGCAAATCTTGCATTTCAAGGAACATCAAAATAAAGTATTTCTGAATTAAAGAGAGTGAAAAGTATTTAGAATCTTCTCTAGATAATAATAAATAACAAATTTTACAATTTATTTCCAAAAATTAATGAGTATAAAAATAATATAATAAATTGAACAATGGATTAGAGATTAATTTTCTTAAAAAAAATCTATAAACATATAATTTATGTCCGTATTATATTTTTCCCTTGCGCACTTTTTGCCACCAATGTTGTTAAGCATAACTAATTATTCCATAGCATGCTTAGGTTTAGGATAATTTTTCATTCAAAGCTTTTACTTTCAAAACCTATAGATTTTTCTTTAAACTCTTACATGATCAGGGACTTACTCAGCGCATTAACAAAATCATAAGATGAAATTGTTCAATGATGCAAACATTCCTATTATATTAACAAGGCACTGAAAACTGTCTTCTGTTTTGAAACATATCATTACTTGAGAGCTCTGAGGAATACTATAGTTCTGTAGTGTGTGATTATAAGAAATTTAACAATTCAGATACATTAAATAACAATAGAAATGCTCATAAGCGACAAATTTGCTGTGGACGTTTAAACAATCATTTTGACTTATCTATCATTATATCAATACAATGAAAATCTTAATATTAATAGCTTAATATTTATTATAACCATTATTTCTTCATTCATTATTATATTGCTACAAATTTTAAAATGAAACTAATAACTAAGACTTCAGAAAAATCCTCGCTATTTTAATCAATTGAATTTTTATAATACATTTATAAAAGTCCAATTATTTAAACATATTAAGGATGCATAAAGCAATTTATTTATATTATATTGACTTACTAGCTGCTGTATTTAAAAATAGACGCATGTAAACAATAAATGTTTTAATTTTCTCAAAAAAAAATGATATTTCTGGCTCATTTCCTTTAATAAAGTCTGTTTTGAATTAAATGTTAAATTGGGTTTGCGGTTATGCTATAAATTACGGAGGGATTTTATTTGTTTGTAATTTATTGCATTTAATGTAAAATAAACAAATATGCTTCAAAATCAAGATAAATATTTAATCATAGGGACTTATCAACAAGATTTAGAAAGTAAAATGATACTTTTTTAAAATCATAACAAGTATTATGAATCATTTTATTTTTATGAAAAATGTGCAATTAAATGTCAAAATTTCTAAATTTCTCGGTTTTTTCATAACTTGAATAAAATATATGTGGCCAAAAATATAATCGAAATTAAATAGTTTTGTTCAAAATTCTGATTATAACTCTATCGTTAGAAAATTGTTTCGAAAGCAAAAATTACACTTGAAAATTAAATTGATTAAAATTTTTATTCATTTAAACAACTGAAATTAATTTTGACAGTAAAATATCTCTTAAAAATCATCATGAAACTACACAAAAAATAACAAAATTAAAATAGTAATCATTAATACTTTAAAATAAAATATTGCTTATTTGTAGCTATTTCGAAAAATACTTGATACAATTCAATGTTTAAATATATGAACTTATTTTTCTATTTATGTTAGATGCTGTTGCAGCGTAAAATAAATTATTTATTTCTTAAAAAATGTTATTTTTAAAATTCATAAAATAAGTTATTTGCAAATTGACCAAAATCATAGTTGTATCCATTTTTGTTAAAACAGCAATAGGCAATTTTAAAATGATTTTAAAACAATTTTGAACAAACTTCTTGAGATAAAAATTTTGCAAGAATTGTAACAAATTCTAATCCTTTTTATACTATTTTTATGATATTTTATAAATTAAAAATATTTGAAGATTTTTTGACAGTCAAAAATGAATTTTATGATGTGTGATTAATGCTATTTAGACCAAGATTCAACATAGTATCATTTTAGAAGAACTATGCTATTTTGAGTAACATTCCCCATGACTGATTCAAATCATTATATAAGGCATATGGAAGATAACTCTTTGATTTTTATCTATCTATACATCAGTTTGAGTAGTTAAAAATTTGTAAATGTATAAACGGTTCCTTAATTCAACCTAAATATACCCAGTGGAATATGAAAAGGTTTTGTGCCAGCAATATTCTGTGAATGTTAAGAAAACTTCCTATTTCTACTGCTTGTTATTCAATACGCTTTATCAATGATATGCATTTCTAGAAAAGTATGCATCGACTAAATTGAAAATTAAATTATTTAATAATCCCATGCAAAATTGCCAGGTTATTACAATAGAAATTTGCTTTCATTTATGCTCTGTTCTTTTCTTACAAATGTTTTATAACTTAACCATTCCTTGAGTATGTTAAAATTGAAAGTAAACACAATCTATCTTATTTCATGCAGGAAATTGGTTGAGTAATGTTCCACTAATAACCTATTACATTTTGCATGTTAAATGCAATGAATATATTCCCTATAATGTTAAACTTTATATTCAAAAGACTTCTAACAGGATAAATTTCGGTAATAAGCAAAATTATATATTTAGGAAAATATATATTCCATTTAAGAAGTATTATCAAATATACCTTAGTTTATGAAATAAAAATTTATTTTCTCTATCTACCTTTTTATATAGCAAAACTCATTTAATTGTTATCCTTATTCAAATTAAATTAATTGTTTTGCTGTAATCCGCATAGTCTTGATAAATTTCATAATGCATATTAGGAGACAACATTTTCAAAACCTATCTACAAATTAGGGAAGCAGATCCTCAGTTTACTATGAATAGATTCCAGATATGCACACACATTTTAATAAAATATTTAATTCTTATATATGCTGAAATATAAAACACAAGCAAGAAGTGTAAAATGTTATTTGAAACCTCTCAAAGAAAAAAGTAACATGATTTCAAAGTGAAACTTGAGTCTTCTGTTTCTTTCCTTCCGAGTATGATGAAAAGTGAGATTTCAGTTTAGATTAATACTTGCTAAGTTTGAACTTTTCAGAATTATTTTCAAAGACTTCTCTTCTACCTTGTAATTATTGATTACTTTACCATTATAAGAGATGTTCAAACTTTCTTTCCTAGAATAAAAGAATATATCAACTCAAGAGATTGCTTGAAATTGTTCCTGGTAAATGTAATTTTATTTTTTCATCTGTCCATTTTTAGTAAAAGTCTTAGCTTATTTAATTCAAATTTAATTTTCAATTGAATTATATTTAGCTGAAAAAAATGCTGCAGCGTATCTGATTCTTTAACTGTTTGAAAGAAGTTATTCCACTTTAATTTTATTAATATCATCCATTTTTGTGGTATAAATGATATTTCTTAATCAATTAATTTTCTTTATATCAGTTAATTGCTTTTAAATAAGAATATATATAGGATTTATAATTCCCATTAAACCTTAAACATTCATTCTTCGAAAAAAATACGTTTTTTGTAACTACAATATCATATAATATATTTACAATATAGTGTGCCAAATAGAAATTTAACAATTTAAATGTCAATATACAGTAAATTTCATTCAAAGTGAATATATTCTACAGAAAGCTATTGATATTTCATGTAATGCATCAAAATAAAACTTTTGAATAACCATGTATTTGTAATTTATATATTAGATTTTATAAATTATGTATTGAACTCTTTTTCTATAATTTATTAACATAAAAATAAATAATAATTCTTTTTATTTTGAAAAGTGTTATAATGATGTATATCAAAGACGTAAATTTTTGTGAATTTAAATAGTTATTTGCAGAATTTTTATAATTAATATTAAAATTATTGAACATTATAATAGTATTAAAATGTGCTGTTTTCCATGCAAGTATATGTGTAATATAAACCTATATTTAATTTGAAATTATCAGCTGTTAGACATATAAAAGTTATTTTTCATTATATTTATTGTTTATTTAGTTGTAATATATTGTAATATATTAAATAGTATATTACTTGAAATGATGTTATTAAAAATAAAGACATGTTATTATTTATATATTGAAAAATATAACATAATCATTTAATTTTATGCTTACAAAATGAGAATTTACATTTTAAAGAATTCATAATGGCTTTCGCAAGCATAAAATAAGAGAATTTTTATCTAACAACTGAGAATTATTTAACTAATTCAAATTTAGGATAAGAAACTTTTTCTATAATGTAATGTAATGTAAGACTACTAATTCAGTTTTTAGTAATAGTGAATAATTAATACAACATAGTTTTATATAAAATTAAGAAAAAGACAATTATAATTTTTTCATAAAATTAATCATGTTCATAAATGTTTAAAAAACCAAAATGATGATCACATGTAAAATGAAATAGTTGAAAAGTATATAAATAGTTATTTCGGTTATATTCATTATATATATATATATATAAGAAAGTCTTATAGGTACACCAGTTCATGAATTGCCACCATTGTGTACATATATACATCCATAAATAAGATAATGCTCATATAAGTTCAAAAACATTTTTTTTTCAAAACGGCTGTAAAAAGACATTTTTCAAATAAAAATGACACATTTTAGGAAGAAAGTGTATAACCTAGAGTATATACACTGCTCTAATTTTAAAAGGACTAACTCAAGATGGGGTTTTAGAAAATTCTGCAAGTTTTACTGTATACGTGCCCGAGTTATGCATATGATGTAAAATACGCTGGTCTCCAGCAACGTAGGATAAGGTAAAATGCAAGGGACCGGAAGATTGGGTAATATTCACTCGGTTATTGCTGCTTGTAAAATAATCTTTGAAAGTTTATTCTTGTCGTAAAGGACGTCAATAGTTGAAGAGAATGACAGGTCATTGTTGATGTAGACAATTCAAAGGGACAGATGAGCTTACGATGGATATGAGATTTGACTGAGAAGGTCAAATTGTTTCTTACTGCAAATCGCAGTTAAGATACAGCTGGACGCATCCACTGTGCATCCGCTGTGGCGAAGGTTGTCGGAACAAAGAGCTGTAGAACGTTTGCGGGGTACTAGTGCTACCGTTGTGACATCATCATGCGTGGATCGACATGTCCGACGGTAGATGGTCCCAAAAATCTGGTCTACCAAAATTCTGCAGCATGTACAAGACACACTAGATGCACCCATATCAAGTATGGCGTACGTTAGGAAGACTACCATTTACCCCACAGCATAGACGCCAACGTCTGAAATAGTGTCGGATCGTCTTCTAACATGAGTCACATTTCAGTTTCTACAGTGATAGTCACCTCGTAAGAGTGTTGTGTTGACGTAGAGAAAGGTCCAATGCTGCAGCATTTGTTGAATGTCCCACCACGTGACAACACGGCATCATGCTTTGGGGCACAACTGCATATGATTCCAGGTCACCTCTAGTTCTTATTGACGGCACTGTGATAGCCTAACGTTACATGGAATATGTGTTACACACTTGTGTACTAAAGCACTAGTAAATATAGTAACTATAGAACACGTTTTTGTAACTTAACGATGTTCAATATGTTAGACAGAAGCGTTGTTAGTCATTGAGAACCGGCACATTTGTGCGTTTGTACAATATGTTGAATCATCTTACACAAATTGCGGTATCAGGTTGAAGTAATCTTATAAGAAATCTCAGAAATTCGATTCGAAGTACAGATTTTACACTGAAGCAACTATATTCATTTTCTGTAATTAATTAATGTTTTCTGACAATATAAAAGTATTATATTACATATTAATATCAGATCTTTTACTTAATCTTCACATGAATTCATTAAAAGAGAAATTTTGAGTGAATAATTTAACAATATATTTTTTTTATATGAAAACGAAAATTACTTTTAAGAATAGAATCGAGATTCGTAAAACCTGTATAAATGTGTATAAATGTTTTTTCTAATAGAAAGTCTTTTCTCTTTTGAGAAATTTATCAACCAATTTACTTGGTTTATTCTTAGATTATATCTAATTTTATTTACTCGTATTTTTTCATGGTAAGTATAAGTTCATCTAAATTACCTGCAATATTTTAAGAAGTGTTATTTTACAGTAGAAAGAAATTTTTTAATTTTCCTCACACGCAATAACATTTTTTCTACTTTCTTTCCTAAGCGGTTTTTTGATCCGGAATATTAATCTTATTTTTCTTTAAGCCCTTAAATTCAAAACTTCATTCACTTTATAAAAAAGTAATAAAAATGCATCATGTAAAAAGATGTTTCAAGATATATTTTTGTTGCTTCAAAATACGCTTTTCTTGCAATATATGAACTATAAAATTGCATTTTTATTTAATTATATTCGCGCTCTGTCCATCTTCTAAATGATTTACAAAAATTTACTATTAATTTCAATTAGCTGATGTAAATATTCTATTGTGCTTATACTAATTTTTAAACTTTTATATGCTGAAGTGAGAAAAAAAAATCTGATTTCAATAATTTTTAGTAGTAATTTTAATAAAGTATCAAAGAAAAAATGCAACAAATCCTAACAAACATTATTTTTTTAAAGAACTAATAGACAATTATTACTTAAAGAACTAATAGACAAAACTTTTTTTCTTACACAACTCAAAAAGTACATATTTTTACATAATAAATGTTGTAAAAAATTTAAAATGTTAATATGTGTTTTAGAAACAAGATGAACAAGAACAAGATTTTGCACCAAAATAAATACTTAAGGTTTATGTAAGTCAGTTATCCATCAACAAATGCTGTATATTAAAAGAAAATGGGAAATTATTTTTTATTTTAAATATATATTAGAATAATGAAGCAAATATTTTACCAATAAAATCATAATATACATGCTAAAGCTAGTTAAGATCAAATAATTATTTAAAGTCATTTTAAATTTTGGAATTGGACATAGTTTACCATAAAAGAAGCTTTTATAACCACCAATAAAGTTTATTTACAAAAACTCAATATGTTCCAAAAATCAATCATTTTGATCAAATTTTTATTTAAGTGTATGTAAACAGTTGCAATATTTTTAATAAATAAATTATTCATTATGTTACACAAAACAATATTCTGATCATAGTATTAAATTCATAAAATCTATTAGAATGATTCATAGCCACATTATCTCATTGATTAATATTGATTATGATTTAAATATTTAAATCTTTAAGATGATCAATTGTTCAAAATCATGATATAAGCGTTTCAAACATGCTTCAATTCCAAACTGCTTTGAAAAAAAAAATATTTTATTAATTAAAATTTGAATATAATTATGGTTATATATTATTCACAATCTTAATTAACTTTCAAATTTGATATAGATAATTTAAAATGTCTTGCACGCAACAGCTGTTTCATTCACACTTCATTAAAACTTTGTTTCCAGTTCTTGTACTTAATTTTTTTATCAAAAATAATTATGAAACAAATTTGTAAATTTTGTTATTAGACATGAGAAAAACATTCTTACATACAATTTCAATTTATCTTTTGTTAACGTTTCAGAAATTCTGTTAAAAAATGTGACTAAAACTAACGGTATTCAAACATAACAATAAAGCTTGAATTCTTTCTTTTAATTAATATTTTCTGAAATAATTAACTCACAAGTCAGATGAGACTTGAGTGCTAACTGATGCGTTCAAAATATTATCGGTTATGTACAAAATAAAAACTAGTTTCGTGTTATCTGTTTAACAAAAGTATTAATTAACTCTAGAGAATTTCAAGAATTAATAAATTAAACATATATCTACTTTGACTTTTGACAGATAAAATTCAATAATATATTTATATTGTTAACGTTTGTTCACAGTATATAGTTTTATCAATTACTATATCATTTTTTTATTGTTTCTGGCATTTTTAGGGAAGAATTAAAAGCCAGGAAATGGAAAATATTGAGACATAATATAAAAATGCACAAAATATTTCTTTATAGCTATTATTTTTTTAAATAATGACAAAACAAAACACAATTTAGTAGAAATAATATATTTTGTATAGCTATCCAAACAAATAAGGTGTGTATGCAGATATTACAGTTTAATATTTTCTGATGCTTTTTAATTCAATTAGTTTAAAGAGAAAATTTCATACAATTATTTAAGCAATTAAATTAAATTTATTTAGAAAATAATACAACTAATTGACAAGACACAATTGATTAAAATTTTGGAACTTTGTTCTAAAATAAAATTATTTTAATTAATAAATATATGTTAAGGGATTCAACAATAAAACATAATTTAGTACTCTCAGTGTAATTTTATTAAAGAAGTAATTAAAGTCTGTATTAAGGATTTATAATTAATTATATAGCCAACATAAAATAAAAATCTAACTTTTGAAAAGAAAAACTTATAAAATGGTGCAGTTGTAGAAATGCAAATCTGGGTGCATAATATACAACAGGTGCTGAATGTTAATCTAAAAGATGGCTTTCTATACATGTTGCCCTTAATCACTCAATAAACAACGTGTTTGTGTCGCTTGTAGATAGCGTCGGAATTGTACAATATTGTTCCATTTGTGCTCGACTGTTAACAGCTCTGATAATTTAGTAGGTCAAGGCAATACATCATAATTCTATAAAACATGCTGAATTACAACGTCAGTACGAGCGAGAGTGTTACCTGGTAGGATACACAGCTTTTTAATTTTATTTAAGATTTTCATCAAAATAAGTTGATATACACACAAAATAAGTTGATACAGATTCACATCGATATTTACACTCAGAATAAGCGAGATAACCACATTTTTTTGCTGTCATAAGTAGTACTTTTCTAGACCATAACTCTCGTTGTTGTTCTAACGTGTATAGACGGTAGACAACTAGCTGCAGGTGTTCATCTAACCTCCTTTTACCAACGAGTAACACTGACACCACGTCAGAACTGATTTCCATCACAAAACATAACACTTCTCCTAATAGCCTTTTAACATCGTTCTCGCAATAAACTGTAGTGTGGAATGCACGGCGTTAAGCTCAGAGGTATTTTTGAAATCACATAATTGCAACATTACATTATATTACTGCCTTATCCACTGAAGCTTAAATGTCAGCAACAGATTCAGTACAATATGCCAAAGTCATACAGCCCTTACAGTAATCTTCCTTATTTGTAGTGTGACATGGTGGCCAGGAATTTTGCCTTCTTTCACCATTGCCTTCCCTTTATCCTAGCTACCAATATTCATGCACACTTTATTTTTTCCTGCATATCCATTCTGCAAGATCAAGGAAATTAACTTAAGACATTTTGTAGCTCTGCTATACGACTTCATCCAAATACCATGAGGTCTTGATAAGGCATTTTTTACCAACAAACATTCACTGCAACCCGTCTCAATCATAACTAACGCTTACAAATATTATTACGGTGTGTCTTATAATATATATATATATATATATATATATATATATATATATATATATATATATATATATATATATATATATATATATATATATATATATATATATATATATATATATATATATATATATATATATACATACATACATACATACACACAATATGATACAGTTGAGAATTGTAATGGATTTTGCATTACAATGAATATTTAAACACACATTTCATATTTCTAACGGTACTTTGAATGTTAAATGATTGAACAATATCTCGTGATATATCCAATTCCACGGAAACGCGTTTTGATATTTGAGTCGGCTTGTTCAGAATTTGAACAAAGAAAATGAAATTTAGTTTTAAAATTATGAATGTATTATTGAGTAATATATATAATTAATACACATAAATGATGTAATTTGCATTTATTTCAACACATAGCATTGCGTGCAAATCTCATAACTTATTCATAATATAAACGTTTAAAAAATAGGAAATAATTTTAATTTTTTTGATTTTCTTAACTAAAATAAATCACTCAGTTCTTCGGAAATTAAGAAATAGTCATACACGCATAAACGTAAGCATGAAATATTATTTTATAATGTTTAATTTTGTAAAGAAATATATTAATACATAATATTATATACATCTGTCTGAATTTTCTGCAGAAACATGTAGGTTTTAATCTATTTTTATACATAGAATTTATCGTATTTTTACTGTGTGCTTGCACGTGCGTCCAATAATATACCTCTTTGCTTGACACAATTAAAACAAGACATTAAAGCATTATATGAAATACTTAAGGAATCTTAAGATCCTTTATTTTAAAATTTAAACTATTGATTACTTTATATTCAATAAATTCATTAAATGCTATGACATATACTATATAACAAAGGAAAAAATAGAATCTACTTAAACTCTATATATTCTCATCATCTCCTCATTGAATGATTCACTTTTATAAAAATGATATAAACTTAAATTTATTGAAGAAATTTAGCATGAGTTATCTAAGATTTTAAAAATTTCGACTCTCAGATAATTTATTTATAATAAAGTTTCAAGCTATATTATAATTTCAAAAATTATTCTGAATTTATAGATGTATTTTCAATCAATAGGAATAAAATCTTATAATAAAAATTGTATCTTTTTTGAGATCAGATACATTGGCGTTATAAGTTTGATAGAGTTTATATATATTGTGATACTTGCTTGCGCCTGGTGAAATAGAATATTAAAAATTAATTAGTCAAAATGCCGCTGAGTCAACGAAAGACTCAAAGTAGTTTAATTAATCTATGGATTTTACGGAGTCTTACTGAGAATGAAGTAGGGCGTTTTCGGGACAACAAAAGGTTCTCACCCTTTGGGACAAGAAGTTAGGTAGATTGCCTTCAGGCGATATTAAAAGACATAATGAGAAGAAAGATTCTTTCATAGATCTTATCGAGGCGATATCACTTTAATTGAGACGGGTGGCGGAAAATCATTTGCAAGTTGCTTAATGGAACTTATACCCTTAAGCTTATCATAACGGTGTTTGGAGTTCAGAAGTATTTATTAATTTCTTCGTATTATACTTTTTATTCATTTTTTATAATAACTAAAAAATTTTGTAGATGATATATTGAAACTTAATAACATTTTTTCTTCGTCGCTTTTGTGAATCACTGGATTAAGAAACTGTTTTTCCGCATTAAGCCGTTAATTTAATACTTCTTGAAAATCTTATTTGGATGAACCTCATTATTTTAATATGCACTATTTAAAATTAAAACTTAAATTTGTTCAGATTACTGAATTTAATCTATGAAAACAGATTTAAATCAGTTAACTATTATAAGAATTTTTTTTTTCAGAATACGATAATTTTGAAACAAAAATTTAAATTAATATATTCTTATATTAAATCACAGGTTACTTGTAAGTATTATTGATACAATTAATGAATGATATATTTGTAAATTTTTACTGTCTTATCCATTTTATAAAACAATATATATATATTATCAGTCTTATAATATTTCTATTACGTAGTCTTATTTAAAAAGATACTTGAAATTAAGTATTATATATTATTCTATTACTTATGATACATTAAAGAAAGTAATCTGAATTGTCAAAAATTAGCTCCAACTCAAATACAAGAAACATAATTTACTTGAATTTATTTATGAAGGAAACTACTATAATTTAAATAAATATCTTAAAATCATAGATAAAGATATTAAACTACAAAAATATTTAATATTATTTTATCATTACTGAATAATTCATTTTTGTTAAATTACTTAAATATTACCTAAAATGTTGTGATTAAAAAAATAAAGATTTTGTAAACAATTTATTTAACTTAAATAGGAAAAAAATATAAAAGTCATGGACCTTCATATAATTCTCTAAGAAGTCACGGAAGAATTAAATTTGGTGTGACATTAAATTGTTAATGATCTATTTCCTTTTCTTATTATATATATATATATATATATATATATATATATATATATATATATATATATATATATATATATATATATATATATATATATATATATATATATATATATATATATATATATATATATATATATATATATATATATATATATATATATATATATATATATATATATATATATATATATATATATATATATATATATATATATATATATAAAGATAATATTTAATTTAACATTTTAATGCAGAAGCACAATAAAAATGCAAAAAGAAGTGTATGGCTCACATATACTCTATTTTTGCAACCAATAACTCTCTTGAAAGAAAAGAGTACAATGATAGTTAGAATGTCAGAAACTCAGAAATGACTATGAACAGATCAGGGAGTAGCACAAAATGGTTTTCTGTTACATGGTCTACCACGCACGGAAGAGAATGTTCAGCTGCCTGTGTGCGTGTATTTTTTTAAAGCAAGATTGATAGCCATTAGAAATACAATGTTGTATAGTGATGATATCTGTTGACTCCAATAGATAGGACATATTGATGCGAGATACAGTACATATGTCACAGAGAAATTTTGAACGCTAAGAGCTCGGAGGTGACAAAAATCTGCAATAGCATTCGCTTTTCCAGAAATGTAAATTATTTTTAAATTTCAACTTTGAATTTGTAGAATAAATATGATTAATCCTGGAGAAGATGATGCCGGTCTCCTTATATTCTTCAAAGGTTTCCAATCTAATGGCAAATAAATTTCTTATCCTTCTGCATATCAACGTAATTTTCCTAGATAAATAACGATAGAAAAAGGCGAAGGATTTGTTCTTTCAGAATTGGTTAATGGTCGACTGGAAAATGTTTTCCTAGAAGCTTTACTTGGAGTGGCAAGTTAAAGTTTTTGAAAAAGATTACTGACATAGTCGCTAGTATTAGTTTTTACGAATGCGATATGGTTTACTTAGATCACTTTGTTGAAAAATTTGCAAATAACCATTATATTTTTAGCGTATAAAATCTTTCTGTTCACCTTCTTCTCTTCTAATTAAAAAAGTTTATTTTAGTGAAATCCCTAAGATGCCTTTCAATCTGTAAAATATTTGTTAGAAAACTTAAATATTTGAATTAGGTTTGAAGATAAGGTTTATTTGGCAAATTTAGAGTGAGGAATTTTTGAAAAAAATATTTTTAGGTTCTTCTGCCAAACTGGAAGAGGTTATCAATTGTCCACGATATTTAACTTTCAAACAAGCAAAGTGACACTTTTCATTATTTACATATAATATGAAATAATTTATAAATATTTATAAACATTTAAAATCCTTGCCAGATATTTCAGAAAGCATGTTTATTTCCTATAAGTAAATATTATATACTATATGAACATCTTCTAATTTATATCGAAATTAATTAATTAGTCTTTCAAACGTTGTAAGTGCATTCTTCTATTCAAAAGTGATCCTTACGAAATGGTATGCACCTAAAAGGCAAAAAAACTGCATTATTTTGATCATTTTCTGTCGCATTAACTAAAAATATCTGGATTTTAAATTGATGATGGTCATATATGATGAGTGTAGGGTTTCATGTAATAAATTATCAATTCTGGGAAGAAAACATGAACGTGCCTTCTTCATAGCATCCAGTTTCTGGTATTTGACACAAAGCTGATAAATCTAATGTGCGTTTGGTATTATGAAAACTGGATTGGCATGTGGAGACTCTACTTATTAAAAATACGTTTGAATAGCAGTCTCTTTATTTCAAACTTCAAAATTTTCTTATCTTGTGTAAAAATACGATAAGAAGGTATAACTACCAGAGGACAATATCCTGCTCAAATCCATGTTTGAGTAAAAGAATTGCCTCGGCCATTGGCATAAAAACCATTTCACAGTCTATCAATAATTAACATATTTTATATTTTTACTCTGCCTTCACTGATATTCGTAACGACTTTATCTCCTTGAAGCAAACAAGAAAATATTTCGACCTTATCTGCAAATATGTGAATCATATCTTCAATGAGTCTATCTCGATTTAAATTTTTGAAACATCATTGATGGTTTTAAACATCAAATGGATTACCTACAGCTCCATTGAGATTTCTGTTTTAAAGCAAAATACATTCTTTCAGTAGATGATAAAGGATATTACTAATAATAGATAGGGTACACATGGTATTCCACTGAAATGATTTTTATGGATTTTCAAAATTTGTGTGTGTATTGATGCAGTTTTAAAATTACAACTTTAACGAAATATATATTATCAATCTTATTTATGAAATTTCAAATGGGACAATTTTGTATCATGTAACATGACATGCAACATACTCAGACTACATTCGTTGTGTGTAATCTGAGTGGAAACGTCTTTACGGAAGTAAGACCTTAGACTACTAAAGGTCTTGTGTAGCTTGAGGCGACTCATCCGTAACACTTCATATATGAGGAGATAAGATTTTCTTTCAAAATGAAAATAAAATAGCTTATAAATTTTTCTTCCCTTACGAAAATTTTAACTAAATGTTTTATCAAGCCTTTTGTCATAATTTCTACTTTTAAGTACGTAATATAACTTATTTTTTACTTTAAAATCCAAAAGTTCTACAGTATCATATGAGTAACTTTTCGGGTAGCTAGAAAGAATCTATCAATTCTGCAAACTTTTCAAGAAAATGAGTAAATACAAGAAAACTTGATTTCTTTATTTGATCAACAATAATAATATTTCATAATTCTTCAAAAGTACACATTTTAATTCAGTAAGTCATCATTCAAAATAATATCTTAGCTTATATAAAGTCACTTTCTTCTTGAAAATTGTCTATGATGTAAAAATGGTGTTCTATATTTTTTCTGCATTTAATTTAAGCTACTTAAAAAGAATGTTTTAAATGTGCTCAAAATAATGGGCCACATCCACAATTTTTTGGACTATCAATTTTGATCAGGATAACGAACAATTAAGAACAATTATTAACAAGAAAAGGAACTGAAAGAATACGATGGTTTCAAGAAAATCAATTGTCACCCCGTTAACTTTATTTCAACCTTAAACTTATGTCACTTTCTCCTGAATTAAAACAATGTAACATTGCCTTTAAACTTATTTTAGAGACATTGGTTTCAGCAGCTGATATAATTGCAGACTTGCTTTTCACATTTTCCGTCTCAAATTGAATTATAAGCTTAAGCTTTCAAAGTTAAAATAGCTTTCAGCTTCAATTTTCTACAATTTCTTTTATTTTAAATTCCCTTTTACTAGCAATTTTTATGTGTAAATGAAGTTTAACAACATTTTCACTACCGCAGTTTTAAATATATTGTTTTCATACCTTCATCTACAAACTTTATTACCTCTTTTTTGTTCTCTTATGCAATGAAGTACTTTTCAATTAATTTGTTCAAAGATTTGAAATTTTCTGAGTCCACAAAAATTTTATAATTTTGTTTCGCAATTTATCAGAATTTTTGTATGTTATATAGCATATTACCAATTTGTGGTTTTAAAAATCATAACTACTCTAAAAGAAAGTTGAAGATGGGAACATAATATCACATTTTTTTTAAAATCGAAAAGCTAAATTGAAAATCTTATTTCTAATTCTAAATTCAATCTTATTTCTAATATAACTATTGCATATTAGGAACAAAAAATAAACTAAATAAAATCAAAATTTAGAACTAAAATATAACTACACTAACATTTTAGTTATATTTTGACCCTATATTCATTATGCTCATTCTTTCAATTTATACAATCATATCAATATTAGATTTTATTAACAAAACATAAATTTTGTATAAAATAAAATAATAAATACCGACTGAACCCTCTCAACTATAATAATCAGAGTTAAAACCAAACACTTGAAAGGCATGAGACTTTCAACAGATGGACAGAAGAGCTACACCAGGCTTTGTCCTCACTGCCCTGATAACATCCACCAGTCTCCACAACACATCTTCAGCTGTCCAGCAATGCTGGTCAAGTTTTTTCGTATCAGTATAGAGGATCCTTTGGAGCTTGTTTTTACAGATAAAGCTGTAGAGCGGCAGAGCTGTCTTCGAGAGCTTCGGGGAAATTTAGGGTTTTTATACGTACTCCATGGACATATCATCATGAAGAAAAACATTAAATATTAGGTTGGTGCGTATGAAATGTCGGATTCTTAAGTGATTGTATAAAACTGCATATCTTTCTTCAAAAGCTGTTTATTCAATCAAAGTATGCTCCATTCGCTTCAATACACTTCTCCCAACGAGATTTTAAAGCGTAGATGCCTGTCTTAAAAGAATTTTGGTCTTTAGAATTAATAAACTCTGATATCGAGTTTTTTAGACTGTCTTCATTTTCATAGTGTTTGCCCCTTAAAAACAGCTCTAAATGCTTGAAAAAATGAAAATCAGTCTGCGAGAGATCCGGTGAATATGGTGGATGCTGCAATGATGAGCATACGTTTAACCGATCCAGCTTATTTCGCTCTGTCAGTGCGTTCGGTACCCACTTGTTCATCTTCTAACCTTGCCAATCTCAGAAAGGTGTCTCAATATCGTTTTATGGTCAACTTTCATCCTGATAGCAAGTTCCCTCGTGGATACGGCTGGATCCGCTTCCACTAGAGCCTTCAGGTCATCATTCTTCACAGACGTTTTGGGTCTTCCGCGTGGCCCATTTTGCAGTGAAAAATCGCCAGTCCGAAATTTTTCGAACCAACGCTGCACTTTCCGATCGTTAACCGTATTCTCCCCAAACGCTTGGTTTATGTTGCGTGCAGCTTTTGCAGCACTATTACCAAGTTTGTACTCAGATAAGAAAATGACGCGAATGTCGGCAGAATTCATATCGGCAATAAACTCAAAAGAAATAAAAAAGGGAAGACCTTCGAGAAAACCTATTTTGCTGAAATGAGTCTCTGGCAATGGACAATACGAGTATGAATGAGGTTATGCCAAATACAAAAGTATAACGAAAACAGACGGGGAAAACGTCCGCATGTAAAGAGAATCCGACATTTCATACGCACCAACCTAATAATTTAATACACATAGATTTTGAACAAGCTTGGTAATCCATAAAAATACCATGTTGTGTAGTAGGAATATCTTTTAATACCTCAAGATACTATCCTGTTCTAGACATATGCATCATTATGATATTTTGCCCTATATATTACGATGATTTTCCTAATATTTCTAACAATGAATATAAAAATGCATATACATGATTTTGAATAGCAAGTAAATTAGGTGATAGGGTATAGATTATTTTAAACCAACAGAATGTGTAAATTCAATAGAATTCAATTCAATACTTACAAAGATTTAGAGTGAAAGTTTCAGGATTTAAATTGCTGAAACTTTGCACTGTAATTTCTTTTTCCATTTGTACTTAATGAATTCGCTCTTTAAAAAATATTTTCTAACCCTAAAAAAATATTTTTAAGCATTAAAAATATTAAATCAAATTTCATACCTTTCAAAGACTATTAAAATAATAACCAATTCATTATTTTTTTCTATTAAATGAAAAGTAACATCAAGGAGTATGTGGCAGAATAAAAAAATCATTTTTTCTCACTTAATCAACCCTTATGCTCACATTTACAAAGTAATTTGATTTAATTACGTTACTCATTCCTTATACCATATTTTTTTTAACATTTTACTGTTCTCTAAACTTTTTTTATATTCTCATCCTTTTAATTACAATTTTCAGAGAAATTTATCTTTACTTTGTCGAATATTCAATTAGAATTTAATTGATTCATTTCAAACATTTTGTCATTTATCGTAAGTGTATTTTTTGACTCGCATGCTGCTATTTATTCCTGATAAGTTTTCTGTTATATTTAACCAGCTATTCGTGGAAATAAGTAAAAACTGTAATTACCCATGAAAAAATTTTTAATCAGTTTATGAATTCTAAATTATTTTGTCATACACAGTTTATTTTATATTGATTACTCTAAGACTTTCTTTAAATTTAATTTTGCTTAGCATCGACTCATTATTTTTTTGACAAAATGTTTTATATTGAAAACATTAATTTTTCACTATAAGTGACTCAGTCAGTACTAAGATAGGAAAAGCTTTAAAATAGTAACCAAAAGAATATATTTTTGTCTTGGTCATGGAGTAATAGTAGTTAAATATTTTCCATAAATAGTAATCAAAGTAGTAGCAGTAACTATTATCTAAACATTTTCAAAACTTTGCTTGATTCGAAGTATAATACTGTACAATTTCATAAAATTTATTTCTTCAATCCCACTTCTAAATCTGCTTAGAAACCTATGTGTTAAAATAGATTTATTTCTCAACTATCACAATGTAAAAATAACTTATAATTTTGTGTTGTTAATGTCGATACTTTAGTTAAACACAATAAATGTCTAGGACTCTAAAATCGAGCAGACATAATGTTTCTAAGAGATTATGCACTATCACAGTCAAAATATTTTTGTATCATAGGATAGATAGTATTAACATAAAACTATATCCTTCATGTTTCATGTAAAAATTGAAATACTAATTACCACTGAAGTATTATGACTGTTGGCATGAAACAGTTTTGTTATTTCACTGATATATATATATATATATATATATATATATATATATATATATATATATATATATATATATATATATATATATATATATATATATATATATATACATATATAATTTAAAATAACAGCAATTTCAAGCTATTAATAGCATACATTCAAACTCGATTTCATTTTCCTTTTTATATGATTACATTTACTACTTCAATTCATCAATATTCTTTATACCGTTGTAAAAAAAATTACTTTTTTACATGTGTTAGAATTAGATTCGAAAAAAGAATTAAAAAGTGTTATTAAATGACTACACACACACGCAGCAAACTATTATAAAAACATGAGGAAAACTACAGTAGAAAATACATATTTGGTGAATTAAATAAATCAACTCGCTTGGTTTGGATTTAAAAATTATTATCAAATATACTTTGACAAAATGTTTTATTGAAAAAGATAATATGAAAATCGAATGTGTTTTGAAAAACATAACCAATAGTAAAGAATTGTTTGGGAAAATATTTTATTCCTGATGTCACAGAATCCTAATTTTCAAAAAATATGTGAATCTGTAGCATATTGTTTAGCTAAGAAAAAAAAAATTAGTAAAATGGTAGTTGCAGAGACGTCAAAAGAAATGAAATGAAAATTTCAAGATTTTTTAATATGATTTTTTAGATTATTTAATGTTCCTGAAGTCAATGTTCCTTACATGCTTTTAAACGCCATCAAATTTAGTCATTCAACAAACGTAAGTAAATTGAGTATTGTATTATCTTCAATATGGTCTATGACGTTATCAATGCAAAATACTTGAGTTCAGTATTTGATCATATAAAAATGAATGATGTTTAACAAAATGAGAAATGAAATTTCTTTTAACCGATTGAGTGGTTTGCGTTCCTGACTCTTAAGCTCCTGGTCACTGATTCGAATCCCAATTTGTGCATGGAAAGTCCTATTTCTCTTTGGGTATTGAAACTCGCCTCCAAGGCTTGGTTCACAGGTACCCCTCCCACTGGGTAAAAATAAAACACCATAAAATATATACTTGTTGTGGCTAAGGGTAAGTTAATGCCAAATATTAAAAAAAATATTTCTTTTTCATAAGACTTCAAGGGAAAATTTAAACTTTCAATATCTATTTTTTCAGTAATGTGTGAAGAGTCGTCAAAACTCTTGCGAAAACAGCTCTATTTAGAACTTCTCAATCACACATACCTTACGTTCTATTATTCTAACAAAAGTTAAGTATCAAAACTAATTATCAAAATTATCAATCCTTTTATGGAAGCCAAATGTTGAAAAATATGTTAGAAATAATCTTTCGTGTCAAATATTTCTATTAAAAGAGGACTTTGATTGTATTTTGATAGAATATTATTTATTTTTTAGTATATTTAGTATTAATTATAGAATACTTAGTTATTATCCTGATAATAAATACCTTTAAAGTATTTTATTAATAATGTGTAGAACAAATAATAAAAATCTATTCATTAACACCAAATTCTTTTTACTTCCTTTAATCAAATAATGCTTTTCATTTTTTCACAGAATTGCGGTCGCTAGTTTTTTGCATACGGTTTAAAATATATATAACAACTCATTTTAAATAATTGTGGACATTGTACACACACAATCACATCCTTTCATAAAAATTTAAATAAGGGAAATGTAGATCAACGCGCAGCATATTCCTCATTACACATTTCAGATTGCGTATAACTTTTGTTCTTAAATTTCTACCCTAAATTTTAACATAAAATTTCCAATGAAAACTTTAATTTATTACTCTTGTAACACAATTAAAACAATAAGATACTCTAACTACCTATTATTGAGCTGCACACTACCGAGGCTCTATTTTATTTATTTATGCCGGAAATTTCGTTTTGAATATTTTGAATACATATATATTATATGAATATATATATAATTTAAAAATGAATTTTATACTATATTAGCATACACATTTTATCACACGGAAATATATAAGAAAGCCAAACATACACCTCGTAAGAAAGAGTCAATTTTTATTATTTATATATATATATATATTTAATTAATAGTATATTTTCTCAAATTAATAATAAAATATTAGATGGAAAATAATACATTGAAAATACCAAACATAAGAAAGAGATCAATACATTAAAAATACAAACTATAGTAAATATTTGGAAAAATTTTAAAAATTTCAAAACAATACGTAATATAGTAAATAGTTGGAAACATTTTTTAAATTTCAAAGACAAAAGTAAAATGGAACGAAGTACCAACTTGGCCAGCTTCGTCAGGGGGTGTTGACCACATTTGCACAAAGTATGGCTTTTCTGCACTGGCCCAAGACATAGTCTTAAAGAAGCCAGTACCTAAAACCACACCAGTGACTTTGGGGTATTTATATATATATATATATATATATATATATATATATATATATATATATATATATATATATATATATATATATATATATATATATATATATATATATATATATATATATATATATATATATATATATATATATATATATATATATATATATGTATATATATAGATATATTGAAGAAGTAAAAAACTATTTAACTTTCAATTATTGTTTTCCAAAAAATAAAGTACTTAAATTGATTGAAATATTTCAAAGATATATCTGGTATATTGAAATTTTACAGTCAATTAGTGGAAAATGACCTCCAAATTATGGAAGTTAACGTACCATAATGAGAGTAAATTACTTGGAAAAGTTTTACGACTATCAGTCTGGATATCTTTTTAACTATTATTATTTCTGTTCCATTGGCTTGATAAAAATAGATGGTTAGGAAGTTAACCTTCTTTTTCTTGATTCACACTTGCACACAATACATACATACATACATACATACATACATACATATATACATATATATATATATATATATATATATATATATATATATATATATATATATATATATATATATATATATATATATATATATATATATATATATATATATATATATATATATATATATATATATATATATATATATATATATATATATATATATATATATATATATATATATATATATATATATATATATATATATATATATATATATATGTATTCAAGGATTTTACTTTTGTAATAGGCTACAGCTCTATAATGTTAACAGGTGTGTATATGATATTAAAAAAAACGGATAAATTTATAAAATTATAGTATGTATTCAAATATCTCAAAATAAATAATTTACATACAGTCATTAAACTATAGTGCAGAATTTTGAAAACTAATTAAATATCTTCTAATGGTTGAATTAAGATGTACCTTTGTAATAATTGTAAAATCGGATAATGACTGAAAATTATATGTGAATAATGTGCATATGTTCTTTTAAATAGCTTAACATAAAAGTGCCTAATTTAACAAACATGAACTTAGTTTTTTTTGGTTTTATAGAAACAAATTGTATGTCATACAGGTATATGTACATGTAAATAACAAATTTTTAGGAAAAATCATGAAATTGCGATATTTTAATTAATGGAGGTGAGCATTAATGTCACTAATCATGTTTGAGATGGGAAAATATTTACTGTAGATTATTGTAGAATATATTCAAATTTATGGTACATTTTTTTTGAAATGGTTGCTACAACTCTTAGTGTATGAATAATGGAATCTGGTAAAGAGCAGGAAATATTGAATAGATTTGAAATCTGTGCATTGTTTAAAAATATGAAACAAATTCATCTTCTCTATTGGAAAATGTATAAATTTTATAAATTATTTCAAATATTTATAGATTTCTTAAACACTGATTTATGTAAATGATGCGACATTGTAATCGTAAATCTACAGGAAATTACGTAATGTTTTATTATTTTTAGTACGTAAGAATTATTCCAATAATCATGTATAAAATTCGAAAATATTTTCTTAATTGAGAGAAGAACATTTATTTATCTTTTAATCATTCAAATAAATACCTTAAAATGACACATGCTTATAGAGATAATAATTGTATTAAGTGTCATTTCTTTACACACATATCAGAGAATCTGAATATGATTTACAGAATTACAATATTATATTATTTTCAAAATATAATTACATTTCAAAATTCCTCAGTAGTACAAATTTTACTGGTAAATTATGAATTATTTAATATATTTAAAAATAGGAATTTATAAATATGACGCATTTAACTGTAAATTTTATTTGATTAATAATTTAAACCAAAAATAAACTATCTAATTATTTTAATAATTAGCAAATATTGTTATAATTGTTAAACAAGCAAATTTGAAAAGTTTTAAATGAACTTTTTCGATATTACCAAAAATTTAGTAAGCTATTAAATGGTAGAATATTATTTTAATTTTAGCTACATATAAGCCATAATTAAGCATAATACAAAGTTATTCGAAGAGAATGATCGAGATTCCACAGCTTTTACTTCGGAGCAAGTATACATGAAAAGACACTGAAAGTACTCAGGAGTCACGTTCATACTATAGTTGTTCAATATGTGCTCTTTGAGTGATGCGGCAGTTGTTAAGGCACTAGTTCAGTTCATTCCACACATTATTCATATTTATCGCGTTTTTTTATTATTAACATAAACCTCCAGTTTTAATACCTGACGTATTAAATGAATCGTAATGTTTTTCATAAACTTTTCCACACAGATGTCTATGAAATAGAAAGTTCGCAGCTTCCACGGTTTGCTGATTTCTACGGACTAATAATGAAACTGTCTAACCCTATTCACTGTTTAGTTAGCAACGCTTGATCGACCGGAACATTTGCTTTCATATAAACAAATGTTTTTTTTAACCCTTAATACTAGAACAGAATGTTTTGTTGGGCAGGGGATTTGCTTTTGTATGCACACTGGAATTCCCTCAGAGAGTTTATGAATGATTCATACTGCGGAAGTTCAAGTACAAATATCTCTCTTTCTGCTCTCCAGTCATCATTTTGATAAGGACGTTAGCTCAGCAAGTATTCCAATCATACGCACATTGCACATACACAGCATAAATCTGTAGTTAACACACTAATTTGCATTGTCATGGAAGCATGTGCGTTTCCAAGTTCGGAAGTGGTAATGTATCAAAATCAGATGACCCATTAGTGATAACCTTATAATTTGACTTTATAAAAGTACATGCAAAAATCTTATATAACCTTATTATTCTTAAATTTTATTTTTATCTTAAATGTTTGTACTTATAAAATATCTGACCTGATATTTAGCTACTCGTGAATTTAGATGATTGTCTGTCGTTTTACTTATCCTGTACTTAAAACATTTTTATTGCATATTTGACCCTTTTTAACGAATGTATGAATTATAGCACCCCTGTTGATTGGTTCCAAAATAAACTGACACTATAAACATTGCCAAATATGGTTATAGAATTTCATCTCGCGTCACAGATCTTAACGAATGAGTGATTGGTGTACTTTACCTTCTGAAGGGATTAAGTTTCCTTAAGCATTTTTTATGGGTTGACCTCGCTTACGAACAGATGTCTTACAGTTGTCATGGTTGATATTCATATCCTTGAAACACGATTAAACTGTTCCTGTAATAATAAAATTTATTTTTGAAACTCTGCTTCTTTAATGCTGCCTCTTAATAGCAATTTCAAAAAGAGGTGGAAGTGACTACATAATACCTGACAAACATGGATAGATTACATAAAATCTAACATTACATAAAATCAATACATACATACAATTACTGCATACATATACCCTAATATTTATATTAGATTTTGTTGTGGTGAACTCGGTAATTTGCGAAGAATCCCGAGGAAAACCCAGATTCGTTTTTCAAGTAATTGAATGACAGAGATAAATTCAAAACAAAATACAATAAAACTTAATAATTTATTTTAGTAACTTATTTACAAGAGAAATTTACATTTACAATCATAACATTCTTGATTAAACAATAGAGATTCTAAAATTACTATTTGTTTTATGACAATTACACATTAATATCATCATAACTGAGTGTGACCAGATGGACGAGGAACGAGAGATCAGACTCACCCCTTTTTGAAGTAACCGTTGTTCTCCCAACGTCAATGGCATTACCGGCTCAGGATCTCGCTTGGCTTGCTCCTCGCTCATGGGCTTTCCCTCTTTTCTCTCTTTCTCTGGTATCCCTTCTCAGACTCTGTCGTTTCTATTCTGTTCGTCTATTTGGCGAACATCTGCAGCTCCATTCTGGAAATTCGAGGCAGGGTTCCTTCTGGAATGTGGGTTTATATTTTGTATACAACTAAAATCGTTTTAGCATCTTCTTATGCTCAATGAGGACCTAGTCCTCAATTGTGGACTCCTTTTCTATGTCGGGCTTCTCTGGGGCTTCTGTGTGTCTTCTCTGTGTTTTGATGCAGTTTTTAACTCTTCATAATTTTCGGCTTAGCTCCTCCTCTTTACACCATAGGTTTTCCAAAGTTCTGTAGTTCCTCCTATACTTCTATGGGATAGGTCAGAAATCTCTCCCCCTCATTCCCGACTGGTCAGATTTACAAATAATACATATCATAAAACAATATACTTTGCCTGCAATTTCCTCCAGATCACTCATCCCTTCCGAAAGGGAAAATTTATTCTTTTATTGCACTTGTTTCATTGTGCCAATTTTTATTACATCCTTTCCTTTATATTATTCCCGCTTAGGTTGAAAGGAAAAGAGGAAACTCTTAAATTTAAAGTGCAATAAAAATACACACACACATTTTCTCAGGGTTTGGTTATTGAAAGGAATTCAAAAAAATAATTGTTTCTGGAAATAGATTGTCTAAGCAAAAGAAATCTAATGAAAATTCAGTTATAATGAGAACTGCATATTCACTTATTTTTCTTTTATGCATCTTTTATTGAATTCACAAGAATTTAAATTAGGAAAGATAATTTATTTTTATTTCAGTTTTTTTAACCTTTCATAAATTTAATGTTGGTTCCTTAATGATCCAGATAGGTTCTTTTTTATTTATTTCATTTTATTTATTTTTGTATATTTTTTTAAGTTACCAAAAAATCAGCAATAATGTGACCAGTAATTCAAAACAATTCATAAAAACAAACAAATCTTCAAAATCCAGATTCAATTATATATAGTTATGATGTGATAATAATACTGTTTTGTTGGTATGTTTTGGTTGTCAATTTTGTTTTGGTTTGTTTATCTTACAGCCGAAAATCAATAAAATTTGAATGTCAAATTTTGTTTTTATTGAATACATTTTTGAAAATACTAATTCACTCTGTTTATGTACAAGCTATATATAACTGGGTGTATTAATGCATTTATTTCTGTAAGATCAATGTGTTATGAACGTACTAATTTGCGATAAAGTGAAGTGAATGAAAAACATATTTATGCCTATATTTTCAACTCTTTAGATGAAATTAACCGTTCTTTAATAATCTCAAAAGTAAATTGATAGTACTATAAATTGATTTTACGTACAACTCAAAACAAATTGGCTTTTCGAAGTCAAGATAATTAACATTCTTCTTTTTATTTATTTTAAATTATTTTCTCTTGCAAAAGACAATCTCAATTAAATTTTTATTTTTCCTGAAATTTTTAAATTAAATGAACTTTTCATATTTTCTAAAATAATTGAAGAAATTTTGTTAGAGTAGTTATCTAAAACAATTATTTAAACTCATTGAAGAATTAAAATACTTGTTGTTATGCAAATAATCTTATTGTTAACTTAATAATTTGGATCTTATTTTGAAAACCTGACAAACAAAAAGTTGCTGAAATAGAAAACTGATTTTGAGATCTTTTATGACTTTGAGATTTCATGAAATTTCATAAAACAACAGTTCAAATGCAAAGAAAAATTATTATTATGAAAAAATAGTCATAATCAAATTATATTATGTTTTTATGGTACGTTGAATATTTTTAAAAGTAAATTTTTATTTTATTTTTTAAGTCATTAATACATTAATTTTGATTTCACTTTAAAACTGACATGAAGAGCAAGATTATTACTGTGTTTCAATTTAAAATAAAATGAGATTAAGCTAATCTGAATTTTAATAATTTGTAGAAATTTTTAATAACATAAACAAATGTTTTATTTCATTAATTTCGAGGAATATCTTACACAGAAACAATATTTCCTTACAATTTAGGTTATTTTATTTTGATTGTTGCAATTTTGAATCAGAAGTCCCTCATGAATTACTGATGCTTTATATCTCATGTTAGAACCATACATTGCTAATAATGTATAACTTACCTAATATTGTATACTATACAATATTAGGTAAATTATCTGTGTGTAATTAACTTTGTAATAATCGATATTACTGTAACTTTGATTTATACTATTACTTAAGATTAGTAAGCATTATAGTTAATAATATCACTATAAGTATCTTTAATATTATGCATCATTATTGAATTGAGTAGTATGGTATATTTGATGCTAAATGACAAAGCCTGTTTCTTTTCATTTTAAGTGAAATTAAATTACTAATTAACATGATTATCAAGATTGTATACTTTTTACACCACAATCTAATTTAGATAAAAAAATCATTTCTAATTATTGATTTCAAAATTTTATGAAAAAAAAAGTGATTCAAATAAAAACTTGTGAATTTATTTTACAATTTTGTTTCATTTAAAATCCTTTTGTTCAAAATATTTTTATCTTAAATAGCATATAAATCCTTAGACTTACAAAAGCACCCTATATTTATTTCTGATTTATTATAATCATTAGTAAAAAGACATAAAAACATATATATGATTTGTTTTAAAGACATAAGTGCAATATATAGTTTACGGAAAATCTGATCTATTGATATTTTATTTCCTGAAAAGTACGATTGTGGTTGATATTTTGTACATTTTAATGAAAATAGCTGTGGAATGTTTTCGATATTAAAAAAATGATAAAGTTATTTGAAATAAATAACAGTTTACATTATGAGAATAAAGCACATGATTGTAGATAACGAAATATTAATGCTAGAAAAATATTTCATTTATTTGCAAAAATTAGTTTAAAATAAGTGTATATTATAAATAAATATTATATTTTCTTTCTGATACATTAAAAATGTGTTTGTATTCAGGATATTTATTACAACAAATTAATTTATGTATTAAAAATAATTTAAAAATATAAAATGACCTTGCATTTTTGGTTGACAGATAAGAAATAGCTCAATGTTCAGTCAAAATTCTATTCACAAAATTAGTTGATAATTGTTAAAACATTGATAAGAAAAAAAGGCAAGGAAAAGAGATCGCAATAGTCAAAACACATATGTTTGAAATATCGATATTTTTATTGTTAGTTCATGATAAAGAGTTTATACATATTTCATACTGTCGTGATAAAAGTATTTAAAGTTTACAAATCATAAAGAAGTTAAAAGCCACAATTCATAAAATTAAAAAGAGCTTTCTAAGTTTATATATAAAAGGTATCTTTTATGTTAATGTTTCTGTCTATCATTATTCATTTGATAATATTCATTTAATATATCTGCCTGTTTATTTTTAAACATTTTAAAATTGCAATTTATAATGCGTATTAGATTACCCTCTATATACGCTAATCCAATAGAGGAAATCATTAAACTTTTGTAAATTATTATATTTTTGCTATTCATAATTTTAAAATACTTAGAAAAAGTAAGTCAACAAAAAATTCCGCAATTTGTGTGTTTAAAACGAAAATATTAAAATTGAGCATAATATAAAATAATAATATTCTCTAAATTATGATAATAAAACACTTATTATTAACTATATTATAAGAAAAACCAATCATACACGAAAATTTAAAATGCATATGGAATGTGAACATTACAGGAAATTTTCTAAATGACCTTAATTAAAGATTAGTTTCTGAGAATTTCCTAAGATTCGTATATATATATATATATATATATATATATATATATATATATATATATATATATATATATATATATATATATATATATATATATATATATATATATATATATATATATATATATATATATATATATATATATATATATATATATATATATATATATTTCTATTATTAACTTAATTTTACATATTGATTTCAAATGTGCGATTAATATTTTCTTCCTTTTATAAAAGTTTATACAATAAAATTTAAAATATCTTGTGCAATTATTAAACTACCTAAAATGTGAAAATTATAAAATGTTAGTTTAGAAATTTTATTTGACATCATAACATCATCAGTTGCTCATAAATTTCATTAAAGTAATTCAATGTTATGTATTAATATATACTTGCATTCCTAACATATTTTGGCATATAGGTGGTATTTATGTTTTATGGAAAAATTGGAGCAAATTGAACGTATGAAACCCATTATATATAATCTATGTATATGTGATATTGATCTGCTCATTTTCATAATTATAATGCCTAAAGTTCTTAAAATTCTTGTTTTATTAAATATCTATTTATTAGAATATCATTCAAACCATTCAAAAAGTTTTCAAAAGAATTAAATGATGAAAATATTTAAGAATCTCTATCTATAAATTATTAATATGCAATTTATATAATATTGTTAATTAAAATATGATTTATCAGACATCACATATTTCAAAATAATTTATGAAGAAATTTGTGACAACCTACATTTGGTTGCTAATAATAAAAATAATCGAATAATTTGGTCAGTTTTGAAACATTTAAAAACAAATTATTAATAAATTTACATGTAAAGAGAATGGATTAAAAGAAATGACATCTTTAGTAAACAAATATGAGCACACTAGAATAATAAGAATATTAGTACACTAAAATATCAGCGATACAGTTTTATAATGCTGATATATTGAACTAATGAAGTAATGAATGAAGAAAGAATGATTTTGAGTAAAATGTACAAATTTCAATTTTAGAATTGATTTTTCTGTCATACAGACTTGTATGCTGCATAAATTAACTTTTAAGTATTTTTAAAATTATTGTGGCAATAATAATTATTGTGGTTGAAAAAAGTTAAATTACTACTAAATTACTACTAATTAAATTACTACTACTACTAAGGACATAGTCAAATTATGAAATAAATGAATTGAATATTTAAATACTTCACTGTACAGACATTTTCTACTAATACATTTTTAGGATTATCCATGTGTTGCCTATAATAATTCAAAGGAAGCTTCAGAAATAAATATATTTTTATGGTAATGAGTTATGTTATTATTATAAATACCCCAAAGAGGAAATGAGAAGAATTTAAAAATGAATGATTAAATTTCGTCTTGCATGAAACAAATTTAAATTTCTATTAGCCCATGAAATATATAGCACACATAAAATATCTGTTCTCAGCTCTTCATAATGTTACTGAAATTTAAATAATATTGGCTTCAATATTTTGATTCAGAAGTTGAGAATGTGAATTTTGATAATCTTTTATTACAAGGTATACAAGTAAGTTCTTGCCATTTTAAAGACCTAAAAGAGCATGACCTATACAAATTGTAGCATATTATTAATCCTTAAAATTATTGGCATTTAGTACCTTCTGGTAACAAGTTTCCAGTTGCCCAATCCTATTTGAGTAAAATTTGGAGGTTTTGGACGCAAAGAGTTTCGCAAGTGCTTGGCGAAAGTCTACTTAATTGGTATAGGAATTTCTATGAAGATGGTTGCTCAGATCATGGAAGAGATAATAATCTGATGATGCAAAGTCAGATTTGTGAGTAGAATGACACAAAGACTTTCTTCCCAGCTGCTTTATGGTATTCCTGACCACCCACGAGACATCCAACATCAAGTTGCTGGGCAATGACAGTGCACACTTGTTATAAACCAGTGCTGGCTCCTTATGTTGCATTACCTGGTGCACACGTTCCAGTACAGGAACGCAGGTCATGTTCTGTGCGGGACAGTATCCAGGGTTGACAAGCAATATTTGAAATGCTTGGAAGATTCATACTTTATCCACTTTTTGTCATTGGTCAGCATTCGATTGGGTATTGATGCGCTACAGTGGGGAGAAAGGAACGATAAACAGGTTGCCGCTCTTGGACTTCCAATAGCGTGTGAGTAACCTACATATCCTGAACGTTTTAGCTAAAAGGTGCAGATAAAGTCTAATAGTTTCACCGGATATGTTACATTTTCTGACAATTTCACTTCTGGTTTGACTATTGTCCTCCTCAATGGCCACCTTTAGTCATCCATACCCTGTGGTCATCCGAGCTTCACCAATGAGAGATAACTCAACCGATTTTAGTTTGTGAAAACAATACCATGTCATACATTCATTCACGTATTATCATCAAATGCTGATATGTTCGGCTATTTGATGGAGCAGCTGATAAGCCCACTTTAAAATCGCAAAGCAAATAACACCGAATGAGGTCATTCGACACGTCCCTTTCTCTTCACTTCTGTACAAGTTGCAGTTGATGAATGTGAGCGGTGGATCTGCTTTTATAATGAATGATATTCGTGCTTCCAACGGACCACGTTAAAACTAATTTGTACATTTATTATCACTTTATGGTAACGTGAAAATGGCGAAATCTTCCTTGTTTAACTTATAATATTATCTATGTTTGAATGAAAGGTATTATAACAACTGAATTAAGTCTGGAAAATAAATTTTAGATTACAGAATAAATCGCTTATGATATTTTGTAAAATTAAATATAACTTGTTTGTTTCCATAACCTCACATATGCGAGCAATGTACATTAATATCTATTTATCAGTTAGAATAAATTATTTGAAGTTTCAGAAATATGAGTTAATCTCCTTAACAATCCTCTTCTTCCATGTATCATTATAATTTCGGAAACATCTACTAAGAGCACTGTCATTTGAATTATTAATTTTTCATTGGTAAATTTTCAGAAAATAATCGCCTGGTAATATTCTTATGCATTTCACGATATCACATTAATAATCTTATTCACGCCTATACATTGTAAAATATACATAGTAATATATAATACATACTAAAATATTTCTGAATATAATATGTAAATTTATGGGAAGGATATTTTTTAAATAATTTATGTAAGATTTCATGTATTGTGTTAAAAATGTTATCATAATAACTTTATTTTACTAAAGAGTTATTTTTTATATTAGAGTTAAATATACTATAATATTTTACTTTAATATATTGATGCTTATTTTAAAATCATTATGTTTCATACTGCCAATCATCACCTTTGTACATACAATAAATAAATTGGTTCAACTAGTGTTTAACTTGAACAAAATGTTAAAAAAAATATTTAATAAGTGTAATAATTAATGCATTCAAAATGAGTATTTTATTACAAAATTAATCAATACAAGGAAACAAAACAACGAAAATTAAATGTATGAATTACTTCAAATCCTTAGACATATCCAATTCGAGTTTAATATTTTGAATATTGGGTTAGTTTTAAATGTATTTCTAAATCCTAAATTGTGTGTGTGAACTGTATTTTATTTTGAGGCATATACTGACAACGTTAGAAATAGTTTGTTTTTTTTCCATATTTTTCTGTTATATCGTTTACATTAATAAATAAATATAAAAATAGTTTATCAATTTTCAAAGTTTATATATTGAATTATAAAAATAAAATCTAGAAAAAGTTAATAATTAATTCATGTTATGTTTGCCTTCTACATGCAATAGGCATTTTTAAACAAGGTCTAAATACGCAGGTATTTATATTTTAAAATAGATTCTAAGCCCCTTACATAGCATCAAAAACCAAGCTTGCAATCTAATCCTCAACTACAGAACATAAGGCCAATGCGATAGTTATTTGACGGCGTGCTTGGCTGAGAACTTTAGAAGCAGATTATATATGTGTAGAAATTAACTTAGAGATTATCAGATACATTGCATCACTCATTCATATTAATAGCTTCATTTTAAACTATTATCCTAAAAATTTGAATACTAAAATAAAGCATATTTATTTTAATTAAAAAATGAATAATATATATTTCATAATTAAAAATAACTTATTCGACGATTTAAGAAATTAATGGTTACCTGACTGTTAAACTAAAAATATTAAAAATAATGTTAGTGATTAAATAATCTTGTTATTGACACACTGCACAAAGGAATCCAAAAATTTAGTAAAATTATAATAAATTTTCTCTTTCATATTTCGTGAGACACCAAATGTAAAAAGAAATTGCTAACCCAAATTTTTAAATATAGCTTTTAAATAATACTTAATTAATGGCTTCATAATTATAAATAAAGAAAGTAAGGAGATCTATTTTGTTAACTTCTAACTGAATTTATTATGAAGTTTAGATACATTTACATTTTAAATATTTTATAAAGCAGGTTCTAATAGATATGCGAATATACGAATAATTATATTAACATTAATATTATAATAGTCTATACAATGATTACTTAAGTAAAATAAAGGATTTTATTTAAAATTGCAGATTTCTAAATAAATGCATTTGAATCTTTTTATTCCAGAAACTGACATGTTAGTTTTTCTATGAGGCTACAAATGTTATATAAGCCAATCTATAATTAATAAATATTCATCATTTTATTATTTTTATTATAATAAAATTGAAAATAAAGATATGAAATTCACATAGTTTTTATTTAAAAATTCCCTCATACTTTTCATATATAGTCAACATAAATTACATTGAGATTGAATAATTAATTATACTTTTTGTTCAATTAACTGTGAAATTATACCCTCTTTTTGTTTTAATGTATGTAAACAAGGATGTATACTGTAAAGTAAAATGTTTAATAAAATAAAAAAATATTTGTCATAGTAAAAAATTTAACACATTTTTATATATTTCTTACCAAAGGAAGAATAATCACAGATTGTTGCAAATACTTGTTACAGTTCTTTACATTTCATATTGCTTTTTACTAAAGGTGATATATGCTGCCCATTTACGATGACATATTAATTACTTACCCATTTACGATGACAAATAGTTGGGAAACTGAGTTTCCTAAGAAACCCTCATAACTCTTAAAAAATTTAGATCGATATCTTTTTTTGGAATTTAAATCAGCTAAGTATATAACACTTTGTAAATAATGATTGACAAATATTTGAACAATATAAAAAATAAGGAAAATATAAGTACTTGCTTATACCTCTAAATGATACTTTAAATTAATATTCTTAAGAACTGTGACCAGCAATAAAGCATAGGAATCATACAGAAAGGAAATTATGACAAAATACAACTGTTAGTTCTAAATATTAGTTACATTTCTTGGTGTTTATAAAAGCATTTAAAAAGTAGAAATTTAAATATAGTGATAACAGTTAACTATAATTTAATATTTACCGTAGTAATATAATTAAAGGTTTGAAAAATATGAAAAGGGTTAACTGTTGTGAAAAAGAAATTTTTATATTCTATCAATGCATTTATTGTTGAAAAAATATTTGTTTAAAATAAAAATAAAAGAATAACTATAGATAATAATACATTTGTGTGACATTACACAATTTAATGTCACTTTTTTGTAGATGATATTTGATCAGATTATAAACTTGTTTTATTAAAAATAACTTTTACCGAAATTATATTTATGAATGTAAGACTAATTAATATAAGGTAATTTTAAAAAGTTTTAAAATTTATATGATAAGTAATTTATCCACTATGAAATTTAGGATTATGACTAAATGTCTCATTTTTAAAGCTAATTTTATTTTACTTCTAATAAAAATTTCCTTATTTGGAAATAAAATTACAATTCATGCTAATTATTTTTTATTTCAATATTCTTCAATTTTTTTAGAAAATTTATTACATTAGAAATTTTGAATATTCAATCATAAATTTAAATAAATTGAATGAGGAGTTTTTTTATTTATTCTCAGCAGAAAATTTCTTTCAGGTCAAACTTTCAGACATGAATACTTAAATGAGTAAATTTTACTGTTCATATTCCAATTAGGTTTCAGAATTGCAAGTATATAATTATAAATCTTATTAAATATTTATTGAAACGTTATATTAACTACTAAAGTATCAGCTATATTAAGATTTATAAAAGCAGCTTCTCTATTACTCTTATAGAATGATATTGTAAATGCAAATGAATTTATTCATAAGGAATAATAAGGAAAATTTATTTGTGTAAAACATAAAGAATAGTGCATTTTGAAATTAGAAAGTAAAACTTATAAAATATAAGGATTGAGTCATAGTTAATGCTAACGTTTGATTGAATTTTTTTATTAATATACAGAATACTAAAACGGCCTAATGTCAGATAAAACATATGAAATTATTCAAAATAATATTAGATATTTATGGTGATTTCTTATATGAAATTTAAACGCGTTTTTTAACAAAAAACGCACTAGACACCAGCTTATCATATTGAAGATACACTAGGGACACGGCCAAAATCATGTTGTTAAATTATGATAATTTAGCCAGCGATATTTGAAAAAAAAATATCCTGCTTGTGTGGTAAGAAATACACTTAAATTTCTGCCCTTGTGCGCTTGAAAACTATTTTAGTTTTATGAGCACTTATGGTTAAAGTAAAATAGATATTATTTAGAATATGATATAGGAGATGATTTTTTATGTCTTTTGCTTTGTTATGATAAATGTCAGAAATTATCATTCCAATCATAAGGCATTTTTATACACATATAAAGCTTTAGAGATTAACATTTAGTACTTTAAAGCTTTAGAGTGATCATAAATACGTAGCCAATATATTTCAATTTGTCAATCAAATTTACTAGATTTTAATAAAAATAGGACCGGAATATTGTATATTGCATTATGGGATTTTGAAGAATATTCAACGAATTTCACTTCTTATTTTAATTAATGGAGAAAGTAAAACCTCAAGTAACGTAAGTAACATAGCATATATAGTTTTATGTAATATACTTAAGTCACTTATGATCTATTATTTTATTTTTATTATTAATAAGAAAATTTATTGAACATTTCATGCAGCATTGTATTATTTAAAAAATATTATTAAATTATTATTAAAATTATTAAAAAAATTAATTGATTATCCGATAATTGTTTTAATAGACAGTTTGAATATTAAAAAGCTAAAAATCTAATTGATTAAGTTTTGGATATTGATGAAATAAGTTTCCAATACTTTTTTAAGAATTACTTTTCTGATTTTTCTAAGATCATTACTATCACGTTTTCAAGAATTTAAATCAGATTTCATGGCTTTTGTGTTATAAATCTTCTACCTAGATGAGATAGTTAATTTTAAGCAAAACTGTAGCATTAAATATGTTTCAAATCAAAACGGCTTTCTTGAACATATCATTTTAACCATAATTTTTAATTGTAATAATTTCTGTTTCATTACAATATTAAATAACTAGTATTCATAAAATACTCTTTAATATTCTTTTTGCATTTTGATTTATTTAATAGTATTAATTAATGAGACTTGTGGCTCTGTTCAAATAAATTAATACACGTTTAATTTTTTTTTATTTTCCTCTTATAATGTGTCAGTTTTTTGTAAATTATTCTATTTTCTCACTTAAAATTGAATCCAAAACTGGATAAATACTGAAAAGGAAAAACATGTTTATATTTGTACAACAGTTCATTTTATTTTTAAATTAATGAAACATATTTATAGTTAAAATTCCAAATCAATTTTAAATAATTATTTCAAAAACCATCTTATTATAAAATTTATATTTTTTATCTAAAAAAATAATGTGTAAGCAATGAAAAATATACTATCAAATACTAAACCAGTAGTTTTTTTATATGTTCATAACTTTTCTGCTTCTGTGAATATTATTGCGATTGTATAATTAATATTAAGAGATAGTATAACATTGAAGATGCCTAAGATTGACAGATGAGCAAAAAGATTAACCTCACTTTCCTTTATTAGGCTTAAGGTGAGACGTCTTACTGAGGGTAGGGAAAAGAAATATTTATGTAACAAAAACTAGAGTAATTTGGTCATCAAAACTATGTCTATATGTTCCTGAAGATGCAGAGAATTTATGTTTAGCAAATAATATTCTAATAGGTTCCTCAAAATAATATTTTTCCTCTCCAACATTTGGCATACTAAATGTATATTTCTCAAGTATTTAATGGAAATATTTTCATGGAAGAAATTTATTGGCTTTCGCTAGAAGAAGTAAACATTTATTCTGCATAAAGTTATAACTATTAGGTTACTTGGTTATTACTTTTATGATACTTGGCTAACTAATTGTTTGTTTTCTTGTTTTTACTTTCACGTGTTTTTTAAATAAAATTTATATTTTATATGGGATAGATAAAAATTGATAAATTATTTGTTCGGCACATTTATTTTAAAATATTATTTCTTACTTAAACTTTAAAAAAATCATGTTTGCAAATGAGAGTTTTTAGATAAATAAATTTATTCCGAACAATATATTACTTCAATTTCCATTACGAAAACTGAATGATATTTTAAGAAGAAATATATTTGTGCGTTGCAATAATTTTAAGTTAATCTTCTTAATTAAATTAATTAAATACAAGAATTCAAATGCATGTTGCCCAATGGTAACATAATTTGTTTTGATGAGGCAATAATTTTATAATATTTTTGTATAATACTTTAAAAATTTTAAATTCATTCATAATGCTATTTATGCCCATAATGAATTAGATTTTGCGTTTATTATAACAATGACTACAAACTCCACCACTCACGATTTTCAGCTGTGGTGAGAACATTCAAGTACCCTTACATACATTATTTCAAGCTGTAACTATTGAAATAAAGATAATTTGGGAAAATTCGCATGTTTTAATCATTCATCTGTTGAGTAATAAAATCATTGAGCAATTATAGAGTAGTTTTAAACACTTTGGAACTACATCATTTGAATTTTAAATTTTTATTTTTATTTCTTGTTTATTTGTGTAACTTTATTTTATTGTAAAAAATAGCCTGCTACTATTTATATTTCTCTATAAGTAGTAATTCTATATTTTGAAAATTTAAAAATATTAAAGTCAAACTCAAACATGTCAGTTCTCTTTAATATTTTTGGGGCATTCAAAAGTAATGTAACTTTGCATGAATAATAGTTAAAAATAATTGAGTTCCTGTTACTTTGATTTTTATTTAAAAGTAATAAAATCATTTATTTAAATTATGATTTATTTGCATTTTAGACTCTCAATTAATTACTGTTCAGAAAATTGCATAAATATCCGACTGTTTACAAAAATCTAATATGAAATCAATAACGAATTTTATATACTTCCTTTATGTCAAATATTTTTCATTAATAACTGTACTTAATTAAATATTAAAAAGGTTCAATATTAAAAAAATATCTTTTGATATAATTAGTTTATTAGATAAAAAAAATTTAAAATAATAATTGCATTGTATAAATTTATGTTTGGCATAGATTTGCAGTAATTTTGTTACAAAATTTACAACTTTATAAAGGAGTTTTAGTTACTGCTAAATCAAAAATTCCAATCTAAAGAGGAATTCGCAATAAATTCATATAAAATAAGAAACATTTTTGATATTGCGAAAATTTTGATAGAGGATTTGATTCTAAAATACGAGTATCAATAAAGTAGGTTGAAGATACAGCATAACATTAGTGGTTAAGTAAATTTTAAAAATAATATGGAGAGTTTATAATAGTCAGATGAACTTAATGGCCAGGAATGTTTCTATTTTTAATTTTTACCCATTTACAGAATGTGAATTAATAATTTTCAAAAGCAGTCTATATATATATATATATATATATATATATATATATATATATATATATATATATATAGAATATAGGATTTATTTACTAATATTTTTTAAAAGTGTACCATGTATATATTGAAAAATTTAATTTTTACCCATGAAATTTACTAATAGAATTTATTTTTATAAAACAAATTAAACTGTAAATAATAACATACCCGTAATAATTGCTGTAATTAAAATTAAAATATAGATCACGAGGTAAGTAAAATTTTGGATCGCTCTATTTATATTTTTCAACTGTTGTTTCAATATTAAAATTTATATTAAAATTTAATATATTTTAATTACATAAATTGAGTTACCTTTGAAATTTCAACAAATGAAATATTATTCATTTCCAGCTGAAGAATATAATAAGAAATACGTTTTATATAACCCCACATTGGTCTATCTACAAATCAAGCAAAAAGGAAAACAGAAGAACGAGATTTATTAAGAAATGAGCAGAAAAAAATAGGCAAAAAAGAGATCGAGATCACATTGCTCTTGCTCGATCATTAGAAACGAGGGAACAGATGAAAGCAAGGTAGCAAAGGAATCAAATTCGCAGGACACAGACAAAATAAACGATACATACTGATTTGAATTTATGTGGTTTCAATTACAATGCCCTTTACAATTGCAGTTTACATCCAAGTGTAATTATTGGAAAAACGGATAAAAAGTATAGGTATTATGGTGCTCAAAAATTTAAAAATGAAACACCAATTATGCGCTTTGCAGGTGGAAAAGTAAAGTTACCAGACTTGCGCTCACCACATGAACCATTATTAACTTTAGTATCAGGTTAAAAATTCAATCGTAATATTTTTTAAAAATATACGCAAGTACAATTTTTGCTTCCAAATGACATCGTTCGGAGCAATGAATATCGTTAGCACAAATCATATGCCAGCATTGAAAGTACAAGGTGAAATTTATCACCATGCTGGAACACTAATATTCTAGAAAAATGCTGATCACAAGTATCTTGATATATTTTACGGGAAATACTGACGGACAAATCAACAGATGGTGTCAACTGAATATGAGTACTGAAAGAGAGATTATCGCTGAATTACAAATTTTTTAACAACATAATGAATTAATTATTTAAATTCGCGATTGAACAAATACCATCTGATGATTACAAAGTAATAAGATAAGCAGATAAAGCACCTATTGATTAACATCGAAGACAACGTAACGCACCGACGATCGATGAAGTGAGAATTGTCATAGGTTGTGAAAAATTTAATGCTCGACATATAATTAATTATAGTAGAAATGGTGACGTCCAGCAAGTATTAGAAACGCATCCTTCATAAGATTCATTACAGTATCCCATTCTATTTTGGCAAGGATAGGATAAATCATATCATTATATCATTTTAATAAATATAATGAGTAATCCTACAGTTAATTTCTACATTATTCAAAGGTTAGTGCTATGAATTATTATGAATATCGAACGATGTTTCGTGAAAAATGCTGATAATTGTATATTGAAATGTAGACAGTTATTTCATCAATACGTTATTGATAATTGTTTGATTTGATATGCAAAAATAGAAAAGGAAAGATTTACATACGACTAAATCTAGTCAAATTGCATTCTGAAGAGTGCTTCTATTTATGTGATGCAGTTGTAAATGATCGTAATCTCAGTGAATTAGTAAAAATGACCATTTTACCATCTCCATTTACAGGCAGCCAAAGATACATGCATGAATATGCACTGGATGCAATGACGTGTGTTCGTGCATATGTTCGTGCAGATTTTTTCATCACATTTTCATGCAATCCAGCGTGAGTTGAAATTAAGGAGCTTTTATTAACTTGACAATTACCATCAGATCATCATGATATTTCTGACGTGTATTTAAAAAATATAAATTCTTTCATAGATTTTATTGGCAAACACCATGTATTTGGAGAGACGCCCTATTGGATGTATTCCATTGAATGGCAAAAATTTTTACCGTATGTACATATTTTAATTTGGATAATGAAAAAGATATCACCAAACAGAATTGATGAAATCATCTCTGTAGAAATACTAGATATTAAAATTGATAAAGATTTGCACGACATTGTCTCAAAATATATGGCTTATGGTCCATGTGGCTCACTAAATAATAATTCACCATGCATGACTGATGGAAAGTGCACAAAGCGGTATCCTTCTACTTGCTGAAACTATTGCAGGCAATGATGGATATCCATTCTATAGACGACAATCTACCGAAGATGGTGGAAAATCCATTAAACTAAAAGTATTCAACAATGATTTGATTGTTGAATACTTTTAGTTTAATGGATAATCGTAGTAGTTGAATACTTTTAGTTTAATGGACTTTTAGTTTTATTGATAATGATAATCGTTAGGCCATACCATATTCTACATTTCTACTAAAAACGTATAAATGTTGAGTACTGCAATTCAGTGTAAGCTATAAAATATAATTGATAATATCTAAGCAAAGGAAGCAATATGGCAGTGTTTGGAGTGGCAAATACAACTGCATCTAACGATGAAGTACTCAATATGAACTGGGATGCTACATAAGCAGCATTGAGGCTGTATGGTGTATCTTGTTATTTTTCATTCATAGGTAATATCCAACGGTTGTTCATTTAGCATTACATATTGAAAATGGATAGTGTACTTTACATCAGAAAATGCACGTGCAAAAGCAATGTCACCACCAACAACAACGTTAATGTAATTTTTCACATTATATAGAAATGATACCTTTGCAAGGACACTAATGTACTCTGAAGTACCAGCTTATTTTATTTGCAATACATCAATAAGAAAATTTCAGCGTCGTAAACAAGGTAGAGCAGTCCTTGGACACGTAAATTTATATTCCATGGATGTATTGGGTTGCCTGTACACAGTACATCTAAATAAAATAGAGCTATTTTACCTCAGATTATTATCAATTAATGTTCGTGGACCAACATATTTCCAAGAATTAAAAACATTCAATGGCCATGTGTGTGCTACATTTCGTAAGGCTTGGCAGAAATTAAATATCTATGAAAAGAATGCTCATTGGGATATTTCACTCGCTAAAGCTTCTAATACAGCTCAACCACAGTGGATACGCATTCTATTTTCCATTATACTAACTACATATTTTCCAGCTAATCCAAAGGATCTTTGGGAAAAACATAAAGATTATATGAATGAAGACATTTTACAGCGCATGCGTAGAATAATTGCTAATATCAGCATTCATTTTTTATCAAATATATACAATGAAGCATTGACTTCAATTGAGGATGTATGTTTGACAATAGCCAATAAATCACTGACAGAATTGGGAATGATTGATCCAAATAGATCTGGTAATAACATTTTTAATCGTGAAATACGCACTTCGTTGTTAATGAATTACAAACATTTTATCAAATTAATCTATCAAAATAGGTATTAGAACAACGAACAGCATATGATACAATTATAAATGCAATATCTAAGAAGAATTGAGGTTTATATTAATTAGATGCACCTGGAGGCATTCGAAAAACTTTTCTTATTTCAATTATTCTGGCAACTATAAGATCACAAAATAATATTGCACTTTTTATTGCATTATCTGATATAGCAGAAACTCTTTTGGACGGTGGTTGAACAGCACATTCAGCATTGAAATTGTGAATAATTATGCTGGTAATTGAAACGCCAACATGTAATATTAACAAATATTCTAGGATGGGAAAAGTACTAAGATCATGTCAGCTTATAATATGGGAGGAATGCACCATATCACACAAGAAATAATCGGAAACACTCAGTCGCACATTAAAAGATTTCAGAGGAAATGAGCAGCTCTTTGTTGGTGCACTCATTGTGCCAGCTGGTGATTTTCGTCAAAGTACCAGGTATACCACGTTCAACATCTGCAGATGAATTGAATGCATGTCTTAAATCATCAGTGTTATGGTAGAATGGGCAAAAAATATTTTTAAAAACCAATATGCGTGATCATTTACAACAAGATGAATCTTATGAACGATTTGCAAAACAATTGTTAGATATTGGAAATGGGAAAATGGAAATGGACGAATCCACACACTGTATTACATTATCAGAAAACTTTTGTCACATTGTCAAATCCATTGATGAATTCATTGCCACAGTTTTTTCAAATTTATCACAGAATTATAAAAATAATCCATGGGTCAGTGAACGTTCCAAATTGGCAGCCAAAAATATTGATGGAAATTTAATAAACTTCGCCGTTCAAAATGAAATACCTGATGAAGAAACAACCTATAAACCTATTGATACTTTTGTCAATCACGATGAATCAGTTAATTATCCAATAGAATTTTTAAATTCATTGGATCTACTAGGAATGCCACCATATATTTTATCATTGAAATTTGGTTCCCCAATCATCCATCTACGAACTATAAATCCAATGATTCTATGCAATGGAACTAGGCTATCATTAAAAAATTAATGTATAAGACAAGTGAGGCAACGATTTTAAATGGAAAATACCAAGGAAAACATATACTACTACCACGCATTCCCATGATACCAACGGATACTCCATTTGAATTCAAATATCTACAGTTTCCTGTACGACTAACCATTGCAGTGACCTTTAACAAAGCACAGTGACAATCATTGCAAGTACGTGGATTAAATAAATCCATGCTTCTCACATGGACAGCTGTACATTCAATGTTAACGAGTTGGAAAACCATCAAATTTATTTGTTCATGTACCAAATAGGAAAATAAAAAATAGTGTATATTTATTTACAAGCACTACTAAGATATAGTTCAACCTCAATCATCAAATACCATTCATTTTATGATGATAATTAATAATTTCAAAATTATTGCTCAATTGAAATTCTTTTGTAATTTTGTTTAGTATCACAAGTGAAGAAATATTTCTTTTCTCTCATCAACTATGTATATCTATGTTTTGTACATGTGTTATATTCAAATGACATACATGTAGGGATAATTTTAGCATTTTTTTAATGTATTGTATACATTTGATGATTAATAAATTATGTTTGAGGTAACAAAACTGCCTTTTTGTTCAAACACAGCAACGCGTGAACTGGTACAGCTAATTTTATATAAAAAAGGTGATGAGTTCTATGATATAATATTTTTTTATTCCAAAGAGCATGTTATACCTATCATATTTTTATTTAGTTGTAATTATTCCCATCAATATAAATGGAAATTCAATTTTATATAAATTTCATTTTAATTAAAGTAATTATAGTAAGGAAATAAATTATATGGGTTTTTATTACGATTAAAATTATATATTACCACAGGAATTTGGTCATCATCAGTATGAAGGAAAGATAGGATGTGATTTAACAATCATTAATTTTTGGCTGATATTAGGTAGCAGTATTGGCAATATAGCAAAATTAACGAATGAAAATTTACATCAGATTTCTTGTATAAATTTTAAATCAAATTAAATAAAAAGATTAGATAAGAAACCTTATCATTATACGAGGTATATCCAGAAAGTAAGTTCCGTTTCAATTTATCTCTGCTGCAGCGCTGTGATCGCAGTTCTGCACATGCGCGGTAGATGCTCTGTATCAAGGATAATAAACGTGCGCCATTTTTGAGATCACTGTCAGCCACGTACGCTTTGTTGTGCTAGTTTACAATGTCGGTGTTGATTGGAAAACCCGCCACTTGAGAAATCAGATCTGTGATTCGTTTTCTGAATGCTAGGAAAGTGAAACCAATTGAAATTTATCGGCAAATTTGCGAAGTTTACGGGCAAAATGTGATGAGTGATTCTATCGTAAGAAGATGGGTCCGACAGTTCAATGAAGGACGTAGTGAAGTGCACGATGAAGAACGAAGTGGGAATCCATCTTTGGTTCACAGAAGAACTGGTTCACGCGATTGATGACAAGATCCAGGAAAACCGCAAGTTTACAATTAGAGGTCTCGCTATGGAATTGACCATTCTCCGTACAGGTCTGACCTCGCTCCTAGCGACTTTCATATGTTCTTACATCTCAAGTCTTTCCTTGGCGGTCAACATTTCAACAATGAGGAATAGCTGAAAGAAACTGTTTCCAACTGGTTCCAACAGGTGGCAAACTTCTATGAAGAAGGTATACAGAAACTTGTGCCACGCTATGACAAATGTCTGCAAAATTTCGACAGTTGTGTGGAAAAGTAGTTTAAGAGTTGTAGAATTTTTTTTGCAATAAATATTTTTTCTGTATCTGAACACAATTTAATTTTATTACCAAACGGAACTTACTTTCTGGATATACCTCGTATATTTCATAAGAAAGAAAACTGCCTACACTCAATAGTTTTACTCTTACAAAGAATTAATTTCATTCAAATAAAATTACTGTTTCCTTTTGCAATATTGTTATTTACATGCTCGCGATTTAAGAAAGCAACCAGAATAATGTAAAATTGATAACATGCCAGCAATACTGAGCATTGCTTAAGGTAATGTAGATTTCAACTTTGATAACATGAAGTATATACATTTTCGGATAATTTTCAGGAGAGGAGTATTGTGTTTTTTCTCTAGAATCTTAATGCACATTAATTGTATTAATAAGTTTTATAAGTTTAATTTTATGGTTTAATTTAAAACTTGAAATAATAATAAACTTAATGTTTAAAACTTGAAATAATAATAAATTTAATGTAGTATTTCATTACAATTCCTTAAATTAGCTTTGAATTATTTTTTAAATATACTATCTTTACAATATATTACTAAATTTATTTTGTTATGAAAATATTTCAAGCTTATTTTTAAATTTAATCAAATGAATCAAGAGAATCCTTTTATTAAATGCTTTATTTTGCTTATAAACTACATATTAATTGAAAATAGGTAACATTTAATATATGTGAGAGAATACTGGTTGACACATTACGTCTGTAATGTCAATGTTCACATCCTATACCAAAATTACCTTAAAATTTATCAGCACTAGAAATTCAATTCATTTTTTCCCTAAAAAAAAAAAAGAACAATAAACTAAGAATTAAAAAATATCTGATAACCATTATCAACTTTGCAAATATTTGATTTCCTTAAATGTTATGTTTTTTAAATTTAAAGTGTTTATATTTAATAGTTGACTATATTAGCTTAAAAAATCAGATTAAAATTTTTCTTCAATTATATATAATGAGAATTCTCTTATGAATTATTTATTTAAGAAAAATATGAAATTTTAATTGCTCATATATATAAAAAAATCATTTATTTCTTAAAAATGGAAAAGAAATTATTTAATTAAAATAGTTTGTTTATTAACTTTGCATTCTTATAAGAATCCTTAAGAATTTGACAAATATTATTTGTTTTTAATTAATTTTTTAATTAATTATTTAATTGAGTCGCAGATAATATGTATGCTTAAAACATAATTTTAAATACTAATTACTAATTATCTTTAGAATGAAAAATGCTTTTCATAAAGCACTTGTATATTTCTAAGAAATGTAAATTTCGTCTCTTAACAATATAAAATTTATTATATATAAATATTATAATACCATCTGAAAAGCATAATATCATTTCAGGATTTTAATCTATGCAATAAGTTTTGTTTCAAATATTTTGATTTGAAATATACAAGTATATTCAGCATATTATATTTTCAAAGTTAAAACCCATTTGGTGTAAAGTTTTAAATTTAAGAACTTATGTATTTCTCGTTTTAACTGTAATATTTGGTTTAAATATTTCATGAAACATTCATATATTTATCATATATTCAAGAATATTCTTACAAGTTTTCTACAATAAGCAACAAAATTATCTTTAAGCAAGCATTTTTTTAATAATTTTCTCAATTAAATTGACATTTTTATCGATAAAGACTATGATGCAATCCTTTTTGTTACCTAATATTTTAATGCTTCTTGAAGGTAATGGATTTTACCTTGAATCAGAGAAAGAACACTTTCTGTTTATTGATAGCTCTTATTTTCTTTTTATCGAGCTCGTCAGTACGTTTCTGGTTAAATTAAGCTGGCTTTGAAGCTTTAGTTGTTTCAGCAACATTTTGCATAATTAATTATTGATACTCGATTTCTAATACATTTTCCGATAATTGGGATATGAGATAGTCCCAACAAACTTGCATAGTGAACATTCATGATATTGAAGATAGAGAATCTATTTATTTGAGGACATCATGTTTCTAAATATAGAAGTAAATATTTATTGACAAAACTTACGTTTTTAAGAAAAGTTTGAAGTTGCTTTAAGTAAATCATGTTGAATTTGAAAAAAAACATTTGTGTGGGACATCTTAGGATTTTATATAGATTTATAAATAAGTTATATAAATCTAAGTAAAGTATGTCTCTATATTTATATTTTAAATATTTCAATGTTTCTCCTCAGTTATTAAGCAGAAAAGAAGCAAGTAAAAATATAATACTTACAAATGCTTACTTCATTTTAATATTTTCTGAATATTTTAAATGAATTTTAATAACGATAGTAAATACAAAAAAATAATGTAACGAATGCCTATTTTGAAGGTCTCATTAACTAAAATCTGAGCATTTCATATTGTATAAACCTAAGTAAAGAAATATCTCTCTATTTTCATTATGAATAATTCATTCTCTTTAGTCATGAAGCAGAAATGAGCCAACAAAAATATCTAGTTATTAAAAATTATTTGCTTCTTTTAGATATTTTCTAAGTATTTCAAATGAATTTTAATAGTTATATAGAATGCAAGTAGTTAACGTTATGAATGATATAAGAAAATTTACTAATGTTGCATTTCATACTGTTTTACATCTTCAAATAATAAAACATTACTAAAACACTTTCAGCAACAAATTCTTTATGTTCAATGTAAATATAATTGTTTTCTAATTTTTCTTCTTTCAATTTCAATCATTTTCAACGTTTCAAGAATATTAATACTAAAACTAAATAAATCATATAATATGAAAAATAAGAATTTAAATTAGTTATATTCATTTATATTTATGAGTTTATATATACATAAGTGTGCTGAAATTTACAATAAATTAATTTATATTGTGCAACATTAGATTGAAATATACATTGCACATATATTTTCAAAACTAATTGCAAAAAAATTAATAATAATAAAATTAATTTTTTAATTTGATTTCCCCAAATTTTTAAATACGTTTATTGACTGATCTTCAAAATGTATATTAAAATATACAAATCACATTATAACAGTAGCCAATCAAAGCTAATTTTGTATATGATATTTTAGAGCAAAAATATATAATAGTTCATTCTTTAATGACACATATATGGTAATTAAGTGAACAAAATTGCTTGAATATTTGAGAGAATTTTTGTTTGCATTTTATCTTATCCTATGTTGTTAAAACCCTACAGTTATTTGCATGAATGATCTGATATTAATATTATTTTTAAGCCTCTAAAGATTGATTATGCTCATTGTATTACATACATTATCCATTTAAAGTAAATTTTTTTACTTATTTTCCAAGTATCTAATTATCTCTAATTTAAAACTTTTTTGATTCCATGATTTTAAGTTCTACCTTCGTAGATTATGATTTTTTGATTATATTTTAATATATGACCATATATTTTAATGCATGATAATTTATTAAAAAGTAAAATATAAAATAAAGATAAGTTAAACATTCTCATTTAAATAAAGCATAATTTGTAAAAAACATTAAGTGCTATATTATAAAACAATTTATACACAATATTATGCTTCCAGTTGTATATTGCAGATATATCTCAATTTGTATATAAATTGTTTAATGTTTGCTATTGAGCTTGATATATAACTTTAAAAGTATTTTGTTTACTTTCAATCAAAAGAAAAGATTATAAAATATCAACAATAACATTTTTCAATAAACTTTTATGTTTCACTTAACTATAAATTTTATATAGAAAATTTGAAATAAATGCAAACAATCGAAGAATTTTAAACAAGAACATTAAAATTAAATTGAAAAATCCTGCCAGGAAAGTTAAATGATTTATAAAAATATTAATTAGATATACTATATAACTCTACACAGCAGATTGTCGCCACATGTGTAAAAAAGAAACAATATGCCAAAAATATAAATAAAAATTATATGAATTATTTTTTTTACTTTAAATATTAATGATTTTTTTAAAAATAGGGAAATTGCCTTTAATATTTTTATAAAAAAACACGTTTGAAGCTCTTTACAATATTTATTCATTACACCAGGTAAATACATTCGTTTTGACTTTAAAAACTTTTGCAGAATTGTAATATGTGTTTCCGTTCATGTTTGCGCACTGTTAATTTTAAAATAAATAATTTATAATTAGTGGAAAATATTAAATTTACCAACAATCACTATCTTTACAGTTCTAACCTGTAGTAGTACTTGTAGTCCTCTCCAGTAAAGCAAATTACACAGATTTGTTTCAATGATTTGTGTAATCACAAACACTTGAACATTCATTAAATGCATACACTCGTATATCGCAAAATATCTTGTCGAAAGTTTTAATGAGAAATCATGGGACACAAGTTTTAGATTAAAACTTCTAATGTATAATTTAGATGAAATTATTATAGGTAATTTATCTTAGACAAACTGATTAGACATCTAAGACATTATCTTTAACATAGGCCTGTGACAGAATATAATTCTATATCATGATGTTAGCATATGCATGCAGATACATAATTATACGTTTTACGCTGCTTTAATCATACCTTCAATATGAAAAGTAAATTTTGATAAAATATCGTCTATTTTTAAGATAAAACGAAGTCACTAGAAATACAATTTGTAGAGTTAAATGAGTTAAATAGAATATAAATTTCTTTTCGAAAACTCGTTGAAAACTACTTTTTGGATGAGAAGTTTCAATATGCAAAAGAAATACCAACTATCAATTTTTGAGATTTCAAGTATTTCTTGGTTAATTTTGTAATCTTTTTAACCGATCACATTTTTACATAAATGTGTTCCTGGAGTGCATCAGGTCTATAGTATGGAGTAACAGCTTTTTTCAAGATTTTATTTAAAGGTATTTTCATAAAATTCAGAGATAATTTCTTTAAAGTAGTAAATTTATGTGGCATTCTTCTATTGTATAAAATATCAGTTTACTAAGTGAGTCATATTTTAAAAGTGTCTTAAGAAGTTATCACGGGTGAGTCACGGACCAATAAAAAATGTGGATTTTTCACTACCTAATTATTTTTATTTATGCTCCTATGACAATTAACTATTTACAAAATGAGAATTTAGAGAGTGGGGTTTTTAGATCCATTTTTGATTATGTCATTGTGATGGTAAATGAGAGTTCTCAATTTCAGTATATTGTTTCTTCATATCCATGTAGTTTCTCCATTAAAAACTGACATATTTTGCCTTGTATTATACTTATCTAATTACATATACTGCATATATGAAACTATAGTATAAATTAACATTATTTTCAACATTTAATAACTTATGTTTTATAGTGTACTGTCTTATATTTAAAATTATTTTATCTCTTTATTACGTAATACTTTTTAACTATACGTTTTCGTCATGTTTTGTGCATTCAACAAATTCCCAATAGTTTTAATTTGTGATTCTAAGAAAAATATGTGTTATGTGAGTATTTTTTGCTAAAAATATTAATTGCACTGCAAATATAGGGAAAAAAAATATACTTGAATTGTGTAAGATTAATTTTTCAATTAATCTGTTTTTCTCCCATAGAGAAAGCCTGTAGTATAAAATACAATAAGCCTATATCGTCTTTGAGCCGACCGATTGGCTAAGTGGTTAGCGTTCCTGAATACTGAGCTGTTGGTCTCGGGTTCGAATTCCGGTTCGGGCATGGGTGTTTCTTTCCCTTTCGGTTCTCTCTGTCCTTTCTTTTGTGTAGTTGTACGAATGTGGCCCGCCCTATAAATGGATTATTGTGGTGGCATGGCGCGGGTAACGCTACTCGTCTCCGTGACTTCGTTCACAGGTGCCCTCTGGGTAACGACAAATGAGTAGCAGTTTCTGGCCTTGTTGTGGCATAGGGTTCAGTCACCCTTGTGTGTCCCCCATTGGATAAAAAAGAATATCTTCTTTGAGAATGCTAAATTTTAATGAAATCTAAATCTTCTTCTCTTGTAAGAAACTTTTTTTCGTAGCTTTTAATATCAATCGATGAAAAATATAGTATTTAGGAAAGTTAAGCAGTATTAAAATATATTTAAAATTATTAGATATGTGAGAGTTCAATATTATGAATGAATATAATTTTAAATTTTTGAAAGGAAAAGAAAATTTTTATGTAATGTTAAAAATCTTTCATTTTTGTATGCCCTCCAAGAATTTTTTTATTCGAAAATTGCTGCTCTTTATAATTTAAATTTGAGAGATTTCTAATACTTTGTTCTCCTTTACTATGTTCTTTCCCGATCAAATCATGAGTAATTTTATGTTCGTTTCATCACATTTACATGATTTATACTAATACAACATTTTTTGAGCCAAAAAATAAAATTAAGAGTGTTATTTTATCTTTTAAGATTTAGAAGTTATTGAATTTAAATCTAAGGAACAAAATAATTCATGATTTTTCTCGAATAAACATAAGAAAAGCTTAGTTTAAGTGAATACTTGCTTTACAAAAAAACTGGTGAATCATCAAAAATTTATTCAACATTGAAAATAATATTGAATGAATTTTTGATAAATCACCAATTTTGAGATTTTATTTATTAATCACTCTATTTCAATTCTCATTGGTTTCATTTACGTCGCATAGTATTAAGAAGCCAATCTATATCCAATTTTTGGACGAATTCGTTACCTGCTTTAAATTAAATTCTTCTAGCGGTAGCAAACAAGGTGAAGCTCTCCATGGGATGTCCGAGTGCCATCGGCAATGAGAAAAAAATCATCATGCTTTTTTCTAGTAATAACGAAGCATTTTTTAATTACAATTTTTTCCGTTTGTAAAAATTTTCAATATCAGAATAATTACCTGTTGTTTTAAATAATTAATTTTCAAAATAAAAATATTTAATGATATTGCTTCTAAAATTAAACACATTGAAAATAGAACAGAATAAAATGCAAAATAGAAAAGACAATACAAAATATCCCCTTTATAGTTAATTTAAATGGGCAAAGACAATTTTTGTATACATTTTGTATTTGTTTAGAGTGCATTGCATTGATTATGCGAGTGTTAAAATAGTGCTTAAATAACGATATTTAATAAGGACGATATTGAAAACTAAACGATTTGTTATAATTTAAAGCTATTTTCCGAGAAATCTATATACGTAGTAATATGCTTTTACCATTTTTTTATTAAATTACTACATTTTAAGGAAGTTAAAAAAATTTTATATTTTGAAAAACTAACTATTTTACACTAATTTTATGTTAAAGAGACCTTGCAATTAAAAGCCCATGTAATAAAAAATAAATGCCTGATTTTAAAACTAAATTTTTTTCCCGAATCTGCTTTTTATTTATAAATAAATACTTTTAAATTATTTAGTATATTCTGTGTAAGAAACACATGTAAAATCAAATTCAATTTTAAAAGTTGTTTTTAATATCATTTTCTTGAGAAGATTTAGAGATATTTCCTTTCTTAAAAATGCATTTCCTAAAATGTAATTCCATTTTTTATACAAAATAAAACCTTAATGATAGTTTAATCAAAACTAAATAAGTTTATCTTATACCTTATTAATCAGCTTATTTTTAATGAGATCGAGACGATAAGTCATTCTCTTTTCATTCGATACGAGAAAATTCTCTTTTGTTTCCAATCAATATGTTTTAAACTACTTAATCTTCCGATACTTCCTCTACCCACGTTTTTTTACATCAGATTTTAGGTTATATGTGAATCTACATTTAAAGCGTACTGAAATGAAATTTCGAAAAAAGGGGAACTTTTTTTAATACATAATGATGAAATAGACTTAACTCTCATATGTTGTATATGTTGTTAAATGTTTTTTGCTTTTTTTACTAATTGTGGTTTTCTAAACAAAATCTGTATGTCTACATATCCTAGAATTTTTTTGCCGTATCATTTAAAGCTTAACTTTATATATACATTGCGACAAGAATTTCAGTTTCAAAAATTGTTCCCAAACCATCATCCCTCCTTACAAAATTCCTTTATATTATTAATATTTAAAGTTATTGATGAATACTCTTCATGGGTGAGTTGTAAGACAAAAGTTAAAATTAGGTGGGAAAAATTCAGCATGGATTTTTAATGAAAATCAGGATTTTAACATCTGTCGATAAGTTACTTATCTACAAGACATAGGAACAATAATTCTTTAATAAAAAATTGATCTGAGTTTCTCATTCACAAAATTAATAAAATAGATAATAAAGAATAAATTAAAAAAAACGTTATTTAAAAAATGAGTTTGCAAAACAGAAACTTTTCAATATTATGTGATTGCAACATTTTGAGTATTGACAATGTATGAATGTGCACACACACACTAATGTATATATATATATATATATATATATATATATATATATATATATATATATATATATATATATATATATATATATATATATATATATATATATATATATATATATATATATATATATATATATATATATATATATATATGGATATATATATATATACATTGTGTGTGTGTGCACAATATTATATCTATATAAGAGAGACAGAGATAGAGAAAGGGGGTATAACTTTTGTAGCATTTTTTTTATCAAAATTTAGAGAAGGGCCTATGAATTAATAGTGCACAATATATTAAATTTTTAAACATTTTACAGCTTCATTTTTAAACTATGGTTTATTAATAAAATAAACATGATTAAAGCATTAAATATGTATCTTTTTTATAAAAACAAGATAAATATTAGTTGTCTGAACAGTTCAGAAGAGGTTTCTAAAATAACAATTTTCAAGAGTGACGTCTTCTGAGTTGAGGTATATTTCATTTACCAAAATCTCTCATGTTGTTTTAATTTCATTAAAATGTTTTAATAAAGAAGAAGATCAAATCACTACTGAAATTTATCTCAAGTAAATGATAGTTTACATCATTTTACTGAGAAACAAATTTATTACATAATAATGGAGTACTTTAAGATCAATCCAAAATTTAATTAGTCGGTCTATTTTCGTAAATAAAATAATTTTTTTTCAATATTTTAGGAATGCTTAAAATGTTGTAAATATACTTCTAAGGAACCAATCTCTTAATGTATTTGAATTAATATCATTTTCCAAAAGTTGCATTTTCAAATTTAAAGAAAATAATTTACATAGTCGAAACTATTATTCTATAACTATGAATAAATTACTTTTCTTGATAATTTAGAATATATTTTTTTAATAGATTTCAACTGATTTAGATTTTAAATTTCTAGACAAGGAAAAATTTTTAATTTTTCTCTATTTATCTAGCTGTTTATCATAGTTTATGAATTATATCATTTTGTCCTTATTAGCTTACATTGTTACTTTTTTTTATTTTTATAACATATGTTATATTTATGACATATATTTCTATATTTATAACATATGTTTTCTATATTTATAACATACATTTTCTATATGTTATTTTTTGGAGATTTGTTATTTGAAAAATAAAGAACAGAGTTTATTTTGACAAAAATTAAAACAAATTATTATATTTACTAGAAATCCATACTTATTAAATAAAATTTTTAAATTTTTAATTGAAAAACAAATAAAATATCATACAATATATATATATATATATATATATATATATATATATATATATATATATATATATATATATATATATATATATATATATATATATATATATATATATATATATATATATATATATATATATATATATATATATATATATATATATATATATATATATATATATATATATATATATATATATATATATATATATATATATATATATATATATATATATATATATATATATATATATATATATATATATATATATATATATATATATATATATATATATATACTATATATATATATATATATATATATATATATATATATATATTATATATATATATATATATATTCATATATATATTCATATATATATATATATATATATATGAATAATGCATAATATAAATGAATATGCAATTTCGTGGTTTTATACTACATTTCATTTCTATTACAAATAGAAAATAATCTCCATTTTGTTCTAAAAATATATTTTAAGAAAAATAGTTTTATTATTCAGTTTAAAAGATTGAATTTTTTAATGGGCATATTTTCACAGATTTTAAAATTTTGCAAAATTATTTGTTATTTTATTACTTAAGATAATCCAGAACGCTAATGGAATAAATAAAATTTACTCTCAAATATATTTTTACTTAAAAATAAAATAGCAAGTTTCACTTTTAAAGATTAAAAATCTTATCTTGAAATAAGACTAAATTAAATATAATTAAAAATGAAAAAATAAATCCATGTTGAATTTGTGATTTTCTATTTTTTTAATAATATAAAAGAATTCACTCTATTATATGCTAATAATATAGGCCGTTTTAAAAACATGCTTGAACGATATCCCTATTTTAGAAAGCAATTTTCTTAATTAGGTAATCGAAGATAATTACCCTAATTAGAAGTGAGATGTTTTTGTATTTGATATATTTAGGTGAGGTAATTTAAGTGAATTTACAAATCATTTTGCTTTTAAATTTTATCCTTATAAGATTTTTAATAATTTTCTAGTGAAAACTGTTTCTAGAAAATATTAGTGCTCCTCCTTTGAATACATATTTATTACATTTATTTTACTAGTGAGTAAATATTGTTTTCAGAATCTCATTTCAATTTATCCTTTGAAGAAAACAATTAGTTTAAATTTTACATTTTAATATATATTTTGATAACTGAAAATACTAATTGTTAGTAGTTCAAGTTTTATTTTATTTAATGACTCCAAATCTAGTAAGGTAAAATTATCTTAATATATGAATTTAATGATATTAATATATTAATAATGAAATATTTAAATAAAATAATCAATAATGCAACGAGAAAAATATGTTTTATTCACTACTTTTTACTTCATGAAATCTTAATGAAATTATGACAAATTTATAGATAATCCCTTTTTTTCAAAATTTTTAACTCATTTAATGAGAAATAAGAACAAAACCATGAGCATCAATCAAAATAATTTGTCAAATAAAAAGTTGATCTATTTTGTTACACTGATATTCCCATATAAGGGGGAAATATTTATTAAATAAATATTTACTTATGTACTGACAGATACATTATTATTATCAATAATGCAACGAGTTATTTACATATGTACTAACAGATACATTAATATTTATTTATTATGTAATTAATTGAAATTAGTATAATTTCAATTAATTACATTATATCATTTATAGTAAAATGAGAGATATTCGTGATTTCCTAAACACTACTTTAAAATGACTCATTAGAAGATTCTTCTGAAAATGATATCTTTACTATTCTTGAATATTGTTCAACAGAATTACTTTTTTCAAATATCATTGTATTCATTTTCTTTATTAAAAATAAGGATTTAAGCATTAAATATTTATTTAATGAAATTCAAAATTTATGCTATTTTCTTCTTCAAAAAGAAATAAAATAAGATTAATTGTAAAATAAAAATACAAAATTTCTTCATTTCAAGCAAATTTTTGTTTATATAGCTTTTCTGTTTGAATTTATAGTACAATTACATATTTGTGATTGTTTTGAATCGTTATGAAGCATAATGTTTCATAGTAAGAAATTAAATAACCTTTATGAACTCTAAATGCATTTTTTAATTTAATCAAATTATCTTAGACTTCTAATAATAAATAAATAATTGTTAAAATTAATCATATTAATATCTATGACATCTGATAAGTCTGCTATTTTTAAGGTTATACACCCAGCAAACACAATGGCGGCAAAAAACCGGGCCGCTGCTGGCCACGCCGGTTTTCTGTTGGGCACGGCAAGCCTCTCATGGTTGTTTCATGGCCCAGCTCCGGCCATTACTGCCACGGATGAGTGCAGGCCAAAATGAACCGGGCCGGTTTTGTATGATAAGTAGTGGGCCAACAGATTCTGGCCATTGTTGGCCCTGAAGCTGTTGGCCAGCAAAATTAAGACAATTAGTTGTAGCGCTATTTTTTATTTTATCAGCAAAGACTATTTTTACCAAATAAGAAATTTTTTGTGATGATAATTAATTTCCAGATAACTTCTTACTTTTTAAACCCTTTAAAAACAATTTTTCAAAAAGAAATTTAATTTTCACATTTATTGTGTATACTCATGACAGTATGACGTAAGACAGTGCGAAATGCTTGTGTCAGCGTCGGCCATTAATGTGAAGTGGCGGAACATTCGATGTTGTGTCTGTGAACCAAGAGAGTTATAAGATAAGTATGCATTTATTATTGTTGTTTTTATTAGGGTAGAATTGTTATGAATGATGCAAGAATGATACATTTATTTAAAATTGAAATATTATTTAATTACTTGTAAGAAAACTTGATAAACTATTGATAACATCATATCAAGAGAAAGACATTGGACATTTTTTTCATTTTATGTTTTAGAATAATTTCATTACCGTGTTAGGATCAGAAAAATTTATCATGCAGAAGCATTTTTTTCTTTCCATATATTATTTCTATTTAATCAATTAGTATTATAAATTTTACAATGCTAAATTTTGTTTAATCGAATTCAATTGTTACAAGGCTTAAACCTATTTATTACATTATTTTGTTTGTTACGAAGCAAGTTTATAGAATAAATGATCGTCTTAAAATAATCGATTTGGCAGAGTTTAGATGTTTATTTTCAATAAATTAATGTAGGATTTTTAGCACTTATGATCAAAAAAATGTGTGCAAATTCCATGTAAACCTTAATTCTTTTATTTTTAAAATGCTTTCTTATTTATTATTTTTAAGTCAATTTTTACAGACCGATATTTGTTTTTAAATTTTGTATACTCCTCAAAGATCTGTTTTAAGGAATGAAAATTTTTACAATGCATGAACATTACAAAATATTTTATTGCATGTATAACATGGTTTTTTATGTATAATTCTGTCAACCATTAAAATCATTGTGGATTTCTTAGTGAAATATTTTTGTATCGAAAGCTCGAAAATTGTATTAACTTGAAAATATAATACTAAAAATAGTAAATTCACTTGGTTATTTTATAGTAATGTACAAGGTTTTATTGTTATAGTGAATAGTCGACCGGATAATGGGTAAATGATATATTTAATTTAATTATATATATATATATATATATATATATATATATATATATATATATATATATATATATATATATATATATATATATATATATGTGTGTGTGTGTGTGTGTGTGTGTGTGTGTGTGTGTGTGTGTGTGTGTGTGTGTGTGTGTGTGTGTGTGTGTGTGTGTGTGTGTGTTGAAATATCAATAGGAATAAAAAGTAAAATTAAACTCTGGCACAACAGACCAGGTGGGCCAAGGCCTACAGTATCTATATGCTTTCCTGGCCGAGAGGCCATGAGCTGCAAAGTACAAGTCCCGATTTAGTGTTCAGCATAACGCAAAACACCCAGTGTTTAGTTACCAAGCCTGCTCATTGTGGACATAATGTTATAACTATTCTCCATTTTTTAAAGAGATGTAACTGAAATTAAGTAAAAGATTCCATCATAAAAAATTGAATTATATTCACTTTTTGATTTATTAATTCTGATATAGGCATTATAGGCATTCACAACCAAAGTTCGGAATTATATATATATATACACACATATATATATGTATATATAAATAAATAAATAAATAAATATATATATATATATATATATATATATATATATATATATATATATATATATATATATATATATATATATATATATATATATATATATATATATATATATATATATATATAGTTTTTAGATTATTATTTACTCTTCAAGTGCTTGGTTTGTTTTGCTTTGGTTGTAAATTTAATTGTAAAATATTGTAAGTTTAAAAATAGTTACGTTGTATTCTCCTTATTCAAATGATTAATACTGTGAAATAATACCTAAATATGTGAAAATAAGTGTTATGCGTGAAGTTTCACCTGATTTATATAAACATATCAACTCATTTTTTTCTGTTTTTTACCTGGGCTGTTTGCATTTTTGTAATTAAATTGAATCAGTTTACAATTCTATTTATTTTTTATTTTCAGAGTATTACAACAAAGGGAAAATCTTCACAAAAGGAGCAATTTGTTCCAGAGTACCAATTTAGAAAGTGGACCACAAAAATAAAAAAAACGTGTAAATTAAAAATGTTACAAAAAATTTGCAAAATATATTTTCAAATGTAAATAAAAATATTAGATACTTTTTTATTTTCAGTATTGTCATAAATAAAAAATGTTAATTCCATTAATATTTAGACATTTCACTTATATATGGCTTTTGTTGTGTTAATTTTTATAAGTAATAAAAAATCTTAATCTGTATCCTTTTGTATCATTTTTCTCAACATCTTGTTACATGGAGTTAATTGATTTGGAAAATGAAATATTAATTTATATACAAAGAAAATATATATGTGTGTGTGCTTTAAAATAATTCTATAAAATTATCATAAAACAACTGGAATTCTTTTATACCTTCAAGTTCAGTTTTAGCAATACTTGCTTACACAAGAATTTTTTAAAAAAATTTATAAATAATGAAATTCTGTAATAACAAAATATTTTAAAAACAGAATATAAAAGTTATTTAAATAAAATTTAGATTATTAAAATAAAACTATAAAATTTAGATAGCATTGTCAAAAAATGATTTAAAATATGAGTTAGTAATTCATATTTTTTTAATCTTTTTATAATTAAGAACTAAAAATGCACTTAATATTTGACAATATTACATGGATAACAATAGTCTTTTAGAATTACAAAAAATATATTCAGTATTAATTTGATGGATTTCCAATACTTCCATATTAACTTTAACAATATATACAATATTAACATAAAAATGAATTCAATATTTATAGAAATAAATAACCACAACCAGCCCTACCAAATAACATAACCAGTCGGTGAAAGCTGCTATCGTCGGTTAAACTTCAAAGGGCCGATGGATAATCGTATATGGGCACGTACTGGCAATTACATTGGCCACATGCGGCCAATATTGCATTGATGGCAACCTGACGTTGGGCCAACAGCGGACCGTACTGCCGGCCCAGCAGCAATGACGACGAACACTTTATTGACGGAGCCGACAAGGTCAAATAGCGGCGGGCCGCTGCTGGCCAAGACGGTTGACAGCAGCAGCCCGATGGATGCCCGGCATCTTTAGGTTTTCTATTAATGAGATCAAAATGTATTCAGTATTCTCTAGAATTACATATAATTGAAAAAAATTTAAGATCAGGAAAAACAAATCTTTGAAAAGATTCTGTTATCTTTTATGATTGTAAGATCATCATATATGTAAATATGCACAAATATAATAAACATACTTTACTTTTAAAGTTTTTTTTTTTTTAAATATTTGTCTTACTTTTTAGCATTAAATGTAAAATTACATTTTTTTTCAAAATAAATTTGTTTTAGATTATAAAATGATGTATTGAACAGTGGTGGGATTTTAACGAAAATGAATTCGTTTAATTAAATACGGGAATGATAACAAAAGTAAGAATACCAATAACTTAGCCAAAATCATTGCAAAACGCAAGAAAAAAGTGAAAATCAGTTATAACTAACGTACTTATTAATTATTTAGAGAATTAAAGTTTTTAAACCTTGGTTTTTTTTACAGCAATTTATACTGTATCGAACACTGAAATAAGTTTGTTGGAAGTAAAAATATTTTTACAGAATAAAATTTTTAAGAAAGTTCTTTTGACTGATTTATTGAATTGAAGGATGAAAACCTTAGATGTTTATGTTGATAAAATCACTTTTATCAAATTTGCGAATACCTTAATGCCATCAAAAATGTTGTATTTATTAAAAAGCTCACAATTATTACAAGCTTTAAATCAATTCGTAAAGTATAGCATAATTTAATTTAATACGGAATCATTAGCAATAACATCTAATCATGTTCTTCTTGATATAATAGTTGAGCACAAAATTATAGTTAAAGGAAATTCAAATATTTGTACACAAATTTAAGGAATGCTTTAATGAAATGTAGAATCTAATTTTAAATTGTGTATAAAACTGATTTTTTGTACATTTAGCTCATTTATTTTAGGAAAAAAGACTTAAAGAGTATTACAGAAAGAGTAGCTTGTATATCTTTGTGAAGTCGAGCTTTAATTTTGGATAAAAATTATTATAATAACAAACAACTATAGTAATAAAAATTTAAAAGAGCTAATGTCACATTTCATACTGTAAAAAAATTTTCTATGATTGATTTTTTTAAATTTATCTGCAAAGTTGTAAAAAAACTCACGTATACCATAAAGCATATTGACAATAATATACGATGGAGTTTAATTTAAATTTTGTTTTACAAATTTTTGTTTCTTTCATTTTCGTACTTCTGAGTTAAGCTGTATTTATTTAAGTTATGATTATTGCTAAAAATATTCATTCTTATAAAATAATATAGTAAGGAAACATAACTTACAATAGGTATTGTTATTCACAAAAAATATTTATTGATGTTGAGTACACAAGCCAATTAGTTAACCAAGTCTGTCTTAGCATAGCTGAGAAAAATAAATACAAATTGTTCAATAACATTCAAAACATAATGGGCCTTATTGAAATCATAATATCATTACACATCACTGCCTGTCTAAAAAGAATAAAAACAAGCACATGTGTCTTAATATGGAGTATTTTCTCATCTTATTACAATAGTTGCTTAACACCATCTCTCCATACTCAGCTCCAGATTGTCCAAGAAATTTTAAGATTAGAGTGCTTATTCCTCAATCAGCATATGTCTTAGTTGTTAGGTGTTCCTCTGAGGTGATACACCCTTCTCCCTTGTTCTACGAGATTTAAATCATGGGAATTGTTGTGGTGAGTTTCGGAAATTTTAGAAGAATTCCGAGGAAACCCATATCCGTTTTTTAAATAAATGAATGACACAGATAAATTCAAAACAAAAAATACAATAAAACTTAATAATTCATTTTAGTAACTTAATTACTAGAGAAATTCATACTTACAATCAAAACATTCTTGATTAAATAATTGAGATTGTTTTATGACAATTACACATTAATATATCATAACTGAGTGTGACCAGACGGACAAGGAACGAAAGATCGGAATCACCCCTTTTAGAAGTAGCAATGTGGTGTCTCCTAACGTCAATGGCATTACCGGCTCAGGATCTCGCTTGGCTTGCTCATTGCTCATAAGCTTTCCTTCTTTTCTCTACAAACTCTCCTCAGACTTTATCGTCTCTTCTTATACTCATTTATTTGTCGGACATCCGCAGCTCCATTCATGAAAGTCGAGGCAGGGCTCCTACTGGACTGGGCAGTTATACTCCGTTTACATTTAAAATATTTTTAGCTTCTTATTATGCTCATTGAGGACCCAGTACTCAATTGTGAACTCCTTTTTTTGTAGGGCTTCTCTGGGGCTTCAGTTTGTCCTCTCCTTTCTTAGATGCCGTTTATAATTCTTCATAATTCTCGTCTTAGCTCCTCCTCTTTACACCATTGGTTTTCCAAAGTTCCATTGTACCTCCAACACTTCTATGGGATAGATCAGAAATATCTCCCCCTCAATCCCGACTGATCAGATTTACGTATAATACCTATAATAAAACATATACTTTTCTTGCAATTTTCTCCAGATCACTCATCCATTCCGAAAGGAAAAATTTATTCTTTTATTGCATTTGTCTCATTGTGCCAATTTTTTATACATCCTTTCCTTTATATTATAACAGCTTAGTTTGAAAGGAAAATAGGAAACACTTAAATTTAAAGTGCAATAAAAATACAAACAACTATCTTCTCAGGGTTTGGTTATGTCGTTTTACACTATGACAGAAATATGCTACGCAATCTGTTCAAGTGATATCTCCCTTTGCCATCAACTGCTAAACAAGACTCGGAATATGTGTGTTTTTTCCTCCAAAAACATTTTGCTCCCATGCCAAATCTAAACAGACAAAAGGATAATATCCAAACAATAAATATCTTCAGCTACAAAATATGTCTCAAAAATAAGGAACTCAATCCGATGATTCATTATAATATTTCTTGAAACAACTTCTGGACCATCGTAATGGTCTCTTTTTGTGATGTTACTGGGATGAAAATTTATCTCGACCACTCTCAAAATTAAGTGGTATTGAGAAGTACTTGTAGCATCGGAATGACTTTTTCCCACAAAGAAAAAACAAATCAATTGAGGAATTGTTCAATATTTGTACTCCTTATATCACCCTAAAACGGTAGTGCTGATTGCCAATTTTCACAGGAATGCAGCGTTCTGGTCAGCGAGTGAACATGCTACTACTCTTAAGGCTCTGAACACATTCTTGACGCCGGTCATTCGTGATTTGGAGTAGAAGGCAACACTTGTCAACAAGTTGCTGTACATACTTACTCCGCAATGACGCTTGCTGTATGTTTTTGCGCTGTACTTAACAGATAGAATAAGGCCACCATAACCTTTCCTACACCTGTATTTATGGTTTTGAATGATTTCGAAGTGTGTCAAACTATAATTTCGTTAATTCCAGACCTCATTAACTTTACTAGTCTTACTACTAACAATTCTCCAGCTTACCGATCAATCTGTTATGTGTGACGATGTCCAAGTGACTTTTTTAAGCATAATTTTTATTAAATATCCATCTTTACTTTTTTGTAGTCCTGAGCTGTGTGAATCAACCTCACTTACAGGCGTCGACATATGTGACGTTTTGATTTTGACAATTCCATACACATCAACTTTTCACTGATATGCTTCTAATATCAAAGCCATTTTCTAAAATTTTGGTTATTTATTTAAAATTGCTACTATATATATATATACATATATATATATATATATATATATATATATATATATATATATATATATATATATATTTTTATATATTATATATTTTTATATTTTATATATATATATAGATTTTATATATATATATATATATATATATATATATATATATATATATATATATATATATATATATATATATATATATATATATATATATATATATATATATATATATATATATATATATATATATATATATATATATATATATATATATATAAATCGATTGATTGTGTTGTATAATTTTGGTTTCTGATATTACTGAATCAACTATTCAACCGTTAAAAAAGGAATCAAATGATTAATTTTTAAAAGCAATCTTTATTCACCTAACCAAATGTCAAATTACTTGCTGCAAGATGGAAATTAAAATTATCTGTATAATTGGAAAAAGACGAAAAATAAAATTAAAACATTAACTACTCATTAAATCGTTTTACATTTATATATTGCTATTTTAATCATAATAATTAATTTTTACGGTGCTTATTTTATACTTCATTTTTCTAATAGATTTTATGGAGTTGATTTGCAAAGAAAAAAGTGTCTTTTGGATAGAAATTTAATTTATTCATTTGAAAATTCTTAAGCGCTTAGTTCCAAACATTCTTGTGGCAAGACGAAAAAAGGGAAACTCGTTTTTGTAAACAAAATAATCTAAAACATACCACATTTTATTTAAGAAAAAGAAAGAAAATTAAATTATTTTCTAAAGAAACCATCATAAATTGTTGAAATAAAATATTTATAAAAATTATTTGACTAATCTGTCAATAAATAAACATCTGATATATATATATATATATATATATTCCTACAACTTTTTAGTTTTATTAATTGTTTTAGTTTACATAATTAATTATCCAAAGCAGTTGTCTTTAAGTTAAATTCTTTTTGGAAAATCGTGCTAAACATACAATTAAGCGCATACTTTTTTCAATGTGAAAAATTTATGATTTGTTTCTCAAAATGTATGGAAATACTCTTCAGATATTTTTACTCTGAATTAAGTTGAGAGTCTTTTGTGAATGCATTATATCACATTGATGCATAATTTAAATATTTTAAGACTAATGAAAGAAAGGAATCTTAATTTTAAATTAAAGTCTTTAAATTAAATTATTTAGGTTATTCACGCAAATAAAAAGATGTTCTCTCTTTCTCTCTAAGATGATGCAAATTATGTGGTACGTATGTATTTATTTAAAAAAATCTAAAATTTTGAAAGTCATACACTTATTGGCTTTCAAAAAATTTTCATTGTTGTTCATAGAAATAATTACTTAATTAAATTATTTTTACTAAATTACAGCATTCTATTGCAAGTAATTAAATTCGTTCTTCGAAGTTGTTTTTTCATTAGCTAAGAATTAAATTTTCCTTCTCATGAAAAATGTTTTTTTTAAATTTTTGTGTTACATACTTTAAATACTTTTTATTCGTTTCAATAAAGTTATCACATGTATTAAATTGCTTTGCTTATTTTAGCATATTTAGTTTTTTTATGGTGTTTCAATGCATTCAAATGTTATTATAAATAATAATGTTAATACATGTTATTATCAAAAATGTATAAATTAATTAACTATAAAAATATGCTACAGATTCATTTTGAGAAATAAGAAAGCACAATATGTGAGAAATGAATTATATAAGGAAATAAATTTTTAATTTGGAATTAATTTTTTAGAGCTGAAGTTACCTCATGAACTAAAGTTTATGAAGCATTCAAAAGTGTGAGACAAAAAACACTACTGAAGCGATAAGAATTGGCGAAAAATAAACTAAATATACATGGAATATTCCATACGTTAATATTCCATATTTCCTTGTATCAAATTAATTCAATCAAATTCAGTATATTAATTTGTACGCAATGTTTTCAAAGAAATAGACATAATTTCGGATTTCGTAGAGAATTAATTAGTAATTAAAATTAATTTTACAGTATTTTAACAGTTTATTTTAAAATAAAAATTGTTATCCAAAGCAACAAAAGATCCACAAGTATTTTTTCATCAACTAACCGAAAAATAAAAGTTGTTATATATATAGATATATATATATATATATATATATATATATATATATATATATATATATATATATAATTCTAATCTTTTCTATCCATATCAGCAAGAGAAACTTCTGATTGTAGAGCAAATGCATTCAAAGAAATTCTAAGCTTTAGTTTAAATTTTTGAGAAGTGCGTATATAACATTTAAAACTCTGTTCTGTTACTCGTTACGTTTGGACATCATAAAATATGCTTTTCCAAAATAACTTATTATTTTCCTGTAAGTTAATAGTTTTGTCAAAAAGCAGTCTTTTTATAATAAAACTTTAAATTGACTTCTGAAAAGTACTATCTTGAACAAAATTGTTAAGCAAAAAGTATACACGTTTCAACTCACTGATTAAACTCAAATATTATCACAATTCATAAAAACTCAAATTTTATCAACAATCTAACATAGTGCTTAATATTTTGAAGATAATAATTTTGTCAATTTATGTTTGTATTCGAAAATCAACCATGAATATATAACAATTCATTCGATTAAATAATTCTTAAACACATCTTTATTTTAAGATAAAGTACATATAATGGAGCTGTAATATAAATAATATAAAGTACATATAAAGGAACTTTAATACATTACTACATTTTGGAAGATAAGAAAAACATTGCTGTAGGTATTGTATAAGTTTATTTAACAAACAATTTATGTTTCTTAAGAATCTTATAAAGGATAAAATGTGGCTTTCTTTAATGCGGTGACATTTAGGGAAATATGTATTTATTTGGATTAAAACTATTGCTAGTAATGAAATTTTATAAATTTTCATGCAATATGTTGAATTTATTTATTTATAATATAAAAAATTCCTGGGGAAATAATGAGTGTTTTTTGTAAAATTTCATATATTGTCTTTCTTTCTAAAGTCACACAAATTTTTGTGACGATTCCAAATACAGAATAAAATATGAGTTGATAAGAAAATCTTTTTATCAAATAAATACTACATTCTCTTGTCTAATTAAAGCAAAAATTGAATCCTAACTGTCCTTAATTTGTAAAAAAACTATTTCCTAAGTTTTAAATTCGATGGAAAATTTAGTACTGATATTTAGTTGAATGCATTTACTTACTTGTTAATTTTAAATAAAATTTAATCAGATAACCAGAATTAATGTCGACTTTACCTATATAAGAAGTTTAAAAACGAAATGAGTGATTCACAATTAAGATCTTATTTAACGGAGGTTAACGAGATTCGCTGCTCTAAAATTGGATGCGCCGAGCTGGCAGCCGAATGGTTAGCGCTCTTGCCTTCGGTTCAACAGTTCATGGGTTCGAATCCCACCTTGGGCATGGATGTTTGTAGTGGTTCGGAATCCACTTTAAGCCGTAAGTCCCTGTCTAATTAGCCCTCGTGTGCAAAAAATGACCGTTGAGTGACAAACTAACCAACCAAAATTGGTTGCGTGTATTTATTTATGGCTTTATGTGTTGGAGAGAACACATTTTTGTCGGAGCAGGTATCCATGGGAGCGTTTTCAGTTTATACTTACAAATGAACCTCTCACAACTGCCTTCAAGAGAGAAATTGAAGTTATTGCCGTGGCTGTTCAATAACTGTCGATTCACTGCCATTCTTTTGCAGGAGCTGTCATATTTTGAGACTCAAATAGAACATTTCAATCCCGATTGAATGTCCAAATTATGTTTCAAAGAATTTTAAAATGTAAACCTTTATTTAAAGCACTAGCATGCAGAATTTCATTCCTACCTATTCCTCCTCAATGTGAAATTACAGCCATTGAAAAACTTATGCATTGGCTGAGATGGTAGGTCTAATAGAACAACGTATAATTCATCCTTTTCATTTCATACGACTAAATTCTTTATTAAGCTAACCTTTAGAAATTTTTTAAACAGGGTATGATTCAATGTACAAGGAATAAAAGATGAAGAATTTGGGAGAGCAGAAAAAGATTCCCAATTTTCAAAGAAAGATTTTGATTGCTGTATTTAGATGACTGATTAGTCATGACTTCTTGCAGGACTATCTCTATAGAGTTAAAGAAGTGGATTCCTGAAACTTTATTTTCTATGGAATGTCCCAAACTCTAATCAATCAATCATTTTTGAACATTTAAATAATTGCACAGTATTTTCTCAATATGACAGCATCGTCAAGAAGTATTAAAGGGCTCATAAACATAATGGCTTAAGTGCTAATGTTTATAATTTGTAAAATAAAATAACTGTGGAAGATTTTAGAGATATAAAAAATTACTTAACAAGAAAATATTTATCGAAGAAAAATTTTCTCCACAGAGAAAAACAGAAAAAAATATAATACTAATACTAGAAAAATACAATACCTGTACCAAAATTTTTAAACTTTACATATTTGTCAGATATGATATAAATATTTTATATACGTCAGATTCACGTATTTCATGTACCATATAAAAATGATAACTTATCACGTTAAAGCATTTTTGCCTTTTTAAAGAACATTCATCCTAAATGTAAACCAACTTAATAAAAATATATCTTTGATATAAGTGCGAACATTCAACTAAAGCAATGACAAATTTCCTTACAATTACTTACCATATGTAAATCTCAATAAAATTATACCTATTACTGTGTTTCTGTCAGTACATTTATGCTTTTAATGCATTCATGATACAACTTTCTATAACCATGTATATGAAATGGGCATGCTCATTCATATGGAATATATTTACTTTGATAACAAATGTGTTGTGCAACTGAATTATTTAATACAGAATGCCAACTGTTCTTTGTTAAACAAGCTTAAACATATTACAATTAATGGTATATTTTCAAAGTTATTCTTTTGTTTGGTACCAAAACACTCAATTTCAATGAAATGTTCTAAATTTTAGTTAGAAAAATAAATTTCTATGACATTATAAGCATTTTTCATTAAGTCATTTTTTTACTTTTAAAAGATAGAGGATGTTATGAATAATAAGTTTCTTTCATTTAAATTTCGTGTCGCAGATAACACTGCTTTTTCTATAGTTTAAATATATGACCTAATTGAAATGCAGAAACCTCACCTTTCAATGAAATTTATGTTTGGTAATTTAGTACTGAAGAAATATGCAAGTAGAATGCAACAGAACATGCATATTACTTTTAATTTGAATATAAAATATTAATATATTTTTAATTAATTTTATGTATTTCTGATTATTATTCACGTAACTCTCTGATTTAATGAGCTTGAAACTGTGAATTACGACATACAAACGTATAGAATATATTGTTCAATAAAATTTCTCATCTCTTATCTAAGTCTTCCTTTATTATTTTGTAAACTAAATCAAAGATAAACATTTTGCTTAAGAGTTATCACAAAATAATTAAGGTGCAAATCATTTGCTATAATAGTTTATAGCGTACTTTTAATTATGATTATATTCTGATTTTTGTATTTTTCGTCTGTTAAAACGCTTTAAAACTGGATTATTTACTAGCTGTAAATTTATGGAATTCTATTTTTCTTGGATGTTTTTTTCTATTTTTACATTTTAGCAGTTATTCCTAAACCCTTTTTAAAATAAAATCCTAGTTTTAAAATAAAAATTTCTTATTCCTAATAATACCAAGCATAGTTCAGATTTAGAAATTTATGTCCTCCTATTTCAGGGTCCTGTCCTATTTTAGTGGAAATTGCCTAAATGAACCAGAAATTTGAATCAATTGTGATTCAAATTTCTGCACAAAATCTGACATTATTACAAATTATTCTCTATTATATAAGAAAAAAGAAAAATTGGAACTTACAGGAAAAATGCAGGACATGTCTTTTTAAATAGTTTAAGTTCTCTCAAAAACTAAATTCATGAATTTTTATGTAAGTACTTATATTCAACAATGATTCATTATATTGCAATTTTTCTAATTTAATATTCAATTATTGAAGGGTTTAGTTAGTTTATTTGCTTGTTACACTTGATAGTTTTTACAGGTAATAAAGTTTAAGGAAAATAATGAACCATGAAAGACCTACAAATAATTGAAATTAAATCCAAAGCATTAAGGTTAAGCTATTGGTTAAATTATGGATTGGCATTTAATAAATGTTAAGAAGCAAAGCATAATAACTTTTCCAGAAATGATTCATTTTTTAATATATTTATAGAAATTAGTCTTTCCAACAATAGTGGTGCTATCAAATTTGAAATGATTTGCGTAAGTAATACCATCTTAGAAATAAGAAACTACACATTATTTATCTGATAATTCTGTAGTAAATTATGAATTTTTCTACAGTTATTTATTGAAAATAATATTAGAATAGAATATTATACTCTTTGTTATATGAATTTCAAAAATAATAGTTTGACAAAATAGGAAATAGGTTCTATTATTTTTCCTTAATTTAATGGATATGATTTTATTCTAAGAAAGATCATATCAAATATACTTTATAAGATTAATTGAGCAATGCAATATCAATTATCATTGCTATGATACATAACTGTTCTTTGAAAAATATTTTTAATTGTATTATTTTCAGAAATGCCTTTAAAAGTCTAAACGAAAAATTAATTGTCTCTTGGAAGTTAACAGAGAAGTTCGAAAAGGCGTTACGAAAATCTTGTCTGTTGCTAATGCATGTTTCATAAATCATAAATTTGATAATCTAGGCTAGGGCAGTTTTTTGCGCTATTTTCGATTTTTAGTCTAATGTTTTTAAGAAGATACATTTCGGAATAAATTGTGTTCTGAAATAAGCTCCAACAAGTTAATAATTCATGAATATTTTCCACTTGTACTAAATTTACTTTCTCTCTGTGCATGTGATAATGATTCAGTTAAAATAGTTACTAAACCTTTTTACAAACAACAAATATATCAACACAATAGAAAATTTAAAAATATTTTTAAATATTAATAATTTAAACAAATGATAACTAACATTTTTTTATTTTTCATTTTTGAACTGATTAAAATATAAAATGGTATTACTAAATCAAATAAATTTTTGCTTCAATTTTGCTTAATTTTAGTATTAGTGTACACTCGTTTAAGCATACTTCATTTTCACATATTTCATTATATTCCATCTTTTCCTATTCAGAAAATATAAAAAATATTGATTTATTTTTAGAATAAAAACTAATTAAAACTTATAAATAATTAATTAATAGCAATAATAGAATAAGAAATTTGACTGTAATACATTTATTTTACATATGAATAAGAACACTTAAATTAAAAAACAAACTTTTGCATTCTAATAAAATATCTTACAGAAATATAAGGGTACAATTTTCTTTTTTTCTTAACACATGATGATAAATTTAATACTAAAATATTAATATGTAAGGATGTTAAATTTATTTCATATTAATAGATCATTTGTTATGATTAAAATATTATATATCTTTGGAGTTATATGAAAGAAAATAATCTAAAACTTTCACTGAGTGTAAAAGTAAACTAAAAAAATAATACTCAATTATCCTTTTGGTATACAATAGGGGTGATATTTACCTCAAAAATATTCATTTTTATTATGAGTTTTATGAAATAACTACACAATAAAAATGTAAAATTGAACTTGTTTAAATCAATTAATATATAATAAACCTATCAGGTAATTTTTAAAAAAATGAGACTTAAACTGAAAATAATTTTCTAAAGAAGGAAAAGTAGAATTAAAACAAAAGGTTAACAAACATTTTCTGTCTTATTTTTACTCTTAAAATTTAAAAATGGCTCAAAATTTACAAATATTAGTCATTTTCTGTATTTAAATAATATTTTGTAACTATTTTTTTAAATAAGAATAACAGTTAAAAAAATATCAAACACTGCTCATAGCAAAGTTTAAAATGCATAGTGGAATTAACTCATGATTATTTTTCTCAATTACCTCTTAAATGTCGCAAATACAAAGCGAGATCTAGTGTGGGTGTGTGTGTTCAAATGGTAACGATAAGAGTTATATTTAATATATTTAAATTATGAGATAAACTCTATGTATCATTTAATATAAAATTATTTTTATATAAACTAGAGAAAGATTATCGAATAAAGAACATCACAAATAAATTAGCAGTTTTGCATTTCAAATTTCTGCACATACAAATGCTGCTACAAAAAATCTTATTTAATATTGCCCAAAATTATTTTATAGCAAAATACATAATTTTTTTATTATACTTTTAGATATCAATTCATTTACAAACGGTGTTGTGGGCCCCAAGATTGAACCCCGTTTCAGGCAATGACCTAACCTATAAACAGAATTTGTGGTGATATGGCGTGGGTAATACTACTAGCCTCCATTTCCGGCCTTGTTGGGGTGAAGGGCTATTAATCCAAGTTCCCAACATTTTTTAATAAAAGGTTTGATTTATCTTGATTAAAAGAAGTAATTATGCACGAGCATTTATCATATACACAGCATAAAATATTCTAATTTGTTCATTTATTCACAATAATCATCATCATTTATTTATTTTAGTTTCATTAATTTATTTAATAGAGAAATAAATAAATGAGAATTTTATACTCCCCAGTACTTATTAAATTAAACTCTACCAGTGAAAGTAATGTTACCGGATTGGAATCATTGTATTTCAGAAGTAGAGACCAAAAAGAAAAATTCTCAACACATCATCTGTCAATCCAAAAATATTATTTCACTTGGAGAACATAGCGCCAAACCTATTTAGAATGAGCCTAGAGAGATAAATGCCTAATTTAAATTCAGCTTCTTTAGAAATAAAATCAAAATTACTTCCGTAAATATATCCACAGCAAACAAATGTAATCAATAATTTAAATAAATTGACTTCATTTCTTTCAATATTTCATTACAAAAATATTCATATAACATAAATTTCATACAAAAATTGAAATATGTTAATGTATAATTTTGCTCAAAATACTTAGTAAAAAGAAATTTACTTTAAGATCTTATTAATTTAAATTATTCTTTAAAACACTCATACACAGATTATAGCTTCTTAATTAAAAATACAAACCTTACAAATCCAATTTTTCGATTTATTTCAGCAATGTGGAAAATTTTGATATTCTTCCTTTAAGGCCATATTTCTTTTCAGACAAATATTTTACCACTACATTTTGTCACCAGTTCATCAGCCTGTCAACAGACTTTTCTTGCTAACGACATCATTTTTCACAACATTCCCATGTAGTTGATAAAATTTGGTGACGATTCAGATATAAAAATTCTAAACTACATTTTCATTCCACATCCTTTGATACCATAAGCTGAACATTTTACAGGAATTTTTTATATTCACATAATGTAATTGCACTTCATATATTCCACAAGTACGTATTCTGAAAGTCTGAGAAGATGAAATAAGACATAAACCTGAGGAAATACTTAATATATGTCTCAAATTTTGAATTAAAAAAAAATGATAGTAAAAGATAAATGTATCTATTTAAGGAAATTTTACGATTTTATCCCATCAATTTAGGTATATTGTTCTATTCATATCGTATATAATCTTGTTATATTTAAAAAATATTTTAAATAATCACAAATTATTTTTTAAATTATGAAGCATTATATATTTTATTACTTATATAATTAATTATATTAACTTAATATAATGTTTGAAAATTCTCCTAAAAAAATCGTGGAACTACAGGATGCAGGCTTATTTTAATCCCTTTGGCATTCTTGAAGTACGGAAATGTAACGAGGAAATTTTCTGGTTAGCAAAAACTGAAAGCAAACCAAATCTGATAGAAAAAAGAAATTAATTAAAAAACCCACAATTTCTTAAAATTATTTTTAGAATTATTTATTAGAAATTTTATAAAATAATAGTTGTAGTTTCTCTTATAGAAAAGTAATTCTTAAAGAACTAAATAAATATCACTTATATATATCATTTAACTTTTATTTTATTACAAAAAATCTTCAAGTAAGACATATCGTGATTGAATTCAGCACTCTAACAAGTGCAAGTCAATTAATTTTAATAAGGAATGTTGACTTTAAGTTAAAATGAATGCATTCACTTTCATTTGCAAAAAGAGTTTGCTGATATTGTCATTCAAACAATAAGTGATATTTTCAATAAGTGAACAATAAGTTTTATTTTACTTAATAATGGTTCAAAATTAATTTTATAATTTTATGAATTAAGTTATTGAAAAATATATCAGTCTTATTCAAGTGAAAATTATTTATATAATTGGTAGCTTATTTTAATTACTTCAAAACAGTTTCGATGACTGTATTATCATTTATATCTGCATTTTTCATTCGCGAAGGAAATTAATTCTATTCTAAACACATAAGAAGGAATTTCAAAGTGTTTTCCTATGCTTGATTATATAATTGAGATAATTAAGAAAACTTTGAATTAATTATCAAAATTTACACATTTATTGAATCTGAATAATAATATAAATATTCTTTGCAAATATAAAGATTTACAAATATGCAAAATATTGCTCATGAAAATAATAAGAACGCTTGTGGAAAAATTATTATTCATTAAAAAGAGGAAGACTTATGTCGATAAATTATTCTATTATTAAAGAGTATTATCATTGATGTAATTAATCTTTGTTTCCCAAGTGAAGTACTCGACGTTCGTATCTAAAGTGGTTTCTGTAAATTTGTAAGATTCCAAAGTAATTTTATCGTCTAATGCGTCTTCATATTTCCATAACTTGTTCAGTGTCCTAACATTATTAGTAACTTAATTTATTGTACATAAAAATATTTAATTTTTTTTATTTATAATATATTTTATTTAAATATCATTTTTTTTATTTCTTCTTCTATAAAATTATTATATTTAAAATTACTGATTACTATACACATTAATTGAATTTGACTTTAAGAATATAAAAACATCATAAGGAATCTTAAAGACAACAATTTAGTCAGAAAGATAATAAATTTTTAGTTTCAATTTTAAAACGAACTCAACCAAAGTTTTAAATGATTTTAACTTTCCTTACGAAAGTATCGGGAACAGTTTATATGTGCATTCTGCATTCTTTAGAATCTTTGCACAAATTCACGAAAAACCTTCCCCTTGTCCACTGTTCCAAAGATAAGAGGGACAAGTTTTACTTTTTTTTATTTCCCAATATTTTACTTCATATGTTTGCAATTTTCCTGTTTTTAATTTCCAGTTTTATTTATAACATTACTACACTAATTATTTTATTTTGTTTTCTTTAAGTTTTATCTTGTTCTTATCAGAAATGATTTATAATTTTTTAAAAATCTTTTCTTTTTTGTGTAATTGAAATTCTTTCATTTTTCAAAATTTCTAAAAATAAATTTTTCTAATTTAGTTTAGATTATATTTATGTCATTAAATATATATACATATATACACATATATATATATATATACATATACACACACACACACACACACACACACACACACACACACATATATATATATATATATATATATATATATATATATATATATATATATATATATATATATATATATATATATATATATATATATATATATATATATATATATATATATATATATATATATATATATATATATATATATATATATATATATGTATGTATGTATACATCCATGTCCTCCATAATTATCTTATTTCAATTCATAATTAATATTCAATCTTACCTACTTAATTCATTGATAGCAATGCATTATTTTTTGCGATATATAAACTACTATTCATTTTTTAAATAAGTAAAATATAAAATGTTTTTACGTATTTATTAAATTTTTATTCAAAATATCGTAATCATTTATTTTTACATTAGTAATATTTGAAAAAAATATTTTACCTTATACATGTCATCATTTTCGAAAAATTTAATTTATACATATGCCCTAATTTTGTATGAATAATGAATCCTCCTTTGAAATAATAATGTTGTCAATAGCTATGTATAGCAATGAATTGTTATATATTAAAAAAATCGAATCTAAATGCAAAAAACGGCATTTTTCTTTCGATTATAATTTAGAGTAAATGCACCCTTGAATTTCAAAAACTTAACAGCAGTGTAATTAATCAATTACTAATCTAATAAATAAGTACACAAGTAAGTTTTAATAAAAGATTTAATTGAATTAGTGGATTAGAAATAGAAAATCAGCAAAAACACTCATACTAATTTTAAGTTCTATCAATATATAAATGATCTAATAATTTAAATTAATCATTTAAGTCCTTCATAATTAATTAAGAATATTTAGTTAAAATATTTTTATATTTTTTATTTTTGAAACTTCATTATACCAGAAATCATCTAATTTTAATCTCGTAAGATCAAGGTTAATTATTTTATTAAATTCTTGTTAATTATGAGTATTTTTAAGTTTATTTTAAAAATTATATATATATATATATATATATATATATATATATATATATATATATATATATATATATATATATATATATATATATATATATATATATATATATATATATATATATTGTTATTCCCATGTAAATAAAAATCAGTTTTTTATATTTAAATTTCTAGGCACAGATCAATTTTGATTAAATATTGCTTGTCATAAATGCTTGCTCAATTGTAAATCATTCTAATATTTAAAATTTTCAAATTGTACTTAACTTTTCAATCAATATTTTTATTCATTACTGCCTTTCAAAAATAAGTATAAATATTGTAAAGGAAGTTAAAATTGAAAAGCAATTTATTCAATAGAAAGAATTCTTAAATAGGATCTTTTGTAAGCATGTTTGCGATAAAACATTTTTGTTAAAGAATATTAAAAGTAAAAAGCTGAAAGACGATTATTTATAAAATGTTTTTCTGCCCTTTAAAATTTTTTCAATTCAGTAAGCATAGAAATGAGAAAAAATTTAGATCAAAAGTGGAAATGACTTTAATGATTAATTGCGCTAGCTTTCGATATATTTTCTCAGTTTATTTATTTAAAAATAGCTTTTCCTTTGAAAACTTAAGAAACGAAACCACGTCTTCATTCCTCTATCTGAAATATACTGATATGGTATAAAACTATTAAAACGAAAACTTTATAAATATTTTTATAAATCGTAAATAGAAAATATTTACAAATAAATGGTTTTCAGTATAAAAACACGCCATGAAACATAACACATTTGAAATTTTAACTCTTTTTCTTCATATGATGAGACAAAATTTTATGATAAAGTTAGCTCAATTATAGAAAATTGAACTATAGCATAGTTTTCACTTCTAAAATATTAATATTAGCAATAAGTGTAGAGTACAAGTAAGTATGATTTTATCTAAATTTTTGAAGTTTCTAAATATTCTGCAGTTAAACTTACAAAAATTTTTTCATGAATTCTGTTGCACAATTAACATTACTTTATTTGAGATTTAATTTTTCTTTTAATTCTTTTTCTACAGTGGAAGAAGACAAACTTATTAGAGACATGATTATAATAAAAATAATTCCGTTTGAAAGCCTTGTTGGAATATATCTAAGTATCAAACAAAAGTCATCAAAATATATTATTTTTCAAAAACGTTTAGACATTTTGATATTTTTGCTAAATTCTTACATTAAAAATAAATAAAGATAATAAAATAAACATAAAAATTGAGAATACTGTATTATAAAGACCAACATAATACAAAACAATTATTACATTTTCTAATCAAAATACACAATTTTTTGAAATTAGTATTTTGATAATACATTCCGCACAAAGTGAAGCATATATTTAAATTGTGTATATAGGTATTTTTATATAATAAAATACATTCAAATATTTACTTAATTAATACGATTAAAATGTTTATCTAATAATGTAACTGTAACAACAATAATAATGGTAAAATTATTGCAGTATGGAAGTTTTTTGCTTTAATTCAGTTAAGGATTTATTTCTTGAATAAAAGCAGTATTTCATAAGCAAAAATTGCATTAATAAAGTAAAATTATTGTGTCTACAGAAAGAAAAACCAAAATTTTAATTTCTAATTAGCAACTATAGTTTATCCTTAGTAAAAAGTACATTTTTTATCTTTTTAATTTTTTATTTCAAAAAGAGGAAAATTTATTTCTCTAATTAACTTTTATTCATGTAAAATTACAATGAAGAATTAGATGAGTATCCAATAAAATTTTGCAATTTTCATTCCATAAAGGTTTTTTGCAACTGAATATAATTTGACTCAATTAATTTAGTTATAAAAACAATCTCTCAACGGTTTTACAGAGTATTCATTCCCTTATGATTTTGCCAATAATAAGAAAATGAACTCAATTATTTAATTAATTCAAAATAAAAGAGTTTGAATATCCCAATTTTATAATTGTTTGGATGTTAAATTTAATTGAATTCCAAGAAAAAAAGGATTTTTTGCACATTTTGAATAATTGTTTTAGGTTTTTAAAAAGAAAGACCTCTCAATTAATAAATAAGTTTAACCATCAATTTTTTTATTTGAATCTTATTTTAACTTTAATTTATAAGCGAATGTATATTTTTATTGGATTTAAATATATGGAGATTAAAATGAAAAATGACAAGGTATATTAACTTAGGAATATCTATTGTTTGTGGCATGAAACTATAGTCTATTGTTGTATGTTTGTATTCCATTGTGTCTATTTTGTCTATTATTTGTATTCTGTTGGGTAAACTATGTCTATTGTTTGTGGCATGAAATAGAGAGAGTATTTAAAACTTTTATATGTCATACATTTTAAACTAAAGAATAAAATATAAAACTCTTGTTTTAAATTGTTTAACAATTTACTTCCGAAACAAATGTAATTTTGTATCTTGCTCTGTAATAAATTACATTTTTGGTGTAAGGATATTATTAATACAAAACATAAAATGTATCATTTCAAGCAGACTATTGCAAATTATTCAAACATAAGACAGTTAATTTCATGAAAATTTGAATTGAAAATACAGGAAAAAATAAATTTAAAAAAATAAAAACAATCGTCAAACAATACTATAGTCACTAAAGTACAATACAAAAATATATTTCACATAAATATTTATTTTGATAATTTATTTCCTCATAACTCATTTCAATAATTTTAAACTAATAACTGTTTACTTTAGATTTATAAATGTTAAAGACAATTCATTCTCTAAGAGACATGATTAACTTAACAAAATATAACTCAATGGATCAATACATTCATTAAGCTTTCTAATACAAATATTTTAGATTTTTATACATTTTTTTCTTTAAATAAAAAAATTTTCTTCTTTCTATAAACAATTTTGCAAAAAAATATATGAATCAACTGATTTATTGATTTTATAGAAAACATGAAGATGAAGGACAGTTTAATGCCTAACATAATATATTTAAGTTGCATTAAATTTAAGAATCATGTTGTGATTTACTTTCAATGCAATATAAATTATTTATTCTAAGGTAATTTATAAATTAGGCAATACCTTGATTATTCCTTACTTTCCCTCTTTAAAATGATATGCAATTTGTACAATTCCATTCAACTTTGTTCCAGTTTAAATGTTATTGACAGTAAATTTGATTACAGTTCTTCAAAACAAATTAAACGCAATTGCTTTTCTTAAAATATGAACTTTAGAAACATAATTGTAAAATAATATGAACAGATATCATGATCACGTTCTTATTAATACACAGATTTGCATGGCACAGATTTGCAATAGAGGGCTCATTCAGAAAATATTCTCGCGCATTTTTATAGTTAGCTATGAAGTTGAGTAAAATGAAAATTGATCACTTGCTACAAGGAAAAACAATAGAATTTTTATTCAAAGGTATTTGCCAAATTTTTAGCACATTTATTGTATTGAGAAGAAAGATGACTAGTTGGATTCTTGCAGTAAAAATCAGTGACATATTTATGTGTCTGAAAATTAAATGAAAGTACACAAATTATTTCTTTAAACTCACCAAACTATATAAAAATAAAAATGGAATATAAAAAGGATGTTGAAGCATTTTCCAAATAATTTTTGTGTATATCATTCAAAAGGCTGGCTTTATAAAAAAGCGATGGATTTGAGACGATATATCATTATAAGACAAAATATTATTATAAGATTTTTTCCTAACAACACATTCTACACCTTTATGAATTTATCAAATATTACAATTTTTGCAACGCAATATGTACCTGCTTAGCACTAAAGTCTTATAATGATTATATACTCTAGTATGTTTATTATTATATGATGTAGCAAGTATATTTATTATTACATGCCATATAAAGTTTATTATAACTGGATTTTTAGTTAACTTTAATAATAAGCTTTGAAATTTTAAAGTAATTAGCTTTGAATTGAATAGTTTATGTAAGTGTTAGAACAAATTTTGTAAATCTAGAAGCTCATTGGTCATATATAAATATTGCAAATTACTTAGGAAAAAATTCATATTAAAATGCTTTGGATAATATATATATATATATATATATATATATATATATATATATATATATATATATATATATATATATATATATATATATATATATCAGAAAATACTAAGTCACCCTGGTATAATGAAAACATAAAATTTAAGAAGGAATGTTAAACTATATACGGAAAGAGTTGTATACGATATTTTCAGTAAACATAATTTTTAAATATATTTTAACGGAATAAATATATTTTCTCAGTAAATTTAACTAATCTTTATTTATTTCTGTAAACAAAACATATATAAAATACTGAGAACCTTCATGAACATTTAAGGATAAGACAACTTCCTGATTTGTAATGCATTTTATAAATAAAGCTTTATTATTGCAAAAGCAAAATGCTTTTTATGAAATACGAGTTGATCTCCGAGACATCTAATGCATCACATGAATGCGTTCTTTATAGTATCTACCTTTTCACCCTATTTAACTTTTTATTCAAAAGTCTGAGTCATTATAAAGTTTTGAAATGAAGTAACAATGAATTATATAAAAATAATACCATAATGGCCTGTTTACTTATCCCAAACATGAAATGAGATGTGACAATATAATGTATATATTATTCAGTTTACTGCGAAATTATTTTCACTTCCACTGCTTAAATGTTGGTTTGTTGTAAGCCTGATTTTGTTTTGCCAATTTGTTAATTTATACTATTAACATAAAACATATACTTAAAATATGCATTGAAATATTTTTAAATATTTTTTTGAATTTTGAACTGGATTGGATAGGCATATAATAATAAATAATATATTTTGTATTATATATACCTGATTTCTAGATTCGTGATTCAACTTCTTTATCAAAACAAGCACTTAATTATATTTTTTGAATATTTCAAGTGATTTTTCAAGTCAATACAATGATTATTTGTAACTAATTCATCCTACATTATTTTGTTCATGAGTTTTAGCTAAATAGAACTGCCATAAATAATGAAAATTTCTAGAGAAAAAATGTAACTTGTGAGCCTTTATTATTTCTATAAATACATTTACTTTTGAAAAATATTCATTAAGCATTCAATGAAAATATGGATTTGTATTTTTGTGGTTTTATTTACATGAAAAAGTTTAATTTGCTCATTGTAATTTAGATGTCAAATTCAAAGGCATTTTAATTATAAGACACAAATCTTCCCAGATTCTTAACTTACTATATTCTCAAAAAATATTTTTACAGTATAGTTAATAATGAAACAACTCAGAGATACCTATAAATATTTGGCTTAAGATCTTTGTGAGCAGCTGTTTTGTTTTGACTTTATAATTTATGCGAATAGTTTCCCTTCTGCTTTTTAAATTCTTATAATACATTCAAACAACTTTGTAGTTAGTGAATAAATGAACAAACGCAAATGTCCTTCGTAATTGGAGAAAGTAAATTTGAAATGTAATTACGTTTTGTAATATGTATGCATTTTAAGGGAAATAAATTTTAGGAATATTCAAAATTTAAAAAAAATATTTTCTTAATGATGTACTAAATTATAATTTTATCTACTTTCATCAGACATGACTTTAATGCATGAAATTATATTAAATAAAGTAATACAGAAATACTTAAGAAAATATTGGATAAAAATTAAAACATATTAAGAATTACAAATTGAAAAATAGGGATTTGTACTACTGAAAATAAATTAACAGAAAAAGAAGTACATAATTTTTAAATCTAAATCAGAGAATGTAATGTAGATATCAATGCAAATCTTATGATGAATGTTTTTATTACTTTTATAAAATAAATTCAGTCATCAAATAATATCTTGCAAGAGTAAATAAACATTTATTGTTGTTTTTCAAGAATTCGAATTTTGATTTATTTAACTTCAAATCATATTAATAAAATTATTTAATTAATACATTCGAGTCAAATGGCAATATATAAAATGAGAGCTGAATCTTACAGCAGTAATCTGACAATGTGCATACCTTTGAATTCATTTCGATTATTCTAAAAGTAGGCATTAATTGTTGAAGTAAAAAATGAATGTTGATTTAAAAAATGCTTATAATAAGAACTGGCTTTAGCAAAAATTAAAACATTAGGCATGTATATGTCTCTATGAATATGACAAACAATTATAAGATTTATAATTCTCAATTAGTCAAAATTAGGTTTTATATATAAAACTATGTTTTCAATTGTCATATTCTATTCCATGCTTAGTATTAATTCATTGCACTGATCTATAGTGTTCTAGAGATTCACACAAACATTTGATTAAATGCAAAAGATACATAGATTGATTGAATAATACTACTTTCACCTCAGTTCATATACAAAACCATATTAATCCTTAAAAGAGTTTTATTAAAAGTGTTTAAGTTAAATTTAATTATATACATAGATTAAAAAATTAAATTATAAAATACAAAATTATACACCTATTAAAATAATCAAATATAAAAAATATAAAAATCTGCCTGATTAAAAGTATGTTTAAGCTGATTTATATTTTCATTCATTCAAATCACTTTTTCTCATGTTTTTATATTACCGATGAAACTTTTACTATCATATTCCTGTTTTACTTATAAATGAAATGCTTATAAATCCATTATCAACGATTTTCATGCGTGGATTGAAGAAATATATTATCTCCATAAGATCCAATATCTATTCGCAAGTATTTTTGGCACTCGATATTTGATCATCAATTCACAGCCTGTCAACAGTATTTTTTGTGACGACATCATCTATCACACCGTTCATTCGCACTTGGTGTACCTTCACTGTAGTTTATATGGAAATACTAAAGATAATCTTTCCAGAGACTTACGTAAATGTATTTTAAACAAAAATTACAATCACATAGCACATAAGAACTTTGAGAATTATTCAATCATTATACAGTTGAAGAAGTGCACATTGACTGGAATGATGAATCTTATCATTCTATTGTTAAAATATTTAAAATAAATTTTAAAATATTTACATTTTGTACAAAATATTTACAGTAAAAATATTTACAATAAACTAATGCATTAATTGAAAATCATTTAATCTTAAACCTTATGTCAATTAAACAAAGATTAATTTTTCACATTTAAATTAAATTTTTAAGAAAAGTTAATTTTTTATTTAATAAATCTTACAGTTAGAAGTTTATTAAGAAATAATTTATAAATCTCTAGAGATTTTCTAATGGTCAAAATATATTTCATCTCATTCAATGCAATTTTTACCAGTTATAAATTTCTTAGATATAAGATGGTTTGCTTGTCACTCAAGGGTCATATTTTTGTACACGTGGTCTAATTAGACCGGGGCCTACGGTTTAAAGTGATTCCGAACCACTACAAACATCTATGCCCAAGGTAGGATTCGAACCCACGAACTGTTTAACCGAAGGCAAGAGCGTTAACCATTGGGCTGCCAGCTCAGCTAGATATAGGGGATGATTTATATATACTAATTAAATCCAACAACTCACTTAAGCAATCACATAAAAAATCAATAATACACGTATAAGTGGTTATATAATTTCAATTATTTTAATGTTAAGTTCATTCTCTCCAATAAGTTAGAATTTTTAATAAAAGAAATATTAATATATTCGTTAATAAAAACACTAAATTATTCATTAATAATACTTACAAATGTAATTTTTGTAATAATATTCTTGAAAAATTTTATTTCATTGGCTTAACTCAATTTATACTAATTTTATTAATTCCACAAAATCATTTATATAAGACTTTATTTACTCTTTGCCAATTGGTTTTCTGTTTCAATATATTTCTGTTTAAAAAGTCAGGAAACAAAATTTATTTTTATTTTTCATTCATAGCACAATCGTTTTTCATAGCATTATTATTTCATAGAGGACACAAACTGCAGAGAACGTAGTCACGAAACGGAGGAAAACAACGAAGAATGTCATATAACGCTATTTTCAAACTTAAATTAATTCTTTATACTGAAAAAATTCCAAAAGGCAGGTAGAGAGTTCAACAAGCTGAAAGCACTGTTTGCTTGTGGCGGCAACAGAAATTGGCACTGTTTGCAACTAAAGCTAGTAGAAAGAAATTCACTGGCCCTCGCAAAGGAAGACACCCTAAAATTGAAGAAAAAGTATTCGAATTTGTACGTGAATGGATGAAGAATGGACAACCTGTGACTAGTGACGCTATAAAAAATAAAGCAAAAGAGGGGGCTGAAGTTCTTATATACCGAAACAAGAGTATAATGCTAGCCGTATATGTGTGGATCGGCTTATGAAGCGGATGGGCTTACCTCTAAGACGCCGTAGAACAATATGCCAAAAGCTTCTAGCAGATTTTGAGGGAAAACTACTAGCATTTCAGAGGTATGTCATCACACTTCGGAAAGAAAATAATTTTTCAATGGGAAAATTGGCAACGCTGACAAGATGCCAATTTGGTTTGATATGCCTAGTAACTACATCATTACGGAGAGGGGGACTTAGGAAGTTATCATCATAATTTCGGGATGTGAAAAACAATGCGTAACAGTGATGCAGCAAAATACAGCAGCCGGGTGCAAACTTCCCTTTTTTTTAATCTTCAAACGAAAAACCACTCCTATATCTCCTAAGAATTAAAAGCTGTTCCCATATGATGTCCTGATTCGAAACAAAGAGAAGAGGTGGATGACGGAATCATTTATGCTTGATTGGCTCCGAAATGTATGGAAACGCCATCCCCGTGGGATCTTCAATCCATTATCAATGTTGTGGACGTATTTCGTGGTAATCTCACCGACGACGTAAAAAAAGAAGATGCACAACCTAGGCAATGATCTTGTTAATATTCATGGAGGGATGAGGTCTGTCTTACAACCCGTGGAGGTTAGTAAAAATAAAACCTTTTAAGGGGTAAACTCAGGTGAAGTACGAAACATGGTTTTGTCAGCCAAACCGTGAATTGACTCCGACAGGAAAATTCAAGCGTGCTGCACCGCACATTGTTTCACTCTCGGCTTCTGCTGCCTGGAAAAGCATCGAAGCACCAATGATTGTGAAATCTTTCAAAAAATGCTGCATTTCAAATTCATTGAATGTAGTGAATATGACGTGTTCTGGAATGCCGAGGAAGACGATGAGGATGAGGAAAAAGGAAATGAATCTGTTTTTGACGAAGAGAGTTGCGAGGATTCTAGTGATGAAAACATTAGTGAATACATTAGTACATGAAAACATTAGTACGTTTACTATTAATCACTGATTGTAGAAACTCTTAGCTAGATAGAAATGTTACGATTTATTTCATGTTCATATTTTACGATAGGTACCGTATATACGGTAGTGGTAATTAAAAATGTTCACATAACAATAGCACACTAATAGGTTAATTCTATGTTCTGCTACTAAATATGTAATTCCATTGTTGTATAAAATATGGTATCTAAATTTAAATAAAATAATCATACCAGTGATTGATAGTTTATATACAAATCCATTGTTGTATAAAATAAGATTCAATGAATTCCTCATACCATTGACGCGCATTACATTCGCCGACAAACAATTTTTTTATGATTAAAAGTTTTAAAATTGGGATGCGCATTAGATTCACATAAATACGGTAATTTTTTAATGCATTAATTCCCATTTTCTGTTCACTAGTCAAAAAAGGGATTTTGCTCAAATAAATTTTCATGACATTTTACTTTTCAATTCAGTTTTGTTATCAGTAGATTTCCTTACCAGTTTTAAATATTTATTAAATTTTCCTTGCAGAATCATCATTTTTAATTACAATATTTATTATTATTGATGTTATTTGTAAAATTTTACGCATTTACGCTTTTTTATTTTATGTCTATTTATGTTACTCATTGAATATAATTTGATTGAATAAAATGTATTATAATAACAAAACAAATGTTAAAAAATAGGCTAATTGAAAAAAACACAGAGGTATTTATTTTTAAACTACTATTTCCTTAAAACATACTTTGAAATAAAAAAAATAAAATAAAAAATAAAAAAAACACACGAAAAGAGGTCAATTTTGAAAATTTGCTTCGTTGCAGACAGGAATCATATTTTTAAATTATTAGCAGAAATTGATATTTAGTTCCTAAATATTTATTAAGGTTTTTAATATTTATCAATAAATACTTGTAAAAAGTTTATATTTTTTTGTAAATGTAAAAATGTCAGTGCAGTTTGATTTGAGCAGTAAAAGTGCAAATTGATCTGTGAACTTATTTTTTTATAATTATGATTTAATTATCAAGGACATTATTAATGCAATCATTATTATCTAGAGACAATTTGAAACATATCACTTTATATTTGAATGATTTTCTGATAATTGGGTTGGTATGTAAGTATACCTGATTTTTACAAGTAATTAAATAAACTGTTTTAAACACGTACAATAATTAATTATTAGTTACAACTGAAAAGAAACACTAAAAATATTAGTTGTAAATCCAAAATTAATTAGCTAAAAAATTTTCATTTATTTGGAAAAATTTTCCAATTGAAATGCCTAAATTTTATATATGTAATTAAATGTAGGCACATATTATCTTTTGTTTTAACTTTTCAAATGTTTAAATTAACCAAAATATTATATATAATTAAAATCAAGTAAGATGTGATTTGAAATAAATTATCATACACCATCAAAATTAGTTGTGTGTATCTATACATAGAGTGATTTTTAAAGACATTTATTTGTTGGATGTTACAGGTTTGAAAACATTATGTACCCATTAACTTTTAGTTATGAATGTGTAATTCGAAAGCGACTTTTAAGCTACATAAAATATTTTTTCTTGAAAAATGTAACAAATATAAAGAAAGAGAAAACTTTATTGTAGAAAAATAGGAATATGTTACTGCTAAAATTTGAAAATTAGTTAATCTGCAGTTTACATGAATATTGTGTATATTAATTAGGTTGAATTGTTAATATGTAGAAAATTACTAGGTTTATCCCTTACTTTGATGATCTGCTTAATATTTCAACTATCTATTGCTAAAGTGAGGATATTATAGTCAGAATAACACAACTATTTCCTAAAGTGGTAATAACAGTATTGCTGTAAAACATAAAGCTTATTGTACATTGTTTATTTTCTGAAATCTAAGCAATCAAACAGTCGATAATGTAAATTATGGAAATATAGATCAATCAATTAAACTTTATAATGCATAAACTTTAAACTGTTTAAATATTGTTCTAATTTAGTCTACTATCAAAATTTTAAGTTTACAACACCCATAAACCAAGTTAATATTAACAAATACGGAAAAAGTTAATATAATTAATTAATCTACTTCTCAAACATGAGTTTTTAAGCCTTAATGATATGAACTCTGTAAATTGTTACCCACAGATAGCATGAGATAAAATCTTTTTACTATACGCTCTCAAACAGAACAAATCAGTAATGTGCATAGTAATGATTTTCGATTTTCTATAGGGTAAAAAATATACTAATCAGAAATAAATATTTGAATCATTTTATGGTAAATGACATCAAATGAAAACAAAAAAATGTCATTTAAGAAAAATACTAAATGTCTTCTTGATACTATTTATTTAATCCTAATTTTAGAGTATTTTTTAATTACTGATTAAATTCTTCAAAAAAACAACAATTTTCTGAATTACAACTACGCTATATGTATGCTTTAGACGTTCAGAAACAATATTTCGTTCAGAAACTAGTTAACATAAAATTTATCATTTAAAATGTTTTCTATTTTAGGAAAAATACCCTAAACTTCCAAAAGTTAAATAAAGTTATATATATATATATATATATATATATATATATATATATATATATATATATATATATATATATATATATATATATATATATATATATATATATATATATATATATATATATATATATATATATAATAAATAAAATTCTCGTGTCACAGTTTTCGTTGCCATACTCCTCCGAAACGGCTTGACCGATTTTGATGAAATTTTTTGTGCTTATCCGGTATTTATGAGAATCGGCCAACATCTATTTTTCATCCCCCTAAATGTTAGGGGTAGTACAACCCTAATTTTATTTTTTATTTTTTTTGGTTAGTTCTGTAAGTTCCTAATAGATGGCGGTTTAGCATCTAAGTTGCACAGGTATTCGGCAGATGGCGATGTGTTTATTTTTCTAGATTATACCATCTTCGAGAAAATTATCGTGCGCGCGCAAGCGCGTGGTTAAATATAGAATTTACATATATTTTCATGATGTATAATGATACTATAACAATTTTTCGTGAATCATTTTCATAATTATACTTTGTATTGTGTTATTATTGTGCAGTATTCAGTTTGAATATTTTTAATATTATAAATAGTAAAATAAATTTTATTTATTACTGTTTTTCTCAACTAATTTTCATACCACCTCGAAAATATATAAGTATTTCTTGATAGCCTTTTATTATTTTTTATTTTTATTTTATAATTTGATAATTATTAATTTATTCAGTAGAACATTTTGATCTCATTTATTTATTCAAATGATAAATTCTTTTAATTTTTTTTATTTCAGTATAATGCCGCGGAAAAATTTTTTAGTTTTAATATAATTTAAAATTAAAATAATAATAGTTCGATGTCAATGTTATCTACCTCATTTATAACAATTTATTTTTAGATGTCTTTAATTTATATAGTATATTTTATAAGTAAGTCACTGATTACAAACTATAATTTAATATAAGATGAATAAAATGTAAATTCAGAAAGTATATGTTGGTTTGTGCATAATTTCAAAATTTCGATACTTTACCTATTACTATTAAATTTTGGTGAAACGTTTTATTTTTAATCTCCTATGAATGAACCTATTCTAAATTTTTTTAGAAAATATTAATTTGATTGAACCCAAGAATTAGTAAAAAATTGATTCAATGTATTTTAAAAACTCAGCCACTGCAACGCGTGGCTGGGTCAGCTGTATGTATATATATATATATATATATATAAATAACACTTGAAGATAATTTATTTTAAGACTTATAATTAAAAATATTTAAATTTTTTGGATGATGTCACTCAGAAAAATAAATTGGCATACTTTATCAACATAAAAAGAAATAAGTCATAAACCATTTTAAATAAAAAGTATTATACTATTACACTATATCATTTTGAGGCAAAATTCAGGCTAAAATACGATACCAAATGACAAACTCATTTCATTTTCCTTGGATTTTTATAAATTTTACGGCATATGTTTTTTCAAGGGATATTTTATCCAGTTTAAATAGAATATTTCCTAACATCAAGATTTAGTGTTTAATTATTAAAAAAACACATAACTGTTTTATTGTTTGTTGCTAATTTAAAGGACTTTGTTTAAACAACATTCAATTTAATAAAATTCAGAGATCTCATTAAATATTTATTGTAGATTCATGTTTTTTTAGTTTTCGTAAAAATTAAAAGAAGGTTTCTATCACAATTAAATACTCGTACATACAAGCCTCAAATTTCCGTAATTAACTAGCCTTTGAATATTTTTCAAACGATAAATCAAAATCTCTTGATGGATATTTAAACTGAGTAACAATGAATTGATTACAACATTAATGAGACTCTTTTATTGAATTTGAACAAAGAATTGCTTAAAAAAAGAATAAATATAATTTGTTATGACAAATATTTGTTTGATACAGAATTACAAGGATTAATTTCCTCTGCATTCGATATTTTGCGAATTATGTTTTACACTACTAATATTGTTAAAATTAGTATCCGATTTATTTAATTTGCCTTAATAGCATTACAAAAGTAATTTTTGAATAACTATGTAAACAGATAACTAATGACTGTTGTTTCAATGAGACCATACAGATTCAACAGTATCAGTTTATTATGAAAATGTTAAGTATTTCATTATAATTATACATAAATATCAAACATAGGAATAAATGCTTATTGTTATAAATATGATTAAGTTTCTATTTTTCACACTTTTGAAATAGACAAGAGATTTTGTATAATTATATAATTATTTTATAACATAAGTAAATTAAAACTGCTTTATGATTTTTACACTCAAATACTCAAATGAATAAAATTTTGAAAATAATAATAAATTAACTTTTAACACATCATTGTGTAGGAATGGAAAAAATTGAATACATAACATATACTTCCTCTTTCCTCTTTTTCAAATACACTAACATTAAAATATTTCAATCTAAATGGTGCAAAATATCTCAATATATATATATATATATATATATATATATATATATATATATATATATATATATATATATATATATATATATATATATATATATAGATAGATAGATATATATATATGTATATATATCTATCTATATATATATATATATATATATATATATATATATATATATATATATATATATATATATATATATATATATATATATACATATGTATATATATATATATATTGACAATGTTATTTGTAAATTTAAGACATTAATTTTAAGCATATTTTGATAATTTATTTCTAGGAACGACGACATAATCAGGAGTGGTTAAGAGGAACATTCTATATGTATACTTCAACACAGGATATTTAAAGAAATTAATTAGGATTAAAATATAAGAATAATTTTTATGAACCTCATCTATCAGAAAAATTATTTTTGACTTAAAACAGATAGAATATAAAATTAAATTTAGCAGTAGTATCAACTGTCTTGACGTAAGTATTACAATTTGAATTTCAGATAGATATGATTTTTTTCTCTAATGCTTGGCTGTGTGTGTGCACTTAGTATATATTTATTTATTGCCACAAGGAGTGATTGTGATGGTATCTTATACAGTGGAATACTTAGTGAGCGAATATTTTACCACCGCAAGTGAAGATATAAAGAAACCCACGCACACGTAGGAAGAGAGAAAAGAACATCAATAAACGAACAAGAACTCAAACCATGGATTTATTACTTCGTAAGTAAAGACGCTAACCACTCCACCATTAGTCAGCGGTATATATGGAACTGTAAAAAAATTGAATGCTTATTTTAAGTATGTTGCAAAGGTTTTTCAAATATATTTTTATTTATTTAATCCTTAAAAGGGAATATATTTCTCCTTTCAATTTGATATAAACATAAAAGAATTAATTGTAACATGTTTTATTTATATTGAACTACAGATTATTTCCAAAACTATTTCTTGGCGAAAAAAAAAATTAAGATAATTTGGAATAAAAAGAAAAACGTAGTCCTGACCAGTTTCTTTTTTTTTTTTTAATAAAATGATTCTTTTCTAAAAATGACTTTCATAGTTTAATACTTCATCAATATTTCTAAAAATGGTACAATTGCTGAAAAATACTAAATTTTAAGAAATGAATTCCAAATTTGATAAAAGATTTTTAGACTACTAAATGTTGTTATATGCTTATTTCGGTTAGGAAAAACTGTGAATTATTCAAATATACAATTTTTGAACAAGAATCCTGTTGAACATTTAGCTCCTGGAAGTGAAGAAACATCCAAGGTATTTGAGGATCGTTTTGGATCCCGATATTTCAATTGTAGTAGTTTAGAATATCTTCCTTTGAAAGCTGAAAAACGCATTAAAACCTTTAAGTAAACCTTGGGTCGTGATTGGAGTGCCCTCAGAAATACCTATGCTTCTCTTATTCATCTCATTTTGGAATATAGTTCCCAAATATTTTGTTGCATCTCTGATTCAAAGTTGCAGAAACTCCAAGGTACAATTCAGTGCTGCAAGGATTATTACAGGTCTTCACAATTTCTTCCCGAGAGATATTGCGCTCTATGAAACCGATCTGCGGCCTTTAAGTTTTAGAAGAAATGCATGTTTAGTAAAATACTACTGCAGGTTCTCCGTTCTTAGTGTTCAGAATCAAACATCGAAACTTCTTGATCCTGGAGCAGTAACCAGAGGCTCAAACGAGTTTATTTCTTTGGACAGGTTGTCTCTGGACATCTTGTCACCAGTTCTATAGAACATCACCCATTATCTCAGATTGTCGACCGTTTCCAAGGTCTCTATGGTGTTTACTTTTATGCTAAAATCTCTGTCTAGGTAAACAAACCTGGTTCAGCAAACTCTCGAACAAAATATTCAAAGTATCGTTTTCCTACTTCCTATTTTCATCTGTACCGTTTTCTTATAATTTCATCTACTTTAATAGATCTAAACATCGCAATAATAAGCATAAGGAAAATTATTTTAAGAATGCATTTAAAAAAGTCTTCATGTACACTTCTGTTACATATATTCCAATGTGAATACATGAAAAAACGTCGTAACCACATCCGTGTTATCCGATTACTCAAAATAGAAATTTGTCCTTCAATGATAATTTCAATGTTAAAATTAATTAATACAGATCTTTTTAAATATTAATTATTATAATTATAAATACATAAATTTTTTGTTGTTTAGTTAAAAGTGAAATAATTAACCAACGAAAATCAAATCAACAAATAAATGAAATAATATTTAAAATTTCTAAAATAATTTTCAATATTAATTCCAATGTTTCACAATTAAAACTCAGTAAGTGCATTGAAGCAAAGAATTCACGGTATTAATTAATTACATCTGTTATTTAAAATTTCTGTAAAAAAGAATTATCACTTAATGACAACATTTAATCTCTGCAAAAATATCTGAATTATAACAAATTGATTCTAAAATCACTAATTAATTAAATATTTATCATTAAGATTTCTACCCTTTATAATATTTTTTCAGATTAATGAACGTGTTTTCTTCCATGAGTTAATTAGTTATTCCTTTAATAAATCATTATTTTAAAATTCTGTATTTTTTCATTAGAATTAATTATTTAGTTTAGCAATTTAATCTCCGTGTTATTAAATTTAGTATATAGACTACAATAAAATATTTTCTTTTTATCTTAACAATTTTACGATTGAATCTTCCTACGTGTTTCTTTCCATTTAGTTATCATTTGGAATTATTTAGCTTACTTAGGGAAAGTACAGGATTTTCTAGCATGGAAATAATCTTGTATTTTCATTAATTTAATTAAATACTCTTAAAGTTAATTTCAGATGAAGATGCAATAAATTTAAATCTTGAGTGAATTGAAATTAAAAACTTCATAAGGCTATTTCAAAAAATGTAAATTCTCATACAATTTTGAATAAAAAGATCATAATTTTAAAAAAATAAAAAAAAATGTTTTTTTTTTCACAGGGAAAAATTGTTTTTAAATCGCCTATAGGAAGAAAATTACTTTATTACATATTTTATATATCATGTGATTAATAAAGCTTTAAAATATAAATGAATAAATTTTTTATGTAAAATAAATTTTTTACCATTTTTTATATAAATTAAGGAAAAAATAATTTAAAGATCTGCACTATTTGAAGAAAATTTCATAAATAATTTTTATCGCACAAATATGTATAAAAAGAGATTATCCGTGTCAGATACATCAATATAAGATATTGCAAAGACATGAAAAATATTTGAAATATTTACTGTACAGAACTGCTTACAGATTAAATTTTAAACTCTCCAACAAAATGCATGTTTATATGCTTCATAGAATTGGAAGATTATTAAAAATACATTTGTTATGAAATCTGAGCATTCATTGATAAAATAATTTAATTTTTGCTTAAAGTTTTCATGAATTCTCTTTTTTTGATTAGACTTCAAATACTTGGTAAGTGCAATTGTATTTCTGTTAATTTCACTTAGAAATTAAAAAGAATTATTAGAATTCTAAAAGAACTCTTGGAAATAAAATGTATAAACTAAAGTATAAAAAGTATTTGCATTTTTTAATTGCTCTACTATAGTTTGCACAAAAGAACTCAAAATGCTAAGAATTTCTTTTATGTAATATATTTTCAAAATGCTTATACAAATCTGCAAAATTCAAAGCACGATCAGTCAAAATATATGTTATATCAAAGATATTTTGCTTATATGTTTGTCTCTCTATGGTCATTATTTTCACACAAAAATGTGTAAGACCTAGACATATTATGGGGACATAAATCGTTTTCGGACAATGGCAAACCTATAGGTCAGAGGCAAATATCGAACCAATATACTGCTGTATCAATGTAGTACTGGTGCACCAATCATTCAGCATCAATTCAGCTTCTATCTAATATCATGCTCTAAAAATAGTTAAATAATATAATTGAAACAGTTATAAACCGAATGCATCACTTAATATTTCTTTTGATAAATACAAAGAAGAATACTAAATTTTTAACAAATTACAGTTTCCAATGTAATTCGTGAAAAAGACGTGATAATAATACTGTATGAATCTCTTATATTATTACATTTTAAAATTTTAAATTCTCATATTATAGACCCAAAATCTAACTTATTTCTTAATATACTTCAAACAAATATAGTACAACAGCTAACATGGAAACAAATTACCAAATTTATTTATATAAGGGTTATAAAAGCAGGTATTCTATCAGAAATTTATTGGATTATAATGAAGCTTAGAATTGGTAGTACTAATAATATATAAGAAGTATTAAAGTCATTATTTTTAATTTTAAATTAGTTTTAGGAAAAAGCTAACAATTTCTTGTAAACTTGGTAAATAGTTATTATTTTAGAATTAACTATTTTATAGGTTTTTAAATTCGATGTTACTTCATCTAAAAGTGATATAGGTAGAAATTCTTGAAAATATTTGCATTAATTACTTAAAGCTATATTAACTGGAGTAATTATAAAAATATTTGGAGCTCTTTCATAGAATTTTTAAGATTACTTCTATTTATTGTCTTAAATTTATAGGTTTTTAGTTTTAAATTTTTATCGCGAAATGCATTGTTCCTTGTTAAAGTTGTTTTATTGAAATTTGTGTAATAAATTAGAAATTTAAATATAAACTTATATCTGTATCTATGCAAACGAGTCTTAAGATTTGCCTATAATTATAATATTGTATGGGTCTAAATTAAATATCATTACTTATTTATTTATTTATTGAGTGTTAAATTAAGTTTAGTATAGCTTGTAACTATGTGTTCAGCAGAAGAATCATTGAATTTACTGAATTTACAGTTTTTATTCCATTCTACATATTCTGTATATTAAAATTTTAATTTCATTGTGTTAATAAATTTATTCAATTTTAAAGACAATGGAAATTTATTCCCTCTTTCAGTTATTTTTTTTTACTTTGTATTATTATTAAAACAGAAATAAAAATGCCTTAGACAAAAGATTTGCTTTCCAATATGATTTTTAAATAATCTGGAAGCCACTAGTTCACTGTTGTAATAAAAAAAAACTGATGTGTTTGCTTTTTATATTCTTCACAAAACAATATTCTTTTATTTCTATTCATTGCAAATACTTTTCAGATAGACTTTTTGCTCGACAGAAATTAATTTAAATTTAGGAAACATACACAAATTTCATAAAAACTACAATTTAATTTATATTTCTATTTTTATCTTCTCTTTATAATCAAATTAGAAATAGAGAAAAAACTTTATAGTTTCATTTTAATGTGTCATAGATTCGAAGTATAAGAATAGAAAAGTATACATTGAAAATGTTCAATGACAAAAATAAGAAATGAAATAGCAAAAATTAAAAAAGTGTTCTCGCCTCTATATTTGGTATTGACAAATAAAACGTAATTCATTTCAAAGAAATTTAGGGGGTATAAATAAATCCACTAAAAAAAGGCAAATTAAGAAATGTTTTAATTTATCAGTGCAATGTAATTTTATTTTAATTTGGGATTATTTTATCATTTATTAATTTTAGTCAGTTAAATTGTTGGCGAATGCTAAAAAAGAAGGAATACTAGAGAAAATTTTTATACGAGATAACTAATTTCATTAAAATATTTTCCACAAATAAAAAATAAATTTAATTTTATTGCGAAATTGTTAATTTTGATTCTTTTTTTTTTTATTCATTCACATTTTTCAGTAGTATATTATCAGTATACTACTGTCAACAACATGATAAATCTATAAAACATAAATTTCATAGTATAATGTGTCACATTCAAAAGTTAATTAAAAATAAGTTTCATTAATTATCCTTTATTTCAGTTAAAATTTATTTAAATCAGTACATATATTTTTTATCTTAAGTATCTTTTAACCAAAAAAAAAATAGTTTTACTATTGAAAAGAACATAACAATTGAAACATTATAATCTAAATATTAATCATTTAGTATATTTCATAAATCTTTTTATTTATAATGTGTAAAATATGTTAAATTTTCAATATACTGAAAGGGCGTTGTGAAAAAATATTCTTCTCGTTTTCTCCATAAATTACAAGATGATGCAGCTATTTCTAACTTTACAAAAAGACTATTGATATTCAAGAAAAAAGTTGATTTTTAAGAAATAAAGTGAATTTATATTTAATAAAATGTTACTATCATTAAATCTTAGTTCTAGAACTTTCAATTAATAATAATCTTTGGCATACAAAACATTAATTCCTTATGCAGTGCTTCATATTTTAACATAAATATTTACATATTTTTTAGAATACTAATAATGTCTTTCCCTATTAAATATGTAGTAAAATCTATTAATAATTAAAAGTATTCTTCGTTTAATGATTACGTTTTTTCAATACAAATTAAGATAAGTCATACAAAATTCCATTTCATTTTGGCCGAAAAACCATTATTTTTCACTCGGATATAAGCAATATTTAAAACTAAAATCAAATTTGCATTATGCATGTTTTTATATTATCTAATTTAAATAATCGAAAGCATTTACGTTGAGTTTTATTTCAAATTTGAAAAAATATTACATTTCTCACGCAGTATGAGAAAAATTTACAATTTAAATATTTTACATTCTTTTACAAAGCATTTAAAATATAAATTCACAAAAATTTTAATATTATTTTAACCTGTTTTGCTTGATTTCATAAATTAGTACAAAGCTATATAATATTTTAATCTTGTTAAATAATATTTAATAATAATTCAATTGAACACGTAGTACTATAAAAACTTAAACGACTTTTCCAGTACTAATTGTGCAATCTAGTTATTCTAACTTTTTTTATCAAATTGTGTAGTTTCTTTTGAATCTCTAACTTCATTAATGTACTGAAATTCCCTTTTATCACGAAAATTTAGTTTTATCTTAATAATTTGTACAAGTAATGTTAGTTTCTGACAATAATAATGCTCACTACAACATCTAATTATATTTTTAATGTCATTTTTATCTTTTTCTAAAGGAATATACGCTAGAGTGCAATATCAAAACAAGAATAAAAATGTTTAATAGATAATCATAAAATTACAGAAAAGTAATTCTTGTTATCAGATATCAGAAAATATAATATCATGGATATTGAAATTTCATGCACAAACTGTCTTTAAAACATAAGTTCAAGCAAAACATATGTGACCAGCATTATGAAATGAAAATCTGTGGAGCAAATAACTATATTTGCTACAAAGGTGAATTCTTTCGTGAAATATGGCTAGAAAAATCACAAGAATGACTTCATTTATAGAATATTGATCAGAATGCTTGAAATGGGGAATAGTGTGACCCATATACCTGAAGAGACAGAGTCAATTAGTTTCACTTTCGCGGACTAGAAAACCCATCCAAATCACAGGTATAGTTGCTATAAAAATTGCGTGTGGCCACCCACGTGAATAATTTCAAGGGGTGACCTATATTATCAAATGGCTAGCGAAAAATAATACTTAATCATAACACAGCAAGGAATCTGGAAGTGTTATGATTTACTAAATACAGATATGTTTCCAAAAGTTGTTTATTTCCCTGCTATTCTGATCGCGGTGCTGAAAACTGGACATGTTCTCAGTGCAATCTTTAGAATTATGCTCTTTTATACGGATGAGAGTTAATTCAATGCCAGAAGATATTATCAGAGCCCGTTGATTTGGGAAAATATCTGCACATGGTTTCCTTCCAATAGCATCGTTGAAAGTGACCGCTACGGTGGACTTCGGAGGTTGAAAATAAATTAGGTGTTGTAATCTTAGGAGGTATTTTCTTGAAAGGACAAATTATGTTCCAGGCTTTTGTTTGAGATTTTGTAACTGGAGTTCTATTTTATAAATATCGATGCAAAATTTCTTCGGTTTCTTGCTGCCGTTCAGCAGTTACTTGAAAGGGTAGATACCGGCTGAATGTATTGGCTCGCTTATTCAGCCGACTTAAATCATTTATAACATATGTGGAATACTTGGTGGAGAAGCCTTGCGGCATGTTTTTATTCTCGCCTCAATTTTACTTCTTTATTTTGTAAAAAAGGAATTTTTTAAGATATTAATGTAAAGAGTGATTTTAATATTTTGATATTCAGATGATACTGAAATGAAATAATAAACTTAAAATGTTATATAACTTAATTAACTATTTGTATAGTTAAGTAAAAGTACTCGTAAAAACATTGCTTTTAGTATCATGTGATGTTAATTTACTTTCTTGCAGGCTGAAAAAACAGAGAAGTCTCAGCACTGTACTTAACAATAGAAGTAAATATATTTAATTACTATACCAAGATATTTATACAGATATTTTCTAAGCACTTATTTAAAACATTTAACGAAATATAGATGAAATCCTTTTTGAAACACAAATGTTAATCAAAATATAATTAAAAAGTATGCTTCATATCTTGAAAAGAATTTAACTTCATTTTAAATTAAACTAACATATATTATATTATTTACATTTTTAAACTATTCAAATAATAGTAACTTTAAATTACAATTGCAAAGGATTTTTCAGATAACTAATCATTGAAAGTTTATCATTTACTCAGACAATGTACAATTTTGATAAGTATATTATACTGAATATTTATATTTAGTATACAAATTGCATTTAATTGTTAAAATTTGCATTTTAAGTAAAAGTGTTTCTATTAATTTTTGGAATACATTGCATGAAATTTCTAGTTGCTGTGTGAAAATTTCCCTTTATCTGCTTGATATATATGTTGCCAAACTTATATTTAGAAAAGACACACTTTAAGTTTGAGAATATAAAACCTTTTTATGATAATTGTTTGTTCAGCAAAGACTTTAATTAAAATATTACTGAAATTTATTGGTTCTGTATTAAACGTACAGCACAAAAAGATGATTGTAAAGTAGTAAATGGTGGTCCAATTTTAAAACTTTGTTATAAATCTTCTCTAAATCTTTACACTTTTGAAGAAGCACAAATAATTTGGCTTTAAATTTAAATATTACTATTTGTCTTCTTTTTTGGGATTATGTTTCTATTATGCAAATCTTAGTTACTTATTTTAGTCAAAATCAATTTAAGATATTCTTTTTAAAATTTAAACGAGTAAGTTTTTTTCTTTAAAGTTCCTACACAAAACACATATCACTAACTTGCAGGTATCCTGCACCTACATAGAGAAATTTAAAAGAACTTTATGCGGTAAAATCTATAGACAAGATCATTTATAAGCTGCTGCTCCTCTGTAAATTCTTAACGGAAGCTGAGTGCGCAGGAAACTAAAGCTGCTGCTTAGGTATATCGTCCACGTTTTATCCAAACGGCAGTAAGTGACTTGCAATTTGTCATTGAGGAGGCTATGGAACGTGTCAAAACAGAAAATGTGCTGAGACATCTGGAGGTCTCACTGGGTCTCGAAAGAGTCATGACGAAGCTTCCGGCAGCATTGTGACAAATGACTAAATAACTTCCATTCATCTATGGTTCTAGCACTTCTATTCATTCAAACTTAAATAAATCACATTCGTTTAGCGTTGTTTAAAATTCAAAATTATTTTCAATAATGGCTTTGCATAAAAAGAATAAATAATTCGGGTTCAAATTTTCAAAATATTTTAATGTTTTTAGTTATCACAAATTTTGATTGAATTTGATTTTTAAAATTAATAAGAATAAGTTTTATAAAACAAAATTTAAAATAAATAAGCTTATAAGTTCATTCGGTTATTGTTCCGCTAAAAAAATTCCTGATATCGGAAATATTTTACATACAAATGCATATTTAACACTGGCCAATAAATTTGATTTTCTTTGTATTTGTTTGATGATTTAAATTTTAGAATCAATTCCTGTGTATTTCTTTCACTGAATGAAAAATGTTTAATATATTGTTTTTAATTAATAATTGTTAAATGTTCAGCAGGATTCCGATGATAAATCAATTAAATAATGAATATGCTACTGTTATCACTGAATGCTTTTCATATAAATTAATTCTTGGACATGATTTAAGCTTTTTTAAGTACGTTACGATATATTTTGAGTTTTATCGTATATTTTTATTGACTGTGTATATTCACCTTAAAAAGGACTAAAATTTTGTAATATTGTTTTCACTATTTTTTTAAATTTTAATTTATTTTATAAATCATAAAAGCACACGGTTACGATATAATGCTATAGACCTAATATAAATACAGTATAGATTTTATACTATATAAATTATATTATCATTGACATTGTTTAAATATTCTATGCGAATGAATAAATGTCTTTCAGAAATATTAAATGATCATTTAAATTGGTAAAATAAGCAAATCCATTAATCCAATTTAATAACTTTAACAATTTGATTTAATAGACTAAACGTAAATTCAATGATTTTTGATAAATGGATTTGTTAATTATTGAATTTATTTAAAAATCTATTCAGTACATTAACTTACTGAATTAATATAATGACTTTTGCATAAATAGGTTGAGTTTTTCCCAAATAAATTTATTTATACCTAATACATAAAATGTTTAACATAAGTAACACAAACTATATTGAATTTCGAAATTAAATTTTACTGAAGTCTATAAAACATTATAATACAATTTTTTTTACTAAATATTTGTCAAAATTAAAAATATAAATAATTTTTAAGGTTTCTGCATTCCTGAAATTAATTACCATTATTCCAAGTAACATTCCGAACATTCCAAATAAATTAATTTTATTTGGATTGTTTTATAGAAGAAAGGAGATTTTTTCAAAAAATATATTTACTTGACTTCTACATAGTTGATTTTCATTAATCAGAACAATTAATGGAAATAAAACTCAACCTTGTTCTAGTGCCATACTTCTATGTTTAATTCTTTACATTTCGAAAATAACGCCAGAATAAAAAATAAACTGGCATTTCATTTCATTTTACATTGCGTGAGTGCGGTTATTCAAAAACCGCACTCACGCAATGTAAAATCCTTAGTATGCATTGCAGAAATTTCAAAATTAATTCTGCTGAAATTCTAATATAGAAATTAACTGCTGTAAACCAAAAAACGACCAGTTTAATTAATTGAACTTCAACTAATAAGCAAAATTACCAAGTGTGCTAAGAAGAAATTTAAATTTGTTTATAATTCGTAAAAAAAATTAGATGATTTATCAATACCATATTCTCTAATATGAGCTAATAGAAAATCTTTAAAATAATAGTAAAAAAAAGCAAACAATGTTAGAAAAAACCTATTAAAAGGTCTTACCTCTTAGCGTTGCAGCTAGATAAATATTTTAGGAAAAAATCATTAGTAACCTAATATCTGAAAAGAAAATGGCCACAAGCATTTTTTTATTAATTAATGTAGATATTTCGATAATTATTATGGAAGTTCACACATCAAAATTCTATTTTAAGCTGAAGGATAATATTTGATTTATTTCTAATCTTTCTTCAAACTTTAAAAATATGAGCACATGATTTACAGAAGTAGTATCGGTATTTATGAAAATCATTCCATATATTTAATTAAAACTTATCTTCATTAATAAAAAAATCTTTAAAATTCAATAAAGAAACGAAATATAAAAATCAAAACTTTATTTATTTTACTTTTTGTAAACATAATGAATTTAATAATTTTTTTATCTAAATGAATATATTATCTTTGATAAATAAACAGTTTGTAATGCAAAGCAAGTATGAAGAATATCATTCGAGTTTTATTATTATACTATTCAAAAATTTACTTTTTATAATTTATTCTAAGCATTAGCTTATTCGCAACATAATAAGATGTCTATTATATACTGGTACTCAAGTAAGTCATAATAAAAATGTAGAACTCAACTACTCTACACTTTAGCGTTACTATAATTACTGATGATCTATATTGAAACTAAATGAATATTTCGATTAGAATATTACAATAAATTTTTATAAAAGTCCAAAATTTATGGTGCAATCGTTGATATTATTAACCTTTTTTTCTTCCAAAACAATTAAAAAACGTTTCTTTTCATTTTGCATGTGAAGTTCTCTTACATCAATTGATAATAAAATTAATATTACTTTTATCTTTAATACTAATTTAAACTATCTTTCACCTGTAAGTTAAACATGTATATGCAATGTTGCATTTTTAAAACAATACAAGATTGTTCAGCTATCGTTTCACTTTGTATTTCATCTATTTCAAATAAAATACGAACAAAGGTTTATGAATTGTTCTTCATTTTCCTTGAAAAAATTGTAAAAATTATGTTATACATATTACTATAATGTATAGTTCATGAAATCTTTTTCTGAGGAAAAAGAGAATCATGAAACTTCAAGATAATTGTATATTATATATATATATATATATATATATATATATATATATATATATATATATATATATATATATATATATATATATATATATATATATATATATATATATATATATATATATATATATATATATATATATATATATATATATATATATATATATATATATATATATATATATATATATATATATATATATATAATATACTTAGTTATCAATAATGTGTGCTATTGAAATACTATTGTAAAAAGAATAGCACAAAGCAAATTAATTTTAATATAGTGTATTACTAAGTATGTGATAAATGTACTGAGCTGGTAAAATGTAACATCATGTTTTAACTGTGATTAAATCTTGAATACAGTTGATGTCAAATGCTTGAAAAATAATTAAAATTCTTATTAAGACTCACTCTTCTCAGAAGGTGATGTATGGCAAAGAGAAAGCTGAAATGTGTGTATTAAGGTAGTATAACATGAAGTTTTTGATGAAAGTGTAAAAAGCTCATGACAATATTTTCCTCATGTATATTTTCCTATTATTTAATTTATTCCAATTTATAATTCCTTACTACTATTGGTTTTTTGTTTAAGCCAAAGATAATCAATTTTAGAGAGCTAAATAGTATTAAATGATATAAGCAAATAAAAACAAAAATAAAAAATAAAAAAACAATTATATTTAATTACAGTTTTAAGAAAATTAATTCAAATGATAGACATTTTCAATTATAAACTGATTTTAGGGTATTTAATTAATAAGTTTCAACTACTTACTTCATAATTACTTACTATTTCCTTAATTTTTAATTTTCATGGATTAGTGGTTAGAGCATCGGCCTTACATACAGAATGCTAGGCTTAATGCTAAGGTTTTGACAATGCCTGATAGTAAAAATGCAATGCTATAAAAAGTATAATCATAATAATGCACTACTGGACATTAAAATTGCTACACCAAGAAGGAATGCAAATAACAGAACGATATTTATTGGACACATACATTATAGTGGAAACAACAAGTTATTAGATTTATAGGAAATTAGGATGTATAGATCTACAGAAATCAGTACCCAGAGCAGCCACCTCTAGCTGCAATAACAGCATTTATCCGCCTAGGCATGGAGTCAAACAGAGATTGTATGGCATGTACGGGGATCTCAGTCCATGCAGCTCCAACACTATGCCACAGTTCATCGACAGTAGCGGATGGTGAATGATGGCGTGCCAATCGCTCGTCAACCATTGAGCACACGTTCTCAATTGGTGACAGATCAGAAAAACGTGCTGGCCTGGGTAACAGTCGATGTCTGTCTTCTCTGCTGTTAGTGATGGGGGTCGCTGAGATCCTGCATGACGTTCCGTATGATTGTCCTGAACCCATCAATTCCATTTTCTGCTAACAGTCATGGGGTCTCGACCGACACGAGCAGCAATATTGAGGTACGATAAACCACAATCCCGGTAGGCCATAATCCTTCCTCGATCAAAGTCAGACACGTGCTGATAGGAATTTCTTCTTCTTACACGAGGGATTACAACAACTTTCTTTGCCGAAAACAACGTTGAAACTAAAATTGAGTATGAGAAAACTACTGTCAAATCTCTGGTTTTATACACATTGTAAATGTTGCTATTGTCGCCTGCTTTGTATGAATGTGCTGAAAATCTAATCATTTGCATATCACAGCAAGTTCTACCTGTCATGCAAATTTCACGTGTGTGGTGTGCCACTTTTCTAGTGTAGCAATTTTAATGGCCAGTAGTGTATAGAATTGCAGTACAATGTATGCATTATTTTATTATAATGAGTTATGTAAATGATACTAAGAGTTTGAATAATGTGACGGATAGAAAGAAATATAACTGAAGAAATTTCTAGAATTTGCAATAAATGCATTTTTCTATTAGACAGAATAATCTTTTTGTAAATTGTTTTTCTATGCAGAAGAAAATTTAAGCATTCAAAAAGTTTGGATGAGAAATATGGAAATACTAATTTCTAATTGCAGAAAATAAATATACTAGAGGAATAAGGATCAGGTTGAGACAAGAAGATGCTCACCACGCTACATGATAACAGACAAGCACCTACCGCCGTTTATTGTTTATCAGGTGTAATAAAGGTGATTGAAAGAGAATATGAAGCCTTCCATGTATAACGATGATGATTGAGAGATATCAGTATAATAAGGCCAATCAGATTTGCACAATTCAAACAGAGACATCCATGGTTATTGGTGGTAGACAGTCAAACAATTTCCGGTGGTTTTTCATTGTAGATGCATGATACAGTTAATGAACCTAAATAAAGAAAAATTACTCTATGGCATCTTACTGTCTGCATTCTTAGATTTCATTAAAAAGATTGTCAATAAATCAAAAGTGCAGACTCTTCCATTTGCAAAGGTAATACATTGACATTTCATGAAGTAATTTTTTTCAGATAAATCTTTTATATTAATAATGAGTTTATTGGTGAGATCGTGATAGATGTAATTTGGCCGCATTTATGCATTGTCAATCTAACAGACAAAAGTTATATTGACAATTCCTAAATTAAGTGAAATACTATGGTTGGAAATACTTTCGGTTACAAATAGAAATGACTAATACTTCAGTTTGCTGCCAGAATGATATTTTAGAGCTACATGAAAGCCACAGTCATTCCAGTGACATTCTTACCTGAATGTCTTGCATCAAGGGAATAACTGTCGATAGCTCGAAAAATGGGTTGTTTACATCAATATGAAGCGGAAAAGATCGTGGAGCAGGCCAGGTGAACCAACTCAAACAACATCAAAACAGATATTCATCAAAAGAAGATTTTGTTATCAGTTTGGTGGGATTACAAAGGAATTGTCTACTTTGAACTCTTATTACCCAACCGAGCGATCAATTCTGATATCTACTTTGAACAACTAACGAAATTAAACAATGCAGTTGAAGAAAAGTGGCCCGAATGGACAAATCGAAAAGGTGTTGTATTCCATCATGATCATGCAATTCCACAAACATCTGTAGTCACTCGGCAAAATTATTGGAGCTTGGTTGGGTTGTTTTACCACATTTACCATATAGTCCTAACCTTGCACCATCTGATTCATTTTTGTTTCAATATTTACAAAACTCATTGAATGGTAAAAATTTCAATAATGATGATGATGTCAAATCGTAATTGATTCAGTTTCTTGCTAATAAAAACCAAAAGTTTTATGAACGTGGGATTATGATGCTGCCTGAAAGATGGCAATATATGTATGTATATATATATATATATATATATATATATATATATATATATATATATATATATATATATATATATATATATATATATATATATATATATATATATATATATATATATATATATATATATATATATTATATATATTATATATATATATATATATATATATATATATATATATATATATATATATATATATATATATATATATATATATATATATATATATATATATATATATATATATATATATATATATATATATATATATATATATATATATATATATATATAATTCATAAATACATATGCCCAGTCATTTAGAGCTATATCAGACTAGTCAGATAAGACTTACAAATCCAGCAGAACACTTTTCTCTAGTAAAGAAGACACAGTTTGCTTGTGGAATGATACGTTTTTACATGAATATATTTAAAAAATAAAAACTTATGAATTGTAATTAGAAATTTCACATCAGACGTTAACCGCTATTTTATGTGGCAGTACTTAACTCTAAGAATAATATCCTTGGAAACAATATAGATAACATTGATGTGATAATTGAAAAAAATTTAATTGAAGTAATCCACAATGTTTTTTAGTATTCTTCACAAAAATCACAAGGAAAATTATTTTTTTTCATATATTTAACTACTTTTCTACTTTTGAAACTACATTTAATATCATAATTAAATCCTTTAAAATAACGGTAAAATTAAAATTTGCTGTTTGGGGATAAAATTAGATTAAATATTACTTTTATTAACCAGACAAACTTTTATAGATAAAATGTATTTTCTTTCTTGATTTATACGAAAAAGTTTCTCTATTTCAAAGAATATTTTTTATAAGAAACGTTTTGGGTCTGCAGTACAAAAGTAAATGCTGAAAGATGTTTAGAGTGATAAACTGCTGTTTCCTTCAGCCAAATTCTATTACATTGCTGACCTAAAAGAGACTATCGAAGCTGCAAATGGATGTTGAAAATGGCTTCGGTGATCAAATTATAGTTGCTTTTTTATATAGACATTTCTGCGTTACTGCTTGTGACAACTACCCCAGAAATGCCCTTTTAACCTAATAACAAAAAATAGTGTATATATATATATATATATATATATATATATATATATATATATATATATATATATATATATATATATATATATATATATATATATATATATATATATATATATATATATATATATATATGTGTGTGTGTGTGTGTGTGTGTGTGTGTGTGTGTGTGTGTGTGTGTGTGTGTGTGTGTGTGTGTGTGTGTGTGTGTGTGTGTGTGTGTGTGTGTGTGTGTGTGTGTGTTTAAATTTAACACAGCATTTGTAAGGATAAATTATAATTTTTATTGAATATATAAATTATAATTTTTAATTTCCGAATATATCAAATGTCTCTAAACATCCCCTCAAAATTTGAATAATTAGTGCAAATATTTCATTTTTTGTATCACTAATCTCTTTTTTTTTCAATGATATTTTTTCGCAATAAAATATATTCCTGGAAGTAATAACAGTAAAAATGATCATTGGATAAAATTATTTTTATTTCTTATATTACATAATTATTTAAAATTAAATTTACTAATATTTAATTTTAAGTTTCTGAAAATATGAATATATCTATACATGCTTTATTTGTGATAAATGATTTATTGAAAATAAATACTTCCATAAATAATAGAAACATTTTTATTTTAAAAATTTTACAATTTTTAATGTCAATAAACTTGAAAATGTAAAACAAACGTTTCCAATTTTCGAAAATCTAATTTATGAATTTTATGCATTTATTAATATATATATTCTTATAATTTTTTTAAATATACTCATAAATTTAAAAGTACTAAGTACTTTATATTTTATTTTAATCTCCTAATATTATTAAAGAGTTCTATATTTAATCCCTATTAACGCATCATAAATTATTCGAGAATAATTCTCTCCTGTATTTGACAAGTAAAAAAAGTATTAATGAAATTACTTTCTAAGATAAAATATAGACTAATTTTTAGAGATGGTAAACAGTAAACGAAAATAAAATTATGAATACTACTTGATACTTCCACCACAATACTACTAAAAATGCAGCCTTAATTTTTGTCAAAACATAAATTTAATGTAATTGATAAATTTCGTTATTAAAATAAATGCATGTTTATAATATAAATAGAAGTACATTCATATATAAATAATCTAACTCAAACATTTGTCATATTGAATACACTGAAGTCAATTAGTTCAAAAACTGCTAATTTTAGGCAACGTAGATATCAATTAGACATCACATAAAGTTTACATTCTGACACTAAGCCCAACCATCTGTTAAATTGAGATACAAATACGTTCTGCAGAATGAATATCACACACTTTCTAAGGACTTTGATAGTAAATTCATGAAGTTTAAAAAATTCTTCATTTGAATTCAGCTGATAAAGTAATGTTTTCCCAATATATTTTTTAAATATATTGGAAAACATTACAGCCTTATTATGTATTGGTGCTTAGCATACAATGTACGTTTTGCACATTTATTTGAAATAAAAATAATATATTTTATATATGTAACAATTTCTTTAATATTTACTAAATAAATTGAAAATTTCAAAAATGGTTTTTTAGGAGTAATTTGTAAACTATAACATAACAATTTACTACACTTCAAGACTAAAATAGGCATCATTACTATATAAACATTTTAAACAACTAAAAAATATAAAATAAACAAAATACATATGCACTTTGTGTTATAAAAGTAGTATTCTCGAACTTTTTACCAAAAACTTAATATTTTGTCCAATAAAGTTTAATTACTTCTTCATTTATTATAAAAGCATGAAGAGACAGAATATCTGGATCCATTATTTTTTCTTTGATATCTCATTCTTTGTTAGGATTCTTTATTTAGGGTTGTAGCTATGAAAATTAAAAATTATATAGTGCATTTCAGTTATCAACCTATGTAACTATGAAACACTATGAAACACTGGTTTTCGACTACATATGTCAATTTTTTTATTTGTAAATCTTATTCTCATAACTTTCTATTTTTAAAACATTTCTTCGTTTTCCACTTCCATTTCCATTCTCCATTTCTTCGCTTCCAAACAAAAATAAATTTACTAGTATTTAAAAGTATACCATGTCTTATGGTAAACGAAATAGGGATTATCATTTTTAAAAAAGGAAGTGGTAAAAAAATATCATATTTCACTGTTTTTGTTATTGTTTTTCAATTCATGTTCTTTGTATAATATGATGATTCATAGCCATTAGAATGAGGCCGTTATTGGACTTATACATTCGAGAAGAATTAACAGCATCATCGCTATCATAAGATAAATTATCAATTTAAAGGCAATTTTATCAAAACCTTGTTTTTCACAAAATATCTTTCCCATTAGCACGATATTTAAATTAAAGAAGAAAATATTTTTATGAAACCTAGCTTACATGTTTTAATTGTTTTTGTCTATGAAATGAAACAAAATTTTGAACACATTTGATATTTTTTTGTTTTCATTTACAGCTATTTTTAGTGGAATATTACTTAAAATTTCCTGTGTTAGATCAATGCAGCATATTACTTACGCATTATTTCATTAATAGAAATAGAAACCATGTAAAGTGGAATTAGCTTTTTATTTAATGTTAGTTGTGATATATTTCATTTTAGTCTTAAAGAATGTTTAATTTAATCCTATAATTTTTCCAGTTATATTCTTAATTAAAAATATAACAAAAACTAATTTTGGTATCTAAATTTACTTTAATTGTTATTTTTATATAAATTTACTAAATTGTTATTTTTCAATGTTGACTTCTCACTTTAATTTCTAATCCAGTTTTCTATTTTGTCTTTATATCATTTTAATAGTATAAAAAGGATGAATTTTATGACGTACTTTATTGTAACAGAATTTATTTTTTATACCTAAAGTTTACAGCAAAAAACATTTACATATTTCATTTTATTAAATAGAGTAACAAGCGAAATAAATAATATTTTTCCATATATTTTATTTTTCAAAAATTATAATGATAATAAACTATTAGTTTACTGAATGCCAGAGATAATTCCTAAACAAGCATATTGTGTACCATATAAAACGCAGAATATAAATAGTAGAGTAAACATAAATTGATATCTTCCAGTTTATATGTATTTAAATGGTAATATTCATAGATGATTTCTTTTGATACATTTATACAGGGAAAATTGAGAGCAAGGTTCATACAATAATATTTTGCATTATTATTATTTGAAAGCTGTAAATACTGAGTTTGTTAATATTCAAACGTAATAAGCTCAATATTTAAACTTTTAAAATAATAATAATGTTTGATATTCAAACAGATTCAGTGAAAAAATCATTAATACTTTTAACATTCCTAAATATTTTTTAGATTTTGTAAAAAAAGAAAAAAAAAACTATATAAAGGAAAATTAATAAATTTTTATAGCATGTATTTACTGAGGAATTTGATACTTATGATATATTACATATTACTTATAGATAACATTTAGCATTCTCAAAATAATATATTTATGAATCTGTTAAGCAAACTCCTTTAATATATATGCTCTTGAATGAATACATGCAAGAAACTTAAGTTAATTAAATAAATATATTGTTTTTTTACAGATAAATTTATTATAACAATTTAAAAGATTTATGGATTTGAAGAGTTCTAGTTTTAATTAACGTTCCTTAGCGGTAAATACGATTTTTTATCTCTTAATATTTGAAATTTCTCCATACATTAAAAATGAGTTTTATGTATAATTACTTTAGATTTCTCAATATAAATTCAAATACTTTTAAATTCATTTTATTATGTACTTAAGTACGTATAAAATATCTTTCCAAAAGAAACCAATTTCTGAAAATTAATTAAAAACAGCAAACTATATTTAACAATTTTATAGAATTCCACTTTCAAAGAACTTTTTTAATTAAACACAAACATGAATATATTTCAAATTCCTAACATTTAAAATCATTCATTTGTGGAAAAAAATTTGTTTTATGAGTTATAATTAAACAGTAATTGCTTATAAAATGTAGTATATTATATTTTTATAACTTTGATCTTGGGTGCAAATAAAATGTTATTTACAAAAGAAAGTACTTCATAAAAATTTGTTAAAAATAAGAAGTTTTACATTGTTTATTAATATCTCATTTTTACTTCCTAAAGTTATCACTAGATTTTCCACTTGTATTCTTTTTTATTAAATTTACATTCATATTTTACTTTTTGTTTTTCAAACAATATTGAACATACTGAATGACTATTAGTAATCACAAACCCCTTAAAGGAGAACTTGGCACAATGGGCTTCAGCATCTAGAAAACATACACTTACAATGATACCTTGATTCAATCAAGTTTGGAAGTCAATAAAACATCATATGAATGAAATATTAAAACAATCTTCCTTAGTGTACAGTTGCAATTCATTATAATTTTTATTTATTTTTTTTGGAAATATTTCTGAGTATTCTTAATTGATTATCAACACATGTAAATAAATAAAGAATTTTTGTAATGGAATATTACTTTAAAATCCTTTTTTCTTAAAATGAGTAATAAAATCCAGAAATGTATTGCTTTAAGTGCATATTCTGGCAATGAAATTTCTTTATATATTAATTTTAACTTTCAAGCAAAGCTTATTGATCGTTTGAAAATTTCAAGAAACTGGCAAAAACTCATCTAGGAAAGAAAGTATTCAGTTAAAAATAATTTTTTAACTTAATAGTTAATAAAAATACTATTTCAATAAAAATAAATTTATAATATGTTTTAACAAATCTTTTGGAGGTATTTATATGTAAAGAAATGTTTGAAATGCCGGATTTCATAATACCGATATATAAATGTAAAACATTTATGATATTATAAATTCATTTTTAAATTAGTGTATGTCATTATACATACTTATTCAGCATACACTAATTTTCAGTAATCTTATTTTTTTACACACACTAGTACTTATAATGAAAAATTATGTTTTTTTGGATAATGAAATGCAACAAATTGATTCTAGTCTTTAAATGTTAGTGACGATAACATAAAAAATTTCTGAACTATTGAATTTTTATCTTAAAATCGTATTTATAAAATATTTCTTAAATGAATTTAAGAAACCAAAATGTAATTTTGAATCAATGCTTTCACGCACAGATTCGTCCTATATAAAAGTATACAGAATGTAAATTTTCCTCTTCATGATTGATTTTCGCTTTGCTTTCAAATTGTTAACTAAAAGGTTGACATTTATTAGTAAGCTTTTTAAAATATACACTTGTAAATAAAACATAAATTAATATTGGACCTCATATTTATGTTTATTAATAGATATCTAATGTGTAGCTTACTAATACTGTTTGAAATACATAATCTATGATTATTATATTCGAATAAAATGGTATTATAAGAATAAAACTGTAAAATCATGTTCCTATATAACGTAATTTCTTTAACTCAACATTTGTTTATTCTAAAATAGCGAAATATATTTTAAAATTTCTATCATAAATACATTCCTTCTGCTTCTTTGAAAAATAATATAATAATAACATAATATTTTATGCGAATTCTTAAGATCTCTGGGCTACCTTAATTGATAAAATCTTTTGATGTTAAATTTATATGATATTAACTTTCTGTGTTAAATTTATATGAAACTGGAAAAAATAGATTATTAATTTTAAGAGCAAATTGATTAAGTGCGTGATGTGAATAAAGTCATGCGACACAACTAATTCATGATAATATTTTAAATGAACTTAGAAATTTGAAAAATTTCTTTACAGCACGTAAACACTATCATTAAGCATAGAAATGCTTTTAGGCGAATATTATAAAATTTTAATAACTTAGTGATTTGTTAATTTTAAGAAGCTAGTAGGTAATTTTGAGAATATCCCAGATTAATAAAATGTTCAAATGGATTTTAAAAATTGAGAATAAGAAGTGGAAACCTAAACATTAGAAGCAAAAATTAACACATTGTAACATATGAATGAAAATTATAATGATCTGATTATTTTGGTATTTTATCGATTAATTAAAGCAGAAGAATCAAATTCTTCTTTATAATAATAATACGGTAAATATCAAAATATGTATGATAGCATTTATTTAAATTATCAAACTTTATTTTACTTTTAAGAAATGAAATTAAGTACTCTGTTTGATAAATTTACTAAATATTTGATAAATTTAAGTATACTGAATGATAAATTTAATATTACATATAATACAATGCTATCTTTAGTTAAATCATTCCAGTTTATTTAATATTTCATAAAAATTTTCTTCTTCAGTATTTGATAATCCATAAAATTTTACTGATCCACAAATAATGTAAGAAATTTATATTTTTGTTCTCTTTGTGTGTGTTTTTAAATATTATTTATAAATTATTCTAGTAATTTTCTTTTTATTCTAATAAATGCTCGGAAGAAATAATGAGCCTTTAATGTTTCAACATGAAATCTTGATTACCCTAATTCTATCGCATTTGGAAGTTTTTTCAGAAAAATAATGAAATATTAATGGATGGAACAACAGAAAAATTATGAAACTCATTAAGGTTTTATTTTTCCAACAGATATTTCCCGAGACGTTTCCAATTTGCTATTTTCTAAGCAGCTGTTTTAATAGAAGATAAATATTTATTTTGTGATATATTATCACTAATTAATTCCTATAGACAAAATTTATAATAACACTTTTATTTATACCATTTATTGAGTATTACACCTTTAAAGGTGTTAAATATAATACAGACTTTTAATTAAAAACATAATAAATTTAAATGCTTATATAACATTAATTAAATAGAAACAATTACAAAATATAAATTAAAATAAAATATATTTACAAAATATCAATAAAAATATAATTTAATAACATTAATGTGAACTAAAAATAAAAAATTAAACATATTTAATGAAAAATTATTATTAAAAAATATTACATATATAATGTTTCCTTTCCTCTAATTATAATTTCAACAATCAATATTTAGATGATATAATAAAATTTATACTTTAAAAATTTATAAGCAAAAAAGGTTTTTCCTGCATTGAAATAATTAGTTTTAATAAAAATGTTTCCTAGAATAATATTCTAATAAGATTTAAACGCAAATCCTTAATAAAAAATAACCGTATAGATTGACTTAAAATTTTAAAGTTTGAATCATTTACAAAATTAATCATTTTATTACAAATTAACAATTAAACAAAAAAAATTCTACAAAGTGTTTCACAATACGCTAAAAATAGAACATTTCTCATATTCGTTGTTTTGAAAATTTTTTGCAAAAAGAAAAATATAACGATGAAGCATTCAGGACAACTAATGGTTTTTTTAAAAAAGACAAAACGTTTGCAGTATCAAGACAACATTCGATTCCATAAGACCTGCGAACAGTCTTTGGAACGAAAGGAAAGGAATGAACAATTAATTGAAGATATCTAACAAATATTTAGGATCAATATTTAGTTTGAAAATATTCTTTCAATATTGAAACAGCGTTAATATTGTTATAATTTACCGAGAAACTTGATTCTTAAGCAAATTAACGAAGAAAAAATAACACTTTTTACTGACTCTGTGATAACAATTCAAAACATGATTTGAAAAATGACTCAGGATATTCTTTAAAGAACAATTTGCTTTTTTATGTAACTGTAAACAGTCATGTTTATTTCCAATTAACCATGTTAATTTTTGTATACTAGTTATTTCATTAATAAAAGTTTAACACAATCAAAGCAATAAAAATATTTGAATTATAATAATTTTTCATTAAACATCATTAATTTTTAAGTTAACTCCTAAACAACCACTCATATTATATATATAATAAACCATTTCATGAAATTTTTTTGAGGAAACCTTTTATTGGAATAGATGAGAGATTTGAAGACTGAAATGCTTCATTCTTACATTTTACAAATCACAATCACTTATTATTCTACACAAAAATAGATATATATGAATTTAGAAAGATAGTTAAAATCTTTCATTTACTCAAATTTTTTATTAATACGTTGATTTTATTAATACGGTGAATAGTTTATAATAAATGTCGTTATGATTTAAAACGAAACATGCCATAGAATTTCATAATCTAAGAATATTACAGCAAATTATTGTTGTTGTTGTTGTTTTTCTATGACATTTGGACAAGCCAAGCTCGCTTTTGCCTTTGGCAGTGCGAATTAAGTCAATAGGGAGCGTCTTTCGTTTGGAGCAGAGCACCACGAAAGTGAAAGTACGACTTTGAGTGCCTCGTAATTTTGAACCACTGTCAGGTGACGAGACCACACCTGAGCTGGCACCCTCCTATCCACATCCACGCCACACCAGCGGAAGGACTTTGGACGTCACAGATTAACGTGGACACGTCCCCAATCCACGAAGTTCCAGCAACCCAGTGAAGGAGAGTACACCGTGGTCACCCTCCCAACCACTGTCCGCGGCAAATGATGCTTCACTTTTCTGAGCTTACGTAAAGCGGCCTAAAGCTACTGAGCCACTGGAGCTCCCACAGCAAATTATGAAAATGCATAACGGAATGTTTTGGTTAATATATGAAGCATTCAGTATTTCGCAATCATGTGCAGTGAAATCATAATTTCAAATATCCTAGAATTCCTTTTAGATTTGCTCGAAAATGGATGTATTTTACTATATTTTGCTTTTATTTTTATTTATGTTTTTACATTGTATTCCTATTAGGAGTTGAGACATATTGACTCATATTATATGGTATGAGAATACCTAAGATTTTATTTAACATTTCCAATTTATAATTTAATTTAAAATCCTCTGTACCATAATATTATGCATGATAATCATTTGTGCGCTTTTTTCCATAAGAATTTCAAAATGGACAAAGATCATTAGCGAAAATGATATTCTTTGATGGAATAAATTCTATATAGTCTATACAGAGTGATTAATAACTTGATGCAAATGACATAAAGCAGTTGAATTTACTTTACATTAAATCATATGTTATTCGATTTTATTTTTAATTTTATATAATTTTTATGTGTATTCTACTATTTTTAATTTTGTTATTAAATTTTTTGTCTAGTTTTAGGCTTTAATCTATTATATCTCTGATGTTCTGTTGAGGGCAATCGGTCATTGTTACATGCTTATACCATAAAATGAAAATAATTTGATTGCAAAAAAGTGATTAATATAATTGAAATAAAAAGTAAAAGCTAATGAAAACTATATTAAGTAGTGTAATTCTCTATAGTAAATATATTTCCTAGAATAAACAAGGATCCAAATAAAAAAATTAAATATATTATATAAAATTTCTAATTATTAAGTTTTTTATAAAATTAGCAAATTAATTACCACAATTTTTTAAAAGTTATAGATGATAAAAATGCATGACACACATTTAAATTTATTTAAAATAATGTTTAACAAAAAACTACAGACATTTAAGAAACATCAAACAAAAAAAAAAAAACACATTTTCTAATGTCCACATTTGCTTTAAAAACATCGAAAGGTTTGGAAGAATGATAATATTCTTTTAATTGTTTCTAAAAGTATTTGAATATGGAGTTTATGAATGCACTTTATTTAAGCAAATTTTCACAACATATTTCATTCAACATTCAACATTTTCACAACAATATATTTGTAAGCTATCCATTTATGGCATAACGATTTTATTCTTTGTTGTTCCATTATTAAAATTAAAATTTTAATTGTTATTTTTGCATTTTAAAGTTTATTATTTTGATTGCCAAATTTTATTTAATATATAATTAAATAAAGATTTATGTTGTAGATCTCAATAGAGAGAATCTACACACCTGATCAAAGATTATATTGAAAAGTAAATTTCCCATCTCAGAAAAAGTCAACCATTGATTGGATCTTTCGACGGCTTTAAAAATATTATGCCCCTCCACATTCGCCAAAATGTTCCAATATCAAGAGCACCGAACTAACTCCATAGTGCCAGATGTTGAAGTTTTCTACTATGTTTACTTTTTGGACCAGAAACAACTTAAATATTTGTTTTCAAACTTTATAAAGTACTAATCCAAAAATGCACTTCATCGGAAAATGTGACGCTATTCTTTATTTTTATTTCTTTGATTCGAATATGCGAATCGTAAATAAAGTAATTCAAAATAAACAACAAATTTTTTTGTTAAAAACTTTTTTATAAGAAAAATCTCTTATGGCTTATATTATGTAACTTGTTTCAAGATAGTTATATAAAATGAAACGGTAGCATTATTTTTCTGAATACCCTAATATAAGCCTCAAATATAAAACTAAACTATTTTGGGAGATGTTATTCCAGAGAACTGTGGATTTCTGCTTAGATAGCAAATTTATTTTTCATACTAAATTTTAACTGGGAAATATTACAAAATTTGTTCGCAATTAATTTAGAAGTTACGTTTGCCAGGCATTAAATACATAAGCATTTCCCATATTTACAATAAATTTATGCGTAACTTTTCTATTAGAAAGGAATCATTTGCAATAGAAATATATTTCTAGCTTTCTTTCGTTTTTAAATTGTTTTCAAATTTATTTTAGAAACATAATTTTGATAATTTTATATAAATTTAAAACATATTATAATAAAAAATAATTTATAAATTGTTTTCTACTTAGGATCAGGACTTCCTGTTATTTTTGTACTTTAGTTTAATTAACAATCATGTAGTTTATCATAATTTAAGAATAATAAAAGAATCATATTCCCTTATAGCATTAAATTTCCCCCTTCTCTTTCTTAGTAATCCTTTTGTAAATCAGTTTGCCTAGGTTTTTGGAGGAATAATCACAAACAAAATTACAACTACTTTTAATTCATTTTTTAATCATCACAAAATAAAAGATGTATTTAAAATCAAATATAGATTGAGAAGACGATGTTTGAAACTAGCATCCCTCATATTCAAAATTTGCATGTAAAGTAGCTCAAATTATTAACTAATCATTAAGCTCAAGATTGATGTTTCCAATACTAAAAATACCTATCCATAAGAGGGTTTAAGAAGTTTAAATAATTATTTAATTGTTCATGATGAAACTACCGGCTCCAAACCATAATGACCCGTTAAAATATGGCTTAAATAGCCAAAACAGAAGTTATAGTAACAAAGACTGATGCCCAGTACGCCACCAGCTGCTCTTTGTATTCTAAAATATCCTTTTTTTTTGAGTCACAAAAAGAAGTGCAGAGGTAAATGACCGGATGTTAGCTCAAGGCTCTTTCAATTTTTTACTACTTCTTTCATATGACAAAACATATTTAGAGACATTTATTGTTGATTTCTCAAAGCTAGAATTTTTAATTTTCTTGAAAAAATCGTTTACGGTAATAACAAATATCGTAAAATGAAGAGGACGAATTTAAAAAATATATAAATTAAAAATAAAATTTAACCGAAAAAAACAAGGTGGCATTATTTTAAAATCATTCATCTACTTTCCTCTGAATAAAAAAAACTGCACACTTTATAATTATATATTTTTTATGAAAACTGGATTCAAATTTATTTTAAGAAATTTTCTGTCATTCAATATTTCAAATATATAATTGTACTTTTAACATGTATTACCCAAAAATATACGATAATACATTTCAATTTTTGCATTTAAGAACTTGAAGCATTTAGAGCTTTTGTAAGTTAATCTGACCGATCAAATATTTCTTTTTTATATATTTTTAAAAATTTGTGAATATTTAAATTGAGATGAATGAAAGGTTGAATTATATTTTTATTTTAATATGTTCAACAATTTACATGACAGTTTAAATTTTATGGGTTAAAAAATTAAAGGTTATAATATATCAGAATTAAAAAAAATGCGGTAAATAAATTTTAAAATACAAAATATATCTAAGTGCTTTAATTTGATAAAATTTATAAAACAAACTCTGTTTTAAACATAATAAAATACCTTAAAAATACTTTTAATTATAATATTTAAGATATAAAAACAAAATTATTGACAAATAATTGTCATTAATTTATACAAAAGAATCTTCCAAAAAATAAAAACAATTATTTTAACAGAATATTCAAAAGAAAAGAATTTTTGATCATAAAATAAATATTTTATTAAATTTTTAGAAATTAAGAGATATTTGAAGAGAAAAATGTTACATTTTTCATTTCTTTTCTTAAAATATATACAGTAATATAGGATAATCATTTTACATATTTCATTATTCTTAATTTTCAATAACATTTGGCTACTGTAAAAGAAAAATTCGAAATACCAATAAAGAAATATAATTGCGCAATTTCTCATGTCATTTAAATACTCTTTTAATAAATAGTTTGCATACCTTTGTATTCATTAAAATAAAAAAAAATATGTAATGAGCTCTGAAAGTAAAGTACCCCTTACTTACACAAAAATAACCATATAATTTTTAAATTAAATTACAAACGCATTATAAGCATAAAAGCACATTTATTTGAATATACAGCATACAATTTCAAAAACTATTTTTCTGTAAAAATTTTTCGTTATTAAAATTAATTACATACGTGGGATATTAACTGGGTAATAGTTAAAATAAATTTATAATAATATGCTTGAAACAAAATTTATGAGACAGAAATTTTCATTTAGTGTAGTATTAAAAGACATTTTAATTAAAATTACTGTAATTTTTTAAAATTTAATAATATTTTCAAATAAGAAGCATTATTTGATTGTGGGTAAATTAAACAAAATAGGAAATATTTATTAGCAATAATTTTCGAATATTTGCAGTTTTTATAAACTAAAAACTATTTGTAATGAATCCAAAAAACTGCATTAAAATAACGAAAATGTCTGATATAAAAATTTAATAACCTATTATATAAAATAAATAAAAATATAAGCTGTTTCATAGAAATTAATAATTTTGTTTGGCTTTGGTTAACAGGAAATACATGATGATAACTTTTTAAATTCTTTACTGTTTTAACTATATTAAAATAAAATAATTAAAATTATAAATAAATAAAATAATTAAAATTATCTTATTTGTAGAATTCTTCACTGTAAAATTTAAAATACATTTTTTCCCAGAAAATATTGTTTACCTAATAAATCATACATATAATAAAACTATTTTTAAATTATTATTTTATATTACTTTCAACAAACTATGCTTACAATAAAAATCAGTCTCAAGCAAAATCTCATTTTGCATTAATTTCAAGTTTGATTTCCCAAAGGCGTAAAAGAAATTAAATGTTATTTTTAAATCTAAAAGAAAATACTTCTGAGATTTTATAAAATGACTGTTCCTTAATTATAGTTTAATTTTAAAATAATATTAACAGCAATTTCATATAACTCTTTTTGATTTTACTTTTTCTATTATAACAAATCAAATCTGCAAAACATTCATGCACAAAAAAGTTATTTTTACATTTTTTCAAATTGTTTTTTAATTCCTTATATATTTGAATAAATGTTTTCTAAAATTAATCTTAATTTAAAGAATACTTTGTTGAGTAATCTGTATTAATCTGAAATGCTTATGAAACTTAAAAGCATTGAAATGAACTGTTTCACCTCAAATCAATTTTTATATTTATGTTAACACATTAATTCTTCTATAATATAAATATCTTTCTCTATCAAAAAGTTTCTAGAAAATACAAATAAGCATTCACTTTCTTAATGTCTTTTTTCCATTAACCTCCTTAATAAATATTTTTGTAATCATTAGTTAAACCAAAAGCTAAATTCCAAATTAAGTGACTATAAAATTGCATTATTATTTCAATCACAACAATATAGAAACTAAAAGAAATTTATTACAAAAATGACTAAAAAGTTTAATATTAATTTATTACAAACACAGGCCAATAATTTTGTAACATCTGATATTTTCATTTAAATGTTTATAAGTTATGAAGTATGCACATATTTATGATGCAGGTTACACGTTGGTTGAATGTCAACAAAATAATGTAAAAGAATGCATTTTACAATAAAGGAAATAAAATTGAGAAAATGATATACTTTTCATCATTTGCTATAATAGCTTACCATTGGTGCCCGCTTAGCATGTGTCTCGTCTTCAGTTGTAAATATCACTTAGTTCTTAAAATAAGCCATTTAATAGTTTTTTGACCAAATGACGAAACTACTAAATGACTCTTTTTTCCAAAAAAATGATGTACTTCATCCCCAGAAAAATGTACGGTAGAAAAAAACTCTATTGTGCTTTAAATGACCAAAGAGTAACAACAAAAGCTCTTATGAACAAATGTTAAATAGAATATTTGTTCAGGCGCAGAGAATCGCAGTGATATGAAATCTTGTATGAATGTGCTTGTAAAAAACCACTCATTTCTATCAAAATAAATATATTCCTTTAAAAATATATATGAAAAGGGGCCACTGGGAATTGAGGATTGGAATGATTAATTAGTACCATGAATCTCACTGCATCTTATTTTTAAACAACTGAAGACATCTAATTTGTTGAAAAACACACGAATTCATAAATCAATCTTAGCTTATTGTATTTCTGAAAAGGTCTGGTTGAAGTATCAGGATATGGGGCAAATTCTGCTTAATAAATTAGAAGATAGAGACAATTATGAATCAATTAAAAACAATATTGCTAACTATAATCGATATATTATATCTATATCTATCAATGCAAGCCTTCCATATTAATTTCAGAGCATAATTTGAAAATTTCAAACTTCTAATCTCCATTCATGTCATACACAAAATTATTTCTGTGTTTCCTTTCTTACATTCTGGATAAAGTAGCATATTGGAGAATAAACAAATGTTGTTTACGTTGTATATATATATATATATATATACATACATACATACATATATATATATATATATATATATATATATATATATATATATATATATATATATATATATATATATATATATATATATATATATATATATATATATATAATATATATATATATATATATATATATATATATATATATATATATATATATATAGATAGATAGATAGATAGATAGATAGATAGATAGATATAGATATAGATAGATAGATAAGTCGGTCAAAAAAATAAAATGCTTTATTCCTGTGCATTATATTTAGAATATGTTTCTATAGTAGAATTCCTTTTCATTGAAATACAAATTGAAATTACTTTGGAAAGTGTATGTTCATCAGTGTGTTTTCTTAAGAAGAAAATCCATTTCTTACATATATATTGAAGCAAATACTCATATCTACCGGACGAAAAAGATAAGCATTTTATAATATGGACATGATATTCCAGAATATATTTAGAAAATAAGTCATTTTCACCTTCTATGATCCCTTTAAATTACTTTTTCAAATTTGCGTCCATTAATATATTTTAGCAAAATCTTTGGTTTCAAATTTTATAATGAGATTCAAACCAAACACACTGAGTGAAAAAGCAGAAAATTATACCTAATGGAATTCATATTATAAAGAAAATACTTTATGAGAAACTACTAGCTTATCCTAAAAGGGTATTTAATAAAATTTGAAAATACTTTACATATGAACCATAATGCATATTTTACATTTAGAAAAAACACGTTGTATTTCTCAGATGACTTTAATACTTTAAAGTATGCAATATGCAACAACTGATCAATTTGAAAATGAAACAAATGACCAAGCTATTATGAATCATAATAATCTGATTTAAAAATTATAAAATTAGTTGCATAAATTTTGTTTTCGTTTTTGTCAGTAGAATAGTTTTCTATTACTTTGAATAAAAAAGTAACTCGATGTTAATTTTTCATTAAAAGTTTTTCCTTAATTAGTTTTCTTTATTTTCTTCAAATCTATTATTTTATAAAAATGTTCTTTTATTTATTTGTGTATTCAGCAGTTAAAATTCACTATATTTGTGATAAGGTATTTTCATTTCGTTAATAAATTTTCAGTTGTATCGAAAATTTTTTAAATGTATCAATGTATTTAATCTAACAAAATGAAATTTTTGACTTATTTTACTACACATTTTATGAGTAAATGTAAATAGTTTTTATAAATTTAACTTAACAATTGTGCTTTTCTGACCCTAAACTTTAAAATTGTGTTATGAATAATGGACATTAATGATATGCATATAATATATTTCATTACATTATGTGCATTAAATAATATTTGTAATAATTAAATCATAAACTCAATTTTTAAATAAATATTTCAGGTAGAAAAGAAGGGCAATATAATGAATAATATATAAAAGAGATTTAAACTAAGCCTATGAATTTCTGAATAATTTTGAAAATATAACTTATTTTAACAAGTCTAACTTTAAAAACTATACAATTTAAATATTTCCATCATCAAACCACATAAATAAAATAAATATTGGTATGGTTTCATTAAAATGTTTATTAAATTTTATTTTATGAAATATTTTGATTCAATGGTTTCTGTAAACAATTCTCATTAGTAATTCACCAAAGCATTTTCTGTTCAAATAAACAAAGGTTCTTCGTTTATATATTTCTATTTTTATATAATAGTTTCATAAATGAATTTTTGCATATTTTATTTCATAAATTTCAAATTACTATTTTTATATAATAGTTTCATAAATTAATTTTTGCAGATTTTATTTCATAAATTTCAAATCATTAAGTCCACAGGGACGCTTAGTTCATTTTTGGAATAAAGCAAAATGCAAATTTTTTATAATATCATAACCAATGACTTCTTGTCAGAGGGAGGGCAATTTGTATATCCTATTTATGTAAAATGTTTTCTCTTTTCATGTGACAAAATGAAATGCTTGATTAATATCTTTTTCATTTTTGAATTTTTTACCTTTCAAAAATATTTTGTAAGAAGAATAACAAGCGTTAGTTGGTAGGTAACAAGTCCAGAGAATATATTGTATGGGACAAAATTTCCCTATCTAGTTCCATAATTTTTTGAGGAACTCTTTTCTTTGCCATTTTCTGAGACGACTCTTTCTTGGAACATTGCCTGTTTCTTTATTTTGAATGGTCCCATTAAATTACCCAATTGCTGACAATACTTTTTCTAGTTGAATTTTTCGTTCAACTTGTAATGCTCTTAATGTATTAGTCGTCAAATGTCCCACTAGATAAACAACGCTCTCTTACTCAGAGTAGAATTTGTGTTAGAGTGGCAGGGTTAGGATTTTCGCACAATGTACACTTTTCCTTATGTTTTCGAAAGTATTCCACTCCCTATCTCCAATTATCATCCGGTTAAAGAAGAGTTCACCTTTGTTTCGTGTAACTAGATACGCGCACATGATGATTCGATAATCAAAATTCTTCTGACTTAATTCCTGTGGCATCTATTTTTAACATTTCCTCATCAATCCTATTTTCTGAATATAATTTCAGAGCTCAATTAAGTTCTCTGCGATCCCCAATATTCTCTGGAAAAGAATCTTTCGCTAATATGGTTTTAACAACATCGCCATCGATCAACGGAAAGAACTTTCAGATAGACCAAATATATAAAAAGCAGTTAACAACAAATAACTTAAAAATTTATATTAGTTATTTTACCAAGCAATAAATATTTTGAATGATGCTTATCCGTTTATTAGTACTTGATACCTTGATTCTTGATTTGTATCTTTATTTTACTTAAGTTACAGGATTAAGAAGACAGATATTAAGATAGGTATATATATATATATATATATATATATATATATATATATATATATATATATATATATATATATATATATATATATATATATATATATATATATATATATATATATATATATATATATATATATATATATATATATATATATATATATATATATATATATATATATATATATATATATATATATATATATACATATATATAATTTTATAAATTCCCAATTTCATAAATGCATCACTGAAAAAAATGACAATAATAATTTTCCATGATTATGTCCTTAAAATTTTAAACAAAAAGTAAACAAGCTAAGTTATGAAAATTTAAAGTTTGAAATTTAACTTTAAAGTTTCAAACTAATTAAGCTTAAAGAACAAAGTGACATATATCTATAAACTACTGGCCATTAAAATTGCTACACCAAGAAGGAATGCAAATAGCTGAACGATATTTATTGGACACATACATTATAGTGGAAATAACAAGTGATTAGATTTACAGGAAATTATGATGTATAGATCTTGAGAAATCAGTACGCAGAGCAGCCACCTCTGACTGCAATAACAGCATTTATCCGCCTAGGCATAGAGTCAAACAGAGATTGTATGGCATGTACGGGGATATGAGCACATGCAGCTTCAACACTATGCCCCAGCTCATCGACAGTAGTGGATGGTGAGTGATGACGTGTCAATCGCTCAGCAACCATTGACAACACGTTCTCAATTGGTGACAGATCAGGAGAACGTGCTGGCCAGGGTAACAGTCGAACCTGTTCTGTATCAAGGAACTTCAGAACAATACGGGCAACATGCGGTTGTGCATTATCCTGTTGAAACAAAGCATTAGGGAGGCCTCGAAGATAGGGCAGAGCCACGGGCCTTAACAAATCGGAAATGTAACGGTTGCTGTTCAAAGTGCCGGTAATGCTAACAAGAGGTGATCGAGACGTGTATCCAATGGCACCCCATACCATCACTCCAACAAATGAGCCAGTACGGCGATGTCCAATGCAAGCTGGCAATGCGCGTTCTCCACTATGCCTCCAAACACGGATGCGGCCATCATGGTCCTGTATGGCCGCATCCGTGTTTGGAGGCATAGTGGAACCGAGATTCATCTGTAAAGATGACGTGATGCCATTCCCGCGGGCAGGTTCGTCATTGGTCACATCATTGAAGGCGCTCCTGTCTGTGACGCAGCGTCAATGGTAGCCGAAGCCATGGTCGCCGTGCAGACAATCCATGCTATTGCAAACGTCGTCGAACTGTTCGAGCAGAAACTTGTTGCCATGCAAATGACTCCATTTCTCGACTCAGGGTTCGTGACGTGGCTATAAGATCCCTTGTGACCATGCGGATAAGATGTCTGTCTTCTCTGCTGTTAGTGATGGGTCGCTGAGATCCAGCATGACGTTCCGTATGATTGTCCTGAACCCATCAATTCCACATTCTGCTAACAGTCATGGGGTCTCGACCGACGCGAGCAGCCATATTGCGGTACGATAAACCGTAATCCCGGTAGACTAGAATCCTTCCTCGATCAAAGTCAGACACGTGCTGATAGGCATTTCTTCTTCTTACACGAGGCATTACAACAACTTTCTTTGCCGAAAACAACGTTGAAACGAAAATTGAGTATGAGAAAACTGCCATCAAATCTCTGGTTTTATACACATTGTAGATGTCGCTACTGTCACGTGCTTTGTATGAATGCGCTAAAAATCTAATCATTTGCACATCATAGCAAGTTGTACCTGTCATGCAAATTTCCTGTGTGTGGTGTGCCGCTTTCCTGGTGTAGCAATTTTAATGGCCAGTAGTGTATATATATATATATATATATATATATATATATATATATATATATATATATATATATATATATATATATATATATATATATATATATATATATATATATATATATATATATATATATATATATATATATATATATATATATATATATATATATATATATATATATATATATACATATATATCCTTATAACGAATAAACTATGTTTATATCCTTTTGTTGATCATCAAGATACCTCATTGTTAGTTCCAGTAACTTTAATACGTAGTTCAGATTAAAAAATAAAAATAAAAAACACAGAACTTTGATAAATATATAACTTCTGATCATGTACGAAGTGTCACCAACTGTTTTTTACAAAATGAATTTCTTGTGAATTCTAACAGACCCATGTGTATTTAACAGCATTAACACAAATCTGATAAACAACTGAAATTAATTTAAATATAATTTGCTAATAATATATCTTTAAATTCACCACGAATTTTCCCGTAGAAAAATATGAAACATATGTTAGATACAGTTAAAAATTCCTTAAAAACAAATTAAAATAGCTACATCTATCAAATTACCAGGGTAGGATTGTACGTTAGTAATATAAATTCTAGGTCTATATGATAAAATTTCGATTAGAAAATAATATACTGGAAACCTGATTATTAAATGTTCATAAAAATTGAATATTTTATTTTAGAGTTCTATCTTCACTAAAGAAGGAGAACAATAAGACATTGATAATTCTTTAATAGGGATGCAAACTGTCGATCACCATATAATATAAATGAAGTAATTTAGGATTACGTCCTTTAATATGCCTTTCATATTATTGCCTGATATTGTAATTGCACTAAATTGTCAACACTCTAGAATGGTTAAAATTGTCTTCCTATAATGTCGAAAGTATGATCTTTGGACGAGAGAGGAGTTGAATCATTTGGCGGTGGAAGTGTTGAGCAAACTTCCTAAAAATAAATAGTAAAAGACATCAAATACTGCATTATGTTTTTAAAAGTAAGAAATGGGGCTAAAGAGGTCACATTATTTCTCTTTGTATGTTTGAGCTACATATAAGTTAAAAGTATGACCAAATTGATCTAATTGCTTATAAAATGGCAAATCAGATCATAACACTATGTTGTGAGCATTGCGTGGCATGTGATGGTAAGAGCTGAAAACGGATATCACCTTTTATCTCTAGACAAGCTCGAGGTTAACGACAGGACTTATGGAAACTAGACTAGTCACTACATGAACGCATTTCTTAGTGAATTGGATTTGGCATCAGTTTAATCAAATTTAGCCATGTACATACATAAGAGGTTAAGGAGAGAAAATCGTTTTTCTTTCAATTCTCTTCAAAAGCTAAAACAGTAAACTTTTATAGGATCACATATGTGATGACTGATATTGGTGAAATCGGTGCAGCAGCATCTATTCCAACAATAACTTTTCCTACATTATGTTTTTGTCCAATAACTGCTGTCTTGAACCTGAAAATTATCTGTAATCTATTGCAGGTATCATCTAACAGTAACATTGCCAAAATGAAAGTACAGAGGAATTTTCAGTTCCTTAATGGTTTTTTCTCATCCGATCTCTTTTAAGCTCTGGCAAGTATTCGAATTGAGAATGAATCATTCCTGAAGAAATGTCCTAAAGTAAAAGATTGGTAAATGTAATCTTCCATGCATTCTTCAGATAATATATTTTAATTGTTTTCATGTTAGGTAGAAATAATCTTGTCAATGAAATTATATTACCATCAGAAAATTTCTTCTATATGCTCTCATTTTTTGCTGCATTTTATGTTACTTAATTAAGACACACACTAATTATTATTTCTAAAGAGAATGCTTAAGATTAAAAAAGCAATTATATGATTACACTTTATTCACAAATTTGTTACCTTAAAGCTATTTATGTAAATCTTTAAATAAGATTTGTGTATTATTAAGAGTATTTTCATATATTTTGTTATGAATTTCTCAATTTTACTTAGTAATACTCTTTTATAAGAAATGTGTACTTCTAAAATCCGCAATAAACTCATAAGTTTCAATTTTACAAAACTTTAATTATGTGTTTAGGGAAAATATATTAAGAATCAAATAGTTTTTTTAAGAAGATATATCTGCGTATTCTTCATAAAGCACCATATTCTTTCCATGATTTTTTCACTTAGATTTTTTTGTACTTATAGATAACACGCAATTCCTAATTACCATTTTTATTCACTATACTACTTATAATAGATTTCTATTTTTTTGTAAAGAATTGTTTCTGAATTGTTCTCAATTTATAAATTTTCCAAATACCGATGGAAAAATTTTCTTCAGAAGATTAGCTACTGATGAAGTCATCATATTCGACAAGATATGTAATGATGACATTTAATTCTTTAGTATAAGAAATAGAAAAAAAAACGATCTACTTGTTTCAGAATTAGAAAATTTGAAATGTATCATTTCTATTTTTATTTATATGTATAGAACATTTAATGAAAAATTTAAGTTATTATACAGAATGTCAAAGGCAAATAATTTTACTATGCGCCAAACAGTAACTGATTTTTTACCTTAAGCAAAGCTTGTAAATTTTTCGAAAAACATTTTTCTTAATAAAAGTGCTTAATGTCACTCAGAATTTTTAATTAACGTGCTAATTATCTTAGCATGTTTTCCCAACTTCATAATTAACAATTTTGTTTATCCTTCACACCAAAAATTTTAATTTCACCGTTTAAAATTTTGATTTAAAAAAGATTTAATCTGTAAAAGAAACAGTTTTATAATTAGCAGTTTGAAACCATTAAGCAAGATACTTTTTCTATTGAGGTTATTAGATAATATGAATTTTTGCGTGAAACATAATCAGTGAGTCAATTTATTGTTTACTAAAATGTAAATTAATTATATGTTTCAATAAATGACTTTGAAAAGCAAAAATTACTGCTGCAATCACGTCTTAAGAGTTTATGTTTAAATAAGTCGCAAATAATTTTAATACAGCTTCTAAATATGCATAACAAACTGATTTTATTTTATATTATGTAGGTTTCATAAACATTTATATGAAATGTATAGAAAAATTATATATTTTAAAATAATAAGATTTTTGATGTAAACAATGTTAAATTTGAAATAGATAATTAATTTCATTTTTCTTTTAATTTAAAATATGATTTTAATTTTAATCAAAAATAAACTTATAAAACCAATTATTAGCAACAACAAGTAATTTTCCTAAAAAATAAATATTTTCCAGTTTTCTCATATTTTTTCTGAAAAAAATCAATTTTTAAAATAAATTTCAGTTTCGTATTATTCAAATTATATGCAGACGTAAGTATCCAAATATTCAAATATACCTATTTGAATAAATATTTCATAGCTATATAAAGATTTTGAGTCAATAATGTTTAAAATAGTTAAGAATCATTAACACAAATCTTAAATTAAATTTAACACAAAATTAAAACCATGAAGTAGCCATTATCAAATATACATTTACTAATATGACATACTTAAAAATCAATAAAAATTTATATCACATATGAGTTTCTCGTTTCTAAAATTGCCTTTCTCTACTACATATCAGAGTAAAATTATATTCGTAGCTAAATTAAATTAAAACATTAGCAAATTATGTAAAAAATATTTCGCACAGTAAATAAAAAATGAGCTTTCTTGAATTTCATAAATTTGAAAAGGTTTTAGAAAAGAAATTAGAAAAACATTTTTAATAAAAAGGAGAAAATATAATAATAATTGATAATAAAAAAATAGCAAAATAGAGTTTAAAAAACAGAGGAATTACGCAGAGAGATAAAAAGACATTCCTATGAGGTCTATTGAGAAACTGTGGAAATAAAACTTTGGACAAAAGTTTATTTCACTGTTCTCTCATGAGGGGCATGGAGAATGCATTTTGAATTCATGTGTAATAAGATTTAAAGAATAAACAAGATAAACAAATGACTTTTGAAGAAAATATAATACCCATTAAAAATAGAAAGTAAAAGCTGAAATAAAAATATAAAGTTTAGTTTTCTAAAACGATATATATGTAATTATATATATATATATATATATATATATATATATATATATATATATATATATATATATATATATATATATATATATATATATATATATATATATATATATATATATATATATATATATATATATGTATGTATAATTGAAGATAGTAATATTTTTATTGAAAATGTCATATACTGAGGTAAGAGATATTAATATATTCATTATTATTAAGATATTTAAAATTAATATAAATATTAAATAAAGTTATTAATGAATTAAAATACTTAGAAAATGTTATATTATACGAATGAAAATAATCTAAATTACAACTAAATTATTGCTATTGTTATTAAGCTTAAAAAACTTACTGAACGGAAATACGCTTCTTGAAAATAAAAATGAAATAGAAGAAAATATTGCTTTCTATCATAGCAAGTTAATGAAATTATGTTTTAAGCAGTAACTTGGTAATGGTGATGCTCTTATTGATTCGAAAACACAGCCGAAAAAAGATAAAATATAATTTGAATTTACAGATGATGTAATCAATTTCTTAATACAACCACACCAGATAGAAAAAAATATTTTATATAGTTCAATTGAACTAATTTTTATTGACTGTGAAAATATAAATTACAAAAGATAATATAATACGGAAATTTATAGAGTTTTAAAGAGTATATATATATATATATAGTCGGAAATTTATAGAGATTTTATATATATATATATATATATATATATATATATATATATATATATATATATATATATATATATATATATATATATATATATATATATATATATATATATATATATATATATATATATATATATATACTTTTATATAGTCGCGAACAATTTCTGGATTCTTTAGTTAAAAAGGAATAATAAAATCTACAATGGTTATTTTCAGAGGTTTAAAATTGAAAATAAGCATGGACTTTTCAAAATATTTGAAAAATCTCACTATTAAAAAAATATATGCAGAAAAATTGTAAGAAAAAGATTTGATGTTAGAAAAAATTAAAAGCGGAAAAAATAAATCAGTTACTGAGGCGGCCTAAAGAATATTTAAAGAAGACCTATATCCTATTGTTTAAAAAATAATAGTATATAATAATCAGTTGCTGCTTTTCTGATTAGACTGTAATAAATTTTGAAATAAGTTTAAAAAAAAAGAAGATCAATAATCTATCAAACAGCATATAAATTTAATCACACTCTTAAGACAAGGAAATGTGAAATAATTATGTTTTGTAATTACATTTCAAACATAGATGTCTATGAATAATAAATCTGAAACCAGGTGTTACGCTTACCTTCCTGGGGCTTGAGCAGGCCACCAGGCGCGTCGGCTGGTGGTGGATAGCCGAATGTCCTGTAGGAATGACAGGATAGCCTTGAATGTTGAATCAGAGGCCGCGAACCAGCTCCCGCAAAACCTGGTATAATGCGATCCGTGCCTAGGGCTAATTGGCACCACGGTATTGGTGTTTTAACTGAGCCTCTAGTTGCCTGGCGAACTTCTAGAGTAATTTGCCTTGCCCAGTAACTCGGGCATTGCTGGGTGGACTGTCATATTACCTGAGCTTATTAACTGTTATTCTATGGCTAAAAAGACATTAAAAATAACAAACCTTTCTGCATTTGCAGGTGAAACTTCTGAAGCAGACCTTGCTGAAAAAGACAAAGGAACTCAGAGACAATCTAGTGAAGGGGTAGCAATGAAACCTTCACAGGAGGTAGAAATGACCTCCAAACTATCTTCTTCTGGTGAGAGTCAGGAAGCTATCTCTAGCATGACTGACTCTCTGACCAGAATCAAGCTTAAAAAGAGACTATCTGGTGCCCAGAAAAAGAAGCTGAAGAAGGAGCGCAAAATCGCTGAGGGGACTTGGGTTGAAAAACCCAAGGCAACCAAAGGCGAGAAGCGTCCTGCCAACCGGATGAACCAGGGCAAGGTCGGAAAGGCTGCCAAGAGAGAAGGACCTGAGGGATTTACTTACAGGGCGGCTCTCACGGTGATCAAGATAGCTGTGCTCTTAGAGGGTCATCCGGAAAAACGGTTAACAGAGAAACAGGCCTTCGACCAGGAACTCTTGTTAACCAGGAAAATAGGAAGGAATGAGGAGCGTTTTGCCCAAACCTTCCTATCCTGTAAACTTAAGAATGGGGCTCTTATTATCAACTGTGCAGATCTGGAGAGCTCAAAGTGGCTGGAACAGAATGTCAGTGACATACGCCCTTGGCAGGAACATAAACTCTTGGTGGGTGAGGCAAGGAAACTTGTCAGAACCACCAAGATAATTGCAAAACTGCCAAAAATCTGTGGTGACCTGGAGCCTAAAGAGCTCCTGAGAAAAATCGAGGCTCAGAATGGTGGGGTCACTCCAATGGAGTGGAACGTTCTTAACATTAAGAACGACCCATCTGGGCGGACCATCGTTCTTAGTGTGCCTGAATTAGATGCTGCCACACTTCGTGTAAGGGGATATAAGTTTCATATTGGACTTCACCAAGTGCAGGCTAAAGTACTTGACAAACCTGCTCCTGCTGATGGGGGTGAAGGTAGTTCAAGCCAACCTCCACCACAGTAGAAGTGGTACTACTAACCTCAGTAAGAAGTTTCTTTATGGGGATATACACCTGGCCCTGATTCAGGAACCCTGGTTGGTTAGGGGGAGAATCAGTGGTCTCAAAGGAACTAAAGGTAAGCTTATCTATTGTACTAATGGTAACGCTAGAACTTGTATACTCAAACATAAAAACATTGAGGTTCTTCCCCTCTCTGAATTTATCCTTAGGGACTTGACAGCTGTGAAAATCAGACTCAACATAGAGGGTAGGGACAGGGAAATTGTTTTTGGCTCTGGATACCTGCCCTATGAAGAGACGGCTCCACCTGACCATTCTCTGCACAAGCTCATGAACTTTTGCAGAGATAACAACTTACAGGTAGTCCTAAGGCTAGACTGTAATGCTCATCATGTTGCCTGGCGAAGTACGGACACAAATAAAAGAGGTGAGTACCTTTTGGAATTTATTCTAAATTATGGGTTAGATATTCCAAATGAGGGCAACGAACCAACTTTTATTACTTCCAATCGAGCTGAAGTAATTGCCATTACTATAGTGACAACGCTGATTAGTAAAAATATCAAATATTGGAAAGTAGATGACAGACCTTCTGGCTCAGATCATCAAAACATCCATTTTGAAATTCACTCTAATGTGTGTCTGGATCACATATTCAGAGACCCAGTTAGGAAGGACTGGAAGAAATTCCAGGAGGAACTGACTGGGTTGGTTGAGCTCGGGAACAGACCTATTAGAGACAACTACGATCTAGAAGTTACAGCAAACCTTCTGCAGAGTAGTATTCTAGATTCTTATCATAACAATTGCCCTATTCGCACTAGGAGAGCTAAACTCCAATGTCCTTGGTGGAATGACTCTCTAGTTGCCGAAAGAGCAAATGTTAGAAAACTTTTCAATAACGCCAAGAAAAATGGTGAATGGGAGAACTATAAAACGGCCCTCACTAACTATAACAAACTTGTTAGAAAAAGCAAATTTAACTCATGGAGGAAGTTCTGTGACGAGATAGATTATATTTCTGAAGGAGCTAGACTCCAGAAACTCCTTAAAAGGGATGAACCTATTTTGGTTGGCACCCTAAAGGACGAGGAGAGTAATTTTGCTGCTTCCGGGAAAGAGGTTATGGAAATTATGACCAAATCCCACTTTCCAGGAGCTAGAGATATTTATAGCAACGAAGGGGAGCATTGCATTGGCTCTTTGCAAAGAGTCAATAGCAATCAATGGACCATCGCTAAAAATATCATAAACTACAACATTGTTAAATGGGCAATCTTTGCCTTTAAACCTCTAAAATGCCCAGGGCCTGATGGAATTATGCTCATCATGATCCAGAAGGCAGAGAAGGTTGTCATACCAGTACTAACTAGAATTTACAGAACTAGCTTGGCACTGGGATATATACAAAAGACATGGCAAAAGACTAGGATTGTTTTCATTCCTAAACCTGGCAAGGACACCTATGACCAGGCCAAGTCATACAGACCAATCAGTCTTTCTTCATTCTTTCTTAAAATTATGGAGAAAATCATTGATCGGCATATTAGACATTACTTGGGTAGTAATAGTCCCTTGCATGATCTTCAATTTGCCTATCAACCCGGCAAATCTACTGAAACTGCTCTACATCAGCTAGTTTCCAAGATTGAAACCACTCTGGATCAAAAGGATATTGCCTTGGCAACTTTCCTCGACATCCAGGGTGCTTTTGATAACACTTCCCATCCATCCATCCTGAATGCACTTAGAGGATCAGGGAATAATCAGACCCTGTGTATTTGGATTGAGGCCTTAATTTCGGATAGATACATACAAATGAACATCTTCGGTGAATCATTTGAAAAAAAGACTACTAGAGGTTGTCCTCAAGGAAGTGTTCTGTCAACATTACTTTGGAAGCTAGTTGTAAATAGCCTTATAAAACATCTAAATGGTAGGGGCTACTCTACGCAAGGATATGCTGATGACATCGTCATCCTTATCCTTAGTAAAGATTTAACTTGTCATCTCATGCAGGATGCTCTAAGTTATGTAGGTCAATGGTGCATGGATAGGGATGGTTAATTCTCAAACCTGATGGTTAATTCTCAGAAAACCTACCTTGTACCTTTTACACACAAAAGGAAATGGGAGTGTTTTTCATACCAAGACTTTTTGATGTTGAAATCAATGTGGCTTCAGAGGTGAAATATCTGGGCATCTATTTAGACCAGAAACTCACCTGGAATAAGCATATTGATGATAGAATCAACCGAGCAAAGAAAAGCATTATGATTTGCAGGTGAATGCTTGGTAAAAACTGGGGTTTACATCCAAAACTGATGTTATGGATGTACACAGCTTTTGTCAGGCCCATTCTCACTTATGCCTGTGTGATCTGGTGGCGTAAGGTGGAACAGAAGACTGTGATTGATAGACTGGGAGGTCTACAAAGACTGGCCTGTCTCTGCGTCACGGGAGCAATTTCCACCACGCCAACCCGAGCATTGGAGGTTGTGTTGGATCTGACTCCCTTGGACATCTTCACCTGCAGCGTATGACCAGCCTGTTGTCAAAGGGCACAGGGGCATCACCAGGAAAATTCAAGATCCTACTTTCCTGATGCCCTCTGACATCATGGAAAAAATATACATGTTTGATAGGACATTTGAAATAGTTTTTCCAACTAGAGACGAATGGGATAACAACATGTTTGAAACTAAAACAGGAAATCTAATCTGGTACACGGATCATTGATGAACAGCCTCCCAGGACTGGGAGTATATGGCGTGTCACCAAGAATCAGCCTGTTTGTAAGCCTTGGGTGATACGCTACGGTCTTCCAGGCAGAAGTTTTGGCCATTATCCACTGTCTGCGACTAAATGTGAAGAAGGGCTACTACGGTAAGCGGATTCTCATTTTCAGTGACAGTCAAGCCGCTTTAAAAGCGCTTAATTCCTTCGAAATCAAATCTAAAATGATTTTGGAGTGTAGAAACCTTCTTACAGATCTGGCAACTAGAAACAAGGTGATCCTTGTATGGGTGCCAAGGCACAAAAGTATCGAAGGTAATGAAAGGGCTGATGATCTTCCTAAACAAGGATCGTCTTTTGTTCCCATTGGTCAAGAACCTTTTTGTGGGATCAATTTGTAGACCGCAAAAACCAATGTTCTTAGATGGGAAAAACGGAAGATGTATGAAGCTTGGCTCAAATCACCTGGTCAAACCCACGATAAAAGTATGATCTGTATATCACCAGCGAGGATTTCCTCTGAAATTCTAAGATGCTCTAGGCAGAAGATACGTTTAATCGTAGGCTTCATAACTGGGCACTACTATTTCAGAAAACACCTTCACAAAATGGGACTGTTTCAGCAAGACCCTATCTGCTTGAAATGTCATATGCAAAAGGAAACGGCCAAGCATATCATTTATGAATGCGAGGCTCTTGCCCTCTCTAAATTAACTTATTTAGGCATCATCCATACTAGAGAGTTACACCTAGATTCCATTAAAGGGTTATCGGACTATATCAATAAGGTGGGTGACCCGAGTAACTGGAACTAGGAAACATTGGATTTGGAGTTAATGGTACAAAATGCTGATTAAAGCAGAGGTGCCAATGACATACAAACCCACCCTGTAGAAGAAGAAGATGATGATGAATAAATAAAAATAAAAGTGAAATATCCCAATGATATAATGAGAAGAATAAAAGAAAACACTTCATTTACTCTTACCAAGATTTTCAAATCAGTAATAAAAAAGTTTAGAACTAAATACATTCTTTTTTATGGTAGAAATGAAAATGAAAATGCTAAAATTTAATTCTTCATGAAGCTGAAAATGTGAAAAACTAGCTCATACTTAAAGTTAACTATACAAGTTATGTATAACAAAACTATTTTAACTTTAAAATAAACTTCAAAAAACTGATAAAAAATTAAACATAACAAATAAAATAATATGAAGAGTGCATACATTTATTTGGAAAGGAATTGCAGTCCCAAACATGTTAAACAAATTATTGCTGCCAGTATAAAATCCCAAAGAAAGGAACAAAAGTAAATGTCTAAAATTAAAACTGAATTTGAAAATGAAAGTCATCTAATTAAAAGTGATATTAAACATTAATAAAGAGTATTTATGGACTCAACATAAGCTGTGAAATATTACCTTATTAGAGTAATAAAATCAGAAAATATCAGATTAGAGAAATTTTTATTTATTTTATTAGTGTGATATGTTTAAAAAAGTATAAAAAATGAATTTTGGTTTCAGGTGTTTAATTGTTGTTTGTCGTCATCTTTTGAAACATCAACTGCATGCAAGTCAAATTCTAAAAGTTGTATTCCACTACGTAGTATTCACCTTTCGCAGAATCACAGACGTCTTTGAATTTAATGGACTCAACAACACGTTGCACGGAGTTCCTTGAGGCCACAAGTAATTTTCTCCGATGAATTTCAGAAGAGTACGAGACAAATGTTGCAGAGGAGAACATCTGATTTCTATTTATTAGAGTACTCATCATACCGCACTAGCGATTATCATTGCGGTGTGATAAACTGTTGAGTATAACTGTCGATCTCATGGGAAGCAAACTGTGATAAAATTTAACAGTTATTGCTGCACTATGAATATTTTGGAGCCAGAGGTCCATCCCATTCTTTGATGTATTCCGAGGGTTGTACTTCAACAGAATAATGCAAGTGTATTGATTCCTCAGGTAGCTTAAGTCTGCTTGAGTAAAAACCCATATTTCACTTCTCTTATGGACTGTTAATTTCCCGAATCAATGAACATGTATACGACTTCATCAGTAGATGGCTCGCTAGAACAACTTCTAGAGGACACAGTAAAACTTTGACATTACGTCGTAGACATTTGAAATACCATTCCCTATGATTATATTCAGAATTTCAATTATTCATTGCCCAATGATATATATAGGCTCTCATCGCTTTGCAAGATGAACACACAGAGCACTCATTCGCCAACATTTTTTTTCTCATTTTTTGGAATTTGGTCGCTTTTTTACCACTATCAGTAATATTTAAAATGAATTCATGCTTTTCTGAGTGTTCCTTCACAGGGAGTTGTAATTTTAGCATCTATATAATTGCCCACACATACTCACACTCACATATGAGAATGTCAGTATTTTTAGTAATATCGTTAATTTCTTTAGTTAACCATTTTGCTCAGAAAATAGAAGTGATAGATTACTAAAAAATGATGCGATCTTTTTTAAAACAGGAAAATCTAGAAAAAATATATTAAAACAAACATGATTATTTGTGATAAAAATTTGCTCCTTTTATAAAGTTAATTTTTTTAAAAAATTATTCTTGTCCATTGAGGTTTATTCAAAAGCATTTACGTAGAAAAGCTTTTATAATAATTTACAAGAGTACACAATATAATTCTGTAAAGTTATTTAAGTAAAAATAAGGAAAAATTCTCTCTCTCACACAAAACTTCTAAAGATTATTTATTGCCTCATGTGTTAATTATTATTTATTATTGTGATAATTTCATTATTTCTTATTTTGCACTAAATCTACTTAACCTTACCTTTTAGAAACGCTTTTCATAAATAGAAATATTATAAGCTATATTCATCGTAGCTAGAAATTATACAATCATTGAAGCTAACTAAAATAAAGAATTTTTATTCTGATACTAACTGCTGGTTTGATATTATGATTTTACATGGGAGTAAACAATATAACAATATATATATATATATATATATATATATATATATATATATATATATATATATATATATATATATATATATATATATATATATATATATATATATATATATATATATATATATATATATATATATATATATATATATATATATATATATATATATATATATATATATATATATATATGTATGTATGTATGTATGTATATATATATATATATATATATATATATATATATATATATATATATATATATATATATATATATATATATATATATATATATATATATATGTATGTATGTATGTATGTATTTATATACCCCTGATGAATGAAAATTAGTTAAATAAAAATTGTTCTCCTTGTTCCCCAGCAGATTATGATACTTTTAATAAGAAACTAAATATTATGAAGATAATTATAAAGTTATTTCAGAATTACTGAATATTTTTATACAGGGTGATTATAAAAAAACTTTGCCAACATCTGCACTTCTAGCGTCTATTCTATTTAACCGATCAAGATGATACTTCAAATATAGTTCTTTTGAGATATGCGCTCGAGATTCTGTGAATGGCAACACAGTGGCCCTCGCGGTTACAGTTATAGTGACAGAAACTCGAAATTTTCGAATGGCAACGCCTACTTTTTACCATCGCAAAATGTTCAGCACATGCGAAAACCCTAAATAGCGTTGAAACGGTACCGATATGTACGAAAACCGACGTGTTATACACATACAAACAGTTCTTCAAGGCGCACGGAGGAATAATGCATACGACAGAGACAAGACACTGCTCAATGATGAGAACACATAGAGAAAAAAATCTTTATTAATTTCAAACATTTTCCACATGAGTGCCATCACAGGCAATTACGCATTGCATGCCGGAGACGGTCGACAATGTCGCTGCACGCAACATGGCACGAGGGATGTTTCCAATCTCACGCCGTATGGAATCCTTTAAGTCCGAAAATGTTTGAGGATTGCACAGATAAACTCTGGATTTGAGATAGCCCCAAAACCAGAAATCCATAGGCGTCAGATCTGGGGATCGCGCAGGCCACGGAAAAGGATAATAACGTGAGATGATGCGATCACCAAAATGCTGATCCAGGAGCCTTTTAACTGATCACGCTATATGTGGAGGTGCGCCATCTTGCATCCAAACAATGTCATTGAGTGCATTCAGCCGACGCAACTCCGGTAAGACATAATTTTTCAGCATGGCTGCATACTGAGTGACCCGTTACAGAACATGTTGCAGGGCCAGTCGGGGTCGTTTTCTCAAAGAAGAACGGGCCCAGAACAAATGTAGCTGTAATGCCGCACCACGCAGTCACTTTGGCGTCAAATAATAGTACTGGTGCCACAGCATGAGGATTCGTCTCTCCCCAGTGCACACAATTCTTTGTGTTAATGCTGCCATTTAAGGTGAAATGCGCCTCGTCCGTCCATAGTATGCGAAGTGGCCAGTCGTTATCCGCATCATATCGTATCAAAAATGCATTTGCGAAGTCCAGACGTTGTTGTGGGTCACCCGGCTCCAACATCTGGACGCGCTGGAACCGATAGGGAAACATGTGAAGTACCGAGCGCAAGAGCTTGCGGACCGTTGAGTTCGGAATATCCAACACGCACGCTATGCCTCTTGCGTTTTCTGTGTGTCCTGTAGTCACTGTATGGTGCACTTCCATGACAACGTCCTCAGAAACAGTTGGCCGTCCGGAGCGCTGTTTGTCACTGGTGCAGCCTGTATCTTCGAATTTCCGCACTAAATCACGCAGAGCTTGCAGAGTACATGGGCCGCGTCGTTGTCGATGATTGCGGCGATACACACGCAAGGCTTCCGCAGCGTTCATCCCATTTTGGTAATAGAGTTTGATCAATTCACCGCGAACTTTCCTAGGAAGACTCATATCTTCGGCATGTGCGAGTTCCCGAATGACGACTTCGCATACCCGCTTGGTATTTTATAGGTTTCCTACGCTGAATATCTGGCGACCGGCGTTCTGTGATTGGTTTCTTGACTCTGTCACATGCAAATTTATTGCGTGCGCCCAGATCGTGTTTTATTGGCCGGTTTTCAGAACTCTTTTTTGTGTTTGCAGAACACGTCCGTTTTTAGACATATCGGTACCGTTTCAACGCTATTTAGGGTTTTCGCATGTGCTGAACATTTTGCGATGGTAAAAAGTAGACGTTGCCATTCGAAAATTTCGAGTTTCTGTCACTATAACTGTAACCGTGAGGGCCACTGTGTTGCCATTCACAGAATCTAGAGCGTATATCTCAAAAGAACTATATTTGAAGTATCATCTTGATCGGTTAAATAGAATGGACGCTAGAAGTGCAGATGTTGGCAAAGTATTTTTATAATCACCCTGTATATTAAATGTTGTACATTTTACATCACGTATATTTTATTCTAAATTGCTTTTTTATCTTGTTGTCAAGATCTTATTCCCATTATTTTCTGTTTTGAGATTTTAAAACAACGTATCCTATTTATTTAATTTCATATTCTGTTTTTGAATATTAAATAAATTTAAACAGCGTTCCTCAACCTTTCATTATTCACTGCTTGATTTTCAATCGCAATTTTGATAGCGTCCCTCCACCAGTGTACAGTAAAATGTGTACAATGATAATGTATTTTCAATATTTTGGCGTTAAATTTACATTACTAGCTTAATTTTAAAATAGCAAAAATTACTAAGAGCACTGAATTTTTTAGACATTTTGCAACATGGATTTTCAGAATTGACAAAATAAGATTCCAATTTCGTTTTGCAATCTGTTCTTGTACCCATCATGTTTGACATTCTCGTGGTTTCGAGAGAAATTCCAATTTTTCTCGAACATTCTAGATCATCAAAAAGATGCCATCTCTTGCATTTACAGATGTGAGCAAACTTTTGATTATAGGGAGAAGGAGAATGTTCGATAAAGCCAGTTTCACATCCTAGCAATTTTATTGGAGTCGATGGTTTTACTCCTATCGAATTTATCAGAATGCGTTACATTTGTTTCGTATTAATTTCAATAAATCTAATTAAATACTTATGCTAAAGATTTATTCAGGAACATGAATAAAATTTAAAGTGGCCGTAAGTAAGGATGAGACTATAATCAAGCATCAACAAGTAAGCAGATTAACGTTTTTTCGAAAATGAAGTAAGAAAATTATCTCAAGAATATTTAAATTTTGGCTTTACCAGTAATGAAACTAAAATACATTTTAGCAATAAATCCATCCTTGAATTTTGACCAACAGTAGATGATGACTTTTCTGTACTACAGTTTGCATTCTATTACCATTTTCAATATCCTGTTTTTGTGAAGTTGGATTTTCTTCACTAGCTTCTTTGAAGACAAAATATAGATATCAGCTAAATATAAGGAAATATCTGATGGTGTCTTTTCTTAATATTAAACTTTCCTTTGAGTAACCTGACTCTACTAGATAGATCAAAGGAATTATTAAATTTGCAATAATTTAGTACATTTTAATTAATTTCTTAATGCGAACGTACAAAATTAAGTAAAATAATGATAAGTTTTTTATTTAGTACAGCTTTTTCTCGTACGTAATGAAAATCTATATTCAAAATATAAAACCTTTGACAAAATTATTGAAAAAATTAAATTGTTAATCTGTTAGAGTATCAATTAATTCCAAGTGTCGGTAGGAATCTTTTTTAGTTTAGAAAATGCATTTATTAAAGGAAAACTTTTGTTTCTATCAGCAAATAATTTAGTGGCTGAACTTTTGTGTATGTGTGTGGGGGTGTGTGTCATATAGCAGTCGAACATATAGCAGCCAATATATTAATGAAATATTGTTCATAACAGATAAAATAAAGTGTCATCTATATGAAGCCGAAAATTTTTAAAAAAAAGATGACTAAATTTTATTTTTAAAAAGGAATCTTGAGGAATTACTGTCATAGAAAGTTTTAGAGATAAATCAAAATACAAAATTGAAAAAAAATTGATCTAACTTACAAAATGAACTGACAGATGGGATTGAAATAAAGGTTATTCGTCATATAAATGCAAAAAAGAATTAAAATCAAAGGAATAACTAAAATATTTGCTAGTTGTAAAAAACACACACATTATTATTACCTACAGAATTTAAAGCGATAAATTAAATAGATTAGTGTTTCGGAATGACATCACTGGACATTAATAAGACCTCTTCATTTAGTTCAGAAAACGGAATCAAGAAAATAGTTTGATGATTATTTCAGGAATATTGTTAACAAGGTTGCTTTAGAGCGAATTCGATATGCAAATTGAAAAGAAATTTTTAGTGTGTATGGAAAGCTAGTAAACTGCTTTAGTGGATTCAAATAACGAAATAAATGTTTTTAGGCAAGATATAATACTGAAAATGCTAGGTACAGATTCATCGACAATGTTTTTAAATTTATTTTCTGAAAAATATCCTCAGATGAACATTCAGCTTAATTAAAATATACTAAATATTCTAATGAAACAATTGTTTGCGAATGTTATGTCACCTCCAATGATAATTGAAACGTTGGGTAAATAACAGAATCAAAAGAATTTCTTTTTTTCCTAACTAATAAGATAGGAAAATGCTTTGTTGAAACTCGTGTGAAAACAAAAATATTCTAGCTTACTAGTTGTCCGATATTTCAACAGACACAGGTATGTTTTTAAATTCATTCTTAAAGCATTCTTTCAGAAAGACATTTTGTCTCAAGTTGAGAATCTAATGTGAGCCTTTAAAATAATGTATATTTTGGATTATATTAAAGTCTGGTAATAATAATAGCATATCAATTGTGATCGCTAAATTATTAATCTCTGGAATACATAGGTTTCATAAGTCTCATAAATCTAAATCACTGAACTACACTTTTAAAACCTATGTTGATTTGATTAGATAGGATCCTTCGTTCTATGACAATGTGGCGTATTGATTTTGATCGTATTTAAAAGTATTTTAAAGCTAATTATTTATCATATTGAAGCAAACACACCACATACAAAGACACAACATTACAATGATACTTGGAAATAATCCCATCGAACGAAATTAAAATGTGTGGCTGTCTAAGCACCCACACAATCACAAATATGCTTTGAAGTTCACTAGCCGACTGTCTAATTTTCCCTCACGCACTCTTGAGATCAACTCGAGACTTTCTCATGGGATTCTTTACCACGAAAGGGAATGCTTTTGCATCTGGAAAAAACGTTGCTTATTTTATTTCGATAAGTTGCTATATTAGAATATCTCTATCAAAATTCCTTTGACAGAGAATTTGATGATTATATCCTAATCATCATTTAATGTCTTTCGAATCAATATAATTTTCGTGAGACCTTATTCTCACCTTTGTTACTCCTAACACAAGAACAAGATTAAATAAACTCTGTTTAAAAAATTATAACAAAATTAAAGATTGGCTATTTAATTTAACACAACCAGTTAAACAAAGTTTTCATTTTTAGAATAAAAAATACTTTACATTATGATAAATAATTTCTACGTTTTTGAAATAAACACTTTCAATATAATTTTGAGACTTTCTGTAATATGTAGAGCTTTTAGAAACGAACATAAGAAAAAGAACTAAATATGAATTTTTTTGCGCGACTTTGAAACTATATAAGAAAAAGGGAGTACATTGGAAAAAAATAATGATGAAATTGATGGAATTTTTGATAATTATGTCTCATTAACGAAACAATTTTCTTTTATAAAAAGAAAATTAGGGATGAAAATAGGAACATCTTTCAATGTGTGATAAAAATATTTAATTAAAAATTATTTAGCTTTATCATGATAAGCACCTATTATCACACTTTGAAATCTCCTTTTTAGTGCATATGTTTCAATTTTTCACCACAAAAAATTAGTATAATTTTTGGCACATGAATATTAAACTTAATTCATAGTTCAGATTTAAAACTGTTAAACATAGAATGTAATTTGCATTGGTTTTCACCAAATTACCTCCTTTTGATTTAGAAATGTAAATATGTTCAATAATACTTTAAATTTATTGTTACATTTAAATAATATAAAATTCAAGTTAGCTTAAATTTTGTAAAGGGCTAGATAATTCTATGATTCAGATTTAAATTTGTTTTTTCTAAAGATGTATGAAAATGAATCTCGAATATTTAGATAATGAAAAATAGCAAAAGCTTTATTTGAGAGTTAGTCTCAAATATTCGAATTAAAGATACAATATATAAAAAATGAAAAGCATAAGTATGGTCTAATGTTCCCAAAGTCCTCATTTAATTTTTGCAAAATACCACTAACTTATAGCAGTGTTTTAGGTTTATAAAATATAACCTGATTTATATACAAAAAATAAACCATGTGATCAGACTGCTTGAAACCAAAAGTCAGCGGAAAATATTAAATAATATATGAAGCTATAAGCATAAGATTTCAGATGTTTATGTTTTCAATTTTGCTTAAAAAATGCTTTACTTAGTAAAAATATGCTTACTACTTACTTTATAGAAATAGTTTTTTAACAAATTTATGTTTTATTATAAATTGGAGCATATAGAAATATTCGTGCCTATCTGGATCTAGCATTTAATGATGTGAAACAAAATTCACGTGACATTATTTATGATACTGTATAGCTTTTAATGATTATCATTGGAAATTTGCATCCTGACTCTATTTAACGATAAAAGATAAATAATTCCGATGTCTATAAAGATCTCCATGTTGACATTATCACCTTAGAAAGACCGTAAAATAGTTGATTAGACACTATTTTATGATGCACACTAAAAGGAGTTTCTCTCTTAACCGTCGAATGATGAAAACATTTATCTCATATACATATTAGAATCATTAATTCTAAATATTAAAAGAGTTAGAGAAATTATATCTTACAAATTAAAGAAAAAATTGTCAGCTAATGTCTTGGTAAGAAATTAACATAATAATGTGTTTTAATTTACCTTTCATGCATCCCATTAAAATAATTATCGATAATGAACTGCAATAAAATTATTTCATCTTAAATATTTCTCAAGAATGTTAAATATTTATTATTTGCTAGCTTTATTATTAAAAATCAAATGTAAATAAACAACAGATTTTTATATGAGAAAGAATGCTGTTTTTTCATAGATTTAAATTATACATAATTTAATATGATACATACCATGTTTACAAGTGAAAAAATTATGCATTTAAGCTATAATTTTTATATCAAAGCTAATTAGTTGCAAAATCATTGGTCATATTCATTGAAATGTAAAATTTATTTAAGTATATAATTGGCTTCCATAAAAAACGACAAACTAAAATGTATATGATGACTATAAATATGCTTTTACTACCATGCAAATTATGAAATTCATTAAAATATAGTTATTATAATCTCCGCAGTTTTACCAAATTATAATTGATTTTATTTTGCAATTTATATATTCTATTTCGGAAATCTGTATTATCATATTAAGAGAAAATGCAAATGAAATTTATGATAAAATAAAAAATGCGAAAATGTACTAATAAATCATGTGTTAGTAAATATAGTCCCCAATTAGAAAAACGCTGGCTTATATTACAAAAAAAAAACATTCCTTTAATTAAAAAAAGTTATTGTTTTCATGTTGAAACTAAATTGTAGCTTAAATCTTTATAATTGTAAACGTAAGTAATGCTAAAGTAATTATAAATAATTAAATGTTTGCAATAATATTAATTTAAAACAAAAAGAGTAAATATTAAATAATATTTATGGTGAGACACAATAGGCTAATAGGGAAAGGAGTACTTTTTGTGTGTCAACATGATAAGGGAATCAATATAATAATGCTTACATTTTGAAAATATATTATCTCTTCTTTTATGTGGCTTAGAAGTTTTTGAGAGAAGGTATTGGATTAGTTTTTTCCTTCATTATTTGACATGAAAATTTATCGATCTGCAGAAATACGATACAGGAATGAAAAAGCATTAAGGAAACATTATCTCAAGGATACTATTATGATGAAACATTAATGATTCCAGTAAAAAGACGTAAACTTTTACTAAAAATGTTTAAAAAATAAATGGCAAAATACGATAAGTTATCAGCATGAAGTGTTACAAGAAAGTCACATAAAATAAAATTACTGTGGTTTTACTCAGAATATATAAAAGGCGACATTTTGAATATAAAAATAAAAATTCTACACAAAGTTCCATTTTCGTGTTTATCTTAGGGTTATATTTACTTCCATTTCCAGCATAAAGAATGCCAATAAAAATGTATGTATTCTGTTCCTGCATTGACTTTGTTTGTTTCAGATTTACAGAGATTGGTGAAGTCATTCCAGGAGAGCAGCATTTCATCGATGCCCGTTCAAGGCTTTGCATTTTGTCGCTTCATGCTCAGAATATTTTGAAGCCATGTTTATGTAGCATAATATTTGTTTAGTAAAAGCATTATAGAGCTATGCTTGATTTATTTTTCTAAATTTTAAAAACGAAAGGAAACAAGAATTTAAAACATTTTCAGAATGTTTAATATTTAGAATAAGGAAAAAAGAAAAAACAATGAATTCGAACGTAACTGAAATATTTGGGACGACTTACTTTTTTTAAGAAATAAAAACTGAAACTCTTTAAATTTGTTACTTAAACTACATAATAAGATTTTAAATGTATGAGATAGAATGTATAATATTTAATCAAGGAATAAGATTTAAAATAAAAAATATGACTTTTCAGGTGATGGAAATATTTGTGATTACTTACGTTTTTAAAACTGAAACTTAAGTTACTTAAATTATGTCATTTTGGCTTATTTTTCATCAAATAAGTAATTAAAAATACGTCAATTTGACTACAATTCTGCAGATGTGGTTAGTAAATTGTTTGTGATGGTGAAGTTTTCACATTATATTTTCCATTGCACCACTTCAATGAAGAATATCTTGTTCAAAATATCGAAGAATATATAAAAAACGAGATCAAGCTCCTCTTTGAGCAAAACAGAGCCAAATATATATATATATATATATATATATATATATATATATATATATATATATATATATATATATATATATATATATATATATATATATATATATATATATATATATATATATATATATATATATATATATATATATATATATATATATATATATATATATATATATATATATATATATATATATATATATATATATAGTTTTTATATAGTTTCTATCATATATATAAATATATTTATGATAGAAACTCATATTAGCATCATAAGTAAACGCTGGTTTTTGATTTGATGAAGAATAAATCTGCATCTTTCGGTTTTCCACTTCTTTACCAATTGAAAAAAGAGACAGTAATTTAGTTGGAATATCAAAATGCAAAAATTGCAAATTAATTATGAGTCCATTAAGAGATTTATTTATACTAGTCAAGTATAGTATTACATTGTAGGTAAGATATATCGTCACCAATATTTCAATTTATATATAACAAAGTATTTATAGATAGTAACTTCTAATTGTTATTCACTTATTACATTCATGTATAACTTAAATATATGCATATAAAAAGTATAAGCATATAATCAAGCATTGTAACAAAATAATAAAAAAATTTATTTTTTGTAACCTTTTTTTCAGATTTTTTCTGAAGCAAATTTTCTGATAATGAGTTAAATGAAAGATACTATTGAATGACATAAAAAAATAATAAATTAATAATTTTTTGCTTCAATGAATTTTTCTTCTTTTGTGATTATGAATAAAAATACTCATCTCACACCTTTTAATGTTGCCTACTTATTTTAACGCAATTGGTTTTGATTCAAGGAATACTCTTTTCTGTAATTGTAAAAAGAATCTTAGTTTTTGAAAAAACATAATGTCATATCAACTTGTATTTGATAAGCTCTCAAAATCAATAAGTTGATAAGAAAAATTATTAATCTATTGTAATGAAAATATTGTGATATCTCTATAGGTGTGTACTGATATACAAGTTAAACACGAGTATGAATACGATGAATTCTTTTGATATAAAGAATGATCTCTTTCAAGTAAGATTTAAAGTCATAAGTTTATTAGCCTTCGTAAGGATAAAAATTCTTTCGTTGATGTGTGATAGTTCTTAAACAGTAAAACTGATATATGTTACATGCTACGAGCTAGAGTCAAACATCTTGATATCTCTCAAAAAGTTGAGTAACACAGTTTTTTTAATTGTAGAGGATTTTAGGTAATCTTTTTACTTCTAATAAAAAAAACATACAGAAGTATAAGCATCAGTAATACCGTTGAATAAACACATAAATTTGTAGTTTTGATACTGGAAAACAATTTAAAACTCAAATAAATCTAAATGGAATGATGACATCAGATTAAATTACATTCAAGATAACAGAAATGTTGCCTGTTTATTTAAGCAAATTTAAATATTTGGAAGAAATAGGCTGAATAATTTAATTCTGTTTCTTACCATTTTTTAAATAAGGATCTGACTGATAAAAATTATTATTTGCGTTTCTATGACGTTCTTTGAGAAACCCATTCCGCTATTGATATTCGACTATCAGGATTATCATTTCAAATAATATTTTTTGGTCAACTCACACCTACATAAGTTTTATGCTATCATTTTATTTTATTAGGTTATTTTTATTTTAATATTTTATGTTAGTATCTCATGGTAGCATATTTTATCAGTTACAACATAAGCAACATTCGTTGTAAAACCTTTTTTGTTTTATGAAAATAACCTTCAATCAATATTTTTTGAGTTGAGAAAAATAGTTTCAACAATGTATTATTTTCGAATATTATTTTTCATAGAAATATGAGGAATTTTTAAATTCCATTTTGAGTTCTACTAAATTAATTTCAGTATTTTTTATTGCAGTAGAATAAATTATCCATATCATTTTTACGATTATCATATCATTATTCCCATCATATCCATTATCCAAATCATTCCCATCATTTCCATAATTATCCATATCATTTCAGTCTGAATCATATAATTAACACTCTTGACTATTTTAGTTTTATACGTTTAAATATTTAATTATCTTAAATGCACTCTTACATATAATTATATACATAGCGGTCCAGGTGATCCCTGCTCTGTATTTTAGAATTAACGGGTTTGGTCACCCATCACCAAACGCCTCATTATTTTAACCACAGTAGGGTGACGAGGTCACAGTGGAGCTGTAACTCTCTTCCCTACATTTGTTCACACACTAGTGAAATTATTTGGCTGTCACAAATTAATGTAGACACGTTCCTAACCTACAGAGTTTCAGCAACTCAATGAAAAGAATGTGGTCACCCTCCCACTCACGCACTGACTGTGGCACTTCACTGATTCAATAATGATTCACTTTGATTATCCTATGAGAAACGGAATGAAGCTTCTGACCACTGAGGCTTGCTTATAACTATAAGAAATGAATATATTAGACTTTAATATTTGGCCAAAAATACATATTTTATAGACTTAACGCAAATTAAACAGAATTTTTAATGTTTCTCCTCTTTTATCCAACAGCATTTGTTTTAATGACAAAAGCAAATTAAACATAATAAATAAAATAGATATAAAATATATCCAATTTTATTTACTTCTTATTTTTATGACGACATATTTGCAAAATATCACTAAGTGAAATTATGCATTCTAATCCAAGGCAACATAGACCTAATTGTAAGTAAAAAGATTTTAAAACGTATCACATTGCTATCAAAATATCATTTGACTAATTGCTTACATACAATGAATCTTTATTATTTTCTGATTTAAATAGGAATTCAATTTCAATGAATTATGCTTTTCTATTTTTTCTTAATTCTTAATGTTAAAAGTTCTTTCATATATGACTTTTAAAAACTTCTTGATGTGACATTTTTATTTGTATACTATTACAAGAATATTTGCTTGTGTTTAAAATAAATGTGTTTCGAAATTGATTAAATGAAAAAATATTCTATCGTAATCTTGAAGATTAACATGAAATTATATAAATATTAACCAATGTGCATAAAATAATTTAAATCCATGATTTTGTTATTAGCAAAAATAAATGCAATGCATCAATTTTCTATATAATCACCATAATTAATTTTTATATGTTTTGATGTATTTTTATGCATTATTTTTGTAAAAACACATAACATCAAAGTGAATTATTTATTAAAAATCTATAAAAAAATATATCCTTCTTATTTTATGCATATTATAAAAATATCTTTTGTCTACAATGAGCTGATTAATTGCAATAAATTTATTTTAGTTTCTTTAATTACTTAAGCATTCTTTTTTACAATTAATATAATATAATTTATTCAACGTTAATATTATTACTATAAGAAACAATTATTTGTCTGATTCATTTCATAAATATTTTTACATTATCATCTTCCATTTTTTATTCAGGGAAAATTATTAAACTTTCACATTCTCTGTATCTGTCATCCAACTGTTCTATAAATAAATATAATATTTTTAAAAGTAGACTGCAGTAAGTCTTAGTTGCATAACGTTTTTGAACCAGAAATTCGATCATTTCTTACAAATCGTCTGGAATATTTTCTTGTTAACGTCAACATCCATCACTGTTCAATTTGAAATATTTGTATAGTAATTTTAGTAAAATATTCAAAAAAGTATACTTTTATTCAACTTTTCTAACAATTTTGCTTCGCAATTTTTTTACATTTTTTCAGTTATCTCTCAGAAAGTTTCAAATAACTACTTTATATTTTTACTTAAAACGACAGCAATTCAAAAATACATGGGACACGGAAGCAAATTCACGTTAATAATGTGAATGAAATATGTTCTTGAATCTTTGGACTTTTTATAAAATATTTTAACATTTTTATGACATAAAACATATATCTTCCTTTACTTAATGCGTAGAAATTTCAATATTACTTTTAGATTTAAACAATCCGTAAAATTCTTATAACAAATCCTTTGATAAATACTTAGTATGTTACTGTTCTAATTAATTTCTTGTTCTAATTGAATTTGAATCTGAAAATATGATGTTATAAAAAGAAATTAAATATTATTAATAATAAGAAAGAAATTATAAATACTGCATTTTAAAAACATTGTATTTCATTAAAAACTATATTAATTCTGGGTTTTATAAAACACCAAAAAGTCCATTACTTAATTTTAACATTTTTTAATTTCTTTTAAATTTATTTTAATGAATTACTAAAGCTACTGAAGATTATAATGTAAGTATTTTAATTAATTAGTAATCAAAGTTAACTTCACCGAAACTTGTAAGTAGAAGAAAATCAAAAAAACTAATCTTACTCACTGTAATTGATACGTGAAAATGATTTTTATTTATCCTTTTCTAATTAAAAATTCTTTAAAAAAATGCACTGCAAACGTTTGAGGAAATATTTAAATAACTTAAGTAATGAAAAACAATAATTGGAATTTAATATCTGATAAATTGGACAAGAAAACATATCACACATATTATCTTATTATTTTCTCTAATTTTTTTAAGTCTCTTATTTTCTTATGGTTGTGGTCCAAAAGATCATTTTAGATGGTATTTATAAGCATGGAAACCTTATGTTAATAATATGTCAAAATGCTTTGACACCCGCATAAGAAGATTTCTAGAAGGTGGAGAAGGACAGATTGAATAATGTAAACAAAATATATACTATAGTATGCATTTTATTCAGATAATTTTACAAATGAAAATTAAATGAGGTATTTCGAAAAATAAATCTTTTACAACCCAAAATGTATTTGTATTTTATATTCAAGTTATTCAAAATGTATCAAATATTTTCGCCACTTAAGAAAAATTTATGGGTAATGAAAACAAGTAGAATGGAAATTTATATAATAAGATTGTTTCATTGTAAATTTTTTAAGAGATTTTAAGACTACAGATGTTCATTTAATCTCTTATTCAATATTTAATTCACATGCCCTCAGCAAAGTATTTATTTTGTACAGTTCTTCGAAGTTTAATGCCATATTACATTTTAGAAGACTTAAAATTGCACATACATGGGTTGTCTAATGCCAAATCCATACTTTCCTTAATATAATTAATACAGGCTACAATTGTTTTGAAATTATATATTCTAAAGATTATTTAAATTAATGTAATCAGGAATTCATCTCACAGCATGGTGATTAATGAATCAGTCATATTTTAAAATATAATTATAAATAATCCATATTTATGGTAATTTATCACGTTTCCGCACTGGAAAGCATAACACAATACAATTAGTTTCATTTCTAATTTTATATTAGTTTAAACTTCTATTCTATTTGTGAAAAAGATAAATTATGCATGAAAACTAAACTTTGGTATGTTTTTACATATACATCCATTACAGTTTTTATTAATTTTATGATAATAAAACAATTAACATTTTTATGAATAACATTTTCAAAATAAATCTTTATAACTATATGAAATCTATAATTAAGACAGATTAAGATTTTATAATAAACAATGCAGATTCTTAAAGCTTGTTTTAAAGTAACATGATCTTAATATGAAATATCATCTAGTTTTTCTGGAATTGACATAAACTCAGATAATCCACATCTTTTTAACTTTCAGATCTCTCAATATGTTTATGTCTTCACAATGAATTTTAGTCTCCTAGTACACTCACTAATCCTTGATAGAAAGATTTATTAAATATTTCTATACTTTCAGTGACATATTTCATGTTTTCAAACATTTCAGAAAAAATATAAATAATATTTCTAATCTAAAAACGAGAGTAAAATTTCTTTATACAAAATATGTTTTTAAAGTTACTTTCAAAAATAATAAATTCAAAAGAGTTTTGAATTTTTATTTTCTTGTTTACCTTTAGCTTGTATTTCAATAATTTAAAGCAACACAAAATAAATTTAAATCATATTTATGCGCTTTTTTTCCTTTCAAATTTTGAAACGTCTTTGAAATCATTTCTTGCCTAAGTGTTTTGTAGCAGTTATTTATGACTTTAAATTTCACTCTTTGATGTTTTGGTATACTTCTATTTCATAATTTGGCATCTTCTATTTATTTTACAAAAATATTTCTTTATATTAATTTGATTACTCGTACTAAATTTTAAAAAGAAATGCTAAAATACTTTGAAAATTTTATACATATTATAGGTTACAAATAAAAACTAATTAATAAAAACTCATATTATTCAGATTATTTATTATTTACATTTAGGAGAAATATATATAAGATTAAATATTTTACACTTGATTAGATTAAAGAAACCCCAATATGAAAGCATTAATTAAGAATGGTAAGTCATAATTTTTATTTTAGTAAGGGCAACTGTTAAATATGAAAATAACTCGTTGCTACTTTTATTTATTACTTTACCAAAAGTATTGAATACATATCATATCCACTCACCCACAAAAATATACATATATATATGTGTGTGTGTTTGCGTGTGTGTACAACTTAAAGTACAGCATGGTTAAAAAAGTTTTATATTTTAAATTATATTATTAATCATTATAAAATGACAATATGTGTGTGTGTGTTTATCTTCTTAATTTTTTTATATACAGTCAATAAACAATCATTTAATTAAATACATAATTTCTTTTAAACGCTTCAATAATTACAACTTAATATTTATGACATTTCTTTTAACAAAATAATATATAAAAAAATTAAATAAACAGAAAGTATTTTCTTTCACCATATATTGCTCATGACATTTGGATGTCACAAATTATGGAAATATTTCATTAATTACTTGATTATTTCAATATATCTAATATCTAAATTCTCTTCCATTTTGAAAAACCAAGATATTGTTAGAAAGAATAAAAAAATTTTAAACTACTGTTTACTGTGTGATGAGCAAATTAATAATATTGTTTGAGCAAAAAATAAGTATTTCAAATTCAATGATGTATATATTTTATATACTGAAGGTTTTTCTCTCAGTACTTACAGCACAAAAATATTTAAGGAAAGTATGAAGACCATCATTCATTATTTAACATCCATTGTTATTAAATTTTTCGAAATATGCAGTGAAAACTGTCGTAAAGTGCTATAGCAACAACAATTAATATAAAAATTTCGATCGTTCAACCTATAGGAACAACATAATAATTGCTGCAATTTTAAATATGTTATTTAACTTTTTGCAGTCACTTCGTTTTAATACGATTCCTAGAAGGATTTATCAATAATTATTTACCAATCAAAAAAGATAATTCTCTTGCTGGTTCATATGCTAGAAGGTAAAAAATATTAATATTTGACTAATATTGCATTATTATTGATTTTAAAAAATGACAATACTAAATGATAATTAAATCACAAAGTCTAAATGCATACAAACACACACACACAAACGTTTACAGAGATAATTTATAACCAACTTTTATTTTCATCTGTATCTAAATAATACTTAATCACATCTAAAGATTGATAAAACTACTAGAGAATGATAAAACACATAAAAAAGGGGATAAGACATCTAAAAATGATAAGATACTCTATCATATCCCAATTAATAGAAACTCAGAGTATTATTATGTTTATGAAAGGAACCATTTGTTTAACACATGCTTACTTAAGCTCATCACAGTTTTAAATTATCAATTAGACAAGATTACAGTGATTTAGCCAAATGTTTGAATCTTTAATATCATGTAATTGATTTCCACTTAAGTCCTAGATACATGTATAGCTAGGTATCAAAATTAAAACTGTAAAACTTTAAATCAGTCATTACAAGTTTAATTTCGATACCTAGATATACATTAGCTAGTTTGTAAAAGAAATTGATAATTGAGTTAATGTGTTTCACAAAAGGAAATTGACCCAAATTCAGCTAACCAACAAATTACTAATTAAATAACCAATCTAACAATCATATTGGTTATTAAATATTTAAAGAATAAAATTAACTTAGCATATAAAACATTTTTTCTGCAATTTCTTTATATTTTGATAGAATATTTCAGTTTATAATTTTCTATTTTGATAGTTCGCTGTTGATATTTAATTTCAAAAGATCCAATTGGTTTTTACATTTCTAAATTTTACAAAGAAAAAATTGTATATAGAATATAGTTAGCATGTAAATTATTTTTAGTACAAAATATACATTTTTGCACTTAATTTCTATAGGAAACAAATTAAATTATTTATGTATAAATTTGATTGTTATATTTTCATTGCAATATTTGGCAATCAAACTCTCTATGGATTTAGCATAGAAATACTTACTAAAAGTTAGTCATTTTATCTTTATCGAAAATGTAAGGTGCTTAGTCTCTCATATTAATATAGCAAAATCAAAAAAAAAATCTTTTAGAATGAAATCTTATAAGAATACATTTTATATAGAACCACTGAAAAATATTTATTGAATTAAATTTTGTTACAAGATAATTTCTGATTCTATACATATTCGCAATATATAATTATTGAAATTCTTTGCACAATAAATTTTAGAATATGGAAAACAATATCATATTTTTGTAAGTAAACTTTGATACCTACAATATAAATGAATATTGGATTCTTTTATTATAGTTCACATTGGGTAGAAAGTTTCCAAACAAAGCGAGACGCTGATTAGGGTCTAAAGGGATGTCCATAAAAAACTGCCTTTCCCATGGAATTCTTTGACATAGATCAATAAGAAATAAACTAAAATATTTTCAAGCATTTTTTAAGGCAAACATTTTTGAAAAAGGTGGAAATGAAGCTGTAGCTTAACAGTGTTCAAGGTTAAACTTGAGACATGTTGCTCTCTGAAATGAAAATTAGAACCATAAAATTACGAAAAGCATAAAATGTCAAAATATATGAGTTTTGACTTCGTTTCACTATATTTCGCACTAAAAATAACCCTGAAAATGATTGAGTAAATTTATCAATCTGAATTACCAAATTTAATTTCTGCACTTTTTGATTAAAACGATTGTAAATATTTTTTTATAATTCATTGTTTTTATATAGGAATTTAAAGAAAATAAATGCATCCATTTAACGCTCATATACATTTTTCCTTGAGTACAGGATTCAAAATTATAATAAAGGTCAAAATGTAAGGGATGCAAAGAGGAATAAAATCAATAATGGGACTGTTATATAACTTCTAAATTACAGTCCATCAGGAAACAATTAAGACCCAGAGAAAGCTTTCTATTTGGAAGTCCATTTATATTATTGCTATCATTATTTTTGTTTCTGGAATGCCTGAAGCTGGGAGTTAAGTTTATATTACTTCAATTGATTTCACCGTATCTTCATTTTTCAAGACATAGATAGTAATTTTTTTTCTTTTCAAATCATCAAGCGTGCAGGATATTTTCATGTTAAAAAAAACTTAAGGATTTCATTCGAATAATCTTGTTCACATTCAAGTTCAGAGGAATTATAAGTTTAGAACGTGTTCAAAAGACATCATTAAAACAATCTTAATGGCCTTTATATGTATGTTGAGATACTTAATTATTATTGAAAATAATTATTTATTTCTTAAAAGAATTTTGATATTTAGTAAGAAAATTATTAAAATTTCCCCCTTGTTATGCAAAATGCAATTCACATTTCAACTTTAAAAAGCTTAGTATAGGAACAACTTATATGTTGGATTCCAATTATCTTAAAGACGAAAATGTTTCATCTAGGAATTGTTTTCAATAAATTATTTCTGAAAAAGTTAAAACCCTGAGAAATCCTTGATTTTTTATTTTTGAAAAATAAAATTTGAATGTATTCCTCATACTGTTGTTATTCACTTACAAAAAATATCAAGATATTTTAATTTGATATAATATTTTAAAAATACTTAATAAATTAATTCTTTAGATAATAATGAAAGATTTAAAAGGATGCTACTATGTGTCTGTGTGATAAACATAAAATATTTAGAAACTAAAAATAAATTTAAAACAAAATAAAAAAAAGATTTTCTAATTATAGAATTAAATCAATTTCTTAGCTTTTTATATTGAATTTTCTGATGTGTAACTAAATTTTATTTTTTAAATAAGATTTATACACTTTTATATTATTTTTATTTATTATGTTTTTAAATGATATTATGACATACATTTGCTTAGGACAAGAATAATTCAGAATTTCACTGATAATACTTGAAACAATTTGTACAAATTTATATGAAAAATGATTTTCTTTAAGCATTAATTACTGATTGATATAACTGTTTTTAATGATAATTATACCTTTTCATTATTATTAATTTATATAGTTAATAAAATACTTAGGTCATCACATGCAATATCATAAGGTAATATTCAATAAATAATAAAATTTTCAATATTTAAACATGAATAGTACAATAAATATTCATCATCGAAACTATTTACTATATTAGAATACATTTCTTAAGACTATTATAATAACAATAAAAAATATATCAATTAAAGTGCCCTTCTACATCTGAATTTTCATATGATGAAATCGACTGTTGAGCTTGCACACACCTCTTCGCATCACACCATACAAGCTTGGAGACCTTATTACTACTTATTACCACGACCTGTTTTATGGGCTCTATTCATCATTAGTCAATGCCATGGATATTCACCTAGGACAGATATAGAAGTCATTACCTCCTGGTCGTGAAAAAAAGCCATTCCCAATGAGCCAACCTCTTCTACCTGTGTTTTCATTTTTTTTTTCAAATATAAAAATTCGTAAATGATTACATACAGCATTATTGCAAATTAAATGTATATTTCCCAGTAGATTATCATCGAAGCAATACTTCTTCAGAATATAAAAATTCAGTTTTAGAATTGAACAAACATCTTAATTTTATTCTTGTCTTAAATAAATATTAGAACATTAAATTATCAAAAACATAGATAGAACCATAAATAGTAAAATAATTTTTTTATAATTACATCATCGCCTTCATTTTCTCTCACTCTTATATTTTAATTTAAAATGTAATAAGCTTTGTGAATTTAAAAGAAAAGAATATCATAAAAAAGGCAAACAAATATTAAAAAAAACTTTTTTTGTAGTATTACGTAGACTAAAATGTGTCACGTGCATATGGCAACACTTAGCAGATTTTGAATAAATTAATTTTTAAGTTTTGAAATTTATTGTTCGAAACAGAAAGGGCGTCCTTTAAGAATTATAAGATTTTAATCTGAAGCTTTAAAAATTATTCAATGTCAATTCTCTGCAAAAAAAAAAGGATTCAAATGAGAAATCTGATGAATTGGTCAATAACATCCTCTTCTAACCAATATTGTGTTATTGTCAGTTGATTGGAAAAAGAAGATCAATGGAAGGAATATTTGAAAACCACAAATGCAATTATTATTACATTTGTAATTTTTATAGTCTTCTTTGTAGTCTCTAGTTTTAATTTAAAAGTTTAATATTGTTTTTCTAACGAAGAAGTATTGAGATACCTTTGAACCGTTGATCAATAAACTCTGCACGGAATGTTGAAATTTTATGAATATTATTGAACACAGTTTTACATATTTTGGTATGAGTTTAATGGTATTATTATTTAAATAAATGTAAATATTTTTTAACTAAACTTCCTTAAAAAACATGAAAGATACATTTTTGTTGACTATATATACTATAAAATTTATCAGAAAATTTTAATTCACATATGTTTTCTTGTTACTTCCCAGATTTTCCTAAAGATTCTAAATTGTTTATTGAACCGTATTAAGCAAATTATTAAAATATTCAGTGAAAATATTATATTCGATAATTATTGACCGCAAAACATAGTTTTAATCAAACTTCTAGATTACAATAGATAAGCATAAATTGACTCGTAAAATAATACAATATAAAAATGAAAGTTTTTGAAAGTAGAAATTTGTATTGAAATTTATTTAGTTTGTAATTTAAAACGAAAACCAGAATGGTTGGTTATTCCTTAAGATTTAGCACTGATTTGGCGAAAAATATTGGCGTAAGGCCTAAAACACAATACAAAGTAAACATTTGTCTCAGAAAAAGAGACGACACACAAGAAAATGAAATCAACTTCATTGAATAAAGATATAAATGACATTTACTATATAAGATGCTCCAGAAAATTATCTTTTTTCAACATATTGTTATAAAGTTCTGAAATTATCCAAACATGCTGAAGAGTATCAGAATCAAGTTAATTAACCTCACTTTTGATGACTGATTTCAAGTTTTCAAGTGAAATGAGGGGTTTCCAGACATTCTGTCCTTGATTATACATCATAAAAAGCCACATGGATTAAACTTTGGACACTCTATCACATGCCTCGTAAATTTCTTTGATCTGATCCACCAAATGCTCGACAAATCTTATTGTAAAAAAGTGAAGATGATCAATGAATGTCAATTCTATTGAGACAAGCCCCATTATGCAGGAAACAGTATCGGTATGTTGAGACTATCCACTTCAATTTCGCTTCAAATTCACGCTGTAGCTCTTCCCAATATTTCACCCCTGTAACCATACCGCCCATGTTATTGCAATGTGCTTTCTTAAAAATGTACTGTTTTAAACATCAGCAATAGCTGTATAATTAGTTGTATTTCGTTTTCCATACTAATAAGATGAAAACAGAACTTTAAAAATAAGCCAATTATTTCTTTATGAAATCAAAAAATCGAAGTAAAAATATCTGAAATATTTTCTAATAAAGGCACCTTCCCAAAATAAATTCGCGGGTGAGGATATTTATTTGTACTTTTTATTAAAATATGTAAAATAATAATAGTAATCATATATTTAAATTAGAGAACAACACAATGAATATATTGTTCTAAATATTCTATTCAAAAAATTAGTTTACAATGAAATCTACAAAATTTCGTCTAATTGATATTATTCAGAAATATTACTGAACATTCTTAGAGCATTTTTGTCGAAAATATTTTTGATATTTTTACTTGGCAAGGATATTTTATTATTTTGTTTTTTTTTCAAGTATATACCGCAAAATTTTGTATAGTAAATCCTTTTCACCTCAATAAAAAATTTACCATCAAAACTTTAAAATAGTTGTTTTTCTATATTTTTTTGTAATTTTTACTTCCATGGAGGTATAATTTTTAATAAGCATAATTTTTATTCCCATGTAAGCATGATATTTAATTTTTATTCAATTAATGGCTTTCATTTCATGTAATAATAGTTGTGTATCATTATCATATTTTGCAAATAGTTTTGATGAACTCATCAAATTTTCATACTTAATGTTCACAGTAAAAGCTTATTCAGCTCATTATTTTTTCAATAGTTCTTGTAAGATCATTTTTTTACTGCATCCATAGCTCACAAGATAAAAATCCAATAATGACTAAAAATTGTCATTAAGTTGAAAAAAGCTACGTCTATAAAATCTTATTTTACCCGTCATTATACATTGCAATAGAATTAAAGATGATATTTTAAGTTTCTTTCATTTAGACTATTGTAAACTTGATATTCTCATTATTTTTTACAGTTTAAATTACAAATTAACACAATTTCATAATTTTTCAGCAATATTTCCATTAATGATATCTCGATATAATTTTTAGCAAATAATATAACTTATTTGAATAATAATAAACTTGGGAATATTATTTAGCGCAGCAAAATTAGATATTTTATAACTAACGATTCTACTACAACTACAGTTGGTTTTAAGTAGCAATTTTTAATCGAATTTTGTATATCATAATTATTTACTTATATTTACCGAAAAATATTAAATTTTAGGTTTCTGAAACATTTTCTGACAATTTTAATTCTATCAGCTATATATTTTTATACCTTAATAATAATTATTTAATATTATTTTATCCTCTTTATTAAGTGAATTTTTGTGTTAATTGTTTGCAATTTCAAGTAACTTAGTAACTTTTTGCAAAAACTAATTTTAATATATAAATAATATATAATATTGCCGTAAATGCACTCACAAATGTTCAATATTTTTGATGATTACTTTCATTTATTGTTTTGTTTGAAGATGAAATTATACTGATTATTATAAAATAAGCTTTGGTAATAAATTGTGTCCCGCAACATTATAATTTCAATATATTGGTAAATAAATAAACATCAACGCAAAATACATATCTTCCTTTTACGGAATAATTCTATTAAAAAGGCGTTTAGAATGAACTTTTTAATAATTACTGCATAGACTGGTATGGTAATCAAATGTAAATTAAACCAAACACCATGTTCCAGATTCAGGTGTTCAGCTCTTGTTAATTTTAATGTTATTTTATCCTCGTTATTGGATAAAAAGAATTATGAAAATTATGTTTGTCGTAATTCAGTATTAAAGAATTTGAACAGCTTAGATTATTAAATTTCTGTTCATATTTGGTCAATAAGAAACATTACAAATGAAGATAAGCAACTTAAGATTAAAAGTTAAAAAAGCTATAATTAAAATGCACAGCTTTTTTAATTCATAGAACAAAGTTTTAATGATCTCTGCATTACTAAAGAAGTTAAAAAAATCTGTGAAATTCTTATAAAGATTTGTAAATTTGCAAGTTGTATTACCATACTCTTCTAAAAATACAAATGATAATGAAAATAGAGCCAATTGTGTTTACTTTATGCAAACATTTATCAATAAAAGCATCAATTACCAACAAAATTTTACATAAAGTAAACACATTTAATTAGTTTATAATATAATTAATGCAAATTTATTTTACACAGCACACAATGTCGTTATTGCAATATTAAATAATATAATTTTTCAAACTATTTGAAACTAACTTAATAATGCCAAATATTCTGCTCTGCTCTTAAGATGAATTTAGAAATTTGTGCATTAAATTCATACATTACATTATATTCAATTTATATATATATATATATATATATATATATATATATATATATATATATATATATATATATATATATATATATATATATATATATATATATATATATATATATATATATATATACATATATATATATATATATATATATATATATATATATATATATATATATATATATATATATATATATATATATATATACATATACATATATATATATATATATATATATATATATATATATATATATATATATATATATATATATATATATATATATATATATATATATATATATATATATATATATATATATATATATATATATATATATATATATATATATATATATATATATATATACATACATACATATATATATATATATATAATTGGAAACTAAATTTTATTTCTTCATCTTAGAATTCACTTGTTATTAATACATCTTAACTAAAAGTATTAGATGAAATATTTAAATCATTTAATTATTTATTTAAAATTCCTATTAATCATTTCGTTAATTGAAAAGAAATTTTAAGTCCGTGTTCACGGGAAATATCTGAAACATCTTGGAAGCTTTGAAAGAAACCATTAAATTATTTCCACAAAATGGAATATCTTTGTAAGTGGTTTTCTTGTGCACTATATTTGATCATCGGTTCAGCGTCTGTCCGGGTTTCATCCACAATAACGATCTCATCCATCACATCAACCTGTCCAAGTTGAACTATTTCTGTGGCGATTTAGAAGGAAAAATTTGAATCTGTCCTTTAACACCATAAATAGCTAGAAAAAATTTAAAAAGCTCACGCACTTATATTAAATACTATAATAACTTAAATATACGGATAACCAAAGAATGAAATGGTTGAAAAAATTAAATTTGGCAATGAATTCCTAAAGTTTTTAAATTATCTTGTGATAAAACATTGTTCCTTTTAGACTATACTTTCCTTTTAAATATTTGAAGATTTAGTTCACAAATTTTATACATTATTTAGCAATTTTGTTGATCGAAATGAAAAATTAATATTAGATTTAGTCCATGAAAAAAGACGCTCAGAAAATATATCAAGAATAAAAAAGCTGCATAATTAAAATAATTATTGTAATAAATACTATGCATTAAAAAGTACAAAAGATGTTTAGAATACATCTAAAATATTTCTATAACAATAACTCACAATATATAATAACATATTATTGAGTATTTAAAATTATATATTAAAAATACTGTTTTGCTTGAGAATTTAACTGCATTTAATCGGAATTACTTTATTTCTTAAGTAGTTTTAGCATACTTTCAGTTATAAGAAATTTGACATAAAGTTTGGAGTTTCGTAAGACCAATACCACAGTTTTTTGAATGAAAGCCCATTTACAAATATTTTTTTAGAAATACAAAAGCACTTGTACTCTAAGTACTTATACACCAAAATTAAATATTCTAGAATTTATAAATTTGTATTTTGATAAATTTTTTAGGGTTTTAATAATTAAAATAAATTATTGAATAAGAATTATTTTTTGTTGCTAAATTTTTCCAAATATATTTACATTGAATGTAATATATCATGCCTTCATTTTAATTTTGCCTGTGTAAATAAGTCTTAAAAATATTATATAAAATTCAAAATTAAATATAATTATTATTGACACATGTTTAATTCAAATAATTTGTAAACTCTAATTTCTTAAGAAAATACGTAATTATTAAAAATATTATTTAAAATGAGAAAAATTTTACGAAATCTTGATTCATTATTTAACAATGTCAAATGAGTAATATTAAACAGAGGAATTCTCTAAAAATTTGAGATTTAGTAAAACTTTTTTTAATTTTTAACTGTCAGAAGTTTCACGTTAATTTTGACGAATTTATATGAAAAGATTACATTTTTATTATAAAAAAAATTATTTTATTCATGCATAGGTTTCAACGCTCATTTATTGCTCCAACTTTGCTGTTAAGCTTAAACATATATTTAACAGATTGTAAAATGCATGAACATTATTATAATTAACTACAATTTGAAAATATTTCATTAAGAGAAAATAAAAGAGTATTACTGATATTGTACTATTTTATATATGAAGTGATTTTATTTTTCTTATAATTTTAAATAATTTTTATCAGAAGTGAATTCTTAAAAGAAAACATTTCAATAATTGCTTAAATTATCATTGTTTTTCCATTAGACTTTAGCATGAGAAATAATCAAGAAAAAATATTCTAACTTTAAGCATAAATTAACACTCTTAAGAAAATATCCCCTTTAAAAAGGAGATAAAATATTATTTATAAATATATGATTTCAAATTTAACTTGTTAAAATGTAATAAACAACTAAGCTATTGATTTTTTAACCTCAACAAAAAGAAAGTTTTTAATGCGTGATTTCACTTTAATCAAGATTTATAACATTTTTGAAGAATTTTATAAATCGTTATATATTTTAAAGTAGAGATGCAACACGTTGCAATTTAAATATATGAAAAAAAGGTTTACCTTTCTCTATTTTTTTAGAATAATTTAAATGAGGCATTAATCTAGCATAAATAAATTTTAGATCAAACATAAATTTAATTTAATTCTAAGAAACTTTTTAATATCAAATGCAAGATAAAAAAAAAGTAGTATTTTTATGAAGTTGTAAAATGCTTAATAACAAGCATTGCATTGATTATATATTTAATTTGCAATTATTTTCATTTAATATTAAATGATACAAGAACAATATATATATATATATATATATATATATATATATATATATATATATATATATATATATATATATATATATATATATATATATATATATATATATATATATATGTATATATATATATATATATATATATATATGTATATATATATATATATATATATATATATATATATATATATATATATATATATATATATATATATATATATATATATATATATATATATATATATATATATATATATATATATATATATATATATATATATATATATATATATATATATATATATATATATATATATATATATATATATATATATATATATATATATATATATATATATATATATATATATATATATGTATATATATACATAAATTGTAACTTTAAATTAATAAATTTACATCTTGAAAATTTACATCTCAAAAATTGCACTGTTTACACAATGTTAATTCAAAGAAAATTTCAATTAAAAGAAATTTCTTAAATATTAGCATATGAATGACATGAGATGGTATTGGTTATTAGAATATTATTGTTCGATATTATGTATGCTCCAAGTGATTCTAAATATGGATTATGGAATACTCCAATGGTATTCATCAGGAACATATTTTGACATGCTTCATAATAAATATCAATTATGTAACTGATAACTGTATAAAAGCAATTTTTTAAAATTTCAAGTAAATAAGAAAATTCTGTCTCACTCTGTGAAACATTTAATTATAATAAAAATTCTAAATGTTAAATAATTCAAATGTAAAGTATTTAAATTATTGCAAACATTATTTATTTCTTGGTGAACAGAGTTTCCCCTAAGTTGAATCGAAAACCTTAATTATGGATGAAAGACCTTTTAAGATGCAGTTAAAAGTATTTATTAATTTTTTCTTCATTTTATATTCTTCAAAAACTTAGAGAGTTTAAAATTTATTTTTATTTATGTAATAAAAATTATGTTTATTTTAATTGCATCAAACGGAAGATTTACTCAAAAATAAAGATTTCGCAATTGGAAAAATTCATAAGCTGAGCTGACAAGAAATTTTATTAGATGCCTTTTTGGCTTTAACTAAAGATTCTTCTGGATTTCCCATTTTATAAGGTAAATTTAGAGTAAAGTAATGTTCTAAAATTATTCAATAATGTTGAACTAATTAGCTACATATGTTTATTAAATTCGTTTTTGTAGCACAACACGTGACACATAGGAAAACAATTAAACATTACTTCTCTTCTCTAAACATAACACTATAGATAATCTCCTACAATAACATAACTTCTCCAGTAATATCGCTTCCCTAGTAAAAACCTACAAGTTTTTCATATCTATTTTGATCACTTACACTGTCCTCCCAGGCTAATTCGACTCTTCTTCTTCTTCTTGTTTTTTTTAAATCTATATCGAAAAAATTTATACCTTCGGTGCTTGTTGCATTTCGTGGAAAGCCAGCAATTTTTCGATCTTTTCAAATTGAATGTTAAAATCTCTCTCTCTGCAATAACATTATTTATATATAATCTATATAATTGAATATTAAGTGGTGATTTTAAAGTATTTTGCTGATATTTTTGTTGAATAAATTATAAGCAAGATTGAAAAAGAAATTCCACAAATAGCTAATATATTTCTCGGAATAAATTGCCTAAAAATCTTCATTAACAAATTAATAAATATTACCGTTACATTAACATAATATATTCTAATTTATATGACTGTAAAAAATATTTTGGCAAATATAAATGAGAAAAAGAAGTTCTTTTTATAGTTAATTTACGGCTAGAAACAAAGAGTTCCTTAAAGGAATTCGTAAATAATATTTTTATGCAGAAATAAAAACCAATATCTTGAAAATTCACTCTATATTCCAATGCCAAAAGGTACTTTAAAAATACTCTGCAATTCCGTCTTACATTGTAAGTTGTAATTTTTAATCCTTCTGTTACATTTTTAGGCGAATTAAAACCTTTAAAAATTACAAATAATTAAACCTGTTCTGTAACAAATAGATCTGTAATTACTAAGAACCAGACAGATTGGTAAGACCACACATCAAAAAACTGCAAACTATAAGATGACTTCAGTTGAAATTATAATCAAAATTCGGAATTTATTTTTATTTTATTAATTGTTTTAACATTAATCTAATATTGCATAAGAAATTTAGTTTGCATAATGGTAACTTTTATGTTAAAATTGAATTAGTTTTATTGAACAACAAACTTGTAATAAAATTATCTGAACAGATAACTATTAAAATCTTATGTTAAGCATGAATAATGATTTTAATCGTAGATTAAAATGTCGAAAACTTACAATTTTATTTTCCTAGTATCCGTTTAAATGTATAATTGCACGAAATATTTCCTGTAAGTTTAACACTTTATAAGTATTATAACATATACTTACATTAGAATGAAGTAGTTTAGATGATAATCAGAAAAAAAGTTATAGTTATCATAAAAACATTTTTCTATTACTAAATAGAAAATAATTTTGATTGTTTTCTAAAATACAAAACTTACATTGAAGAAAAATTTCTGAAAAACAAACAATCTCAAATCAAATAAAAAACAGGCAACCAAATATGAATTCATTTTGTCTCTAGAAAAATATTAAATATTATGAGAGTAATTTATCTATGCATATAGGTAAAAAGGTATAACATTTTTGAAGTCGTGTACTTGAAATGTAATTATATTTTTCTAAAATTTCCATTTCTTTATCTATACTTAGCTTCAGGTTATATCTACACATTATCCTTATCACAAACCCCATTAAAATACATTCACATTTGTTTTCTTCTGAAAATTTTTGTTGTTTGCTTCATATTTGTAAAAGTCTTTGACTATATTCCAAGCACAAAATGCATCAGAACAACTATTCTGTTTTTATTTTTGTTGCCTGATATTGCAACTAGTTTCCATGACTAGTTATGAAGCGTAATATTCATTCAACAAAATATTTCTTTGGATTTAAAAAATAATTCCTGTAAATATTTTTAAAAAAAATCAATTAATTTTAGAAGTTGATTATAGTTCAGAAGTTAGGAAACTAACGACACCTATTAAAATGTTAATAATTTTAAATGAGTAAATGTAATATTTGTTTTTAAAATGTTATTAATAGTTATATAATTTGAAATTCATAGATATGGTTTTCACTTTTTGCACACAAGTAATTATCCAAATAGTAAAATCAGTTTAGATTTATGAAGAATTCTTTATTACAATGGTGTAGGAATAACTTTGCCATGTCATACATTTTCGATTAGCTAATTAATTAATTTATGTAAATGTTGAATAATGTATAGATGGTTTTCCTGAAATAAACAAAGTTTGCATCATAGGGTTTTGGTCAGCAAAATTTTCTCTATATTTCTCCCCAGTAATCCTTCCTTTCAGAGTTACGATTGGTCCATTGGAATAATACGTCATGGTTTCCAATATCATCATAGATCCAACTTCCTGTTTCACAGAAAGAAACAATTACAATCATATGATTGTGGAGGTATACTCCAAACACGCACTCTACTTTTTGCAGAGAAAAGTGGGAATTTCACAGGGTATGTTGAAGGGAAAAAGTAATATGATTCGTCAAATCATCTTATTTTCTTACATACTATCAATCTATTAGATTTTGTATAAACTACACTATTGTAGATGAGGATTTTGCTACGGCCTGCATCATCGTATCTCCTTGTATTTACACAATTGGCACAGTATTCAAAGATAAAAGAAATTCACTCCTTTTAGCCTGGCAGAATCTCGAAAGCTATTTTCGCGCAATGTTGAACCTCAATCTTTAAGATCTTGTTTTGATCTCCCAGAGGGAATACCAAAAGTCATCTTTCACTTTGATCTGAATTCCACTGCAAACAAGCAACTTCCATCAGAGATCATCTTAGACAATTACCACTAGAAATTTTAATTGCATTCCCTGCGAGGCAGTGCAAATGTATACCGATGGTAATCGTACAAAAGGGAGCTGAGTCTATATTAGAAACACTCAGTCTAATATTACACTAAAGCAACGTAACTCGGACACTTGTTCAGCCTTCAGAAGTGAGTTGATAGCTATTAAGGCGGAACTTGCAGCTATCATTTCCAGCAACTGTGATTTTGGAGAACTTTGGATTTTGTCAGACAGCCGCAGTGCATTGCAACATCTCAGTGACTTGTCCTCTATAAAGGATGAAAATGTTTATCTATTCTGCTGAAATAGAAAATGGTCTTCCAAGACCATGATGTACATCTCCAATGGATTCCATACCATGTAAATAATAGTGGCAATGAGACCACAGATCGACTGGCCAAAGAGGACAGTGAAGAAGATATGCCCACTGGTGCATCACTTACATATCAGGAACTTTCCTCTAATAAAAAACCTAGACTTCATTTAATCTAACAAATTCGACCAACACACCAATGGTACTCTGGAACATCTCCTGGAACTCTTCTGGAAACAAAATGTGACCGAAACTCTCAGTCTGCCTTGGCCAGATTCTCAAGTGGACATCTAAAATGTTTATCGTTTCAACGTGGTACAAAAATCTATCCCACTTGTAAAAAATGCTGTGACCTTTTTTTCGAAATATATTTATCTTACCATACAGAATATGTTCATCAACATATTATTTATAATAAATCAACATATTATAATACATCAACATCCATAAAGATGTCATCCAACACAAAATCTTTTATTGCCCATTAGTTAGCAACAAATCGCAGCAACTTACACTATTTTTAACTAGCAAAGTACTTTGCACTATTCTGTATTTGTTAACTACTTTAAAGTGACATATATACGAATTCATGTGTATTAGGTTAAGAAAAATGTTTACATCCAGATTTTTCAAAAAAAAAAAATTATTAAAATCTTTTTCAACATATAATTTAAACTGTTATACTATTATCTCTCTAAAAAACAGCTATCCTTTAAAACAAATATATAATTTAAGAACTTTTATGCTTTAAATATACTGTGATAAGTGATAATATTCATATTGTCTGCTGTAAATCACACTATTCTACACCATGAGATTATTAAGGAGTCTATGCGAGAATTAACACCCTAATTTTTAAAGGCATACACCCGATAATTTAATTCTATCTCATTTTATTCTCGTAAGAATAAAATTAATATTTGATATAACTATTCATTAATAAAAAATCCCAAACTGAGTTTGTATCATTAAATACAAACTGAGTTTGTATTTAATGATATTTTATTCTTAAAATGAAATTTAAATAGATGTCTTTTATTTAAGTAAATAGAAATTCATAATTTTTTTTTCACATCAGTAAATTTCACATATAAGAAATGTGTATAAACTATTTATTATGTATTAGTTAATAATAAGTTTTATATTATTAAATTAAAAACACAAATTATAAACAAAAATACGAGCAAGCTTTATTTAATAAAATTTGGTAATTATGTATTAATGATTCTCTTATCTACTCAGACGGCAAAATCAGCATGCAATTTTCATTACAATTGAGATGACATTCTCCCATACAACGTTGAGACATTTATACAAAAGGAAATTTAATTAAAGTCACATTGTCTAGTTTTGTATTTAAGCAGCTTGATTAAATTTACGCTTAAATTTAAATATATATTTTGGTTTGTATAAGCAAAGAATTTAATACATTTAATTAACATTTTATTTATACATAAAATTATTTCACATGTGATTAATTAAAATTTATGAGTCTTTCTTTTATTGTTAAGATAAGAAGGATTTATTTCAATTAAAATATAAATTAAGTATAAACCTCAAAATCAGAATACTATAGAAAATTCTATTTTAAAAATTCTAAGTAAATTTTTATCAAATTTCTTTTTCAAACAATGCACATGACTATGAAATTTAACATTATTTATACTAATATATCATTTGAGAATACAAAAATTGTATTCAAATATTAATACTTGCACATTAAACTTAATTTATTCTATTATGATTTGTTTATTTCATCTATTGTAAATGCAATTTGTCCTTTAATGAAATTTATGTTGCTGAAATGTATACGTAAATCATCGGCTTTATGTACAGGCGGCATAATTCTTTGTGGGTATTAATCTCTCAAACCATTTGTAGAAGACATATATTTCTTTTCCAAAAATTTTTCAAATAAAAGGAACTTTCATGTGCCATTTTTAGATTTGAAAATTCAGTTTTGTGAAAATAGTAAGATCTATATTTGTACATAGTCCCTGGGAATAATAAATATATTTAGAAATATTTTGCACTGTTCCTGAGAAATCTAACAAAACATAATTCCTTTCTCTAAGAACAATGTATGTATTTTATCTCAAAGTTGAGAATTTTTGTCTTTTTTATGGTTTTGGTTATGGAATTAATTTTTATAACTCTAAAGTAAAATCCTTTGAAAACAAATTTTCTAAAGACAAAAAAGTGTTTCCTGCCTTTACATGATGGGCACTTATAGCTGCGTTTTCAAGAGCGTTATGTTGGTATTAACTACAGCGTTACTTAAAAGTCACACATTAAATATCTAATTTGTAATTTGTAATATGTAATAAAATAAAAAGAAATTAATATTAAAAAATTTGGATACATTTATTTTGTTTCATTTACAAAAATATGGGACAAGATGCAAATTTGATATTCCAAATCCTAAAAATATGATACTCTTTAGTTTGAAAAGAAAATGTGATGATATTTTAACTAGAAACACATAAACGAAAATCTAGTGAGCTTGTGCGTGTTGGTGAAAGTTTTTTCTTTAAAATAGCAGAAGAAAAAATCCAAAAGTGCTAAAGTTTGCTGATCTGGTGGGCTGTTCAATATTACAACTACAGGGTGATTATAAAAAAACTTTGCCAACATCTGCACTTCTAGCGTCCATTCTATTTAACCGATCAAGATGATACTTCAAATATAGTTCTTTTGAGATATGCGCTCGAGATTCTGTGAATGGCAACACAGTGGCCCTCGCGGTTACAGTTATAGTGACAGAAACTCGAAATTTTCGAATGGCAACGCCTACTTTTTACCATCGCAAAATGTTCAGCACATGCGAAAACCCTAAATAGCGTTGAAACGGTACCGATATGTCCGAAAACCGACGTGTTATACACATACAAACAGTTCTTCAAGGCGCACGGAGGAATAATGCATACGACAGAGACAAGACACTGCTCAATGATGAAAACACATAGGAAAAAAATCTTTATTAATTTCAAACATTTTCCACATGAGTGCCATCACAGGCAATTACGCATTGCATGCGGGAGACGGTGGACAATGTCGCGTGGACAAGACGGTGGACAACATGGCACGAGGGATGTTTCCAATCTCACGCCGTATAGAATCCTTTAAGTCCGACAATGTTTGAGGATTGCACAGATAAACTCTGGATTTGAGATAGCCCCAAAACCAGAAATCCATAGGCGTCAGATCTGGGGATCGCGCAGGCCACGGAAAAGGATAATAGCGTGAGGTGATGCGATCACCAAAATGCTGATCCAGGAGCCTTTTAACTGACCTCGCTATATGTGGAGGTGCGCCATCTTGCATCCAAACAATGTCATTGAGTGCATTCAGCCGACGCAACTCCGGTAAGACATAATTTTTCAGCATGGCTGCATACCGAGGACCCGTTACAGAACATGTTGCAGGGCCAGTCGGGGTCGTTTCCTCAAAGAAGAACGGGCCCAGAACAAATGTAGCTGTAATGCCGCACCACGCAGTCACTTTGGCGTCAAATAATAGTACTGGCGCCACAGCATGAGGATTCGTCTCTCCCCAGTGCACACAATTCTTTGTGTTAATGCTGTCATTTAAGGTGAAATGCGCCTCATCCGTCCATAGTATGCGAAGTGGCCAGTCGTTATCCGCATCATATCGTAACAAAAATGCATTTGCGAAGTCCAGACGTTGTTGTGGGTCACCCGGCTCCAACATCTGGACGCGCTGGAACCGATAGGGAAACATGTGAAGTACCGAGCGCAAGAGCTTGCGGACCGTTGAGTTCGGAATATCCCACACGCACGCTATGCCTCTTGCGGTTTCTGCGTGTCCTGCAGTCACTGTATGGTGCACTTCCATGACAACGTCCTCAGAAACAGTTGGCCGTCCGGAGCGCTGTTTGTCACTGGCTGCAGCCTGTATCTTCGAATTTCCGCACTAAATCACGCAGAGCTTGCAGAGTACATGGGCCGCGTCGTTGTCGATGATTGCGGCGATACACACGCAAGGCTTCCGCAGCGTTCATCCCATTTTGGTAATATAGTTTGATCAATTCACCGCGAATTTTCATAGGAAGACTCATATCGTCGGCATGTGCGAGTTCCCGAATGACGACTTCGCATACCCGCTTGGTATTTTATAGGTTTCCTACGCTGAATATCTGGCGACCGGCGTTCTGTGATTGGTTTCTTGACTCTGTCACATGCAAATTTATTGCGTGCGCCCAGATCGTGTTTTATTGGCCGGTTTTCAGAACTCTTTTTTGTGTTTGCAGAACACGTCCGTTTTTAGACATATCGGTACCGTTTCAACGCTATTTAGGGTTTTCGCATGTGCTGAACATTTTGCGATGGTAAAAAGTAGACGTTGCCATTCGAAAATTTCGAGTTTCTGTCACTATAACTGTAACCGCAAGGGCCACTGTGTTGCCATTCACAGAATCTCGAGCGCATATCTCAAAAGAACTATATTTGAAATATCATCTTGATCGGTTAAATAGAATGGACGCTAGAAGTGCAGATGTTGGCAAAGTTTTTTTATAATCACCCTGTATATCGGGCGATGCGTTCCCAAAATCTTCATCTAGAAAACGTTTTGTGTTGCTTCTATTTATAAGTAAACCAATGTCATGTTAAAACGTGAGTTGAGGTAGTAAAGAATGACTTCTTTAAACTCTGGCACTCTGTTTTTTAACAATTATAAACACATATTTATCTCATCAGTACCCTACCATGTATCCAATTAAACTGTTACTCTAAATGTGACAACAGAAGTTTATGGACAAGCGCACTTTATGCGTCACTAATTCTTCCATGACTGAGTTTTCAAAACCAGAAATGAATATTATGCCGATTCACTCTACCGTTGCGTTAAAATACTGCTTCATCAATCCATAAAATATATAACAAAACATTGTATGTATCATCACTCACATTCTTAGCCTAATTGTACGAACCGGATCGGTGATTATTATTAAGTAGTAGACATTTTCGCTGCGCTATGGCATGATACGAATGCACTCGTTAAGCCTATTATATTCGCCATGCAAGTGCTTCTCAGCTATTTTAAAGTATTCTATTACGTGTATATGCTAAAGCATATGCCAAAACATCTTCCGGAATACAACAGAACCTGATTCCAATGGCCACCCGCTATGAGGACGAATAAGAGTAGTTTCTTTTTTCCTGAGCTGACTCATTTAAATTTTGATAGTTTGTTCATTTGAATGCAAAAAATCTGGAAAGTCATTAGCTTTTACTTCTAATGCATTTCGTTGATATTTGCCATAAATGATAATTATCTTACAACATACGTTTGGAGTATATTTTGCCATTACAATACCCTGTAACTATCCATGTAATCGATTGAGTTTCTCCCTATCATAGTTAACGGTTAAGTATTACATTAAAATATTTTTTGCATGCTGATTAATTTGCACATTTATGCAGAACAGGGCAAACGTCAGAATGTTGAATTGCGTGAAATTTCAATCTTTTGATAACTGACGTTTCCACGACACATTTAAATTATTTTGGAAAACATTTCTAAATGTGCTAGAACTCATGTTTCAATGCTATTTCAAAGACTAAAACTATTTAAAATTTCACAGAAAAATCCAAAGAAAACTTTGAAAATAGAAATCGCTCATTTCAGAATATGATGTAATAAATGCAGTTAATGCAAAAAGTAACAAAATTTTAGAAGTAGCACATTTCTGGAAAATTCAGAAGATTCAGTATGAAAGGTGAAAAAATCGAAAGTAGCGATCAACGATTGAACAGAAAGTTGTATGTGTATTTTATACAGTTAAAGTTTATACTATAAATTCATCAAAGAATTATCCAGATTGATCAAATATCCAATACACTGCTGGCCACCATAAATGCAACATCTGAGGGAAGCATGCAAATAACATGAAATTTAAGCATGCATTCGTGGAAGTGAGATATGCAAATGATTAAAACTTCAGAACAGACGCACATAACCCGAGCCTGCGGCGCCACTTCAAAGCTCTATTTAAGGCTTGGAGAATTCGATGATTCCAAACTCGGCAATTTTTTTAAACGATTAACTATGTTTTATAGAAAACAGCGATCATTTTTGATCAAGTATCTGAGTTCTACTGAGGAAACATAGTGGCCTACAAAGATTGTGAATTATCTTCCAGGGCAAATTATGCACATGACAGCGACGAACCGCTTAGCCACATCATAAACCATACCACAGCACATTCAATCTGTAACGCATCATCCAATGTCTGAAGTTATCATTCGATGCTGTTTACAGCAGAGTGGTCTGGTTCGTAAGATGTCCATTGTTTGGTCTACCCTTGAAGCAGAACCACAGACATCTCGACCACCAATGGCACGATGAAAGAAGGATGTGTATCGTAGAATAAATGAAATTGTCTTTACTGACGAGTCACGCTTCTGTCTGTAACATCACGATGATCGCATTCTAATCTGGAGACAGGATGCTTAACAGCTGATTTATACTCCACCAGACTTGTTCTGCATTTGATATTATGGTATGAAGTGGTATTAGATATCCCTTTAGCACTTCTCTAGTATTCATTGTCGGTACTTTAAACAGCCAGCGATATATCTCCGAGATTTTGGAGCCAGTTGTCCTTCCTTACCTTCAGAGCTTAACCACAGTCATATTACCACAAGATAATGCATGAACACACGTGTCATGCATTGTCCAAGAGTTTTCCGTCTATAGCCAGATTGAATAGCTTCTCTGGACGATTTGCTCTCCAGATCTTTCACCGATAGAAAACATGTGGTACATGGTTTCTCAATGATTGACCCAAATTACATCCCCAACTGCCACATCAAGTCAAATTTTTCGACGTGTGGAAGCTGTTTGGTCTGTTGTACCCCAAAAATACATTTAAAATCTCTTTGAATCAATGCCGAGACGTAAGGGAACGGTGATCTCCAACAATGGCGGCTACTCTGGCTACTGATTTTGGCTTGAACCACACTTCACAGAAGTCTTTAAATTTAATCATTTCATAGTTGGTCAACTCATTATCTACAAAATAAATTGTGTTGTAATATGTCTTGCCTTTCTTGGTGTTGAAATTTCGGTGGCCAGCTGTGTACAACGAGCTTATTCAAAAAACTTTTATTATTGGGTATCTTTTCAAACTTGTGTTTGCGTTGATTTCAGCTAATTATCTGTAGATACGAGTTGTCAAATTTAACAACTAAAATCTTGAGAAATGTAGTTTTTTGTATAAATAATGGGAATTAATTTAGAACTATGGACAATAGCTTTTGTAACAGTTAACTAAAATCTCCGTGAAAAATTTTTTGTAAAACGATGCATAATATTCGTGATGAATTTTGAGTTTATGGAATAGTAACACATATGATCAAAAATTCGAGCCCTAGGGTCCACCGTTCAATCAACATTCATTATTGAACCAGCTGATAGTAATATAGGTACACTAATATGTAAAATGTATTAAATATCTAAAAAGAAAATATTCTTACAGAGTGAAATGCCATATCAGAAACTGATTGATCATAAAGGTGACAAAACTTCCATGTTTCGACCTCATATGTCGTTTAAGATTATATCATAACATATTTAGCTTTGTAGCTATTGAAGCACATCGTATATGGTTGGAATTTTTTCTCTCCTAAGCGTCGTGCTTTCCAGGGATTTTTCTCCAGAATAATATAATTTGTAACAATTCCCTTAAAGAATCCAGAAAAATTTCTTAATTTGAAACCTCGCTTGTTTTTTCGCTCGCTTGTTTTTTGTTATGGAAAAATTTCGTAAACAGAGTTTTTTGTAAGATTTGTTTGGGAAAATCTAAATTTTTGAAATATAATCACAAGAACAGGGTAAGCATAGAAAAAATTAGATTTTACAATTTTTGAAAAATTAAATTTTTAAATCTAAAAATAACGTTATATGAATTTTTCCGTTATTTGAAATATTTTGCAATAGAAGTTATATCTCCAATAAATAGTTTAAGAGATAAACGCTCAAAAGAAAGCACCCTGTGTGTATATATATATATACATATATATATATATATATATATATATATATATATATATATATATATATATATATATATATATATATATATATATATATATATATATAGATAGATAGATAGATAGATAGATAGATAGATAGATAGATAGATAGATAGATAGATTGTACTTTTTTATAAAATTAATAATCAAATATTAGATGGAGAATAATAATATATTTATAAAATTTTATCCTCATGTTTAATTTTATCCCTAAAATTGTGTATAGGAGGGTTTGATTTATTTAAATTATACTAATATATATTTTTATCTTTAGTATTCCTTATTTATTATTTAATTTAAATTTTAAAATTTGTTTAGTTATCAAGTGAAAAGTGCTATAGCGATTTGATTAAATTATAATTCAAGAAATCAGCTGTAGTACCACTGTTAAATAAATATTTGAACTCCCCTACAAATAAGAAGACTGAGCATTCATTAAAATATGTATTTCAGATTCATAATAAATAATTTGCTTGTGCAATTTAAATCATATTTGAAACTACGTGCGTATTTACAAATGTAGGCAATTTACTTAAACTTTCTGATCTCAGTTTGTTTGTTGAGGTAAAATAAGCCGTATACTTTCTTGATTTAGAACTTTCTTTTATCTAAGATTGCAATTTTAATTTCAAATTTTCATTTTCTTTTTCGTATAAAATTTAATGTTTTAATTCATTTAGTTTACAGATATAACTAAGTAAATCTAGTCTTTTTTTAATAATAGGACCAACCATTTTGGGGGCAAATGACACACACAAATGAAAATAATTTACTTTTATAATTTATTTATATATTTGCCGCTCTAGTTTCCCTTTCTTAATACCTGATGTATCTAACGAAAAACTGTGGGATCTTTCTTTCAAGTATGATTTTAAACCACTAAAATTATCCATGTAAACCCATCGAACGTTCAACCCACAGGAGGCCAGTACTCTACCCTTTTACCACTACCCCCTAGACATATATTTTAATTATAGTTCAATATTGAATTTTTTGTTAACATATACATGCATTTATATATATATATATATATATATATATATATATATATATATATATATATATATATATATATATATATATATATATATATATATATATATATATATATATAATATATATATATATATATATATATATATATATATATATATATATATATATATATATATATATATATATATATATATATATATATATATATATATATATATATATATATATATATATATATATATAATATATATATATATATATATATATATATATATATATATATATATATATATATATATATATATATATATATATATATATATATATATATATATATATATATATATATATATATATATATATATATATATATATATATATATATATATATATTATTATTTATATTATATATAGTTCCTATTGTTCATATAGTTCAATATTGAACTTTAGCATATAGCACATATAGTTCAATATTGAATTTTTTGTTAACATATACATGCATTTAAAGGAATACATGTAGATTTCTGGTATTTTTTTTCCATAAAACTGGGACTTAAACCTCGGTGAATGAAAGTTTTTTGTGGTAAGCAGTACTTGTGGATGTCCAAAAAAGCATAATATTTCTTTGATTTCTTTCATTAATAATTCATAACGTTTCATAAATATATGTGACATAATAAAATTTAACAAAATGCTATTTCTATGAATATTTTAAGATCAAATGTATTATATTTAGGTTTTAATTTCAAAAATGATTTATTTAAATTTCATTATGATATGCAACGAAACGTCAACCTAACTAAATGAATGTTAAAAATGATACCCATCAACTATATTTTATATTTTTGTATCTATCTTTGTATTGAAATTTCTCTGTAGAAATCTAAAATTAGATTATCAACTATGAAATTTAAAGTATAAAGATGAGATTCAAAATTAATGTGTATTAAGTTTTGAATAACGATAGCATTTCCTCCATTGTTCAATTTTTTAAACCATGTCATCACGCTTTAAGAAATTCAAAAACACGAATATGAAAACAACTAATAAGTCGTCAGCGTTAACATTTTCTACTTGTATTTCATTCTTTAATTTATGCATTTCCTTCTATACACTTTTTAATAAACTTCTGTAACGACTGTAAAATTCCTTAGGTCTTTTTCTTAAAAGTAAAGACTTAAAACAAGAAGATAAATTGTTATTTAAAATTACTTAATGCACTTTCTTAATATTATTATCTTATCCCACTTATTCATGTTGTGATCTTTCTACATTATTAGATTTCGAAGAAGATCCTGCGAAAAATATTCAGAGAAACTTTTCAAAAATATTAGTCACAAAATATTTTTTTTAATTTTAGGGTTTATTTTTATATTCATTTTGTTAAAAAAGTGCAAAAAAATCATATAAAAAATTAAAGATAATCACAGAAATATATGTATCATAGCACTATTGCATTAGATCAAATTTTATTTTTATTTAGCAATGCTAATATTTTATGTCATATTCTGTTTCTAAAAAAGTAGATTCATTAAGTTAACAAGAATATTATTTAGTATAAGTTTAATTTAATGTTTCCATTTAAATAAGAGAATGTTGATGTACTAAGATATATACATAAAACAGTAATTATTTATAAAGTAAATTATTTGATATAGTATAAGTGATTGGTTATCAGCAAAACGCAACGTGACATTTTTGTTTTGTTACCACTAGAGAATAATTTTAGCAGATTTTGGACTGTGTAGCGGGTATAATTACAGCTATTTTCCCTGTTTAAGTGGGTAGATGGCGCTAGGCGCAACTAGTGAATTTCCCAGAAAGACACTTAAGATCATTTAAGATATTGAAGATTTTTTGTTCGTTGCTTCTTTGTGTGTCTGTTTTCTGATACTATATGTAATGTGCCGTTATTGTTATATATTGTGATGTGGAATTTTAATAATATTATGTTCCTGAAACATGTTCCTGAAAGACATATCTTCCTGAACATATGTCCCTGAAAGCTTTGTTATTCCTATTTATAGCTATATTTGGAATCAGGTGTTTATATAATGGCTCCTATAACGTCAAAAATATGATCATCAAATAATCGACTCGCCAGAAGTCTAAAAGAAAAAGTGTCATCCTGACATGTGATGCATATTTTTTTAATAAGAATGCATGATTTGTTTGAAAAGATCAGCTCAAGTCTGAATGTGCTTACGTGTCGCCCTGATGCTTGCCGAGAAATTATTCTTATTCAATAAATGATTCACCCAAGAATCGTCTTGTTCTACAGCTACAATATGTGTTAAAGTGCTATCATTTAGTGTGTGTGAAGTGCCGCTAAATTTTCTATTTGTTTTCTTTTATTGATTGATCTTTTGCTAAATGCATGCGTGGTAAATTTTGTACATTATATTTCGTATTGCCTGAATATAAAGATAATAAATATTTTTATTAAAGTATTTAATTTAATCCTACGTGAACTATTGGCTTAAGACAAAAGCTGGACATAATATGGAATCAAATATGAAAGTATTTGTAAACGTGTGGATTAAAACATGCTGAGTATTGCAAATGTGTGATAGAAGTTGATATATTTCAATATTTAAATAGCATGGATTATTGCAAGTGTTTTTTAAGATGAAATTGATATCCTCGTATTTTTTCGTTAATATTTACAAATATATGTAAGAATGAGCGGGAGCACGTGTGTGTGAAATTATGTGTAGTAACAGAAAAAAATTACCATAAAGAAAATTTTATAAGACTTTTTCTCTATCCCCATTATGTCTTCTTTTAGGAAATTCAAAATGAATTTTCGAATTCTGTAATACTTCACATATTTCCATAAAATTAAGATCATGTTCTCATTTTTAAATAATACTATTAAATGAAAACATTTTTATATTGTTTGAATTACAAAGATTTCCTCAGAAGTGCAAATCAAGATAAATTCTAATTTACTGAAAGTTCTCCTAATTCCTTTTCCAACTTTTTGAAATAAAATTAAAATGTTTTAGTTTTAAAATGCTTATAACCCAACAACTGGCTACGACTTATACTATATTTTAAATTGAATCTGCTCTGCTTAAAATGGCACTTTTTAAACTTAAAAGTACATCTCATGAAATTAAGAGAAACGTTTGCTTCAGATGATAACTAAGTTTCTTAAATAAATTACATTTTCTTAAGTACTCATAATTTTCAATAAAAATGTGAAAGATCTGGAAAGTACTAAGAGATGATAATGAGTCCTTATATAAAAGGCGAAAGTTAATTCAACTTAAATATTTTGCATATTTTTGCCTCAAAGACTACAAATCGTCATATAAAAATTGTCAGTTTTCTCTTTTGTTATCTTCGCTTTGTTCTCCATATAATATATTTCTTCAATTAGAGCAATTTAAATAATACAGTGGCTTATCATAAGACATAAGAAACGAATAATTTTCATTTTTACAATGCTTGTAGTAAAATATTTATTGAGTAACACATCATTCCTTAGCGTAATTTAGTATATTAAAAAAGGAAAGTTAAATACATAAAATAATGCAATTTTAATAGACATTACAAAAATCATGGCATTTTCAAAATATAAATTGAAACAAATTTTAACACTTTTAGTGAAAATGTGTGTGATTATGTTTATCAGTTTTATAAAGTTAACACTTTGTAAAGAAAATTAACAAAAGTTATCATTAAGTTAATTATTTTCATTAGGAATAATCACTTTTAAGTATAAATTCTATAAACAAAAATTATTATAAGAGAAATATAAGATTGTGATTTAATTTTATTGCAGCATCATTTTATAATGAGTTAAATGCAATACGATTTTCTAACAACGGTAAAAAATATCTAATGAGACTTAATAACAAAATTTTTCTTACTAAACTTAAATATATGCATAATATAACTCTCGAAATAAAATTCGAATTCATGAAAAGGCTTATTAATAGGTTTAAATGTGAATACAATTCAGATGTGAAATCGTTTTCAATATGAAGACAGGACATAAACGAAGAAATTGTATCCAACTTGCAAAATTGTTGAATAACGTTTATTCAACAACAGTTTCCATAATACCATTAATATGACGGAATATTAATTTTTTGGCTCCATCTTGAATATGTAGTTCGAGAATACGTAATATTTTCCATTTATAGCTGTAGAAAAATCCTATTTTAGATGATCACGAGAAAAGTTTCTCTGGATGTAAATAAATACTTTGTTAGATGGAATCAGCACATACTCTTACTATGAATAACCAAAGTATTTTAATAACTTCGATTATTCTTAGTAACTGTTTTGATAATTAATAAGATTCAGCATAACTGCTGGGATTATTTAAATAGTCAGAAACCATTTTCATTCTTAGGTAAATCAAATAAAGAAAAATAGTTGTAAAACTACTATAAATAATAATGATATAAGAGAAAAACCTAAAAAATTGCAAATGAATTTCTCTTAAAACTTCATTTATATTTTTTTATTTTATTTCAATTGTTTATATCTTTATTTAAGTTAATGTCGTTATTTTAGAAAAATGTGCTGAATGACAATGTTAAAAACAAAATCAGTAACATTAATTTCAAGTTCACTCAAGCAATTATTTCTTAGGTTTTATAATACAATAAAATATCTTGTGAATTCTATTTGGCATTTTATGTTCAAGAAAATGTATAGTTATTAACTTTTTATTTCTTATCGTTTTTATAATTCATATATTCTGTGGAAATAACAGCGCATATAATTCAGATATCAGTTTAGTCATCTTAACTATGAAAAATGTATTTCTTCCTTGCTAGAAATGAAAAATGCAGAAATTTCTTCACTGGCTCGATATTTTAGTAATTATTCTAGAATTCCGCGCAACACTTCCACGATAACAATCTCATTCAGTTCCAGTTGAGATATCATTATGATTTTTGAGAAAATTTTTTTAAAGTTTTCCTTTATGTTTAAATTAAATAAGAAATATTTTGCATAACCACGTCATTTCCTATATAATAAGAAAAACATTATATTTACATAATTTCCTTAAAACAATCCTCCAAAAAGTTCGTAAAATTAATTAAGTTTAAAATTAAAATTTGTAGAATTAATGAAGTTTAATATTTTAAACTATTATAGGCAGAAAGCTCTTAATAAAATTTAAGATATTGTTTCATTTTGTATCATTTGTTTAAAATCATTTCATTCAATCTAAAAATTCATTTTTTCATTAAAAATAGATATATATTCCAAACATGCAATTAAAACAGAAAAATCACCTTAATATTCTGTTTTTCCCTGAAGTTTTGTCTAGAATTGACTTGGTACAGGTGGAAGGAGCAATGGGAAGCTTATGTAACAATGTTGGGCTCTTGGGTAATTTAAAATGAAAAATATTTATAAATTTGAAATTTCTATTACATTGCTAATTTAAACAATAATTAATGTTTATTTATACGCCTTGTAAAGTCATTTCTGTTGGAACGAAATTAATACGAAAGTTATAAACCATTCTCCGTTCCAAAAATCCTCGCGCTTAAGGAACGAAGGTAAATTAGCTCTTATTCTTCTTTTAAATATGTTCCATATGCATAACAGCAGTATGCAGAAACTAATTACTTGTGGCGATAAATCCATATTTTTTCTACATTATCATAGTTTAGTTCTCTAAAGTTAGCTATATTTTTACTGTTTTCCTTATTCTTGCAAAAATTGTTTTTTCTCATTGCAGCATATGTGTTAAGGTTTTCTCAATATGCTTTTGATAGAAAATACATCGAAACATGCATTAGGGAAGTCTTGATTCCAGAATCTAATAAAGTAATAATTAAAAAGAATTTTCAAACATTTCTCACTTCAATTCTTTTTAGTAGATTTTTTCGGACTATGATTAGTTAATAGAAATTCCCGAACAAGTAAGTATAATTTTCTCGGATTAGAACCATTTTTTTCGAAAGCTATGTATACATTTTTTATTTGAAGCTATAAAAAACTAGTTTAGAAATGTATATTAAATATAACTTTTTAGAATTTATTAATTGAGTTAATTACTGCTTCTCATATTTGGCTTAGTAATATTTTATTCATAACTGAAATTTTCAAAACACCAATATGATGCCAGAAGAAAAGGCTATATATTTAACGAAAATGTATCGAATTATATTTGGAAGAATTTTAAGTTAAATTTAATTTCTTTTCATAAGATTTCAAGGAAAATTAACGTATATTTTCTAAATTACTCTCTCACGCTAAGGAAATATACATGATATTAATAACTTCAGAGAATACAATTTATAAATGATACAATACGTATAATGATAAAAAAGATAATAGACAAGATATTGCTGAAAGAGTGACACATTATTATTTTCCAATATAAAACATTTTCATATTTTTTAATGATGAAATACTATGATTGTTATTCCTCTAATCGTTAAATTAGCTAGTAAAAAGCAATTTTTGGAAATTGAAAATGTGGATATATTTTATATTATTCATGTAAAAGAAGAAAAATAACATACTTAAATCATATTAAAGTATTATTAAAAATGATATATACTTCAATAATAGGAAAGTAAATATAATATTCTTATACCTATTGTACAGTGTGTTGGAAGTTTTTCTTATTTTATGAAATATTCAATAAAATGTAAAGCATTGTGCTTGTCTTTGAATTAACTTATAAAGAATTTAATTATTAAGTCCATAAATTACAATTTTATGTTTAATACATAGAAATTCAGCAAATGTTTCAGTGTTTAAAATAAGACTCATTTTTCTATCAATAATATATTTTTTCTGGAACAATAATGTTATAGAAATGTATATGCAGGAAAAAGGAAATTTTCATCTAATGGTGACTTTCAACTTATCAAATGTGAACGTTCACAACACCAGATGTGTAATTTCTACTAACCCCATACCTAGCATGGGCTTGTAAACCTTTTGTTCCAGATGAGACAAAACTCATACCTCTACAATTGGTAATTATGAAACTATATAGTTAAAAGATTTTTGTATTGATAATAATATTCAATAATACGGCATCATTGGTAAATATCATAAACAACATTTAATAATCAAACTCAAGCAGAAGAAAAACATCTCCTATCGTGCAAGAATTTTTTAATTTTCTAAATAATTCTGCGAAAGTCCTAAGAATGATTTTTGTTGCTGTAAATGAGAGTGGAGTTTGGTGGCACGGATACAATTTCAAGCTCTAAAGATTTTTTAAGGAAGATGGCACTGTCAATTATATTAAAAAATATGTCGCTTGAGATTTGCGGGCCTGTCGAATGAACCCCTCGTCTTTGACGTCAAGAATTTTTAATTATAGCCCCATTGCAAACAGATCTAGGGGTCGGCCCAAACTTTGAAGAAACTGATTGTGTAGTGGAGGACTTTAAAGTGCTGAAAGTGACAAATTGGAGAACTGTCGCCTCCCTGAGAACACAATGGAGGAGTGTTCTGAGGAAAGCCTTGGGCCACTCCAGGCTGTCGTGCTGAAGAAGAGAAGAAGAAATAATTCTGCGATTTATAGTTGCATGTTATTTTTTAAGCATTTTGAAAATATAAAAAATTGCAATGTAAACTTTATTTCCTTAGTTAATAAAACGTGTTATAACAAATTATTATTTTCCTGATTTTTAAACGGTCACACTAAAAATTCTTTTTATTTCACATAATAGTCTGTCAACTTTTCATACAGATAATAAGTTATTTCCTTCAATCATAAAATTATAAATTTTCTGTTATCCTAAATGCAGTAGCTATGTACAGTTTATCTACAAAGAAGTCAATTACCTAAATGTTCAGTGGTTTTGAAATATTACATTGACATTCTTTGCAAAGACATGTAATGTTTACCTATTGTTATACCAATAAAATTTCGAAATAACGCTTACAAATTTTCCACTCTGATATTACAACTTTGTAACACAACCATTTCTCGAAAAAATATCATGCCATTATTAACTGAGATTGATAAAAATTATATTTATGGTTTGACGTTTCAGAATTGTTTTATACCTTTGCTGTACAATGAAATATATAAAAGTAAAAAAGTATAATGACATAAAAAATGAAAAAAACATTTTAAAAATTTTTAAGGATTTTATAGAAACGTTAGAAAATTATTATAGTATGTTTTTCTGTTGATACCTAATTTGATTTCCGTCTTCAGTATTACAGTGTTTGAGTCATTCTTTTAAATATTGTGTCTGATCATACGAAATTTTATTGATCTGTTAGCAGCAATATAAATCATTGAATTATAATATTGATTATTTCTTCAGTTTTAACATCTGAAAACATTTTAGAAGAAAAATAGCTGAAGAATATTTGTGGTACATAAATCTCAGAATAAAATTATGAGACATTATTTGGAATAAAATTTCAAGCTATTTTGTAAAAGCAGAGAACATAATAATTTGAATGTATTTTTTCAACTATTTATAAATCCAAACAATGTGTGTTTCATATAAATTTCACTTAATATTGTTGAGTATTTCGGTTAAACAGGTTTCAATTACCTGAAAAATATTTTCCATTTAACATAATGATTGAAAAAAAAACCAATAACTAAATTAAATATTCGAAAGTATTTTTCAAATTGCATTACTAGACATGCATTATTCAATGAATAAATTTTTTGTTTCGAATTTTTAATTCATTATTTTTTTGAGTTGGAAATGAAGTCAGTTGGTTAGTGCCGTTTATCATAGCTGTCAACTATTTCTGCTAATTTATTGTGTATTTTAGCATTTTTCTTTGTATAGATAAAATGTTTTTCTAAGTTATTACCTGTGAAATATATAAAACTTCCTTTATTTTATTTGCAGAGCAAAGTTATGAGACATTATTTGGGATACAATTTCAAGCAATTTTGTAAAAGCAGAGAACATACTAATTTGCCTGTATTTTTTCAACTATTTAAATCCAAATAATGTCTTTCATACAAATATCACTTAATATTATAGATTATTTAGGATAACAAGTTTCAATGACCTGAAAAATATTTTCAATCAACATAATAATTGAAAAAATAACAACTAAATAAAATATTAGAAAGTATTTTTCAAGATGCATTATTAGGCATGCATTATTTAATCAATAAATTATTTGTTTCGAATTTTTAACTCATGTATTTTTTGGGTTGGAAATATAGTCAGTTGGTCAGTGCATCTTATCATTGCTATCAACTATTTCTGAAATTTATTGTTTATTTTAGCATTTCTCTTTGTATATATAAATTGTTTTTCTAAGTAATTACCTGTGAAATTAAGTTTATTTCTTGTACGGAACGTGATTCTGTTATCCAAGCTATTATCACTATTGTTTGGTGGGAGAGTGTCAGTTCTTATCTTTTTAATTTTTTTCTAGTACCCAGCTATAATGAAACATCCTGTAGACTGGTTTGTTTGGTTATTTATCAATTTATTTTAGTTAAACATTTATTGTCTTCCTTAATTTAATCTTTAATTAACTAATTGCAATTAAGTTTAACTGGAAGAACTGTTTTATTTCCAGTGTTTTCCTATTTCTATTATTACTTTATTATTATTACAATTTTTGCATTGTTAACATATTTATATTTATTGTATTTCAATAAATATTATTTGGTACACTATTTTATTCTAATATATAGTTCTTAATATACCTTTTTTTCTTATTCCTGAATACATCTTTCTATTCTTTTGTAATTTGTTATTTAAATTGATTGATTTAATAAATTTGAGCTAGTGAAACAATTAATGTTGGCCAGTTTTCAAATGTAAAATTAAGCCTTTAGGGATTTTAAAATCTATAATTTTAACAGAAAAACTAAGTCATTCTTTATTTCTATTTTTTAAATTAAAACTATACAATTTTTTATTATTGCTTTCACTCAAAATGGCAGCACATTCAAATTGAATATAAAAACAAAGGATTTTTATCCTTTTGGCATATATATTTGCTTCTAAATAATTAGAATTCACATCCTCTCGGGATTATCGAAACACGAAGAACTTTTAAGATTTAAAGTTTATCTGTTTGCAAGCCTTTAGCTTTTAATTTAAAAATTATATGTTTTTATTTCTTACATTAAACTCTAATTAATAGGATTTATTTTTATCTACTAATATTGTTTATAAAAACATGTCATTTTATTTCATTTAATCTAGCAATTGTTAATCTTGCCCCCCGTCATGTCTATTGGTCAACCTCGTCTGACTGCGGATGAGGAAATCCTGGGCTCAAATCCTGATTCAGGCATAGATATACTTTTGTTCTCTCTCTCTCTCTCTTTCTGTCCTGCCTTCGCCCTTCCTTTCTATGGATGAGTTGTGAATGGTTACCTATCCTATACGGTTGTGAACGGGTACCGATCACATGCGTGTACTGAGGAAGTCGGACTCCACACCAAATTACGGTTCAATTGGAAAAGTGGAGCAGAACTTCCCATACCACCAACCTAAATGGCACAAAACAGCAACAACTTTTGTTAATCTTGTTTATTTTCAATTTAATCTAATTTATTCTTTCTTGAAATACTAATAAGCATTTTATGTAGTATCCTCACGTCATTTAATAACTTTCATAAATGTCATGGTATTTGAATATAATTTATTAATATTTTTTGATTATAATAGAAATTTTTCATAGAAATTTTGTAGAAAGTTCTACATTTATCTCAATCTTTCCAACATTTTACAAAAGATGTACCGGTCTTATAAAACAGTTCTATAAATAATGCAATGAGCTTTCTTGAAAGGTTTAATGAAATATTTACCTTATAATTATACATTAGATAATAAATTTAATTCATTTGTTTCAAACACATTTTAAAGCTATTTATAGTGTGGTTTTATATTTTTCTCTTTCATATATATGTTTTTAATTTGAAAATTCAGATAAGTATTTATAAAAAATTTCTTCTTTTTTCTAATTAAATTTAAATATAAATGAATATCTATATGATGGTTTGCACAAGAATTTTACACTTTGTATTGGTAAGTTCCAGGAGAAACTGCTTATAATATTTAAAATATATGTTTATTTAGTTTTCTGGAAGAAAGAACTGAATATAACATTAAGAAGAAATTCTATCAAATGCTAATATTATATATTTTAAAATTAATTGATATAAGTTTAAATAATATTCTAAAATTCAATTAATAATTTTGGAAGAATATTGTATTTTTTAATGTTCTAAAATCATTGTAATTTTCTACTCTTCAAAAAATAAATGATTCTATTAACAACGTTTTTTGATGTCTGTAAATACTTAACTTTGAAACACATTTTTTCATTTATTATGCTAAAATCCCTTAATAGATTGAAAGTTTTACTGAGTATTTAACAGTTGAGTGAATGGAAATTTCATAATATATGATTATAATTAGTAAACTCAAATACGAATTTCATTATAATATAACATATCTGTGCAAACTTTTAAATTTTAAAATAGGGCACATTTTCAACACAGCCATAAAAGGAAAATATTCATCTCACCTTTACCTTAGAATAAATTATTTTTGATGCAAAATGTTACATAAAAAAGAGGCCTTGGTTAAATAGTTATGAATTACATATTTTTTCATTAGATATAAATTGTAAGAAAAAATAAAGAGTGTTGCATTTGGTAATAAAAAAAATCATGCATTGAATACATTTATACAGCTTTATATTTATTTTTCAAAAGACCTATGCAAATCTTATTTTGATGCCTTAGAGTGTTGATAAATGTATTTTATTTAATATTTTTGAAAAATTAAAAATGAAACATTCTATTTTATAACTTACAGGTTAATATTAATTATGTGTTATCCATTATGTTGCAAAAAATTCATGAGTTACGATACTTAATAATTAATGATTGCCAAATACAAGTGATTATAATAAAAAATTTTAATTCAAAAATTAATATTTCTATTAATAACATTTTCTGGTTAGAAATGCCTTACGTTTTATTTTAATTATTTTCTCTTGAATGTTTCCACGGTATTTATTAAAATTTCTCATTTTTCACAAATATTAATGTAACAGAAAAATCGAACGTTGTTTAACAACACACATAATATTTATTTTAAAACTGATATAAAAGTACAGAATTATGCTTATTATTGAATTTGGTTACATATTTGCACCTAAGGCAATTTTTGTTACATTATTTAAAAAAATGTAATTTTTGAATAAAATTCGCTCAGTCTCTTTTAACAAATTGATTAAAATGTAATTTATGAGATTTATCTCCCATATTAAAGAAATAATTTAGCTGTCAATTTGTGCTTGAAGCCCAAAATATATGATTTATATGCTTAATAAGATTTTTCTTGAGATTATATTTTACAAAGAACTTCTTTAGATTAAAACGAAATATTTCGAAAATCGTATCTGATGGTTGAATGAAAAAAATGTATATTAACTGGTTATAAGCATCAGTACTTTGAGTAGAAATTCTAAAATTAATATTATACTTATAGAAAATGACATAAAATTTTAAATAATAGTGAATTAATAGTCATTTTTTAACAAAATTAATAATAATTTGATATTTAATTAAGAAAGCACCAATTAAGAATGCAGTATTTCGATTCAACTTTTTTGGTAGAACATCCTATATTTCTTTTATTAATTTATACCAATAATTAGCAAACTTATTAATCTTATGTTTTAAATATTAAATATTTTAAACACTTAACGCTTGCACACACAATAGGAGGATTAATTATTTCATGTATCTTTAATATATTACTGCAAATGTTCACGTAGAAATTTATAAGTTTCCCTTTGTTCAATATTCACAATGAGTATTATTTTTAAATTAAATTTATGTTTCATATTCATTTAAGCATTCATGTGTGTAAATAAATCGTATAAATATGTAAGTTATAATAAACTGAAAACAATTAATTGTATTTTCAATTTTAATATTATATAATAATCAAATGTATAGTTTGTCTTTATTTTATAAAATATTACCAAATAAACTCTACTTAATGATTATATTTTTTATTTTTTAATATTCCATATGTTGATAAAATATTTTACAGAAAAAACAAGGAATTTTCAGTCTGTAGCTTATATCTGAGATGTGAAGAAATCAGTTTGCTCTGCATAAATTGAAATGCATCTTTGTTGGATGTTTTTCTTTTAAGATAAACTTAATTATCAATTAATAATTACATAAATTTTTAAATGTTGTTATTTATTTTAAGAATTACCCTGTCCATAAGAAATATAACAAAAACGAAATTTGGATTTAATCTTAAAATTATTCTTTCACATTGAAATAGTTTAAGGAAGATTACACACGTCAAAAATTCTTCTTGGCATTTGATCTTTTACATTCAAATTTTACATTTGAAATAGTAAATGAGGTTTGGTAAAGGAGTTTTTAGTTCTCTGTTAATGAAATAAGGTTAAACTTTGATTAATAATATGTAAATGCATCTTGTAGTAACATCTAAATTATAATACATTAAAAATAATATAAAAATTATTTAAATGTAAATATGTTGTAAAAATCAAATTAAAAATATTTTTTCAAATACTTGAACGATTTTATTTAAATGTAAAATTTTCTGCAAAGATTAACTTATGGTAAATATATTTCTAAGCAACTTATTTATTAATGAATATTTCATGAAAAACATTTTCTTATACTTCCCCGTCTACCTTCAGCCCCCATTTAAAAATGTGAAGAAACCATTTTACTCTGCGTAAATTGGAGCACATCTTCATTGAAGTTTTCTTGAGTTTAATACTTAATCATTGGGTTAGAATTTCCCCATAATATTTTCTTTTAATGATATCATTCATCATAAAAAACTGACAATAGTGGAATATTTCCATGCGTAAGAATCAGACTGAAATACTCTAAATTATTCTTCTACTTCAGAATCATTCGGAAAGTTTACTTGGAAAAACACATCATTTTTGCATAGCAGGAAAGAATTTATGCATGAATTCCTGAAATATAAGTGCATTTTATAGTAAATCAATGACTAAATTATGACTTTAAATTCTTGAAAACATTGCAATTCTTGAAATATATTTTTTCTAATTCTTAAAAATATTTTTTAAATAAATTATTTGTTAATTTTATAAATAAATATATTTTTTCTAAATCATAAAAATTATGCTGTTTTTAAGGAACTTCGTTTAAAATATGTTATTTAAAGCAAAAGCAAAAACAATTATTGAAGCTTATCAGTTTATTAATAAAATATACTTATTTTTAATTTTAAATATACTTTTTAACTTTAAACAAATGTTGGGTTAATAAGATGATCTTTTTTTGATAATAAGATAATTTGTAAATAATAAGGATGAATCGTGATTTAATTCTTCGTACATTAGTTCAGAATAATAATCAGTAGAATTGTATTTGTATTTTACTTTAATTATATGGATGATGCAGTAATTTACTCTTACAATATATCTTTAATTCTATTAACACAATTTCTAGATTGAGAAACAAGATTTTAGTTGATACAATATATTTGAACTTTCATACTTTATCACCTTAAAAGCAAAATAAAAATTATTGCTGTAGTGATCAAAGATGCATACGTTAAATAATTCAATTCATTCTTATAATTTTCTTAGTCATTTCTTGTTCACTATAATTTATAACAAACACAAAATTTTATCACTACACTTTCGGAATACTTTTTTCTATATTATACATTAAATACACGTTTTGATGCCTCTTAAAATATATGCCAATTATCTTACTTTGGTATGGTTTTCTTGTAAAAAATCACTCATCTTCATGTAACTCGAGGAACTTCTTAAAAATAGCTAGAATGAAAACAAATTCTTAAAGACCTTTGTATTGAATAATAAATTCAGTTTGTCTGTTTTTTATAAATTTCCTATAAATTTCATTGTGAGGCATGTTTCAGTGATACTGATCTGATTTAATAAATTTAGATGCTAGTTAAACATTTCAGTAGATATTCACAGCTCGAACACAAATTTACCTGTTTGCTAAATCTCAAAGATAATATGAAGATTTGAAGACTAGAATTTGGAAATGTTTGTCAATAGCTTCATATACACTACTAGCAACCTTAAATTCAACACCAAAAAGAAAGCATGCAAATAACATGAAATTTACAACATACAATTGTGGAGGTAAGATATGCAAGTGATTAGAATTTTTGCGCAGACTCACATTACACGTGTCTGTGGTGCCATTTCGAAGTGGCATTTAAGCCTCGGAGATTTCGACGATTTCAAGAGCAACAATTGTGTATCTTGTGTCTTTTTTTAAATGATCAATTATGTCACGCAGAAAACATCGATCATTTTTTAATCAAGTATCTAAGTTTGACAGAGGAAGGATAATGACCCAGCGAGATTGTGGATTATTTTTCAGGGAAATCGGTAGTACGAAGCCAAACAAATCTCTGCGGATATGTGATTTTTGGATGCAGGGAGGTACGACGGACCAACATGTTCAATTGCATCCACCTCAGTGCACCACTTCACGTGATGACTAGCAAATTATGCTCATGGTAGTAACGGATCGTTCAGTCACATCATGAATCATAGCACAGCATATTCTACATTTGATATTATGGTATGATGTGGTATTGGATATTACTCTCGCATTCCTCTAGTTTTCATTGACGGTAGTTTAAACAGCCAGCACTATATCTCCGAGGTGTTAGAGCCAATTGTCCCTCCTTACTTTCAGGGCTTACCCACAGCCACATTTCAATAGGTTAATGCACGAACACACGTAGCACGCATTGTGCAAAGGTTCTTCGTCAATCGCCAGATTGAATTGCTTCCTTGGCCAGCTCACTCTCCTGATCTTTCGCCGATAGGAAACATGTGGTCCATGGTTGCTGAACGATTGACCCAGATTGCATCCCCAGCTCCCACACCTGGTTAACTTTTTCAACGATTAGAAGCTTATTTGTCTCTTGTACTCCAAGAACACATCCAAAGTCTCTTTGAATCAATGCCGAGGCGTGTGGCAGTGGTGATTTTCAACAGTGGTGGCTATTCTGGCTACTTGTTTTGGCAGAAATCCCACTTCATAGCAGTATATCAATTTAATTATTTGATACTTGGTCAACATGTTATCTACTAAATACATTTTGTTGTGATATCTCTTGTCTTTCTTGGTGTTGTAAGTTGGGTGGCCAGCGGAGTATTATAAACAAATTTGCAATTAAAATTATAAACATCAGATATCATCCCTTAATTAATAAGCAATATTTATATATTAAATTTATTTACATATACCAGACTAGATGTGAATTATTTTATAGATTCCTTAGCATCAGTAGGATATTGTAATAAAACAGTATCAATAGATAGACAGCTGAGTACTTTGTATGTATTAAACTATATATTGTCTTAGATTATGAGACTAGTTTGTACAGCTTATATTATATTCGACCTTGTACCATAAAGACCAACTATCCATGATTCAACATCAGATTCACACAATAATATAGAAATGTAATTGCAAATGTGCCCAAGATATCTCGAAAAATATATTTTTCTCAATTTATCGTTTCAAATAAAATATATAAACATCATTGTAAAAATCTCATTTATTTAAAAATCAAAACTTATTTAACTATAAAAATGTTTAACTGGAATAAACAATTACGCAATTTGAATTTTTTGATTTAGTTGTTATATTAAAAATTTTATTTTTAAATTAAAAATAAATTTATATTGAGATCTATTAATGGGTGATTTAAAGGTTAGATTTATATGTATAATGTTATAATATTATACTTCCAGAATTCCAAACAATTTTTAGTTTCAGAATTAATTATTAAGAACTCAAATTAAGTCATTCATTACAATAAATAAAATAAGCAGAGTTTCTTCTATTTGTACATACACAGCGTCAAATTAATTTACTGTACATATTTAAACTATAAAATAGTATTATCTCTTCTAAATATTCAATTATTTGTATCTAAAATGCATTCTCTCTTTCATCTTATTTAGAAAATGGAAATATTTTTCGTTATGGCATATTTTAATATTAATATAATTTTTTACAATAAGGAAATTATTGCAACTTTAAAATTAATTGGAGTAGAGTTACAACTGAATCGTGTATCGTATATTAAGCTAATTTCTAAATTATAAACGGAGGGACTTTGGTGATTGTTATGAAAGATATTTTAAATTACTCAGAAAGTATAATTCAAAATATTTTAATATGTTATGTGGCAGTTAAGTGTTTCTTAGATCACATATTTTATTCAATATCGCTGAAATCTGTAATTCTATTTTCCGGAAATATATTTGTTAGATTTTAAGAGCAGTAACTTCATTCACAAATAAAAACATGAACACTGAAGTAGGATATTGAAAAATATGAAACAATATTTATGATCTTATTCATAGCAGATTTTATATGCATTTGCTTTTTTCTTGCTTGAAATGCAACATGCAAATTTATTTTCCTAAATTGGTTGTCAACTAAAAGGCAGCGAAGACGGCAGAAGCGAATTTTTTTCTGAGGTATCTATTGAGAGTTGGAATATCTTAAATATATTGGCCCGTTCCTCTTGAATCGTGGCTTGGATGTAATTTATGACACAATTTTATGTGCCGTAGATACGACATATAGAGAAAATGTCATTCCGTTAGCCTAAAATATTATTGGTATATATCGATCAATTCTCCTTTTGAATATTTTATTCAACCAAATCTGGAAATCTATCATTGCAAATAAAATTCTTCCAAATTGAGAGTCGAAAACAAATATATATGTTGAGTTTTAAATTGAATACATTTTCATATATATATTGAAATATAAATATGTTGCTCACCTTTAAAGCATATCCGAATTTTTATATATTGAAATTGATATTAATAAAAAATAAATAAGATAAAAATTTTAATATTTGAAATATAATCAAAATATAATTTGAATTCAAAATATAATCTGAATTATCATTGAATTATTAGTTTGTTATCGAATGTGTAAATTTGATTTTACAATTAAAGTTAATTAGTATTTCAATTTAGCAAATATAATATTCATCTATTTCATATTTTTGCAATCCTCATTTTTATTTTATTTTTATTATAAGCAAACTTTATATTAAATCTTGGTAAAAGAATTTTACTAAGCTAACGAAATATTAAATTTAAAACTAGCGATCCTATGATTATTTCAGTATATTTACCAGTTTTTACTCCAATGTAAATATCTAAAGAAAAAGCCACTTGTACCTAGAATCTTACTTCAATTAGTTGAAACCTTAATCCAAAACGTTGACATTTATATTAAGTTACTTTATTCATATCAAATATATTCAGTAGATATTCTTAGTTCACAAATCTTTTTCATAAAAATAAGTTTTCTCAATAAGGAAGATTAGGGCATCAGTTTGTATTTAGAGAGCAATTTATCTCGTAATTGGAGTCGATTTCTTGGAATAGACTTTATGTATTGAACATAAAAATTTATTAGGAAATTTGGAAAAATAAAGATGATACATCAGTTATTATTTACAAAATCACATTGTCGTAAGCATTTTCTCTCATATCCAACATACCAGACAGTTCTTTAGTTTCAAAATTTTTAGTTCTAAAGTAATTGTATATATACTATTAAATCATTCATCTCAACTAACAAAATTATAATATATATTCATAAAAATACTTAAAAAATTTTTAAAATGTGCACCATAATATTATTAACTCATCCATCACAACATGTTTAAAAAAATGAATTTGATTTATTAATTTTTTCTATCAAGATTTGCAGGAAGTGCATACTTTAACGTTTTAAAGTTGGAAAATAATAAATAATCTGCTACAACTTATTTAAAAGCTATTTTTCCATTGAATTTAAAAGCTATTTTTCCATTTTATATCTACTATAAAGAAAAGCATTACTTTTATTAAATAGATAATATATTAAACATAAATTTTTCCAAACAAAATTGCTCTCAATCAGTTATATTTATATTTTTTATTCTAATCTTCAATTGTCTTGATAAGTTTTACAAAAATTGTTACAATTTTCAATAAAAATAAAGAAACAATTTAAATCTGATCACATTTTCTAGGTTTATTTCTATTATTTTGCTGAATTTCATATCAAATATTTCCATTTTCTACTGAAATATATATTAGATTTAAGATTATTTTCAGCTATTTTTTTATTTTTGAGAAAACGCATATTAAGGCAAAACTCGGTAACCGAAAACTTTAAAATGGTCAGACATGAAATTCTACTTGTTGTTTACCGTTTCAAAATAGTATTAGGATAAAATACTATATCTATACATTACTACCGCAAAAGTATTATAAATGTATTTCAAGTTGATGTTCTATGTTCCTAACCACATTATGTTCTGATTGCTGTAAAATCTTTGGATTATAATTTGACTATAAAGACAAGTGTCAAATTATACTTATGAAATTATACTTACAAATTATACTTATAAAATTATAAAAATTACTATAATAATTTTTATAATTTTAAATTTATAAAAATTTAACATAGATTATTTTTGGTGAGCAATTCAGAATCTTTGTTTGTGCCATTTTATTAAAGTTTGCTTATTTGTTATGAGCAACAATAGGCGTAAAATTTGAACTGCAGTTTTTCAATAAATTACTGAAAAGAATTCATTTAAAATTATATTCAAGTTTCTTTTTTTTATTCAAATTTTTTTTTTCTCAATATTCTAAGTAAAGCTATCGCATTGCATCTCCTTATTCGTTATTAATCATTTTTAGTTCCTACATTTTTCAGTGCATTAATATATTTCGATAAAATTAAGTTGAAAGTATTTTATGACATTTTAGAAGCTGATATTAATAAAGTGTCATAAAATAACTCAAACAAAATATTTTTCGCATAAAGTATTTTTTCATATAGTTTGAATGTGTTTCCCAAGTTGTTCATGTATGCTAATCATTTTGTAATTCTTTTCGTAATAAAATATAAAGATATTTGCGTAAAAAAGTAAAGTATGTGATACATTTTTAAAATTATAGCTTACTTCAAGTGTTTTCTGGTTCTTTATTAGCGCACTGACATGCATTTCATATACAGATATCTCTTTGTTAATTTCATTTATTTTTTAAATTTTTAATTCATGGATTAGTCTAAAATTAAATACTAACTGTAATAAAACAGATCTAAGCAGTAATAGTAGATTTCGCATTCATAGATAAATCTAAAATTAAATATCAACTGCAATAAAGCATATCTGAACAATTATAGTAGTTTTAATGATTTTTTGAGTATCGATTAAATCAAGGAGTCGTGAATAAAATGAACAAAATTACCAAACATTTTGATAATCAATAGTGATTCAACTGTAAATTACCAATTCTTCCTCAACACAATAATGAAATATTATTGGAAAAATATAAACTAATGAGAATCTTTTTAATACGTTAAATACTAAAAATGATTGAATTGAAATTGCTTTATTCCATTCACACAATCTATTTACACTTTTGTCAATATTCATCTGTGTGTTAGATGAATAATTACTGCATTTATTGTAATAATTTAGGAAATTAGTTTAGAAAACCACTGCATTTTGTTCTGCATCTTAAAAACTAAAATGCTCAGAAGTGGTAAAAATATATTATCGACAGCAGCACTGATCTTCCATAATGATGATAATCTTCTAAATAAGGCTGTACTGATAATTACTATCATCAATTATATGTCCTTAAAATAAAAACAGTTTAAATACAAAAATTTCTTTAGATTCTGAAGAGTTATGAATAGCATGAATATTTTTAAGTAAAATACTTAAATAAATTAGAATAATAGATTATAATATAATTAAACCAATAAAACAAAATCTGTACTTAATTAAAATACAAATATTTCTATTAAGATAAATACAAAACTTTGATTAAAATTCTATCATAAATAATTAGCCAAATATTTTTTTAATTAAATTATATCAAAATATGTAAAAAGAATTTTTTTTCTTCATTAAAACTCATTTTTAAGGTTAGCTAGACATACATTTCAAAAGCATAAAATTTAGAAACCAAAATGAACGTTTAATTTATGACTATAACAGGAAAAATCAAAGTTGGTAAAGCCTCTTCTACAAAATTAACTGGCATTTTTGATGGAAGAGATTGGTTGTGCACATTAATAGTATCGTTGACAACATATGCTTAAACAGAAAAAATGTGTTCATCGATGATCATAAGAATGAAACATCAAAATGAAAAATTACAATCCATTCTCTTTATTTTTTTATTATTTGGTGACAAATACCCCTTTATTTGTTATCATTAGGAAAATTATTAGAAATTCAAATTCTATTAAAAACTGATTGTATCTAACATAATAATTGTTTTAATCTTTGCTCATGGTAAAAATCAAATAATTGCTTTCCATCCTAGAATTATTTATGAATTCAGATTTAAAGTTTGAATCCCTTACTTAAAAACTGAATATAACCCTGATAATCTTCGTAAAAATGAAACAAGAAATTTTGCAATTAATTAACAGTATTTTCAAAAATTTAACTAATTTGTAATCTATAATATATATATATATTTGAATAAAATATTTTGAATAATTAAATTGAGTTTTTGATTTCAAAAATAATTTATCATAGCTAGGGAATAACGCATATATTGCATTTTAGTCAGTACTTTATTCTTAATAAAATCCAGATAACAAAAATAATTTTGTAATTCCTTTAATTAAGATTATCAGATAACTAGAATTCTAATAACTGATAATTTTAGCCTATGTACGGTTTGCTTAAATACGGTTTGCCTAGATAAAAATTTATGTGTTTCAATAGATAATTTATTTTATATTAAAAGATACTGTGTGCAACAATGATTTCAAACATGGTAACAAATATAATTTACTAAGCAGAGATACAAATTACTGTAATTTATTCGTTTCGTTTCCAACATAAATTTCCAAAGGAAAATGCTTACAATTTCTATTACTTTACTTAATTTGCTGAAAGATTACTTAAATTATAATTTGGAAATGGTTAATGAATGATAAATCATTTTCTGAAGGAAATAAAAATAACAGACTTGGTCACTCCACCCAACTGAAAAGTATGGGTCACTCATGAATTAGCTGGCAGTGATCATCTGTCACTCAAAATTGCTCGTAGTTCTTCACCAGAGAAATAGGAATGGGGAGACGGATAATAATGGTGATGCTTCTGAGAAAATATGTATTCATTCTTAGATTGATTTTCAACTCTTCAGGAAAGAAGAGAAAGATTATTTTTGAAATTTTGATAGTACATTTTCACAATCCTCAAGTAACTGTATATTTATTAGTACGACATGTTTTCCTCTCGTAAATAAATATTTAGCTTAACGGAAAAATTTTTATTTGGAAAAAAATAATACTTTTTTTATTGTATTTAGTGTGTTTGTAGTTTTGCTCAAAATTCTATGTCTGTCCTACAACATGGGGACTTATAAGTCGATGAAATAAATAGAAAATAGAATGAAGCAGACTGTTCTAAAGCTTCTTTTAACTAGAAGTTAATAAATAATAAAATCTTATTTCTTCCATCCTCATTTTAATGTTTGCTGCGTATTGAAAAAATCAATACAGCTATTGAATATAAAAAAAATATTTTTTCAAAAATCATAAGAAAATTAAGTAAGCATTGTTATTTCTTTTTACACAACTGTATTTTGAGAATGTAGAAAGAAGGGAATCAAATTTTAAAAATATTTTTATTAAATAATCAATGGCTTCTCCTATAAAACAGTCTTAATAAAAGTGAAAAGATTCAAGGTTCTCCGTTCTTCAAGTCAGCGAAATTCATAAACAGTGACCATTATGGCATGAACACGCTTATATTAAGTTCAAATAAATTGTAATTGCAAATTTAATTCAAATACAAACACTGTAATCAAAGTATTAAAATTAATTTTGGCTTGTTTTAGTTGGACAAAAGCAAAATCTTGATATAAGTTTTTTTTTCTGACTATCGTTATCAATTTAAACCCAAATAACAAAGATTCTTTCTGAACAAATAAAAATGAATTTATGTATGTAGAAGATCTCTAGATAAAATTTGTTGAATATTTCTATCAAACGAATAAGATTAACTCTAGTCAAGAATAATAAATAATTCTTCTAAAGAAAACTACAGACGTCCAATAAATTTGAGCTCTAGTCGGAAACACGAATTCCAAATGATATATTGAGGCATTTAAGATATTTATCCATAAGATCTGAAATCATTCATATTAGAATTGATTAAATAGCATCAACTTCGAAAATTTTTCAAAAGTAAACTAAATTCTCTCAAAGTGAAAATTAGTTTAATGGAGTCTTTGAGCATAAAAATCTAAGCTTATTTATTAAATTACCGAGAAATATTCTCTATGTGCCATGAGATTCTTTCAAGATCCCATTTATTATATGGTATATTCAGTAACTTCTTTAAATGATAAACATTTTGCTTAAAAAATGAGCAAATGAGAAATTGCAATTCAAATTTGATAAATAGAACTGGAATAAATAGATTTGATAGATGGATAAAACAAGATTTGATAATTAGAAGAGTAGAATGGTAATGTTCACACACACATTGATGATTAGTTTGTTTGGTAGTTCTAATTGGCCATTTTTATTTGGTGCCTAGACCATTCACACCAATTTGTAAGATTTTCATAAAATTTGCACATGTTTTCATTTTACGACTCATATAATCACTAAAACACCATATGAAACAACAATATGATGATAAATTAGAAAAATGTAATTGGTTACCAAGCGGAAGACACAGGCTAGAATTTTGGAATAATGTATTTTACACAGTCAAAATATTTTAAAAAGACTAAATTTTGATAACTATTAATTCTTAATTTTAGCCATTGTAATTCCGATAATTTTATACAAAACATTTGTTTCCATTCATTCAAATGTTAATTAATTTTTGGAAATAGCACTAATTCTAATGCCAAAATGATGAATAATTTAATATAAAAATGAAATCACTGACTTACTTTCCCCTTTTAGGGATGAATATCACAAATGTGATTAAAACATTTATGGAAAATTAAATGTAATCAATTTTACTTTTTATAAACTTTTGCTATTAAGTAAATATTGATAAATGCTAATTTATGTACTAACTTTATTATATAGTTACCATTCAAAATATTTTAAAATATTAAGTTTAAGTACATATAAATTATTTATGGGTTAAAAATACAAAAAAATTACAAGCTTCAAAACTTTCAAATAATTTGGCATTTTGTTATTATTATTCTACAAATTAGAAGATTTTGGCCACAAACTACCGCTTAATTGAGAATTTTTGAAGATAAAACACAATACTAATCAAGCAGAATAGGGCTTACATTATGAATAGTAATAATTTATTTATAGCACATTTTATTTTTTATAAAATGTTGCTTTATAAATAAAAAAAAATAAATATTCTTTGCAACAAAAAACTCATTTATTCCAAATATAATATGTGTTTTATGTCATTTCAGGATTATTTAAATTGACAAAACCTAAAATATCAATATGAGTTTTACGCTTACAATTTAACAATAATTTTATGTATTTTTTTTTTCAAATTTTAATATAATAGTTTGTTTTCTGAACAGGAAAAAAGCTGGAAACATATGGTAAGGATTCGTAAAAAAGTTAAAATCAGCTCTAAAGTCATTGATTCGAAAAACGTGAATACAATTTTAAGAAAAACCGAAGAAAAGGCTTTTTCAGAATAAAGTATCTTAAAATGGTAAAAGTTGAGGTAAGTTATCCAGTTTAAATGTTACAAAAATGTCACATAAAGTTATATGATCGTCATTTAATTCGAAACACGTACAAATTATGTTTTGAATATAACATACAAATAATCTTTTCTCAAAGCACTTTTTTTAAGTTTATCCATCCAAACTTGCGTGTTTTTCAGAAAGAAAAATTACAATGGAAATATATTGATGTTTTTCTTGTATTAAATTTGTTTCAAAATTACAAACATATTTATAGCATTTCAGGTCTGAATAAAGCTAGATTTAAAATCAAAAATCAAAATTCAAGGACTCAAACTTGAAATATTAGTTTTCTTACTAAAAAAAATACATTTATAATTTTGCACTATTCATTTTTTGTCTTATGTAATATTATTTTTAAACATGTAAGTTAGTTTTAACAATCAAACATTTTATCAATTAATGAAAAACTATCATGTAAATTTGCATTGTTTTCATATATAGCTTTAATAATAGTTTCATCTATGGTATACATTATATAATTTCAATTATTTAAAATTTGTTCATCAGCAAAAAATTCATAGTACCTTAAATCATAAAATGCAATCGATTTAATTCATTTTTAATATAAAAAGCTATTTTTTAAAAGTTTATAACTCAAAGCTATTTTTTAAAAACACATATAAAACTATTTTTAAAAGCTTATAACTATATTGACGGTCTTCTGTTTATTTTCTATATTTGTAATTATCTTTACATGAAAACTTTTGACATTTTTAACAGCACTAAAAAAGTAATTAAGCTCAAGCATATAGCATATAGCCCATTGACTTTTAGAAACTTTATGTATCTAAGTGTGACGAAAAAAAGTAAAATGATGAATTTCATATCTTTGAATAAACTTTTATCTGCATTAATTACAAAAGAAAATAAAAAAGTAATAATCTATTGTTACCAAATGTCAAAATATAAATATTTTATTCATTTAAGATTAATTATTTTTCCAGTAATCGAACAATAAAGTTAATGAAAGCAGAAGGCGAATAAAAAAGATCAAAGGATTAGTAACATTGCCAAAAAATAATTACTTGTAATTCAGATGTCACAAAAAGATTTTGTTATTTCTTTATGATTTCCTAAGAAAATTTTAATTGCATTATTTTAAATGACTTTATTGCTTAACTAAAAATAACAAAATTAAATAATAATTCGAAGCATTTTTTTAAAAAACTATTTAATTAAAAAAACCGATAAAAATTTAAATCTTTGTTTCTCTAGCTATGTTTTATGTGTAGCATAAAGCATAAGTCTAGAATTTTTGTAAGAGCACATATTGCGAACTTAATTTACACTATAATATATTAAAACCCATAAAAATATCTTTAATAATATATAAAATTATTAAAATGTTTACGAGTATCTTTGAAGGAAAATTTAATTTCTCTTATATGTAGTTAAAAGTTTATTTAATAAAACTAACCCAAGTATCATTACAAAGAAACTAATATTTAATAATTTTTAATTCAATTATGACGTAACACTAAGTAGTCTTCGTAATTTTAGAAGTAACGATCAAGCAAAACACCCCTAATGTTTAACGTGCCACTCCATGAGCCACCATTTCACTTGAAGCACATTAAAATTGCTCCAGACGACTTTACTAAATACGATTATCGTTTTTTAATCCGGGATTTGAACTCACCACCTTCCGATAGTGAGAACGACGTACTAATATACCAAGCCACCATAAACTAATGTTATGTACTGTCAGCCGAATGGTTATCGCTCGATCATCGAGTGTAACTTCGAGGATTTGATTCCCACTGCATGAAAACATGCATGTTTCTAGTAGTTCGAAATCCATTTTAAATCCAAATCGTTGTCTAATTGTCCCTCGCATTTAAAAAATAAAGCTTTAGTAAATAACTGAAAAATCAAAGAAAACTCAAAAAAAGTTTTGATTGTTAAATCCAAGTGCTATTTAAGCTGGATATAGATTAATTGTCAGACATAAACATACATTGAATTAAATTTTAAGATGATATTTTAATGTTTAGTTACCTTTAATTCTGGAAACATCATTAAAAATTCAGCTCAATTAGGATCACCTTCAGAATTTTAAAAATGATTCAAGCCCATGATATTCTAAATTAAGAATTTTTAATTTGCAGACATTAATGTTGGTATCTGATAAATGGAAGAGATAAATGACGTATCTAATAACATCCTTTTCTTGATTTTATTTCAAAATACATTGATTCTTAAAAAATATGCTATAAAATTTTTTAAACAGAAAATTTAGATTTAATACATAATTCAAAGGAAACTCAATATGATATTCTAACATTCTGAGAAGATTAATATAATTGACTATCATTACTAAAGTTGGAAAAAAGTCTACTTTGTTTATATAATCACATTTGCATTAAAATGTTGCATCAAAGGAAATTTCTGACATCACATTTGAAGCAACATATTATACGAAACAATGCAGATTAATATCTTTAAGATATAAACCCGGAAATATATTTAAATTAAAATACAAACCACTTTAATCTGAAGAAAGAAAGAGTATGTAAAAGCACAAAAGAATTTTTCATGAAATTAAAAATGTATAACTTATTTTATATTTTAAAATGTGCTGTTATCCACTTCAATAATTACGTTTTGTACAGTAAGTGATAAAGAATGACATTAATAAAAATTATAAAAAAACACAAGAATAATTTCTTTTAATATAAGAATTAATAAAAGGCAATCTTTCTTCCCCTTAATGTGATTAATTTATTACTCTTTACACATATAATGGATTATAAAAAATATTTTAACCCACTATGCAATCAAAATCCTGAAATTGTGATAATCAAAAATTGGTTAAAAATCTCAATAGTTTATATTTACTTATTTAAGAAAACTAAAAAGAATATTTAAAAAATAAATAAATAACATTTGTAGATACCGAAATCCCGAAGGTGTAAGGATACTACGTAATATCCTGTATAACTATGATTTAGCCATCGAAATACAAATTTTCAACGTGGCATGAATTCCGTATCTGGAATTACCCCAAAGACAAAAGTTCCTTGTTCATAAATGTTTTTCTCTATAACTTGTTTTAACTGTGAATATTTTTCAAGTGCCGGATTTTCCCTGAATTAACATTTTAAATTGATAAGTTCATATTTGGCAATTAAGATGTTTGAGCTGTAAATCCTGGAAATTTGCAGTGTTGTTTAAGAACATATAGATAATGTATGAATTACCATGTTTTAAATTAGCTGAAAATAAATTAATTTTATCAATTGATTTGCTTGAGCATAGGATATAGTTAAAGCAATGTAAATCTATCAAAAAAAATAATAATACCGCTAACGTCTTACACTGCTCGTTACACATGGTTGTCCACACGAAAAGTTTATTTCACCTATGTTGTAGTGCTATGTTGCATATTCCCTTCTAATAGTTATTAAACAAGTCTGGCATAACAAACCTTGGCTATCCAGATGATCTAGTTATTATCATCATTCTTTTCTAACTTTATTTAAAAACAGCTTAGAGAACAAAGTTGTCTTTAAGTATAACATTATATTTTTATATTTTATAAAATTTCTTCTTTAAAAACTATTTCAACGGTTTCTACGAGTTCTTAAAGAAGAGTTTTGTATACTTCGATATGTTTTTTCTCCTAGAGTTTAAGAATTTCAGCCTTATTTGAAGGGGAAAAAATCATGTGCCCTTTGCAAAAAAATAACAAAAAGAAAGCAGCATAAAATAACAAGAAAAAGTTTATTAAAAAACATCCAGAAAACATATTTTTGACTCAATAAATATAATGTTTCAATAACATTTTTCCCATTTATATAAAATGCGCATTAAAATATTTTGCCAGTAATTAAATCAATGCTATATTACTCTGCATTGCAAAGCTTTTGTTTTGATTAGTTTTGCATAATGATTAAATCGAATTTATTCTGCCAAAAGTAAAAATACTATCTAGTTAATAGTAAGCATTTATTCCTTTATGCAATAGCCTATTTATGCCTTTATGCAAAAGCCTATTTATTCCTTGATCCAATAGCCTTTATGCTGTCGCAATTACTTCAATACCTTGCTGGCATTGACATAATAAATCTGCATTAAAAATCGAGCATATAAAAGATTGTGGGAAAAGAATGTCAACTTATAATCTGACTATTTTATTGAACTATTACAGCGTAAATAATTACTATATGTCGCTTTAGTATTATTATTACTTAAATCAAAATTTTAATTTATATAAGAGAACTGCTCAACTCAGGGTTTATATTCACTTGATTCTATTTGTTTATTTACGGTATATTTTCCCGTCATTATTTTTATTGTGAATAAATGCAATTATAGAAATTATGTTAATCTTTCAAAATATGATTTGCTTTGAAATTTATATTTCTACTTAGCTTTAGGTCGTTAAGAATACACCTACACGATATTGTTTTGTAACCCAAAACATGCTTCGAATATAAAACTGTTAATAATTGAAAGTTATATATAATTACAAGCTTATTGCGAAATAAATAATTTACATTTGGAATTATTATTTTTTAAATTTTTTTCTGTATTATATAATTTTAAATTATTAATTTTAGTGTTGTTCTTTTTAAATTTTTTCTAACTTTTTATTCCTTCAATCTACTTATTGCATGTGATTACGTTCTTCACACATTGCATAGAACATGAAAACATATGTGATTTTCTTTTATACTCTAAGAAAAGTTATATACATAAGGTACTTTTTTATATTTCAATTAAAGAGAACAATAAAAAAATTATAAAAAAGTAAAAAATTTGAGAGACAGATTCTTTATCTAACGTGAAATATTTGAAAATTTTAAAGTTAATAAGCTTTTGGTTAATAAGATCAATTTTCATTAACTTATGGCAGACTCGCTCAATTTTTGAGTCCTCTGTTTTGTTATTCTCAATAGTAAAAAATACATGATGAAATTTTCAACACACTCTTAAGAAAATGTCAGTCAGCGTCCAGATTTTAATCTCAAAATAAGAGCTAGTCATTCTTAAATTTGAAAAAGGTTTAATACAGTGAAAGTAAAAAACTATACTTGCTGAATAGTCAATTTCGTAATCAAGATAAATTGATCATGGATATTGATTTAACACATTAATATAATAAGTTTATTTTTAATATCATCTTGTGGTTGAATAGAAAACGGAGTAGAATACTTTTTTCATAAGCGTGCATCACAAGAAATATTAACAAAAAAAAATTTAAGGTTTCTTATTGTTTTTCATTTAAATAAATTTTTAATGGATAGTAGTTTAACTAATACGACAAAGCAATTAATTTACTTCCCAATCTATTTGAGGCTATAACCTACACATATTGCATTCTTTGAGGATTTTATATACATATCATACCTTATTTATGTGTTCAAGAGAATAAACCAGTAAAACTCTCAAGAATTCCATTATTTAAATAGATATGCATAAATCTCAAATGGCACATTTGTCATAAACTGGCCAAAAGTAAGTTCAAATCTTCACAAGTTCGAATGCCAAGTTCAGGTCTTCAACATTTCTTTGTGAGGTGCATGCTCCTACGTCTTGAACAGGGAGAGTTCAGTCAATCCTTTATGTAATTAATTTGGACATTTTCATTCTTAAATTTGAAAAAAGTAAATCTAATGTACTTGAACAATTAGTTTTGGCCATAGATTTTTGTATGTTGGATATTAGCAATTACGAAAAGTGTTTTCATAGTAATATTTAAAAATTCTGGCAACAGAGATTGATTAGTGATCTGACATTCAGATCAACGAATCATGAATTTGATTCTCATACTTAATATTTACAGTGTTTCTTACTCTGCTTTAAACTGTAGGTGCTGGTATTATTTTGAAAAACGACAGAGTAAAGGGTAAAACAAAACCAACCAAATCATCACAATTTAGTTTAGTGATCTATATATAATTTTTAATATATATATATATATATATATATATATATATATATATATATATATATATATATATATATATATATATATATATATATATATATATATATATATAAAATCAATCAAAATAAAAATCCTATTTCAAAACTAAATATTTTACGACTATATTTCGTACTTTTTGTTTTAATGTTCAGTAAGTATGACTATGAAAACAGGATAAATATTTGCATATTTAACCTGTTTTGGAATTTAAATTTTCATTTTTATCATAAAACCAATAGAATCAATAAGTGACTTAAGTTTTCCATTAAAGTTTCTTGTGTTATAACAAAACCCAACTGTATATTTACTTCCAAATGTTTTTCATAATTTTTCTGTATTCAATTTTATTTTGAAGAAGTTTTTTTTTCTATAAAAATTTTTGAAACATTTTCTTGAAAGTTTCAAATTTAGATTTTACAGATAGCACACAAAATGCTTATTTTTGAGGCTTGTCATTAAGCAATACTTTGGGCACTGTAATCTGTGATGATTTACTTTGTATCAATTAACCGCGGAGCAGAAAACACTAAGAAATTGAAATTAAAAGAAATACAAAATCTACTTTTGGCACCAAATGTTTTATTCAAGATCTCAGATTTAGAAGAGAATTCCCCTTTATAACTTTATTACAGATTCATTCTTCCTGTTCTTGGGAAAATATAGTCTTCTGACGGATGTCAAAAAACATTAAACCATCGATTATTTGGATCATTAAAAAGTCAAGTACATGGAACTGTCAGCCCTTTTGTTGAATTAACAACTATTGTCTCTAATTTCTCATTTTAGAGCATTCTGTTAAAACATCCTTAACTCAACAACCCCAATCCATCTTTTTTTCGAAAGTACGGTATAATCCTCTGTATTCAAATCCCATGTCCTTCTCGATATTCACATCCAAGAGTACCCACTAACCAACACAATTTAGCATAGTTTTACCTTCGTCGTAATATCATCATACAATCCAATAGTTCATGGACACGTCCAATCCATATTGGGCCTAAAAAGATGATGCAATTCGTCTTTAAGGAAAAGTTGAAAAGCATTTAGATTCTTGACAACTCCAGACCAATACTCTTTGCCTTACTTACATGACTTTACTAGCAGATTGTATCAAAATAATATTTTCAGTAAATTGAATTTGATATAAGATTTTAATCAAATGTCTGTGGAAACCATTGATATCTCTAAAATTGCTGTCATTGTATTTTCGGCTTCTATGAGATCTTGTTTATAATATTTGATTTGTACGATGCAAAGGATGTAATATTTCACGCACAATGTACTATGAGCTTTGGATTTTGCTTTTGTTTTCCATTGATAGCAATCTAATCGCCACAAAGCTGAAACGCAGCATAATGATATTATGGAAATGTTTTTCCAGCTATTGGACACATATAGAATCAAGATCAAATCTTAAAAACACATATACGAGGGTCACTCTGAAATTTTTTGAGAAACAACTAGGTTTTTAAAATTATACTTACAAAATTTTTGGTGTGTTCAAAGTAGTCTCCTCCAGCATCAATGCACTTTTGTAGACGAATTTTCCACAGATTAAATGCCTCAAGCCATTCATTTCTTCGAATAGATGAAAAAAATGTATTTATAGCCACATCAATCTCTTCTTCTGAATGAAAACGACGTCCACGTAAGTTCTTTTTTAAATTAAAGAATAACCAAAAGTCTCACATAGCTAGATCAGGTGAATACGGCGGATGTTCGATCACTTTAATTTGTTTTTGTGTAAGAAACTCAACTGTTAATCCGGCTGTATGTGAAGATGCATTGTCATGGTGAAGCATTAGTCGCTTAACATTCAAGAAAAAGGCATACATCACTTTTTTCAGTGCGCGTTGTTTTTTAACCATTGTCGGCGTGGGATCATCTTCAAAGACCCATACTTTGCTTTCTTGAAGTGTTGGAACGGCAAAAAACTGTATGTACGTTTCATCACCTGTTACAATTTTAGAAATGATGTGGCTTTCACCATCATTCAGCATATTAAGAGTTTATTTACTGATTCTGACATGCTCCTCTTTTTGATGCTCAGTTAGATTATGGGGAACCCAAAGGCAAACTACTTTTTTCATAAGTAATTCTTCATGAATGATTTTGTGTATGGCTGCGGATCCAATGTTAAGTTCCTTCTGTATCATTTGATAGGTACAACGATTATTATCCATTAACATTTTTCGTATGGCAGACACTTTATCAGGGATTACTGCCGACGGTGGCCTTCCTGTGTGTTCTTCATCCTGAAGAAAATTGCGACCTCTTCTAAATTCTCTAAACCATCTGAATACAGTAACACGAGCTGGAGATTCCTCACCAAATGCTAATTGCAACCGTTGAACGCATTCTTCTTGATTTAATCCTGCTTTGAAATCGTAGAAAATCATTCCGCACAAAATGCTTTCGGGTCAACTCCATTTTCTCTTGTGTATAAAATTTATTCCATGCTAAACAAGTTGAAGTAAGTCAGTAAAAAATCGTCTTCTGTGTTAAAATACTTTGTACTTTAAAATTAAACCGTTATTTTTATTTTGTAAAGTCTCGTCTGCGCGTATCTCAAAATTTTCAGAGTAACCCTCGTATTATACTCAATAAATTACTTTCTGGAACATAATTATTCTCAAGAAATGTCTCTGTTACTGGATGAAATATCTCCACTTAAAGATTTTATAAATCAAAATCAACTAGAGAGATACGTTGATACTTGGCAACCGGAAAGTTGCTCATCTGAACCAGAAGTCTGTTTGTTGACCCATCTTTAACAGTGATTGTTGTCATTCTTCAACAAAGCAAAGAAAGTATCTTCTACCCTATTGCAAGTTTACACTTATTAAATACAATGCATCATTTATGATTGGAAACTAATTATAGATTACCCTGCCATTCTGCATTTTATCAATGCTGTTGAGAGCAATCTTTCATACCTTTTAAGGTTCATAAACCCTTGGTGTATGTCTTTACAGTGGAATCTGAAATGCATTCTGATTGTCAACACAGCGTCATCTTGAATACAAAAACCAGTTATTTTTTTATCAACATTTATCACATCAAAGGTGGGAGCAACATAGCCACTGACAAATTTTTTTCTTGCATCTTCTGTGAAGTTACCAACAACACTGAATTTCACAAAATGTGTTCAAGCTCAAGAAAATGATGAGGAACAATGTTGACTATAACATCGTATCTGCAACTACAGTTTTTAAAGCACTATCCAATTGCATCTTCTCTCTATTGAACGAATAAGTAAATATCTTCATATATTCCTGAAAAATTCCAGATATGTTTCATTATGATGATGCATTATTTTTTTTATCCCTGAAGAAAAGATGCTACAGATTTAATAGGTCAACGTTGTTTTGCGTCCTTTATTGTGCGAAGATAGTGCGATGTAAAACGTATCTTTTTTGTTTAAAAACGTACAAAAGCATACTCCTTTTCAATTAAATACATATGTGAATACTTCGAAACTTTTCTGTCTTCTTCATCTAGATATTGTTGGTCCTTATCTTCCATCAAAGGGACACGTTATTTGGATCATTAAAGTAATATTTTAAATGTGTTTATAGAATTACTATATGGCCGGAAACTATCTCTCTTATTGATCAAACAACAGCCAATATAGAAAATATGTTTTTTCATATTAGATCTTAAGGGTTGAAGATCATGATTATGTTACTACAGATCAGGAAAACAAACCCAAAACTTATTTGTTCCACTGATTTCCTCGATTTCTTGGCGTTGACCGTAACTCTCACAACAAACATATAAACAAGTGTGCTTCAAGTGCCAAGCTTATTTATGGTTCTCTCTTTAGATTTTTTGGAGAAAACATTTCCAACGGTTCAACAGCAAATAAAAGTTCATGTAACTATGTTAATTTTTGAAGTATAGAATACGATTACTCAGTCTAACTCCTACTGTTTAACAATGTGGAAATAAAACTTTTTTTGTGCAAGAACATTTCAAAATACTTGCATGTATTTCTTTATATAGATATTTTGCAAACATCCCTCTGATAACCATATGCTAGACAATGTAAAGTTTAAGCCAGAAACAAGATCTTTTTTATTTTTTAAATTGACATTAATAAACAACCAAAATACTTTTCAAACGGTGGAGGAATACAATGGAGATATACTTTGTATCAATCCACCACGGAAGCAGAGAACGGTAAACCAACTTGTCTTTTTTGTAGTCCTGATATAAAAACTCACTTTTAAGTTTGATATAAAACATTTTGTACTGAAACTGCATTAGGTCTCTCTTTTAATTATTAAGTTTTAATAAATAGTTTAGTTAAATGTTTGCCCATCCAACCATTTTAGCTAAATGGCGCATCGAATTGTATATCCAATTTATAACCTAAAAAAACTTATACATCATTAAATAATTCCTAAATAGAATAAAAAACATGATTTTTTTAAAAAATCTTAGTTGATCACTTAAACTGGTTAGTTTTAATTATATCAAAGTGGTTTAATGTGTGTAGAGGAGATAACACGCAGTTTGGAAAAGAAAGAGTGGTGTTTCATCTTAGCTACTGATAAACAATGGCGTATAGAAGTTGCACCTGTGATGTTACCGGCCACGCTTAAAAAGTGCTGCGGAATTTTCTCTTTGGCGATATATTAGTTTTTACTTGTGAGAAATATATGCATGTTGAAAATTATAACAGCCTTTTCCAATTATGTTGAGATGCCACTTATGTTTATGCAGTATCGAAATCATTTAATCATAGTAAATTCATATTAGCACAAGAGAGAAACTGTAATCATTGAAATAAAATGTCTAATTTATAAAAATAGATATGAATAAACAGCTATTATGAGATGAATAGTTTCTTCTTTTTATAGAATTATATGTAAATATTAGAAGTTAGGAAATTTAAGGTGTTATTTCTTTGGATCAATATGACACGCAATTTATGTTGCTATTGTCAGGAAATAGTAAATTCGAAACCTGGTTTAATCGAAGGTCTGTCGTTTGTTTTGATGACTCTTGAAGCGAATTAAGATTGTGATTGTGTAGATGTGTAGATTGTGGTTGCAATGTCACTCCAAATTAGCTCAGCTCTGTATGTGGTTGGTTGAATGATGGGATCGCATCTGCTTGGGCACTACTTCTAAATTATGAAAGTTCCTTCCTAGAAAATTCCATCTAACTGGTAGAAACTAGCTCTAGGCCATCTACGGAATGCTATGGCTCACTTCTTTAGACTTACGATACGTTTGTTTCGATTGTGGTTTGGAACACATTTGAGCTGTCAATAGAATAAGGATCGTAATTCAGGTTGTACCTATATTTGTGATATATTCCATGTCAGAAAAGTACTCCACTCATAAAAAATATTACCATTCACATATTTTTAAGTTACACTCAATATTGAAATAATTATTAGCTTCTTTTTAATATGGTTTACTGATTGATTAATTAACCCTTTACAGAGCAATTGCAAATGTACAAACATTTATAGTGAACTACTTATTAACGTTTATTGTTTTACTATATAAATGAAAAAAAAAAGTTCCAATAATAATTTTTACCTCTTTAAAATTACATACATATTTTATAAAAATATATATAATAATTATTATTTTTTTAAAATTTTTTATACATGCTTTTGTTAATGGCACATGAAAATTTGGATATTTTGCCAATACCGTTTTTTATAAAAAAACATTTAATAATTTTATCTTCAAATAAACTTTTTACTAATATAAAAAGATTTTTCATATTTTTAAAATTAACTCTTAACCGTTTTCTAATTTATACAATTTATATATATATAAATACAGATTTTAACAAATATATTTCTCACTGATTTTTAAAACTAATTTCTAAATCCATCCGTAATTGAATACTTTTTTTTACTTATAGATTTAAAAATTGATTTTCTTAATATAAAGTTTGATAAAAAATATCCAAATATTTTTAATGGTATTTAGTCATATTCTATTTTGAATGTAATAAAATATATTTCAATAGTTTATTTTTTTTACTGCCATACCAAAATGAATAGTGATATTTCTCTACATATATTCCAATTCTGAATTATTTCCCATTAATTGAAACAAAATTTTAAAAAAAAATCCCAATTGAAAAGTTAACATAATTTAAAGTTTAGAAAGAAAAGATGTATAATGTTAAAAATATATGTAATTTGTACATCATATATCTTTTAAGAAAAAATATTTGATTTTAATGAAAATATTATTATTAATTCCACTTACTAGATGGCAATACCATACAGTTACAATTTCTAAACATTTTTATGTAATTTAAGCATTTTAAAAAGCAAAAAATAATCAGCATGTAAACGCTTAGTGCTGCCATCTAGAGGTTATTTTATTAAGTAAATTTTAAGTAACTTACATTTTGCAAAAATTACTCATTCTACATTAAATGTTATGTTTTTTAAAGGTTGCTCATCCAAACTTAAATCTTTCAAGAAAAATGGAGCCTAATATAAAACTTTAAGAATAAGAAATTATATTACTTCAAATCGTTTGAATCCGTAATTATTAAATAAAATTCAGTGATTAGATGAATTTTTAGAATTCGTTTTTAAAAGATCGACGAGAAGCTTGAAAAATCATTTGTTTCATAAATCAATAAATAATCTAAATTAAATTATACTAAATAATATTAGATGACGAGGTTATTTACAATATCTTATAAAACAGCATATTATCTTCCATGAAAATTCCAAACCAAACTCTTGAATAACTCATTTGAAAGGTATACATATCATAACATTTGTTGTATAACATTTGTTAAGACATAGTATAACATTTGTTAAGGTAAAATTTTTATACTAAGAATTGTTCTGGAGTAAATCTTAAGTTATTGGTTATTTTAAATACTGTACAAAATATTAATGAACATTTATAAAAAATTGCTGTTTCCCAGAAAGTAAGTTGAAATGGATTTTACTACTATTGTATTATAATTATTTTATAAAATAAATAAATTGTGACCGCCAAAACTATTAAATGTTCTAAAAATACGAAATACAAACATATAATTTAAATCAATTTTATAAAACTATTCAATAGTTCCAAAATATTATTGTTAAGTCTAATTAAAGAAAGTAAAAAAAAAAAAAAAAAAAAAAAAAAAAAAAAAAAATCATTTTTGAAATTTGTTTATATTTGCTCACTATTTTTTTAAAAACAATGTTTCTTTTACAATTTTAATTTTTACAACTTTAATTTATGAACTTTATTTAGCAGTTTAAAGGAACAAATACGTTAACGAATATCAATAGTTGGAATATGCTGCAGTAATATAAGCTTTTTCACGAAACAATTTTAAAGAGATTTGATATTCTTATCAGGTTATTTTAAATATGTTTTCTTCAAAAGAAATGTATTCATTGCTAATAAATAAATTTTTACAACCTTGAAGGTTTCAAAATTTCCTTAAGAATTAAAGGAAAATTTGAAAAAAAAATATATATATATAAGTCAATTAATATTAATGAGTGTTCTCGATTAGACAAATTGTAGTAATTCGTTAAACAAACCTACGAAAATTTTAAGAAATATTTACTTCATATAATAATAAATTCATTATACCAATAAAAAAAATTAGAAATCACTTGTTTGACATTTGCTGAACTCAAACATTATCGTCTGAATTAATGAACCGAATGTTCGTTTGTTCTGTTTATTGAGTTTCAAGTCATCAGAACTCTCTACGAATGACTTTTTTAATTCAACTTTTTTGTGAGATTTTCCTTGTAAATCAAGAAATGCCACATCTTTCTATCAGAAAAATTTATGTATGCACTAGGAATTTTATCACGTAGGAATATCACAATGCTTTTTTATGATCAGAAACTCCTTTATGATATAGTGTTGAACATTCAAAAAGGTGTGGAGTTTTGTTACAGCCTCATTGAAAAACGGATCCTTGATAATGGATTTGCTAAAAAATTTCTCGCTTGTAAGACTGGTAAACGCTTCTTGGTGCTAAGGTTTCGAAGAGAATATTAAATTCACAGTATTTAAATTTCTAGAAACAAAATTAAATTAGCCAAAATTAATTGTTATCAAATGAAGATCAAACACAGACCGCAACGAACAATCAATTACATGTTTTCACGATATATGTTCAGTCGTTTGGGGATTTCTGACCATTGTATTTTGTTGAGATTTCTGTTCTATTAAAGCCTGCTACAGATAAAGTTTTACTTATCATTTCGTACAAATATGTAGAATCATCATTGTATAAGCAGGTAATAAAGTTTGCGTACTCAATGATAACAATATGGTTGTATGTTAGGGCGCATGAAGTCTTAGAAAATGGATATACTTATGTATAAGTAACCCATAAACTAAATGTATATGCACATAATGCCGCTGACAGCATAAATTAAATCGCTCAGAAGTGATGTAGAATAACTATTGTTAGATTTGTTGTAAACACACACACTTTCATTTTTAAGTGGTATCAATATGTACCTTGCTCACTTTAGTCTTTCTATTATATTTTATTATCCTATAGCATTGCTTTTTTCAACTGAATTCTCGATATGAAGTGCATAATAATACTGGAAAAAATGGACATGAATGTTACATCACATGGTTTCTTCGTTTCTCCTAAATGAATTAAACAATTACTTTTTTTCCCAATTATTATTCCTGGTTTGTATTCCCTTAAAACTATAAGTTTCATGTGCGCCGTTCACTTTTTCATTTACCGACTATTGCTTTAGAAACTAAAAGCTCAAGTTTTAAGTAACTTTTCATTTTTGAGCTTTATTATTCAAATATTTAAATACTTCGCTGAAAAACTATTTTATAAATATAATATAGTTATATATGAGACTTAATAAATTTGTCTTTCACATATATAAGTTTGTAATGAAAATATACTTTTTTCATAACAGCAGAACAGTAAGCTGCATAATTAACATTTTAGTTTTTAATTCAACAATTTTTGGGCTTGACTTTTATTTTGAATATGAGTATTTCAGATTTCAGTAATACAGTATTTCAGAATTCACTTCAAACTATTAGTTCCGATAAATTTGACTCAATTGTGCAAAATATGACATTCGAAAAATAAGCAACGTTTTCCTTTCATTATTTTGAAGTTAGTCGCATTGAAACATTAAAAAAATCATTACAATGCTATGCAGCTTTTGCTTAGGCACCAATTTTATTCCAATAAATATTATTAGATATAAGAAGTAATAACAACACATGATTACATTCCTCAAAACCTATCATTTAAAAATAAGACTTTCAATTTTGTTGATAACGATGTTCATTACATTTTATGAATGAGGAATCAAATTATAAATTAATTTTCACTTAAAGGGACACAGTTAAATATCTTCTCATGGTAACTGCTATATATAAGGCGTAATCTCCTATGATTACAATTATAGTTATCTACGGTTCGCTTGCAAGCAATAGTTTAACATGCAAGCTTTTGATTTAACAATGTGTAGCTTCGATTGCCTATTCGGATATAAATGCTGGTAATGATCCGACGTTTAATTTAACATGTAGGTTCTACTATAAGTAGCTCTCAGCGTAAAAAAGTGATTGTTGAGAGATATACAAGGCAAAGCTTATAATTATTTTTTCAAATAAGTATCAGCGGAGACACATGATTGTAAATTTTTAGATCTGAAATTTCTAAATACAACTTTTTGTGAGGGACAATGTTTATCATTATGCATAAATCGAAATATAATTTTTCGATTTTTTTTCAAATTAGCCATAATTATATATTTTTCATGGTTACTTACTGTACTATACGGAATATAGTGTTTAAATTTTATAAATAACAATTCGCATGCAATACGATTCTATATGCATGGATTTACCATTTTTAAAAAATATACAATTTTGTTTGCTCATTATGCTTATTACTCTACACGAATGATAAAATATGGCATACTTTGATTCAAAATAATCATGGGTAGACATGATATATTAGAGTCACGTTACCATATTTTTAAGAAAAAAATGAGTGCTCTACGTGCATAGATCCATCTTTTATTCACCTAAAAAATATATTAAGGCTTTTTTTAAAAGAAATAAATCTTGCATGTTTTTGTGGATGACATTCATTGATAAATGTGAGCTTCTGGTAATGACAAGTAAAATCACTTTTGATAGTGAAATATCATTTTCTTTGACCTAATTTTAAGAATATCTAAAAATGATTTCATGAATATTTTTCATAACTAATATAGCAAAAAGTAAAAGCATTTTATCTCATATTCTTCATTTCAAAACTTCATGCAAAGTAGAATAATGAGAAACTTTTCTCAAATTAATATCTCTTCAATGACATTGGTAAGATAATTTGTTGATAAAAATATGGAAGACATCTAGTATGCAATTAAAAAAACATTCAGACTGTAATACATAAAATTTAGGTGTAAATTATTCTATTATTATTTCTAATTCTTAAAGTAAGAATTTTTTTCTTTCTTTATGAGAGTACATTAAAATCTTTCGAAAATAAATTCAAGTTGTATATTAACATTATACATCGAACAAATGAATGTTTACATGTATAATTTTACAAAAATAGTGTGTTGTTATTAAATAATCAATTAAAACTTATACATTATTAAAAATTCAATTTATAGATATGTGGTTTAATGAAGGAAAATACAATAATGTATTTATGTGAAATATTTTTTTTACCACTTATAGAGATATTTCTTTTCTAGCATTTATCAATGAATTTAAATGTATATAAAATTCCTTATTTCCTGAAATTCTAATGGCTTGATGATAAAGCTTTTGGTTATTGTCAAAGATTCTTTTGTGAAGCGTCTTATGAATACATTTACTTTGAAAATTAGAATCAGCAACCTTTTGTTAAAACATCGTTTTAAATAAACTTTGCGCCCACGCATCGTGAAGGAAATTGAGGAGATTAAAATACCTTTTATTAAAAAAAGATAATTATCTTATCCGTTAACAATAAAAAGTCTTATAAATGCTGTTAAATGTAGAAATTAGTTGATAAAAATGTTATTCGAACAGAGAAGAATTCCTTTAAAAGAAGTTAAAATTCCCTTAAGAGAAGATTCTTTAATTAATAAAATGCTGGATTTTATACGGAATAAAATATATACTAACCATTTTTACAGCTTTAAATTTAAAGTGCGAAAGATTGAATATACATTTAAATTTCTTACATCAGATGGTGACAATAACTAACCATCTTAAAATGAAAAAGAGTGAGCGTGCTACAATGCAGGCCACAATTTTAAATCTTCCAGAAAGTTATGACATCAAATAACATCATGGGACTTACAGTGATCTTAAATAAAATTGCGATTTTCAGAATAGAATATATCTCCGGTTCAATTCCATTTGCTGTAGAATGAAGAAAGATGGATGTTTTCTTCTTGTTTTCTTACGATTTCTAATATTTTTTCCGCAAATACCTATTGGAATGATTATTTGTGTTTCGATTCAGATTTCTGCTCTAATATAAGTCGTAGTGGGTGCTTCGAGGTCTCCATAGCTGATTATCAGTGATAAATTTTACAATAAAATAAAGGTGCTGTATGTAGTTATACGATTTACAACATCATTAGTCAGTTAGGATATAAATCCAGCAAACTTATCCGGCTAATGTTAGACATGTGAACGAGCAAAGTCGGACTTCAGCCTTTCTTAGGTGCTCAGGGTAGCTACTACCATCAGAAGCCATCCCCCTTTCCGTTTACTGTGGCTCTGATCCTGGGGGATCTTTGAGTTTCGATGGTGAAAGACGTGATCAGACTGCCTTGTCCAGACTCAGATCCGGCCATCTTCGGACTCTACGGTTCTCCCAGGGCAAACAAGTCTTTCCCACATGCACTTCGTGCAATACTAACGAAGCCAGTCCCAAACACCTACTGAACTGCATTGGCTTTTTAAAGCGTGATTTTTTCTACAGCCCAGGAGCTGTCCTCGATTCTTTGAAGGCGAAGGATGTCATGAACCTGGCCTGATTCAGACCAGGGGATAAGAAAGAAGAAAAAGAAGGATATAAATAGGAGTGGTTGCTTTGAGGTCTCTATGGCTGATTATCAGTGATAAATTTTACAACAAAATAAAGGTGCTGTATGTAGTTACACGATTTACATCATCATTTGGCAGTTAGGATATAAATAGGAGTGGGTGCTTCGAGGTCTCTGTTATGTTTATATTATTGTAAATCAAGTTATTTAAAAAAAAAAACTTTCCTCACTATGCTTGTGGTCGTACTAGTGGGGCGTTGTGATTCCCCAGGATTTTAGCTAGTAAGTGAGTGCATGAGCAATGTACATAAATGAAAAGAGAGACATGTTTTTCTTATAATATGCAAACAATACTTCACAGTTTATTTTTCCAAAAAGACATCAATATAAGACACAAAATGGTATAATTATAATTACTTAAAGCTCTGCAGCAAGGAAAAGATGCACCTTGTAAAGAGAGGTTTAGGCAGTACAAAAATCAAGGAATTCTTGTTGTGGCAGGGGAGATGATTCACCAAGGAGCTAGGCCTAATGGCGAAAAACGCGGCAGGAGTTATAGGGAGAAGTATTGCTGGTAAATGAGGCGTGTAATTTGCTGGGACAAAAAATGCTGTAATGTCTGATACAGCAAAATTATAGGTGAATCGATGTCAAAGATGTAGAAGGTCGATCTAGAGTAAGAACAGGTTGTCCTTACCGTGGGGTCGTGGATTAGGAAGAAGACAGTCAATGTAGGTTCTAACTCATGAGAGAAGAATGCTACCAGTCTTTAATAATCGTATCTGGTACCATCAAAAATTTGAGGCAAGATAACTTGGAGAGCAGCTCCAACTGGAAAGGCGATACCGATTCATTCCATTCTCCCATTTGTTGCTACAGTCTGTGAGATCTTCGATGAATTAGAAGTCGAAAAACACCAGCACCGCAGATGAGGGAAGCAGACTAGAGAATACAGCAAGAAGCAAATAGCATACCAATAAAGAATTCTCCAGAAAAGTTCATCATATTGATTAATGTGGTTTCAGCTCTAGTCAAGAAAGAAAGACCACGGCGATAAAACTTCCGCTTTCGTCCATGCCGCCTCGCAGGAGAGAGAAAGAGAAAAAAGGGGAATTCCCTAATACCGAGGAGAAACATTCTGCTGCCAACGGTAGTAAAAGAAAAGTTTTGGTTGTAGCACAACAGGAGGGCGCTGCAAATAGCAAATGCAAATAAGAAGTTGGCAAGGGCAGGAATTATGTGAAGCATCTCCATGTCTGATTATCAATGATAAGTTTTACAATAAAATAAAGGTGCTGTATGTAGTTATACGATTTACCACATCATTTGGCAGTTAGGGTATTCGTTATGGGATGTCAAGCAAATTACACTTTAGTCGCTGTTGGGAATTTCTTATATTTTTCCTTTATTTCGCATGAACGATATTCTTGAAATGCTCCACTGAAGGTAATGCGTTGCAGTGGCTTTTAGCTGTTAGTCCATCTACTAATTTCAAACAAGTCCTTTATTAACTGCTTAAAAGTTTCAATGGCTGTTAAAGTTTGTAGAGTAATTTATAAATATTGAATTATAAAATTTTGTAAACAAAATAACATTAAAGCAAGCATTAATAATTATTTAATTTTTGATGTTGTTTTCATAATAACAGAATAAATTATACTCTCTATTTTCATATTAAAAAATTCAATTTCCTATACATTATTAAAAAAATGAGGTTTCTAATTTAGATGTTTCATTATATTAAAAAACCAATGAAAAAATATCTATTTAAAAATACATATTTTATAATGCAGTTAAGCTAAAAATTAAACATTCAAACGCAAAGTTAATATAATTTTTTATATGAAAATAGTTACTTCTACAAATTAAGTAGCATTTACTTATGAAATAAAACACATCCTCATATAATCCAGAAGTTAGAACATAGGAATGCTGTATTAATGCTCTGAATGAAAAAATACAGGGTATTTTGCTTACGTGTATTATTTAAAAGTAAAATTTTGATAGCAAATGATCTTGTTTCAACCACAATTAAAAATTTTTAGAATTTTCAGAAACATGGACATAAATTTTCTATAAACAGTAATGAATTATTTATTTTTGTTTATAAAAAAATTGCGTACGAGTGGACAATTTAACAATGTCTTGAGTTTAATGCGGTAGCTGGGGTGTATAAAAGAACACTTCAGCAACTTAAAGATAAATTTAAAAATTTAAAAAAATCTGTCTCAGCAACATAAAGCTGCAGATAAGGTAGAACTTTTTAAGACTGCGGGTGGAACAGCCAAACTGATATCAACAGACATTGATCATAGAATACAGGAGATCCGAAAACCTTTGGAATGTTCCTATGATTCTAACTGCAGGAAATTACATCGGCCAATCAAGGCAAGAAAAGTATTCAAAAATATAATTATAATATTATTTATGTCAAAAAGAATAAATTGTGCCCATTAAATGGATACAGTTATCATTATATAGTTTGTGATTATAAATGGCTATGTATTTATAATATGCACAAGTATCTATCTATAATAATGAAATACTTGAATTAACATTTTAATAATTTAAATTAGCTTTGTTGTGAACTGTAAAAAATTTACTCATGAAAAATTAGACAAAAATATCAACATTATTAAATACAGCTATTATATATATTCATATTTAAGAATTTAATGTAATATTAGAATCATTACTCTGATAAAAAATTATTCGTGTAAAAAAAGTAAAATTAATTATTGGATATGTTAAAGTTATGTACAAGTTTAAATATAATTATTTAAGATTTGAATCACTTTTTGTAAAATATATAACATTTTTATTTATATAGTATGCTAAAAAGTGTAATATAAATTCTTGTGAATAATATTATTTAACAGTTATGTAAAAAGTTTTAATCTTAGAACAAGTAAATCCCTTTATAAAATTTTGATAGAAAATATGTATGGGTAAAATGAATAAAAATAAAATTTAGATTTCATTTCCAGAGAAACTGAAGTTATACCACTTGTGGAATGCTCTGAAGAAAACAAGGAAGCTGAAATTGTAAGTAATATTGCAAGACATTTTATTTGTATGCATAGAATAGTAACTTATAAAAAATTACATTTTAGTTTCCAAAGGCATAAAACACGAATATAAATAATTACTGTATTTTCATTTTTGCGAGAAAAATTGTGGTTGAATAATAAAGATTCATAATTTATTTAGAATGCTTGCAAAGCAAGATGTAGGATATACATACTTTAATTCATACATATATCATTTTCCATGTTATTTATTTTTGCAGATAGCGCCGCAGGTAGTTGAAATTCCACCTTTCATAGAAACGACATCTACAGAAGTGGAAAATGAAATTTCAAAGCCAGTAGCTACCCCATTTATAAAAAAAGAGCTTTGAAAAGGAGGCCAAATGCAACAGAAGCAGCAGCAAAACAAATAACTGAAGGTGCTAAGCAAAGAAAAAATCATTTTAGACTCAGAACATGAACTTAACATGAAAATTAAACGAGAAATGCATACAGCTATGTTAGAGGAAATGGACAGAAAAAAAAGGAGAAAAGAAGAAATTCACAAATTAACTATACAGAACATCGAAAGAACGAGATGAAGAAAGGAAACAAATTGAACATGAACTGCGAATTGCTGCATTAAAGTCTGAAATAAATGCAAATGCAGCAAAAGCATTATATTACGATGATCTTAAAAAACAGCAAAAATAATAATTTTTAATATTATAGAATTATTTTGTTTCATGTTCATTTCTTTTCAACTAACATTTACTAACAAAATTTTATTGGATTTACTAACCATTAACATTTAAAATATCAAATAAAATTTCATTATTTTCCATTTACTGTCATTTCTTTGCTTAAAATGAATGAATTTAAAAAAAATTTTCTTTATATATAGCATTTTCAATGGTTATGTACAAATGTTAAAATCAAAAATGATTGCTTTTCATAAGAAATGAGCAGTGTTTAAAAAAATACAAAATTTACAGGTAATACACCTTTTATTTATAAAATTAAAGGGGAAAAATTGTTTCTGGTAAAGGTCTGAGTTTTTTAAAATATAAAGAACTAATGTGGAATGATTAATTTATCTGTACAAATCAGTGTTATAAGATAGGTTAAATTAGTAAAACAAAAAATCAAGTAAATTTATTCAAGAAATGTGAAACTGAAAATGTATGAAATTTTTTTTCTACAGTTAAATTAAGTTTCTATGGATTAAAAAACGTTTTTTGATAAGTATTGCATGAAAGAACATGTCCATCCATCTCAAATGCACCACATTTTTAAATTTAGTGAAATTTTCAACATTTTATTTTGCACAATAGAACAAAATTAAACATAACTTATTTGATTAAAAAATACTTTTTGAAATGCCAGCACATTCATTACTAACATAGTTGCTGTCATGGTCATTATCCTCATGCGGAATTTCTATGCCGTAGCTGTTACCCATTCTTAATGCAATGTTGTGCAGCACGGCTGTATTGTTTGTGCATTTTGTGAATGATTGTTTGTGCATCATTGTGAATGATTGTTTGTGCATTTTGTGAATTGCACCGCAAAGGCAGAGGAATGCATTGGAACCTTCGCTTCCAAACTCCATATTGGCGCTCCATGACATTTCTCCCCAAGATGTGAGCTGCATTATACCTATAAATGAGAAAAATAAATATTTACATCAAAGCTTTCTTTTGTGTTATATTGACACATTCACAAATAATGAACTAGCAAAACAAAATTTATTTTTAGTTTTGAAGGAAAGTGCAGAATACAGCAATTAGAAATGAATCATGAATTGCATAATATTTTAAGAAATTCTTTTGACTAGAGTATAATATAAACTTTGGTTATTAAATTATCTTGCCCATAAAAATCTATTAAATGATTAATTTTTCTGTAATATTCACTAAAGCGTGATAACCTATCATTACTTAAAAGTATCCTGAACACTCCTTCATAGGCACATCTATTTTCTTTCGTAAATAATCTTTTTACACATTTTTTCCATCTTTGTGACTAATTTTAATGAAACATATAGAATCAATATGTTCAGAAGAAAATTAATCACTTTTATAGAGTGATTTATAAATAGTTTACCGTTTATGTAATATAATGTACAATAATTAAATTTAAAATGTCAGCATAAAATAATTTATTAAAATCAATGCAAACTATCACTTGACACTTGAATTTTTATAGTTTTTTTTATTATTTCAATTAGTAAAAACATATTCAATGGAATACAGAAATTTTACATACATTAACTATGAGGCAGTAAAATACTTCTGTAATATTGCTGACAGGAAATTTTTTATTTAAAAAAATAAAGAAAACAAATTGTGAACAAAAATTACCTCCTTTGCCTATCCGAGTTTGGATGAAGAAAAGGTGTTATCAAATATGACCGCAAATGATATCCATTATCACCTAATACATTATACGTATTAGGCACTTCGGTTTCCAGGTGAGCTCTTAAGTAAGAATGGTCAAACACAGTACTATCATGAGTACTGCCTGGCCATCGTACAACGGTATTTCTGGTGTACAAATCCACATCACTCATGGTTTGTACGTTAAGGCTAAAAAAGCCTTTGCGGTATCTAAATATCTCACCGATGTCACATCCAGGACTTTGAATTTCAACATGTGTGCAATCTAGTGCACCGAGTACACCTGGCAAACCACACAACTTATAGAAGCTTGAGCTAACCTGTAAAAAAAAACATTGTTTAAATCTATGTTTGAAAATAAAATGTATTAGCACTTTGCTATTAATGTGTCAACTTTATATATTCAATAAAGGTAATTTATTTAAAAGAATAGTTCTTTTTATTCGGCTAATAATATGCCTTTGACATTTTAATCAGAATTTTCACATAATTAAAATTTAAAACTTCCTTCGATAACATTGCTCAGCACCAGTTTCACTACTTTTTAACACCTATACTACAAATTACTTAAAATTTTATAATAACTTTTGCATCCAAAAATGAAAATTTTAAAACATAATTTTCCATTAAAATTTATTTGTGTAATAAATAATTGCAGAACACCTTAGGTGTACTCTTAAACCTTCTCTCTAATTTCTATTAACAGTTAAATTTTTAAAAGAAAACCAAAATTAACAAGAATTTAAATTGTTAGAATGTTGTTTAAATTATTTTTGTGCTGTTTGCTTTAATAATAATCCACAGGTATGAGAGAGATAATATAAATGACGATAAGGGTAGAAACTTGACCTGATGAAATGTTTTGACAGCATGTGAAAAATCTTTATACTCATACCTTTGTGACTGCAATTTTTTTAGCATCAATTAATTATTAATTTTCATTATTGAGCAACAAATTACATCAGATAAATGACTCATTATTTTTGTGCTTTATTTTCTGTATTGTTACATGCAGGTTCACACATTTATTGACAAACTTAAATAATTGAAAAGCCACATCTGCTCTTGTTAACCAATTCCGACAACAAAATACTCTTTTTTAACACTTTTATAAATTATGCAATACTCATTAATAATATCATTTCAAACATATCATTAATAATGGAATGGAATTTTTGTTGCTTAATTATTAAAATTGTTTTTTTTTAATAAATTGCTGTGTATGAGATAAATAAATAACTTAGATTTTTTCTCATCAGATGAATTAAACTACACATAATATCAAACACTTATTTTGGCATACATCATATTAATTTGTCTAGTTGAATATGTATTTATTTACTTCTTATCGTTCAACTTCATTTTGTGGTAAACAACTGTATTCGGAATGTAGCTCTGCCAGACTTCTGGCCACATCGGTCACAGCACGACTCACTGATGGTTGGCTGCACTGAATTATATCGCCGATGTTCAGTTGTTGAGTTCCTGTAACAAAAAATCTTAAACCAATTAGGATTTTTTCTGTAGGTGTCAATGTCTGATTTCGCATATTCAACGATTCCAATTTCGGCGATAGACGCTGAATTAAAATTTCCACCGTACTTTTATTCAATCTATAATGACTACGAAAATCAACTTCGTCAAAAGTTTCAAAATAATTTTGCCTACTTTCATATACACATCTCGCTCTTCTTTCCATTAATTCAAGATTTTGCAAATCTTGCACATTAATGTCAACAAACATATCGCTTAAGTCCACCAATGTTTGCTGACTCGTCGCTAACACTCCGAAATCCTAGGTTTATTCTAGGGATCTATATCGGCGAGTTAATCGTAGTTTTTTTCATGGTGAATAACGTTTCCTGACTTAACTCGCCCTTTACCCTGAAATCTCGTTTAACTCTGGTTTGTGAATACGGCCGTACGAGTGTTAGACCGGTGTTTAACGCGAATAGTCACCCACCCGGTTCTCCGTCGTTGAAAGATTGTTTGTCCTCAGGGCAAAATTTAATAGAACTTATTCCTTCAATTTTAAATTGATTTCGTAAGAATTACGTTGGCATTACATCAGATATTGAGAAAGCTTTCTTGCAAATCGCTATAAGAGAAAAATATAGGGATTTTTTATGGTTTTTGTTGTTCGATAAGAAAATGGGGGAACATGTAGTAGAATATCGCCATCGAAGAGTGGTATTTGGTTTAACTTGTGTAGCCCTTATATATTGGCTGCTACTTTAAAGTATCATTTAAACAAGGTTCCGGAAAACTTAAAGCACACTGCGGCAATTTTAAAAACAGCATTTTACATAGATAACTATTTAACGAGTCTAAATTCTGAGATAGAATTAAAAAAGTTTTTCTTGGAATCTAAAATAATTATGGCTTCTGGTTCATTTAATCTAAGATGTTGGAATTCTACTATAATCAGTGAAGTTTCCGAAGATAGTTCCTCTATAAGAAGATGATACTTACGTTTTAGGTCCCCGTTTCAAAGCTGCTTAATAAAAGATACATTGGTATTTTAATCCCCCTTCAGCGGCCTGGTATGGCGGATGGTGGGAACGTCTGTTTCAAATTGTCAAACAAATATTAAGAAGAATATTGGGTCACACTTCTCTTGAGTACGAAGAGCTACTTACTGTATTATTTGACTGTGAACGATTAATAAACTCTAGGCCTCTTACCTATGTGTCGGAAGACATCGATGATGAACCACCTATAACTCCCGAACAATTCTTGCACGAAACTAAAACATCTGGAGTGCCAGACCTTGATATTGTTGACAAAGTGAAATTGAGCAAACGAATTAAATATTTACAGCGTCTTAGGGATGCTTTAAAGTCCCGTTTTCGTTCAGAATATTTAGGACAGTTACGACAGCAGTCGTTAAAGAATTATAAGGATAGACCACTTAGTATTGGAGAGATTGTTCTTGTAGAAGATGTTAATAAAAAACGTTCCTTTTGGGATTTAGTAAAAATAATATATATAATTCCTGGTCGTGATGGTCAGATAAGACTCGCCGTCATTAAAACCAAAAATTCGGAACTTTTAAGACTTATCCAATGACTTTATAGGTTGGAAACAGAAAATCCAGTGTCTAATAGAAATGATGAACTGCTACAATAGTAACTAGTAGTGGTTGAATTGTGAAACCAGCTAACAAATAAATTTTAAAGACCTATTTTCTTGTTCAGTAAGCTCAAATTCACTTCTTTATTTTCTGTATCATTATTACTTTAATTAGTTGAAATTCATTATGAGTTATGTGAAAATAATATTTTTATGTATGTGTATATTTGTATTTCATTTATATTAGTACTAATAAGCATTTTATGTTTTGAGTGTTAAGCCCAGGACCCACTCAAAAGGTAGGAGAATGTTGCGGAGAATGGCAATAGCAGGAGTTTTCGCCTCCTTCTCCCACGCATGCGCAGTGTATTGTCAGCCGCCGCTGCTGTCACTTAAAACTTAAGTTTTCTCTTTAGCTTATGTGTTTAACTCGCACTTTTGTTTTTGATGTCTCTTTGTATGTGTTGTTAATAAATGTTTTGTGTGCTACGATGGATTCGATTAATTTCTTTATTGGTGAGAGACCAGCTTTGGATTAAGTATTCTCCACAAAAACTTTATGTTTCAGTTAGTTATCCAAAATTTAAAGAGCCTTTAGTAACAACGTGCATGCATGCATTTCAGATTATAAAAAATAAACGTAAAGGAAAAACGCAGGGCAGCGTGTTCGTAACAGAGAGATGTTTTAAAGTTTAGCTGTTATAAATAGCTAAATAAATTAACTCGTAAATGAGAGTTGATATTATTATTGCGCTTATGGCACCTTGTTAGGAATCAGCTAATAATTTATAAAATTCCGACTGTTTTGTAAATCAGAAGTTCGTTAAAATGAGCTTCTACTGTATTTCAACCAACATGAAATACAAATTAAACATTTGCTTAGTGCTGCCATCTATCTTTCTTTATAGAAAACTTTTGCTTTAAAACATAATTGTTAAACAAATTATGTTTAACATAAATGTGATAATATTAAACGTATTACTTTGTAACAAATGTTATAGAACATCCGGAGAAATGATTGTAAGCCAAATTTAAATATTTTTTTATTTATATAATTATCTGAATGATAATTTTTTTAACACTCTAAGTCGAAAATAAAACGTTTTATTAACCAAAATTCATAATATTATAAATACTTTCCTTTGAAATTCGAAAGGCTTTCCTTCCATGTAATTAATATGGAAGTATATATTTTTCTAAAATTATCATTTACTTTATTTGTTATTTTCAAATTGATATTTCTTAAGATATATTAGGAAATATTCTTAAAAAATTAAAAAGAATTAAAAGAAAAAATGAAACATAAACACCAATTTACGAGCGTTAACAGAAAAGATTCTTCAAAGGACGATACACGAAGCTAACTTTTTGAATTTTTGTTGCTTGTTAAAAAGTGTTTTAGAAACTTTTTATTATGATGTTAACACCAGAAACATAGATTTTTAACCTGACTTGCTTTAGGTATGTTATTAGAATATATAAATTATTAATTAATTATGTACTTAGTTCAGCCATTTTCGTAGATGCAATTGCAGAAAATAAATCAAAATAGTTACTTTAGCCAGTTTTTAATATGTCCAAATAGATTAAAAAAACTAGAAAATTCTATTATTTATCTGATATTATGAGTAAAAAATGCATAAAAAACAATGACTTACTAATAGAAGGAACTATTCAGAAGCGAATTGTCTAAATCATGGGTTCCCAAACTATTTTTTTCTCGTGGACCACTTTCATAGTTTTAATATTTTCCGTAGACCCCCTGCTGCTACATTTCTCCTGTATTCCGAAACTCATAAAAAATATCACCCTAAATTGGGGGTGTTAAGAAAAAAGAAAACAAGCAGATTTTCTTGTGTCCTATTTATTAAAATAATACTATACAATAATTAAAATAAAAAATTATGGTTATGCAAAATTATAAACATTTATTATTACAAACAATCAACTGTTGACAAAAATCAACAATGAACTCTGAAATGTAAATCAACAATAAAAAATAGTCATACTTTTAATGAGACGGATGTACTTGATGAATTGACAGCAAATTATCATTTGGCTTCAGTTTTGTAAGAAGTAATCTCAAATCTCCCCGTTCTGTGATGTTCAATCTGCTCTTTTATTTGTTAATAGGTTGGTAACGGCACTAAAACTTCTTACGACAAGACATGACGAGGGAAACGCTATCAATTTTTTTTTCGCTTTTTCCCACAGCCCAGGATATTCTTCGAAGATTCTGCCTGCAGCCAAAATGTTTGATAGCCTTTTTTAAATTTCATCTTCAGTTCCTCGTTGATGCTGAGCTCAAGTAGCTCCTCTTGTAATACCACATTCGCCTCTTACGTTTCATCGCATGGGGTTATGATCCATGATGGTATTGATGATTCATATGATCCATCGTCAGAACATCTTCAAACCTATTTTTGAAGTCATCATGCAGGTTATTTAAATGTTGAGCGTAAGTCTGAATATCCTCATCAAGACATTCTATCTGTGACAAGTGCGCAAACTTTGAGAATTCACGCCGACTAATATTTTGCTTCATTAATTTCAATTTACCAAGAAAAACCGAAATTACACTTTTTGTTTTTATTAAATTTAGGCTGTTTCTTTGTAACTGCAAGTTAACGCCATTGAATATTTTTTAAACAACACTGTTAAATACGCAATGTCGGCTTTATATTTGATCAGATTTTTTTATTAATTTGGTGCTTTAGTTTCCAGAAACTATCAGTAATTCGAAAAGTGAGTAAAATCTCGATAAGCATGCACCTTTCGACAACCAGCGTACTTCAGTATGTAAGAGCAGTCATTGGAAATCTTCATCATTTTCATCGCACAATAGTGCAAATCTTATCTGCTTTAATCACAAATTGAAGCGATTGGTGCAATCTATCTCTCTAATTTTTCGCTGCAAGGTGTTGTCGGTGGATGACAAAGTGAATTGCAATTAGTTCTGGTATTATTCGTTTAAAATGGCTTATAAGCCCACTATATCGCCCGAACTTGGCAGGAGCCCTATCTGTTGCTACCGAAATAATGTTTTAAATGGAATAGATTTTTCTGTAAAAAAATCATTCATAACATTAAATATCGATTCGCCTTTCGTGTTCGCCTTCAAAGTTTTTGCGAGTAGCAGTCTTCATTGATTTCTTCGTCCATAACAAATTAAACATATGCCAATAATAATGCTTCATTGCCAGGCCAACTAGACTCGTCCGATTGAATAGAAAATGTGTGGTTTGCAGATAATTACACAAGAAGCCAAGAAGCTTTCTATATCAGATTTCATTTCATTAAAACGTCTTTGTACAGTGTTGTTACTTAAAGGAATTCTTTTGAGTACGTCAAATGGAGGCTTGTGCAGAGCAGTTTTTAAAACTTCTTCAACAGCGGATAAAATTAACTTTTCTCCGATGGTGTACGGCTTCCCTGGCTTTTTGTTCTTTTATAGAAGTTTTGAATAACCTCTAGTTTTTAATTTTTACTGCATAACTACCTACTAAACTCAAATAGTAACACAAATATAATATGATTGATAAATTACAATATACAATAAAAATATGTATAACAAATAGACAGATATTTACTTTTTCCGGCACTGCAAACACTGACATCGGTTCACTCACAGTCACACTTTTATGCTCAAAATCCCGGAAACAAATGAGTAACGTTTTGTTCTTAACATTCGTATTTATACTAAATTAGATTGCAAGCACAGCGCAAGTCGAATTTCATCTCTTTGCAGGCCTAAATAAGCATCCCGGATGAAGGGGCGCACAGGCGACACTTTGCAAATCTCGACATGTGGTGTACACTTGTACTATTATATATTGTTCTATTCAATTCTGTGTTTGAACTGAGTCGCAAATATTTTTGAGTACCTACCTACCTGCCTACATTGATAGGTAAAACCTAGACAAAATTTTTGTTCTTTATTATGAAAACCAGATAATTTTTCGTGGACCCCCACTTACAACTTGTGAACCCCTGTTTTCTTTTCGCTTCAACGTGGACCCTTAGGGGTCCACCTTGATCACTTTGGAAACCTATTGTCTAAATCTTGTAAAAATAATGAATAAACTATAACGTAAGTATAATATAAAGAAAAACAAATAATAATAAGATAATAAGACTTAAAATATGCAGTGTGTAAATTTGTATAGCTTTTTATGATAAATCTTAAAACTGCTCCATGTGCTAAGATAAATTTATTAATTTCAAACGAAATTACACAAAACTTGAATTTATTAAGTTCACAACTTTGAGCAAAACAGTATCTTCAAGCTCATTGTTTTGAATTAGTTGTAAGCCAAAGTTGAAAATTTTGTCAGAGATTTTGTGAACAAGTTTTCAGTAAAGATATTAAAAGAAAGTAGAATGAATGGCACACGAATAATCATAAAATTAAATTAAAGTAACAATGCTATAGAAGTAAAGATAAGATTATTTGTGTGTGGTTCATAAGAAACTGCATAGCTCTTATCAAAAATTGAAATCATTCTTTTCTAAATACTGTGATTAATTGAACAGAATCATCATTTTATAGATTCAATCGCATAAGAAATTCCGATTGTTAATCATGTTTAATATGAATGTGTGCATGTGTATATATAAAATATTTTTCTCTTCCACATTTTTTCTATTTTCAAAAGCATTAAAATGTTTTCAGATTTTTTGAAAATACAGGGTGATTATAAAAAAACTTTGCCAACATCTGCACTTCTAGCGTCCATTCTATTTAACCGATCAAGATGATACTTCAAATATAGTTCTTTTGAGATATGCGCTCGAGATTCTGTGAATGGCAACACAGTGGCCCTCGCGGTTACAGTTATAGTGACAGAAACTCGAAATTTTCGAATGGCAACGCCTACTTTTTACCATCGCAAAATGTTCAGCACATGCGAAAACCCTAAATAGCGTTGAAACGGTACCGATATGTCCGAAAACCGACGTGTTATACACATACAAACAGTTCTTCAAGGCGCACGGAGGAATAATGCATACGACAGAGACAAGACACTGCTCAATGATGAGAACACATAGAGAAAAAAATCTTTATTAATTTCAAACATTTTCCACATGAGGGCCATCACAGGCAATTACGCATTGCATGCGGGAGACGGTGGACAATGTCGCTGCACGCAACATGGCACGAGGGATGTTTCCAATCTCACGCCGTATAGAATCCTTTAAGTCCGACAATGTTTGAGGATTGCACAGATAAACTCTGGATTTGAGATAGCCCCAAAACCAGAAATCCATAGGCGTCAGATCTGGGGATCGCGCAGGCCACGGAAAAGGATAATAACGTGAGATGATGCGATCACCAAAATGCTGATCCAGGAGCCTTTTAACTGACCTCGCTATATGTGGAGGTGCGCCATCTTGCATCCAAACAATGTCATTGAGTGCATTCAGCCGACGCAACTCCGGTAAGACATAATTTTTCAGCATGGCTGCATACCGAGGGCCCGTTACAGAACATGTTGCAGGGCCAGTCGGGGTCGTTTCCTCAAAGAAGAACGGGCCCAGAACAAATGTAGCTGTAATGCCGCACCACGCAGTCACTTTGGCGTCAAATAATGGTACTGGCGCCACAGCATGAGGATTCGTCTCTCCCCAGTGCACACAATTCTTTGTGTTAATGCTGCCATTTAAGGTGAAATGCGCCTCGTCCGTCCATAGTATGCAAAGTGGCCAGTCGTTATCCGCATCATATCGTAACAAAAATGCATTTGCGAAGTCCAGACGTTGTTGTGGGTCACCCGGCTCCAACATCTGGACGCGCTGGAACCGATAGGGAAACATGTGAAGTACCGAGCGCAAGAGCTTGCGGACCGTTGAGTTCGGAATATCCAACACGCGCGCTATGCCTCTTGCGGTTTCTGTGTGTCCTGCAGTCACTGTATGGTGCACTTCCATGACAACGTCCTCAGAAACAGTTGGCCGTCCGGAGCGCTGTTTGTCACTGGTGCAGCCTGTATCTTCGAATTTCCGCACTAAATCACGCAGAGCTTGCAGAGTACATGGGCCACGTCGTTGTCGATGATTGCGGCGATACACACGCAAGGCTTCCGCAGCGTTCATCCCATTTTGGTAATAGAGTTTGATCAATTCACCGCGAACTTTCCTAGGAAGACTCATATCTTCGGCATGTGCGAGTTCCCGAATGACGACTTCGCATACCCGCTTGGTATTTTATAGGTTTCCTACGCTGAATATCTGGCGACCGGCGTTCTGTGATTGGTTTCTTGACTCTGTCACATGCAAATTTATTGCGTGCGCCCAGATCGTGTTTTATTGGCCGGTTTTCAGAACTCTTTTTTGTGTTTGCAGAACACGTCCGTTTTTAGACATATCGGTACCGTTTCAACGCTATTTAGGGTTTTCGCATGTGCTGAACATTTTGTGATGGTAAAAAGTAGACGTTGCCATTCGAAAATTTCGAGTTTCTGTCACTATAACTGTAACCGCGAGGGCCACTGTGTTGCCATTCACAGAATCTCGAGCGCATATCTCAAAAGAACTATATTTGAAATATCATCTTGATCGGTTAAATAGAATGGACGCTAGAAGTGCAGATGTTGGCAAAGTTTTTTTATAATCACCCTGTAGTTAAATGAATATGATGTCATTTTGTTTAACTCAGATATATTAGCATTCAATGTAACATTGCAAAATCCAACTCTCATTTATTTTATCTAACGTTTAAAATAAGCTGTCGCAATAACTGATAGTAAGAATATTATTTATTATATGTACTTTTCTGCTTTGAGTGCACAAAAATGATATACGTTAATATTTTTTAATTATATTTATCACAAAAAGAATGAAAACTGGAGATTCTTGTTTTTCTATAATCGTTGATAAAAGAGAAATAAATTCAAAAATCATTGAGTCAGGAAAGAATCGAAGATATCTGATTTCGGAATCTTATTGCGAAACGAGATAAGAGAAAATTGCATACTTTTATAACAAAAAAAAAGCTTTTATTACAATAGAAATTTTTTGTTATAGATGATATATTTTATTAAAATAATTAACTTTTGGGAATCTAATCGGCAATCCTCCATATTATGTATATTTTAATGAATTATTCTTTCATGGCTTGAAACATAAGATCTGCCGCTAAATGGCTTTAATCATTGCGAATTTGTTTATAAATTTAAGTTTACTATAATTTTCCTCACAATATATTTTAATACTAATCTACTAATAATTAATTATCATAATGTATTTTATCATTCTTCACTCTTTCATAAATGTGCGTCAAATAAGGAATTTAAAAACCGGACAGGAAAATGGAAATATATCTGGAGGAAATATATCATGTAGTGTATAACGAGATATATGAATATGTTTTCAACAATAAAGCTTGATGCCTTATAAATTATTTTAAAAAAACATTTTTCTGTACTTGTACTGAGTTGTTCACTATATTAAATATCAAAAACACATTTAAACGACTGTTCTTCCTAAAGTGCTTTATCAACCTACAAGGCTTTAACACAATGTCGATACATTTACAAGGCGATAAAAGTTGCTAAGAATCATACGCAAAACTATCTTGAACTATAGGTAACACTTCATTGGAAAAATCACGATAATTTTGTCCCAACACCATATTTGCATTTTTATTGAAGGATAAAACCTTAAAATGCCCAATGCATTCATCTTAATAAATAGAAAGAAAAATAATTTTTCTTAACAGTAGATTTCTAAAATACTTCAGATATACATTTTTATGATAAAATTTAATTAGGGACATATCATGTATATATGATATACATTTATATGATGTATAAGTGTTGTAAACATACATAAAAAATTATCAAAAATATATGCGTATATACAAAAATTCACTATTTGTGCATTCTTTGATTGATAAAACAAAAAATGTGAATTCTCTGATAAAATTCAGCTCGAGAATAGCTTAGCCTGGCTGAAACTTTCTTGCACTTATGAGACAAAGGATATACAAGCAATTTAAATATTCTTTCATACATCTGTGGAAGAAATTCTTCAATGGATCAATATTTATAGGAAGCTTTATAAGGAATTATATCATCCCTTCATTTAGAATGTCGCAAACATGTTATATTTGGTTTCATATCTTGAGAATATGCGATCAGTTCGTTTGTAGAATTTATTCGTTATAAAGACAACTGTGTTTGAAGCATAACATTGTTTCGCGAAATATTACATGGGATTGAAATTATGCATAATTTCTATAAATATTCATTTGGTAAATAAAAGAGTTTTAAAACTCTGAACTAAAAGTATTATGTTGCAGAATATTCATTCTCCTTCTGTAGACGTCATACACGTAAAGCAACAAAAATTAATATCATAAAACTAAAAGCTTAATCATTGTTTTTTAATTGATAACATGTTTCCAATAATGGTTTTAAAAAGTTATTCGATTTTATTATGGTTTTCCGTCGATTTTATTAAGTAGTTAAAAATATTTCTTACTTTACTAATTCTTAGAAAATATTGCATATTTTGGTTAGAACATATCTGATAAGGATTCGACATTAGATTCTGCGCATAACATCCTAGATTTCAAGCCCCACCACTGTAAAAACAGCAGACATTACTTTTATGAGTATAATGTCTTTCAAAAGGGATTGAAAATATGTATAAACTCCGCATATACAGATATGAAATTGCTTTGTTGATGTCAATGGGGAAAAAAATCAAAAATTACTTCTAAAAGAAAGCCAATGCATCCAAATAAAGAAATCAAAATTTGATTTCTTTATTTGAAGGCTATTTTTTAATTTACTATATAATATTTATTTATTTCTTCTTACAAACTAAATATCCAATTTTCAAATTATATCAAGTCATATATTGTTAACAAAATTAAAATGTAGTAATTAAATATAATGTGATTCTAAATTGTATCATTTAATTAAGGTTAAGGCAGTATCACACCAAAAGATTTATTATGAAAATACTAATGTACAATTAGGTCGATATATCTATGCATATACTATCCTCTTTTTCAATAAATCAGTAAAGGAATCTTTAGCAGCGAATAATATTATTTAAATTAATGGAAATTTTTTGTTTCCTGAATAAAACTATATTTAAGTCATTAGGACATGGGTATAGATTTATTTAGTATCATTATCTTTAGTAAATGTAATGATTTTTTTTACTATTTTATCAAAACATATATTCATCATTTATATATATATATATATATATATATATATATATATATATATATATATATATATATATATATATATATATATATATATATATATATGTATAGATATATATGTATGTATGTATGTATATATATATAATATAATATAACAAATTTATTATAAAATTATTTAACAAAATATAATTTAACAACTCATGTTTCACAACAAGATAACAAATTTTATGATTTACCAGGTACTTCATTTACAATAAACTGTACTTTCCTACTTGCTAATTTATTCTACAAGCTAGCTTTAAATAAATTTTGTCACAATAAATTATCAAACATATTCTGGAAAGTTTCTTTATTTTATGTAAACTAGAATTTTCCCAAATTATTTTGAATGTTAAAAATGAAAAGGTGACATGCATTTTAAAAACACACTTCTCTCTTTGCTTATTAACTCTGCAACTAAGTACTAATAAGCAAGGACATGTATATGCTCTTTCTTTGTTTAAACTTCTATAAACTTCCTAAGAATATTTGGCTCGGCAGTTTAGTTGTGATTTTTGTTTTCTTTCTTTATCGTAAAAATTCAGCAGTCTTAATTACTAAGTTAGACATTATTTATATTTTCTTTCATCTTATTTTGAAAGAGAAAATGGAGAAAGTAAATGATCCAGAGAGTAATTAAAATGTGAAACGACATAAACTAAACTAAAGTATCCTTTCATAAAGCATCAGTAAATTTAATTTATTCTGAGATCTTTACTTAATCTTAATTCGCAAGAAATTGTGATGAATTTTTTATTCTCGTTCCTATTTTTTTTAGTTTTGCACAAATATTTGCAATTAAATTTGTAAAAATGTAATTTTAATATTATACAGATTTTTAATGTAAATATAATTTTAAAAGCCTAATTATTAAGTCAAACTTAACTTCATTTAGATTCTTAATGAATCTATACAGAACATCACATTATATAAAAAGGTTAAATTTAGGGATTCTTAAAAGAGGCTCATAAAATATTATTAAAAAGCATTAATCAAATATACTAAAAATGTTGCTTGAAATATAAAGAGACTTCCAAAACTGAAAATTAAATTTTCGTAGTAATTTACTTTAAAGATTTATTTAATTTTGCTTAAATAATAAAAAAATTAAGTATATGTTTAAATTATAATAAATATAAATGTAAAATTCTTGTAATAGACATTTAAAGCTAATATTTGCCTTATTTTAGAGTTTTATATTTCGTTCCTCAAATGAATAAAAGAATTTAAAGCTATTGGCATGCAATGTTTTCCAGATTATTGCCCTATTGAGAGTTAAAAATATGATTAAAATTAATTATATTTATTTGAATATTTAAAATCTATTTGAAATTGATATTTATATAAACGTAATTTCCGGTAATAAGCGTCAGTATGCTGCGAAATATAAATTTTGATGTGTGTGAAATAATATAATATTTGATGGTTTTCCATCTTTACACCTAAAAAGGACTTCATATAGGCGAAATACTATACCTGTATAAATTTCATTGCTTAAAATAATAGTCTTCACATTCTTTATTTTTTTCTCCCACAGAGAGTTTGCATTTTCTAAGCAAATTTTTTTGATCACAATAAGAAATTTGTAATATCAATTTCTTTGCTACAATAATATCATTTTATATTTTTTTAAAATTAGGTAAGTTATTTTAATTAATTATTCAAAATTCTGGAATAACGAAGAATAAATATCTAATGTTAATGGATTTGTGATTTGAAGAATTTATAATCGCTGAGAAAATCAATTAAGTTCAAATATCAAATATTTTAAAGTACAAATAAGTGTATCAATAACTGCATAAGTAAATCACTTAATAATAACTTGGATGATTATACCATCAACTCATAATGAATTAATAGAACAATTGAAGAAACAATATTTAACTTTATTTTCTTAAATGAGGAATGAAGCAGAATCTTTTAACATGCCTAAAAGAAATTATAAGAATCACTGTTGTAATTAAGTTGTATATCAAAGCAATTCGAAATACATCCTAACATATAATAAATCCTTCCATTATTCTAAATTCTTGATGGTTTTTTTCACAATAATATAATTGGAAAGTAATTTTAGTAAATAGCAGAAATTTCTGATATTTTTTAATTATATTACTGATTTTGATTTCCTTATCAAAATTTTTAAATAATTATTATAATTTGTGTTGATTTTGATTTTAGTACATAAAATTTAAAAAAAACGTCAATGAAATAGTATTCAAATTCGGGAAAATATCAAATGTTTTTATATTTGATTTATCAGATTTAATTTTTTAAACATGAAATCTGAAAAATAACATAATGAAGTTACATAAAAAAGTAGGAATGCAAATGCATATTAGGTTTAATTTGAGTAATTATTTCGCGGGTTTATCAGTGGGTCTCTTCTGATATAAGTTATGCTACAATATAAAACTTACTTTTAGCAATTTTTAAATTAAGAAAAATAAATATAAAATGTATTATTCAAATTCCTTTTTGTGATATTTTCACGTGACATATTTATTTACATTTCTCTCTCTCTCTCTCTGACTAGTGCATTCCTATTCATTTTAAATATTTTTTATAATCGGAATTTTTTGATAATGTTAATATTTTCAAATTGTTTCCAAGGAAAATTTATTACTAATATAGGATCTCTTATGGTTAAAAAAATTGGTTATATTAGTGCTCAAACTGTATTTATTTCAATTACTACTTTTAAAAATAATCTTTGCCTATGATAAAAAGTGAGTTTTCAAGTCTCTTACTTTCAGCTCAATAATTTGTGGTTGTGATTTCTATCTTGGGTGCGTATGTTTGATTTGGAATATTCTTAAAACTGCAGAAAGTATTCGTTGAATGACTTGAAAACCATACATTTTGCATTCTTGTAGGTGGGCACTACACTTGAGGATGAAAAGTTCCGGAATCGATCTCGATATCTATGTGTTGCGATTACTTTCTGCTTGTTTCTGTTTCATGAGGGGTGCTTGGTTTGTTTCCCAAGTTTCTTCTCTTGCTACACATTATTACGATCCCCATTGCCTATAAAAAGTTCTCCCATAAGGTGATTTTAAAGATAGTGGACACTAAAATGACTTAAGATGTAAATATATGCCCTACGATTCAAATCAAAATTTGATTAACATGCTTCTAAATACTGTTTTCTTTTGCAAATGCTGGTATAGATAATGATCATTCTCCTTAAAATGATAATAGAGATAAACATCCTATATTAATTTCTTATCATATAAAATTTACGTGTAAATGAAAGATGTTTTATATAAATGGCTAGTTGAATTTCAATTCAAAATTGACCAGAAGGTAAAATATTGTGAAACGGATTCAAGATTCTTCATATTATTTTATAGATCTTTGAGAATACCAGCTAGAAATAATGGTATAGAATATCTGTTAAAGTCTCACTGATTTTCATATTTACTCCTAAATTTTAACAATATTCTTGTCACAGCAAAAAATAAATATCCTAAATAAATAACAATATTCGATTAGAATTCTACTTCTTCTTCAGGTTGGGTATGTATGTCATTGGCACCTCTGCTTTAATCAGCATTTTGTACCATTAACTCCAAATCCAATGTTCCCTAGTTCCAGTTACTCGGGTCATCCACTTTATTAATAAAGTCCGATAACCCTTTAATGGAGTCTAGGTGTAACTCTCTAGTATGGATGATGCCTATAGAACTTAATCTAGGGAGGGCAAGAGCCTCGCATTCGTAAATGATATGCTTGGCCGTTTCCTCTTGCGTATGACATTTCCTGCAGATAGAGTCTTGCTGAAACAGTCCCATTTTATGGAGGTGCTTTCTGAATTAGTAGTGCCCAGTTATGAAGCCTACGATTAAACGTATCTTCTGCCTAGAGCATCTAAAATTTTCAGAGGCAATCCTCGCTGATGATCCACAGATCATACTTTTAGCATGGGTTTGACCAGGAGTTGACATTGACACCAGCGAACTCCCCTGTACCTAACTCCAGTTTGACCAGGAGTGTTGAGCCAAGCTTCATACATCTTCCGTCTCTCCCATCTAAGAACATTGGTTTTTGCGGTCTTCAAATAGATCCCACAAAAAGGTTCTGGACCAATGGGAACTAAAGACGATCCTTGTTTAGCAAGCTCATCAGCCCTTTCATTACCTTCGATACCTTTGTGCCCTGGCACCCATACAAGGATCATCTTATTTCTAGTTGCCAGTTCTGTAAGAAGGTTTCTACATTCCAAAATCATTTTAGATTTGATTTCGAAAGAATTAAGCGCTTTTAAAGCGGCTTGACTGTCACTAAAAATGAGAATCCGCTTACCATAGTAGCCCTTCTTCACATTTAGTCGCAGACAGTGGATAATGGCCAAAACTTCTGCCAGGAAGACCGTAGCGTATCGCCCAAGGCTTACAAACTGGCTGATTCTTGGTGACACGCCATATACTCCCAGTCCTGGGAGGCTGTTTTTCAGTGATCCGTGTACTAGATTAGATCTCCTGTTTTAGTTTCAAACATGATGTTATCCCATTCGTCTCTCGTTGGAAAAACTATTTCAAATGTCCTATCAAACATGTATGATTTTTCCATGATGTCTGAGTGCATCAGGAAAGTAGGATCTTGAATTTTCCTGGTGATGCCCCTGTGCCCTTTGGCAACAGGCTGGTCATACCAGTGGTTTTGCAGCTTCATTCTGTATGCAGTCATTCTTTTCGATTAGAGTTACTAACCTATACAAGTTAATCCTGCCAAGACTAGTTATCTGTATTTATGATTTATAATATTACAATAACAAATTTCATCAATATTCCAAGCAAATTTATGTATGGAATGTTAGTAATTTTTTTTCAAAAGAGGCCTAAATAGATTATTTTATCAATTGCAATATATTATTTCTTCAGAAAGTAAAATGTGCTTTTATCATCACCTCAGTAGTAATTAGAAAATATGAATTGTCATTAACAACCGATAACCTCAGCTCTTTCATACACTTTTAATAGTTTGTTATTTCCTACATTTTCTTTTACAATTTGAATTTCATTAAAAATATATTAATAGATGTTATTGTCGGTAATTAACACCTTCTCTGCATAAGAAAATATCATAGTTTCATAAATCTTATGTACCATAAATTAGAAAGTCTAACATAAAAAAATAAAATCTGATACATCAACTTGTCGATAAGAATTTATTGAGCTGATCAAATGAGATAAGAATTATGTTTTTCTCTATAAAAAAACAACTCAATTGTTGTTTCTCTTATTAGTAAAACATTTTTAACCTCTGCACAGCATAATACACCCAGTTTGCAAATGCATGAGTTAAACTATCTGCGTTCCAAGGAATGTTCAGCAAGGTGGTTTTTGACTGCGACAGATACAGAACTCAATACCTTCTAGACAAAATAAGTTTAATATTCTGTACCAAGTCACAATAATAATTCGGGCAATTATATCTTATTGAAATATTGAAAAATAAGATTTATTCATGCGTGTGTGTGATAATCAATGATTATATAAGGCTTTAGATTACATTCATTTTTTTTTATCAAATTTTAACAATCTGATACGTGTTTATTATGTATTTACTCTTATAAACTTAAGCGTATTTATTATGTATTTATTCTGTACACATTTTTGTAGCAGTATATCAGTTGATATAACATCATTCATTGAAGGGAAAACACTGCGTCAAAATTTACAAAGAGAAACAACAACTTTAAAAAAAGAGTTAAACAAAAAACTATATTTGATACAGTAAAAATATTTGAAGAACAAATAAATAATACACGAAAAATTTATAACAATCAGAAGGAAGAGCCTGTAACTGTCCTCTAGCTTTCCAATATCTACCATCGAAAATTTTAACAATCATATGACATGGTTCGTCTGATGAGGCTGATGTTTAAAGTCCATTACTTTGATAACTTTTGGATGCGCACATAATTTGGGAGAGAAATAATTTTGCATTCATTCAAGTAATCCTACAGATTGATTTCTAAACTAAAGACAACAAATGCGCGTCGACTCATTAACTTTGGCATTATTTACTTATTAACTTTGAAAGCTCTTTCTAAGTTTATTATTAATTTGTTCATATATATATTATTGAATCTTACTATATTATTCATTTTTAATAAGGCATGAAATATTTCTATCGCCGAAAACTGCACTGCATTTGCTTTTTTACCTGTTATCTTTGGCCCATGTAGAAAAATATTACGGGGCAATTTAGTTAACACTTCCTGATGAAGCTAACTCAACAACTTATCACCCTAAATTTAAATCTTTGTTCTCAATTATTGGCCATCTCTAATTTTTATTCATTAAAATTTGATGCACATACTTTACGCAGAAATAAACTACTATATTTCTACAGATTAGAAACTTGCAAATTTTACCTTATGAACATATAAATGTAGACTGTACAAGATTAAATCAACCATCAAAAAATTTATCTAAGTTAGTTATTTACATTACCAGTTTTAAAAGATGACATAGGTTAAGATTTTGGCACATGGGATAATTTGCCTTGACTTCAAATGGACATGGAATCAACCAGCCAATCAAAGATCACTTAAAAAAGTACATTTAGCATAAGTTATTGTACAAAATTTTGACACGCTTAGTTTTTCCTTTTTAGTTAAATGGTATAATGTGAATATTTAAATTTATTACATGAAAAAAGTGCTATCACAATTCTTAATGGTTTGAAAATCATATTTATCAGCACTATCTTAGGTCTCGGCTTGACATTCAATATACGTGAAATATGAAGTAGCATTCACCCCTATATGATGAAGAAATAATAATTGATCTTCCAAATAGGCTCTTATTTTTCTTGAAGTTTAAAATAGAGATGATTTTTATCTCTAGCTGCTCTCTAAGGTCTGTTCTGCTTGGAATTGTAACAAATCATAAATGTAAATTGCAAATTGTGTATCACAAATCTCGCATAAAATAGCTCTGTTATAGTTGTTAAAAATGCCGTTCAGTCTCCAATCTCTACTTATACTCAATTTACCTTTTTCTTCATACGTTATGAGGAGTCAGCATACAAATAATACCAATTTAAACAACATTTCATGCCAAGTCAACCTGTTTTATTGAAATGAAAATGAGATGTTCCTCATGTGTAAAAGTAGCAAAGGACGAAGTTATTTTTAGCAACTTTAAGTGATATCCTGAAGTCAAAAAATGTATATTTTACTATATTTGGGAGAGGTAATGAGATTGTTATCAACACAAATTATCACAAATCTGCAAATCAATCTCCTGATGCTGATGTTCCTCATTTATAATTGATGATTTTTTCTAACCATGTATTTTCAAACTTTTTTATTTGATGTAATAACAATTCTGGAAGAAAAACTAAATTTACAATCATGTATTTGTACTTTCGTTCATTCAATATTTTCAGAAATATCATTATGTGCTTCTAGAAGTAGTATTAATTTATATTTTTCTAATACATTTTAAAGTCTCATCATGACCTCACACCGAGACCTTTTATTCCATAGACACTCTTTGGAATAAAAGGTCTCGGACTTGACAATGAATACTCCTATTGATCAAAGGAAAATTGACGTTTATCACATGTTTTGTATGTAATTCTGTCTTGTTTAATTGTTAAATGCCTGGGAATTTTCCAGTTCTTTTTCCTGACAACATATAAACATGTTTCATTATCTTTGCCTCATTACAGTTTTGTATTGTTAAGATATCAACAATAATTTAAACTAGAGCTTAAGTGATCTAATGGTAAGATAGACCTTTAAGAGTAGAAAATCTCATGTTACTTTTATAATAAATTTTTGACAGCATTTTATAAAATCCTTTGAGATATGTGATTGTGACAAACTATATATAGAAAGTCTTTTCACGAGGTATGTGTGTATACTAAAAAGAACCTTACAAAAGATTTCAGCTAACTGCATTTGATGTTTGAAAAGGACTAAACTACTCACTCTAAAAGAAAAAAAATTAAATTTTAAATTTAAGTCTTTTATAGTAAATACTTAGAGCATTAAACAATTTGTATGAAGGATATTATGAGTCTCAAATTTGCAATATTCTACGATACATTTTGTACTAAAATAAATGAAAAAAAATGGTCTTTGTTTTATTACCATAAATAATAAATATGATGACTCTCAAAAGTAATTCATAGAAATTGTATGAATGTGCATTTTGTTGTACTTTGAGAAAAAAATGAACGAAATTTATCAATAAAACACACTGAAATATAAACTGTTATTGTTACATGTTATTCAAATTTTATGACTTCAGCAATTATCATGAGTAAATGTATTTATTAATTTTAAGTATATCTTATAAAGTACTAGAATTCCAGATTATCTGTATTTCTTCTTAGAAAAAATAATATTGATAATAATTTTATTTATTAGTTTCCATTTGTGAAGTGTGTGAAATTTATTAAGTTAACTAAAAGCATAATCATTTTCTCAAAGTAACATTTTTATTTATATCATGTGATAAACGCATTTTTGCAATATTTAAATTTTCTTTCTATTAATGAAATACTGTAACATCTAATCATTTCTGTCTAATATAGTTATATTCTCAGTAATAATATCTGAAAGGCGCATTTCTGTTTCTCTTAATCTCCTGTGGTTTTATTTGAAAATGTATATTCACGCCATTTCATTTTGTCAAAATGCCTACAACTTATTACCAATTATTTTATAAATTTAAATCCCACCTGTTCAGATAGTATCTAAACACAATATTACTATTCATTTAATTGGTATTACCAAAAATTCAGATTTAAATAACTTTGGATTTTGTTTTTAAAAATGGCATGTTTTAAATCAACTGCATGTGGAACATCCCTTTAATCCAATTAATTAGAGAAATACAGTTCCTTCTTACAATTAACGCTGTATATAATTACTTATATTTTTCAAATCATATTCAGCATTTTTTCGATATTTTGAAAAATGCAGCAATAGGGATCATATATGCTGAATGAAAATATTTTATTTTGAATAAAATATTTTAATCAAAGATATGTTGTACTTAAAGAAATAAATAAATGTAGTTAAATGTAATCATTATAAAGATTAATGTTTTAAAAGTTTGTTGAGGTTTCTACATCTGGTACTTGTTAGGAAACAAGTAGTCAAATCTTTAGTAGTTGATAAATTATAGTTCTTTTAATGGAAACAAACATTTTTTTTTAAATTAGATACATTAATTTTAAAATCGGAATCTAAAAATTCTGCATTAAATTTCATAAATTTTATATTATATATGCCGTAGAAGTTTCATTTAAGTGAGAGCATTTTGAAATCGGTTAAAAGTATACAGGGAATTACCATATTAGTCTCAGCTTACACATTTTATTACCGAAAAAATTAACACGATTTAATAATAATAGTAAAGCAAACTATTTATTAAATTAGAATACATTTTATTTTGTTGCAATTCACTCAGATATTTCTCCTAAGAAAAAATAACCTTATACATCAAATGTTAAGTTGTCATATTTCAATCTTAATTGAAAGAGTCCATCTTATTAGCTTTAACGCAAAGTGAGTTCACAATTTACAGCCAAAAGATAACATGAAATAATTCAAAATGTATGAATTGTTTAATGGATTATGTTCTACCAACAAACAACTATAGGTTTGAATTTACACGAGATGTTAAACTCCAACACACCAATATCTCAGTTTAAAATGGCAAAATGCCCAAAGTCTAAGTTTTTATGATACGAGGGTTACTCTGAAATTTTTGAGATACGCGCAGGCGAGGATTTAAAATATAAAAATAACGGTTTAATTTTAAAGTACAAAGTATTTTAACACTGAAGACGATTTTTTACTGATTTACTTCAACTTACTTAGCGTGGAATAAATTTTAAACAGAAGAGAAAATGGAGTTGACGCGAGAACATTTTCGCACTATGATTTTCTACGATTTCAAAGCAGGATTAAATCAAGAAGAATGCGTTCAACGGTTGCAATTAGCATTTGGTGATGAATCTCCAGCTCGTACTACTGTATTCAGATGATTTAGAGAATTTATAAGAGGTCACAATTTTCTTCAGGATGAAGGAAGGCCAGGAAGGCCGCCGTCGGCAGTAATCTCGGATGATGTGTCTGACATACGAAAAATGTTAATGGATGATAATCGCTGTACCTATCAAATGATACAGAAGGAACTTAACATTGGATCCGCAGCCATACACAAAATCATCCATGAATAATTACATAGGAAAAAATGTAGTTTGCCGTTGGGTTCCCCATAATCTAACTGAGCATCAAAAAGAGGAGCGTGTCAGAATTAGTAAAGAAACTCTTAATATGCTGAATGATGGTGGCCACCGCATCATTTCTAAAATTGTAACAGGGGATGAAACGTACATACCGTTTATTGACGTTCCAACACATCAAGAAAGCAAAGTATGGGTCTTTGAAGATGATCCCACGCCAACAATGCTAAAGAAACAACGCGCACTGAAAAAAGTGATGTATGCCGTTTTCTTCAGAAGTACGGGATTGGTCAAAGCCATCAAGTTGGAAGGACAGAAGACAGTAATAGCAAACTGGTATACTACTAAATGTCTTCCAGAAATTCTACAAGAACTGAATGTTATGGCACTAATGCTTCACCATGACAATGCATCTTCACATACAGCCGGATTAACAGTTGAGTTTCCTAAACAAATACAAATTAAAGTGATCGAACATCCGCCGTATTCACCTGATCTAGCTATGTGTGACTTTTGGTTATTCTTTAATCTAAAAAAGAACTTACGTGGACGTCGTTTTCATTCAAAAGAAGAGATTGATGTGGCTATAAACGCATTTTTTTCATCTATTCGAAGAAATGAATGGCTTGAGGCATTTAATCTGTAGAAAATTCGTCTACAAAAGTGCATTGATGCTGGATGAGACTACTTTGAACACACACCTAAAATTTTGTAAGTATAACTTTAAAAACCTAGTTGTATCTCAAAAATTTCAGAGTGACCCTCGTATTTTTTATGCTAACAATCTATATGAAAATTAATTTCTATGCGGATATATTTAAAGAACATTAACTTCCTTAACAGTACCGACTATAACTGGGTCAAGGAAGCTCAAATGAAATTTGTTCCTCTACCAATCGTTCTTCAGTAATATCAAACATAATTAAAAATATAAGTAATATTGTTATTATATTTACTTTATATATATATATATATGTGTATATGTATATATATGCATATATATATATATATATATATATCGATATGCTCATATATCTATGTATACTTTAGACGTATATCATATATATATACAGATTTGTATATAAATATATGTATATATATATATATATGTATATATATATATATATATATATATATATATATATATATATATATATATATATATATATATATATATATATATATATATATATATATATATATATATATATATATATATATATATATATATATATATATATATATATATATATATATATATATATATATATATATATATATATATATATATATATATATATATATATATATATATATATACATAGATAGATAGATAGATAGATAGATAGATAGATAGATATAGATATAGATATATATTCAGCTAACAAAGCCTTTTTGGGCGTAAGACATTTATTAAAAACTAAATTTTTATCACGAAAACAAAGTTACAGATCTATAGAACGCGTATCTGTCTCGTTTTGACCTATGCCTTGGAAACGTGGACTTTGTAAGAGAGGAGAGGCTGTTGGGCCTATTTGAACGCAGGATTTTAAAAAGTATCTTTAGAGGTACGAAGGAAAACGGTGTCTGGCGCAGAAGATACAATACAGAAATCTATCGAATGTACAAGGAGCCAGACGTTGTACATCACATTAAAGTAAGCGGTCTCAATTGGGTTGGACATGTTATTAGAATGAAGGACAATAAAACACTAAGGGAATTTTTTGTTGCAAAACCCATCAGCGTAAGAAGAAGAGGAAGACCAAAGCTGAGATGGTTGGATGCAGTCGAAGAAGATTGTAGGGTCCTTGAAACAAAAAATTGGAGAAGTTTGGCTGCCAGAAGAGGTGATTGAAAAAAACTTGTTCAGAAAGCCTTGTTCTATCCTGGACTTGCACGCCATGAATGATAATGATGATGACACACACACACACACACACACACACACACACACACACACACACACACACACACACACACACACACACACACACACACACACACACACACACACACACACACACACACACACACACACACACACACACACACACACACACACACACACACACACACATATTACTTTATTATATTTGTGAATGAACTTATGTATAAGTCATAAAATATTTGTAAAAAAAGAAATGTTGTAATAGATAAGCAAACAATTAATAACATAAACTGAATGGCAACAATATTCATGTAGTTTAATCCTGATAAAAATATGCATGATACACTAAAATAAATTAATTTTATATATTATTTTACATAAAATATTATACAATAGCAATTTATTTGCAGCATGAATCATCTTACCAAATACACTCACTGACATTCAAATCTAATAAAGTACTCTTAAATATTTGGATAATAAGGTGACATTCAGCAGAAAAGTAAGCCAATTAAGGTGTGTCAAAATTATGACATAAATCCCATCAGCTTTTATTTCACTGCGCCTTGTTAAAAGCGAATCGCTTAAAGGATGACAGAAATCGACTTTAACACGTTATGGGCATTAATGCATAAAATTGTCCTTCGAAATTTGCACGTATTTCTGATTATAACAATCTAGATTGTTATTATGATGACTTTTAAGTGTAGCCTTAAAAAACTAATTGCATTTAAATTTTGTTATTTAAATATTAGCATTAGATACAAAATTATTGATACATTTATTTAATAAATAATTCACATATCTAGTATATTAAATATTATTTCATTGAGCTTCATTTTTTGTCCTTAACTGCAAACTATCATGAGATATTTTATTTTAATAATATCTAGTTAATTTGTATTGATACGTGACAGCTATATTATATTGCGTTTGATTAATATATATATATATATATATATATATATATATATATATATATATATATATATATATATATATATATATATATATATATATATATATATATTTAATGACACAAATCAAACATATAGTAGTAATAACTATTTATTAATCACTTAATTAAATTAATATTGCAAAACTAAACTGCACAAAGTAACATTACATTGTATTTGCTTTAAGAGTTGCAGTGTAAAATCTGTTTTTCATTATTTTATCGTCATCAGAAGCAATATCATGATCAAAATTTTAGTTATTATTAACTAAAACTGTCTATTTTTTCATGAATGGAAAGTGTTTTACTATTTTGCATAAAAATTTATAAATCTTTATGTCTGAAATTTAAATAAAAAACTCATTTTAGTATATAAAATTTAGTTTTCCAAAATAAGAAAAATTACTTATTTAAAGCTTTATGAAACTATGAAAATAAATTAAAATTTCATATCATTTAAAAATGCCCTTCGTAACTGAAAATTATCAAAATATGCTGACTCGAAATTCTAAGCAATATGAGCAATCGTTATATGTTTGTAACTATATTAATTTTTTTGATGATTTAATTCAGTTACTAAAATATAGATCCAACAAATTCTTTGCATTCATTAAATTCAATATTTATTTAACTTGAACTTTTTTCTTGATATTTATATAATTTTTGCTAGCATGCCACAATCTAAGAAACCCAACATTGATTTGCTAGAAAAATTTATCATTCTATATTAATAGTGTCAAATTTTAGTTGCCATTTTAAGGGGACTTACGAACAATTATATCAGCACTAAATATGTAGTAAGTAAATTATAATTTTAAAATACTATTGAATAAAGTATTGAAAATTACAACATCTACACTGCTGTGCGTATTAATCGGGACAAGGATATTTTTAAGAAAATTGTTTCTTTCACAGAGATTTTCTGTCTCAAGTTGATTTCAACTGCATGTTCTTCGAACGTGCGACAGGAATTGACTAGTCTAAACTGGTTTGATCATCATGACATATCAAAATTGTTTTCTTTATTTCCACTTCAGTTGCTGTCAGAAGAGGTCGGTTGTGGGAAATGTTTGCTTCTTATGGGTATTTAAAAATGGTTATCACTGCCATAAAAGGACTAGTATGGCTACCTTTTGTCCACATATCTTTCCGATTGTGAGGTATATTGCTGCAGCAGTTGGAGTTAAAAAAGATTGTATTTCAAGGATTATTAATCAGAAAAAGAATTTCGGGACAGAATTTCCAAAACGAAAGAGTAAATTTGGTTTCAAATGTAAGACCACAACTAAAACCGACAATTTTCTTATGCGAAGTAGTAAAATGTATCCTCTCGTCAAACAAGTGCAGATTTTCATAAACAATTATTAGCAACTAGTGTGAGAGGAAATTCATCGGCAGTTTGACGAAGCTTTATTGAAGCTGGGAGATTTGCAGGAACATCAATCAAAAAAACGGTTGTTCCCACCTGCAATGAAGAGAAAATGTTTGAATTGGGTTAGTATGTTCTAACATGCATCTAAACAGATGGTATGTTTAGATATCAATTCTGGACTACACAAATCTAGAAGAAAGTTGTATTCCGTGAAAATAAGCATTTTTTGCGTAAGAGCTTACACCAAGATTTTTCAGGCGGGCGAAGTGATGTAGAACCCATCAGGGAACAATATTTTATGTAAACAGTTATGCATGCTCAAAAACAGAAAATTGAGTTTATGTTACATCTGGAGGACCTGGCAGCTTAGTACTAGTTGTAGGGACGTAAACTCTGCAAATTACCTTTCTATGACGGAAAAAAAATTTGCCCATGATCCAAACGTTTACTAGTGGTGTTGGTATCTTGCAACAAGGTTTGGTTCCGTGTTATACTTCTAAGCTAACACATATGCTTTTTAAAGAACAGAAATTAACAATTTTGGATTGACCTGGTAAATACAGGGTGATCCAAAAGTCAGGACGAACTTTAAAAATGAATAATTCGAAAACGAATCACGATACAAAGATGCGGTTTGCACCAAACGGATGGAAAAGAAACCGGGTTTTGTGTGGCAATGAAAAAAAATAGTTCTGTTGGCGACCAACAGATGGGGCTGTCGGATTTCTGATGTAGGATTATGCAAAGCAACAAACGATATAAAAAGAAGCAACTGCAGCAGGTAATGGTAGTCGAAGCTGGTATGCATCGCAATGCTGTCCATAGTAGAGAAAGCCCTCTTAGTTAAACTGTTTTATAAGAATTTGGAAAGTGCCATTGCGGCATTGCGAGCATATCGCTACATGAAGGGTATGCGAGATAGCAAAGGACCAATAACGTCTTCTGCATTGAACAAAATTGTGAAAAAATTTGAAGCTACAGGTTCTTTGGCATCACGTCAAAGAAGTGGACGTTCCTCAACTACAGTTGCTGTTGCCACGACAGTGGAGCAGACGGTGCAAGCCATGTCGGCGGTTGCTGCACATGGGGAGTGCAGTGCTCGAGAAGTTTCGAGGCAGACAGGAGTGTCGTACGGAAGTGTCTGGAGAGCGCTGCGAGTAACTTTGCTACGGTATCCCTACAAGTTGCAACATAACTAAAAACTGAAACCTCCTGACTTTCGCCGACATTTTGCGAATTTGGTCTTCAATAAGATGGAAGAGCAGCAAGACTGGCTTCACACTGTGCTTTGGACAGATGAAGCACATTTCACACTCTCTGGCGCTGTTAACACCCACAATTGTCGAGTGTGGACCACAGAAAATGCACATGCATTTGTTGAGGTACCCTTGCAACAGCCTAAAATGACAGTCTGGTGTGGCTTCACTGCTGATTTCATAATTAGTCCATTTTTTTCGAGGAAGTCACACAGACAGGTTTCCAAACAGTTTCTGTCACCGGTAAGCGATATCTAGCACTGTTACAGAACAGCATTATTCCTGAACTGCAAGCGCGACAGGCACTCCAAATAGTCACCTTTATGCAAGATGGAGCACCACCTCATATTGCTCTGCCTGTGCTACCCCTGCTACGCTCAACATTTGGGGAGGATCGTATTATCAGTCGCTACTTTAATCACGCATGGCCTCCAAGATCTCCCGATCTCACACCCTGTGACTTTTGGCTGTAGGGCTTCTTGAAGTCAAAAGTGTACAGCGACCAACCGGCATCACTAGTGGCACTGAAAGATGCCATCCGCCAAAATGTGTCTGCCATAACGCAAGAAATGCTACTAAATGTTGTGAATGGTGTGGTGACTCGTCTCACAGCTTTACTTCTGAATGATGGACAGCACATTGAACATTTACTGTAGTAAGTACTAATTAACTGTAATTAATCTGACTTCATTAATCATTGTTTCATTTGTAAAACGTCTATTGTTGCAATAAAACGCTATAGCGCCATCTGTTGGTCACAAGCAGAACTATTTTTTTCATTGCCACACAAAACCCGGTTTCTTTTCCATCCGTTTGGTGCAAACCGCATCTTTGTATCGTGATTCGTTTTCGAATTATTCATTTTTAAAGTTCGTCCTGACTTTTGGATCACCCGGTACTTCTCCTTATGTAAATATCATCGCAAATTTCTGAAGCATTGTAAAGGGACGTGTGAGTAAACTGGATTGCTCAAAAAAAAAAAGCAGAGATTGAGAATGTTATAAAAGTTTGGTTTAATGATGATGAGAAACATTTATGATCTACTTTAGTGGAATGCATGAAAAAAACGTGTTCATGATCTCATTCAAGGAGAGAAAGACACATTTAATATTAAATTGCTACACTGTGCCTGAAAGTTAGCTTATAACAACTAAGCAACATTTGCGAAAATTTTTTTGTGTTAGTCCCAATCAATTCACACTGTGGAGTACAGACTACAAAATGTATTACATGTCAAAGAAAATACAACATCTAGAATGCATTCTTAGAAAAGGATAAAAATGAGTAACAAATTTAGACACAGAAATGAACAATTTGCAAAATTTATTACGACATATTATATTTAAAATAAAGCAATATAATATGATTAGCACTTTTTTATCAACATTGGTAGCAATACATGGACAACATGTCTAAATACAAATTCAAAATGTGTGGACATTGTCTCTTGGGAAATAACTGTATAGTCTAATTCAATCATTTGGAGCAATTAATCTTATGACATCTTATTATACAAACAACATCCATTCATGTCCCAAAAATTGACGGCAGATCCAGAAAAACAGGTAAACTAGATGGATCTGTATAATTTGTGAAACATTTTTATGGATTCGCTTTGATGCCTAACATTATCCTGGTGATAAATAACAATCTGCATCCTGTAAATTAAAGGTTCTCAAATGAAGGTAAGCCATCCACGTATAATGTTGTAAAGGAGAGAAAAAACCAGATTTATTTCTGGGAATAAACTCAGTTAATTCCTTTGGGAGTTTTAAAAATTCCCGGGAATTTTGAAAGTTCACACGAGTTTTGAAATTTTTCAGATGATTAAGAAATTTTTCTTAAGATCAGATATATCTTAAACTAAATAAAAATACACTTATTTTATGGTTTTTACTACTAATTAGGGTAATAGAAAGTTTTTCAAGAAAAGAAATCAGTTTTGCATTAATGACCAAAATAACTTCAAAAATATATGTTAAGGAAATACATTTTTCTTTCCTTTTCAGTATGAATTTATAACGACAAAAACATGGAAATACTTATTCCGACAGTCCTGAGAAATATATCTTGTTTATACAAAATATAATATTATTATTTTTATCGTTTTAACATATATCTTTGTTTCAGTTCTTTTCTGCATATTTACGTATAGCTTACTTTACTTCTTTTTATATTAAAGACAAAACAATTCCTTAAACGAAAGATGTTTGGTTGAGTTTATTCCGTCAAAATTCCCAATATTCCCTAAATTTATACCCAAAAAATTCCAAAATAAATTTCCGTATTTCAAAATTGCCAGGATCAAATTTTACATCTCTACCCACGTATTCTTGAGTCATAATATTGTCAACAAAGTATATTAGAGATGATCTGCAATCGTAGATGATGGTACCCGAATCAGCATATCACTTCATTTTACGTAATATGCTCTACAGTTTTAAAAGTATTGGACCTATCACGTGATGGTCATCACATTCATTCATGAAGATTATCATTGCTCAAAAAAATGTGACTCTTTTAAAAGACATCATGCCGTTTCGATGCGCATTTTCGTATCATTACAAATGATGCCGTTTGTGTTCTTAATTCATCACCAATCTTCGAAATAAGAGAAATTTCGGTTTTAAGATTCCAGTTGGTGAGTAATGATCCTGATCGATATGTATACGTCAATAGTTTCCTGAAGTTATGGCAAAATCCATGGAAGTAGTGTGTGGGATCACTCGTGCAAGCTTCTGCCTACTTTAGTTCAATCTTGTTAACTTTACCCTGACAGTACTGTCACCCCTAAACTTGTCAATTTTCTTTTCCCAACCATTTTAAACATTGGATTGCAATAGATGCATGTCTGCTGTTTCGATCAATCTTTTCTTTTCAATCCTATTACTGTATCTCTGGTATTCGTTTGTGTTAGAAAGAACTCAATATTCGGACATCCTTCAAATCCTATTACTGAGCGTTTTTAAATAGAAAAAACAATTTACAAAAATAATATTTTGGTTCATACAACAATTGTTTTCTTTTCACCCATTTCATTTGACCCAGAAAGTCATTATATGCATAACTCCATACACAACATATAATATTTTACATATTTTTTGATAATGAGTTTAAGATGTCACAATTTTCTCCTCTCAAGTATTGATAATGAATATTAGTTACGTAATACAATGAAGATTTCGTAAAGGTATACATTTATATAAAAAGCCAAATATGACTCTGTAATACCAAATGACTTTAAAATCATTGAAATTATTTTCAAAATAAATATATGATGTGCTCATAGTTAAATGTATTGCATTCATTATACATTGCACTTTCTCCTATTGTTATAGCATGTTTATGAATACACATGGTTTTTCAGAAACACTTTTAAAATATTTCAGAATTTATTTTAAGGCACTTATAATATGAATAAAAAGTGGACATTGGATAAACGTACATACATTAACTGTACAACCAAAAGTATAGAAGAAAATATAATCACATAAATTTTAGCTACTTTAAAATATTAAAATCACTATCTGGCTAATTCTTACGCATTTGACGGAAGGCGAGACCACATGTAAATGCAAAGTTAAATTCATTCAAAACTGAAAAGCAGTATTTTGAGCATATAACAAAACATATCTCCACAATTAAAATTTGTACCGTAATATTTTGAATGTTATTGTGCTGATCTTATTAATACTTAAAGCTGAAGAATTTTGTTTTGAATGTTACATTTTTTCATTTGACACAATACATTAAATTTTTGGCATTCATATGTTATGTTTTCTGTTTTCTAATCTTTAGAAACTAAATAATTTACTGCATCGAGTAATTTCAAATTTTTGGGTCCCAATTTATTACCTAGGATTATTATGAGCTTGAATTCTGAGTAGAGTTCAACCTACATCTATTTGAATATAATTGGTGGTAGTCATGTTTCCTGAGAATATCTTATTGGATTAACAATTTTAATCAAGATTATTCCTTTCACAACTGAACTATCATATTCCCAACACCAATGAATTTATATAGAATACAAGTATAAATAATTACTTTTCATAATAATACTTACCATAGTTTACGAAATGCTCTATTTTGACTTTCAAATTTGAACTCGAATCACAACATAATACTGATTTTTCACTTTAACATTAATTACCAGAAGTTTTGTCTCAAGACTTGAGCTTCTCCAAGATTGCCCTAACATCTATTAATGACTTTATGGGTTACATTTGTTGCACAAATTTAAATTCGAATCACAACATAATACTGATTTTTTACTTTAATATAATTACCAGAAGTTTTGACTCAAGACTTGAGCTTCTCCAAGATTGCAGTAACATTTACTGATGACGTTATGGGTTACATTTATTGGGATGTCACTGAAAAATCATTCTTAGTTTTGAGTATCGTTTAAAGGACAAGATTAATACTTAAGCGGATGCTCTCTTTTCATAACACCACAGTTATAATTGTTAAAATAATATTAAATCTTCAGTGGCAATTGAAATATTTATGACATATATCAAAATATTTAGGGAAAATGAGTTATCTATACATAAAGTTTCCAAAAAACTACATTTTATTTTAAACTAAATATTCATAATCATAATTATAACAAATAATCATTTTCTTGGAAACTAAACAGCTCATTAAATGTTATTTTAATTTCTTTTTTAAAATTAAAAAGATATTTAATTTCCAAAAGAAATCCTAACATTTTCTCCCTTTTAAATTTGTATTGAATTTTATATTTTAAATATGGATTGTACATAACCTAATTTTATATTTTAAATATAATTAATGATATGTGTTTTCATTTTAATTTCTGAATTTTAAGCAACGAAACAATCTATAAATTACAGTTGCCAACTGTACATAAAGTTACATTGGATTAAGTCTTCAAATAGAATATACAATTTGAAAACATTTTCTAAATATGTATTTAATATTCTCTTAATAAGAAAATAATTTTTAACTTATGTTTCATCAAGCGTTCCATTCACCAATTTTGCTCAAAACTAAATTGAATGTATTTCATTAATAAAACAATAACCATTTTAAAATAAAATGATTTGTTGATATTCATGATGAAATTTTATTGAAAATAATATATTTGAAAATCTAAATTCTTGTGCTTGGATTACTTCAAAATTGCTCATCAGAAAACGTTTTCACTTGAATAATTGTGACAATCCAATTTCTTATTCACTAGGCTTTTGAATAAACTCCTACCTCACTTAATGCAAGCTCTTCTTCTTGAATAATTTATTACTCTTAAATTTGATTATATTTCCTTTTCTATCTTTAATAAAATTCTCTGTTGGAGTGTACAAAATTAGAGTTTGTAAAATGAATCTTTTAAAAGTATGAACATGAATTTAGAAAGAGCGTCACTTAATATATTCATGATATATGAATGCATATAAGAGATACATTTTTTCTTCAAAAGCAAATATAATAATAAAGAATATCATTCACTAAATTAAAAAAAACAAGTCACACTTCTTGGTGATTTTTTAGGAAAATTAATGTTTATATTATTTGCTGAGACTAACTTATGATTTAAATTAAAATTGATTATGATCTTCATTATAATTATTTATTTTCTATTTAAACAATTACTTTAAATAATATTTAATCAGAAGAGCATATAAATGTGAAAACTATCATTGGGAATGAAACCTTTATAAGAAAACTATCTATTTATCATAAATTAGAATATTCCCTTCAAATTCATTCTGAAATCGGTCAATATTTATATGAATTATATGTAGATCATTGTAAAAATATTCACTTTTATTCTTATGAATTTAAGATAAAAGATGGATATGTAGATGCCTAGATTATGCTTTTACACTGTAAAGCGAGACTTAAATTAAAAGCCATGAAAAATTGTAAAAAATAAATTATCAAACAAAGGAGACTGCTTAAATTAAAATACATTTCTGTTTTCTATATTAAGCATTAAGAGTGATTATTATCTAATTTATGGGAAAGAAATATAGTTATCAACATTAATTTTTAAGTAAAATACACAACTTTAAATTGAAATATATCGAATGTGTTACTTAATGTTAAATATTACTTCTATAATGCAAAAGTGATTGAATTAAAACTCCCCTTTTATAGATATTATAATTTTAAACTTAAAAATGCTTACATGAGATAATAAAATCATATTATTATATTTTTAAACTTAGTTTTATAATTAATCAATATTGGAAAATATGCATTTTCTACACTGGAAGGTTCTACTTAATATGTAAAATTTAAAATTGCACCTATGAGAAAAAAATCCATGATTGGGTGACGTGGTTGTGAAAGAAATCATGTTACAATATTTTCAACAAATATCTACCAAAGGGAAATTTGTACAGCAGCTAAATGAGCGAAATTACTTAATCGTAATTTTTATATAAAATCAATTATTAAGATTATTCGTAAAAAATAAACCTGTTGTTCATTAATTTTTCACAAATGCCCATACTGGTGGTTTCACATATATTTATTCACATACCTATTACGAATTCTGTTAAAAGGGATTTTTAAAGCAAGATATTTTTACCAATATGAAAGGGATTTGAAGGCAGAAGACATATGCTATATAAGTGTAGAATATGGAAATAGAAGATTAAATTTTAAGTCGAGATAGATCACTTAAGTTACAAATGCTGCAACTTACTCAAAAGTGTTTGTCAATACAGATAGTTTGGATCTCTGGGCATTCAGGGGTTGCAGGCAATGAAATTGCTTACTCATTGGTAAAAGCTTGCATCTGTAAGTCAATATGGTGTACAATAAATTTCTTTTGAAGATCTGGAACAATACATCAGGATAAGGAAAGACTCAATCAATGGAAAAATTGCAAATATACTGAAGTGTTCCCTTACCTCACATCTATTCGCAAGAATTATAGGCTATTAATGAAATCTCAAATAGAAGACGCATGACTCTTTCTCTGGCCAGAACTAGAACAAGATCTTTCACTACCAATTTGGTTATATTTATGTTTAATCCCAGGCATACAGACCTCAGTCAATGCAGAGAACCTGAAACAATAAATCATTATTTTCTAAACTGTCCTTTATACGAATATCTGAGGAACCACTTACAAAAACAATTAGGAACAGGATCATTGTCATTCTCTTGGATATTTGAATTATCTTCAAATGAGGAAATTAAAATTCTTGCTTGCTGCGTATTTCTACGACTGTCTTAAGGATTTTAATCTTAATGATATAAAAAGGGAAATTTGTAACATGTAAAATCCTTGAACTGTCCTCTATCAAAAATTTTATTAATCTGAATTATCTGCTTATATCAAGACATCTCTTAGTGTCCACCGATTAATTAAAATACTTTAATCGATTTTTCTTGAATAATGTTAGTCAGTTCACTATAAATGCTCTTCAGATATCTTGTTCAATGTGCACTACAAGCATTTTAATATAGAACTCCAAAAATGCCCGTCATAACCTACCTACCTACGATTACTTTAGTTGAATATGACCAAGATTTTGGAAACATACTACCAAAAATTAATCAAAATCTTTCAATCTGCTTACATTGTATGGTTAAAAGTATTCATCTTGAAACTAAGTAGAATTTTTAGCAAAATAAATAGTGTTGTTAATTTATTATTTAAATACTTATGTTTCAAAGTTATAAAACATTGTAATATATGAAAATAACAATGTGGGCTTTCTAATTTCATGCAAAAATATTTCCACTTGAAATATAATATATACTTATGAATGATCATTGCGACCATGTTAATTTTAGATAATATTTTCAAATTGAAAGAGAAAAATACTTATACATACATGATTATAAATAATTGGCCATAAGGAAATTTCACTAAATATGTATTAAAAATTGAGTTATAATGATTTTTTATTTACATCAAGTTAGGAATCATGGAATCAAGTTGATATGCAGCATTAATTGATGCAAACTTTTTAAATTTTTTTTACACTAACTGTGTGTGTGAATTAGAGTATAATAAAACTGAAGTCAAAACAATGATGTCTTATTTTTTTATCTGAGAAATCAATTGGTTTATTTCAGTGAAAAAGTGAAGTGTCTACTTTGAATTTAAAAGTTTATCTTAAAAGTTTTGTCTGTATGTGAACAACATAATAAACAGAATTTTAAATTCTATCCCAATTGGGAATTCGATACCATTAATGTTTAATCATACTATTAGAAATGGACAGAGTTGACTGAATGTAAAGAATACACACATTCGCTTTTCTTTCTTCATCTTCACAAATTATTCACGTATATTTGACATTTATGAATTGCATCCTGCGAACAGTATTTCTTATTATACATGTGTTTAATTCATCAATTAATTTAAAATAATAAAATTAAGTACATAAAATTTACATAAAAGTTATACAACCAGAATTTAAGAAAATTGGTTTAGCATTGTGAAATAATTAAAAATTGTGAAATGGATTCCTTGCAGATTTATATGCAAGGAATCCATCTTATATATTTTTTAAGTATAATTTTTTATGTTTTTAAATGTGTTTAGGAAATTAAACAGTAATATCCTATTACTGAAATTATGGCAAAAGCAAATGAGAAATATTGCAAATTCTCAACATTAAGAAATATGAGATGTGATAAAAAAAATTAGCCCAAGACTAGATTCAGTTTTTGACAATAATTAATTGAAAATAATTTTACATAAGCAGAACTGCTTGTGTACAAAATTTTTACTCCTCAGAAGCATAAAGGTCTTGACCCCCAGTTTGATATCATGTACTTCGTGTACATAATTTTAGAAATTTTTGAAAAAATTTGAAAAAAAAATTTGAACGAAGTTCCGGTGATGAAGTCATACCTGAGCTGATGCATTCCTTTCCACATCCACACCAACCAGTGGAAGGACTTTGGACGTCACAGATTAAAGTGGGCACATCCCTAATCAAGGGAAATCCAGCAAAATCAGTGAGAGTTAATGTGGTCACCCAACCAATTCATGCACTCGGAAAATGATACTTCACTTTGCTGACTTTAACTGAAAATGGTAAAAAGCTGCTGAGCCGCTGGAGCTTTTGTAATATTTTACAGAAAATCAATAGTAAAATAAATACACCACAACAATTAAAGTATAAGCTAACAAAGTAACAGTCAATTAAAGCAGGATTTATTCATATTAAGTCTAATTGACTTCATATTTCGTATAATGAACATTTTATAAAAAGGTATTTAATTGAACAATAAAAACTTGTCTTTAATATTGTTTTACTTTGATTTACTGTAAATGAATAAACCTGCAACTACATATTATATTATAGTATGAAGTTATATAATATAAAATAAAGCTTTGCTGTAAGTTATAATTAAATAGACTTCTAGTAATTAAGAAGATGAAAGATTATTTGTAGGAAATGTGAATTCAAACATTTACTTAGAAAATAAAATCAGAAAAATTATAAAAAAAATTAGTATTGTCTGATATTAATTTAAAATTTTAATTGACACACAGGGAATTTTTCATTTCGAAAGAAGGAATTTTTTTTCAACAAAGAGGTGATAAAATTTTGTTTTTAATCTTTCTTCCGTGATGATAACATTTTTAAAATGGAAAACAATAAATATAATAACTTTGTCAGGATGGGGCTTTCGCTTGTAAAATTTTGTTCCAATAGTTCTTTTCTCATCTATCTATAATATATTAACATTTACACGCAGCATTATTGACTTTCTCTTAGAGTGTACTCATATGAGACATACAGTTCAGCGAAGTATTTTCTAATAAGCATGTACAAATTATAACTACATTTAATGGCAAACACATGATAGTTGCTTAAATTTGTGAAGCGTTTTCATTTATTATTTCCAATCTTAAACATAATCTACCGGCCAAAACAAGTAATTTACTAATTAAAATTTTCATATAATTTTGTTAATTGCAACAAATATAATATTTATATTTATACATTTGAAGATATTTTGATTTTAATTCCTTAATACGAATTTTATGTTCATTTATTTTAATGACATCAGAAATTTTTTGCTCCACTTTATTCTCTTTTCTGTCAAAACTCAAGTTTAACACGATTAAAAGTTATTAATGATATTATACTATGTGTTTTTTCTATTTCCTAAATAATTTTATAGTATTTCCTGATTAAATTATTACAGAAAACGTTTTTATAATCTGTTGACTACAAAACATTTTGATTTGATCAAATTATTCATGTTTCTACAAAGTTCAGTTTCCTAAAACTCAATTGAAAATATATTTTAAAATTATTTCTGAATTACAAAGAATGTTTTATTTCATTAGAGACAACAAGAAGCTGCCACTCAATTAATTTAGTTTTTACTTCATCGTTTTTCTTAAAAATGAATATTAAACAATGAGGCTGAATGCAAGATAAACATACGGGGCTTGGAAATCATAATGACCCAAAACGCGCATTGCAGCAAACGTCATTTCCACGCAGGGCTGAGAAATCGAAGATTTTTGGGGGGACCCTGCGGACGCCCCACTTTTTCAAAAGTTCAAGAGTCAACTAACGTGAAGCACAAAAGACGTGGGGAAACAAAATTATCAGATTAGTTTCGTTTGGTGGAGAAAACAGTGACAAGAAAAATGCACCTCTCCGAATGCTTGGTCACGCAAAAGGCAAATCGACCCGAAGTGGAAAAAGTCATCCGTCACTTTTGTTATCGACAGAAGGTAATTACAGATAAGATGAGATTCAGATACTGTAGCATGTAGAAATGTCGTTCGTTTCTATACGCTAGCTTACACACTGCTATAATTATTTACTTTCTATAACACGTGTTGAATTTCCCTACACATTACACGTCCTTATCGTTTTTCTTTTCATTCGTTTCTTTATGTCTTTGTAATTCATAATAAATATTTAAGAAAATAAATATGAAAGACAAATATCTCCTGTAAATTAAAATCAATCTCCTCGATATTTGTATAGTTTCTTATATACATATTTAATTATATATCCGTATTTACTTGCATGTAGAAATAAAAAAATGTTACACATTGAAGACATTTTTGTATATGATATGCATAATTAATTTTTACATACAAATCAATCAACAAAAAAGCAGATTTTTATTTAGATGCGTTCATAAGAATATTTATTTATTTTATATACATATAATACATATTTAACTTACAACAATTCTTAGAGTATGTTGAAAAATCAAAAATAATTGAGCAACTTATAAATGAAAAAGTGAATTCTTAATTTTAAAATTTTATACAAGGAAAGTACATAAAATATTTTAATTTCTCTAAATATTTGTTGTTAAGGCTGTCAAGTAATGATTGCCAAAATATTCCCAATCAAATTACTACATAATTTTTTGTAATAATAATGTGAGAGTAGATTTTGAATGGAATGCTGCATTTTAAATATTTTTAAGCTATAAATTGAGAAGGATAAGAAATTTTAAATAACTCTAAATATTTGTTATTTTCTGCAGATTACTAAGTAATCATTTTATTCATGGTTTTCGAAAATCAAATTGAGTAAATCTGTAACTTTATTATGCGTTAAAAATATATCTACCCATTTATATTCGGTTAGGTACACACATTGTATATTTTTCAATACATCATCAGAAACATAGATAATGATAAAATATTTAAAATACATAAACTATAAATTCAATGTTATTGAAAGGAAGAAGATCCACTGTAATTTGCACAACGAATTTATAATTAGCATTATTTTTTTCATATCATTCGTAACTTTTAAGTAAATTGTAATAAAACAAATACAGTATATATAGATACCAAGAGTAGTAGAATTTTTCTTTAAGCGCAGAAAAAAGTAGTGCAAATAAGATTTGAGTTTCAGCAATTAAGAAATTAATGATTAATTTGAGTTTGTTAAAAAGTTATTATCATAAACTGCAGATAATATAATTGTAATATATATATATATATATATATATATATATATATATATATATATATATATATATATATATATATATATATATATATATATATATATATATATATATATATATATATACAGGGTGATTTTAAAAAAACTTTGCCAACATCTGCACTTCTAGCGTCCATTCTATTTAACCGATCAAGATGATACTTCAAATATAGTTCTTTTGAGATATGCGCTCGAGATTCTGTGAATGGCAACACAGTGGCCCTCGCGGTTACAGTTATAGTGACAGAAACTCGAAATTTTCGAATGGCAACGCCTACTTTTTACCATCGCAAAATGTTCAGCACATGCGAAAACCCTAAATAGCGTTGAAACGGTACCGATATGTCCGAAAACCGACGTGTTATACACATACAAACAGTTCTTCAAGGCGCACGGAGGAATAATGCATACGACAGAGACAAGACACTTCTCAATGATGAGAACACACAGAGAAAAAAATCTTTATTAATTTCAAACATTTTCCACATGAGTGCCATCACAGGCAATTACGCATTGCATGCGGGAGACGGTGGACAATGCCGCTGCACGCAACATGGCACGAGGGATGTTTCCAATCTCACGCCATATAGAATCCTTTAAGTCCGACAATGTTTGAGGATTGCACTGATAAACTCTGGATTTGAGATAGCCCCAAAACCAGAAATCCATAGGCGTCAGATCTGGGGATCGCGCAGGCCACGGAAAAGGATAATAGCGTGAGATGATGCGATCACCAAAATGCTGATCCAGGAGCCTTTTAACTGACCTCGCTATATGTGGAGGTGCGCCATCTTGCATCCAAACAATGTCATTGAGTGCATTCAGCCGACGCAACTCCGGTAAGACATAATTTTTCAGCATGGCTGCATACCGAGGGCCCGTTACAGAACATGTTGCAGGGCCAGTCGGGGTCGTTTCCTCAAAGAAGAACGGGCCTAGAACAAATGTAGCTGTAATGCCGCACCACGCAGTCACTTTGGCGTCAAATAATGGTACTGGCGCCACAGCATGAGGATTCGTCTCTCCCCAGTGCACACAATTCTTTGTGTTAATGCTGCCATTTAAGGTGAAATGCGCCTCGTCCGTCCATAGTATGCGAAGTGGCCAGTCGTTATCCGCATCATATTGTAACAAAAATGCATTTGCGAAGTCCAGACGTTGTTGTGGGTCACCCGGCTCCAACATCTGGACGCGCTGGAACCGATAGGGAAACATGTGAAGTACCGAGCGCAAGAGCTTGCGGACCGTTGAGTTCGGAATATCCTAACACGCGCGCTATGCCTCTTGCGGTTTCTGTGTGTCCTGCAGTCACTGTATGGTGCACTTCCATGACAACGTCCTCAGAAACAGTTGGCCGTCCGGAGCGCTGTTTGTCACAGGTGCAGCCTGTATCTTCGAATTTCCGCACTAAATCACGCAGAGCTTGCACAACTGATTGAGACAACTGATTGAGTGTTGTCGAATTTCCTATAAGAAAACGAAGCCGCGAAATAATTTAATGCCAAACTGGTGGACGCAGTCTTTTGATCTCAGGAAAAAAGAATTAAATGCCAAAAGACGAAAAATGCAAAATTTAAGTAATCCAGACAAAGCTAAACTCAGAATTGATTACAAAAAGCTGAAGGCTGCATATATTAAAGATATACGAAGAGCAAAGCGCACATGCTGGCGAGAACTGTGTACTTCAGCAACTAACCCTTATGGGAAAATTTTTAAAGCCACCTTTAGGAAATCCTCTCCACCATCAGCCCTGTTCTGCACGAATTTACAAGAAGGTAACGCTATTGACATCGCCAGCAGAATCTTAGAAGAGCTGTTTCCTACACAACCTACCACTCTGTTTCAGCGATCTCTCACCAATGACAGTTATGATCCAGAACCAAGCAAGGGAGAGATAGAGAGAGCTATCGCCTCACTTCCCAATGGTATAGCACCAGGACTTGATGGAATTGACAACATTATTCTTAAAACATTGGACCGTCACTATCCAGAGCTTCTCAGAACCCTAATAAAAAATGCTGGAATTTGTGCTATTTCCCAAAGTGCTTCAAAATTGGAATAATCATTCTCTTCCATAAGGAAGGAAAAGACAAACTGCAAGTTAGATCATACAGGCCAATCACCCTGTTACCAACGATGGGAAAATTACTGGAGAAAATTGTGACTACTAGATTGACTTTCTTCTTAGAGAGCCATGGTCTTCTTCACCAAAATCAATTTGGTTTTCGCCAAGGAAAGTCAGTGGACGATGCTCTCCTACACCTGAAAAGACAAATCGAGATTGCAAAAGCCTCAGCAAAACATTGCGCAATAATTTCTCTAGATATTAAAGGAGCTTTCGACTCTGCACCACATCCAGCTATCAAACAAGCACTCGAAAGTAAAGGATGCCCAGAAACCATTAAAAACATACTAATCAGCAACCTGGAAGATCGAGAGGTTGCCCTCAATACAAATATGGGCATTGTGAAGAAAACTCAAGTCATTGGATGTCCACAAGGCTCCTGCAGTGGACCCATCCTATGGAATCTGCTTGCTGATGAGCCGCTACAATTTGACTGGTCCACAGTTGGTAAGGATATTGATCCTAAAGCAACAGTTGCTCTCCAGGCTATTGGTGACGACTTCACCTTCGTAGTGTCAGCTGACAGTGAAAGGAAGCTTGGACGCGTCGCTACAGAAGCCCTTAAGATTTTTAGCAACTGGACCCATAAGCATAACCTTGGAATTTCAATTGAAAAATCAAATTACCTCCTATTCACGAGACTGCAATGTGGACCACAAATATTTTTTAATAACTTAAGAATAAGGAGAAGCAAGAGTATTAAACTTCTGGGTGTACTCCTAGATGAAAAGTTGAATTGGTCAGCACATATCAAACAACAAGGTGCCAAAGCCTTTCGCATTCACCAGAAATTACTTAGAATAGCTGGCTCAACCTGGGGATTATCCCAAAAACAACGCATTGTACTGTACAAAACAGTGGCAGAAAGAATCCTAGTCCATGGTGTAACACTCTGGGGAGCCAATCTTCGGGTCAAAAATCAGCTACTTCTAGACAAAATACAGAGAAAGTTTCTGCTTAATATAACTGGAGCCTACAAAACAACATCGACGGCAGCTTTACAAGTCATTACTGGCATACCTCCCCTTCATCTCACCATCAATTCTGAGGCACAATTAAAACAAGAATTTAGGACCACAAGCAGTAATATTATGGAGGCAAGAGTACCCACACTTTCTATACATCCAGGAATATTCAAAGTTGATACGATTGTCAACCCTAACACGGAGTACGACCCTACCCTGAATAAGCAGGTCTGCCATATTTTCACTGACGGCTCCAAGATGGATGGAGGTGTAGGAGCCGCGTTTGTCACAACATTGAAGGATATCATAATTCACAATGAAAGTTACAAACTGAATGCCAATTGCTCAGTCTTCCAGGCTGAGCTCTTCGCAATTAAGCAGGCTATTGAGTGGGCCAAAAACCAAGAACAGATTTGCCTCGTCTGGTCAGATAGTAAAGCTAGTCTTTATGCGCTTTGCAATCCGAAAGCCATCAGTCCTTTAGCCAGGCAAATTCAAGAGGAACTTAACAACCAACAAAACATCTCCCTCTGTTGGATAAAGGCTCATGTAGGATTTGAAGGGAATGAATTGGCAGACCGCCTAGCAAAAACTGCAGCTTCTTCAGATGAATCGGAAATCTTTCTCCCTCTTCCTCGGTCTCACTTCAAAAGGATCAGGAAAATTGCTTTAATTCAGGATTGGCAAACTCTGTGGGATCAAAATACCACCGGACGCCTAGTATACTCCATCCTGCCAAAAGTGAATTTGAACCAACAGTGCTGGCCAAGACAAATCACGATTTTTGTAACGGGACATGGCCCTTTTCCAAGTTATCTGCATAGAATAGGAGTACAACCCACTCCGAACTGTGCATGTGGAGAAGAAGGTACACCAATTCATTACGCTACGTCATGCCCCATCACGAGTTCCTGGCACTTCATTACGCCCAGTAACAATCTGATAAGTGTCTGGCTCAAAAACATCACCATCAACTAGGCTGCAAAGCTAAAAATTATTAACCTTATAAACTTTCTCCTTGAATATAGGGAATTAATAATTCCAGAGGAATAGGAGGATAATAATGCCCGTGAGGGTGATAGACATCACCTGGAAGTAGATGAGCCGCATACTCCATCTCTCTCATGTTCTGCATTTAGACATTTCCCTCTCTACCTGTAACATTTCGCCTGTTTTTCTTCTCCTTGTATATAGTTCATTATTATTTGTTTGCCATTTTCTCACCATCATTCCAGCGCTCTCACTTAATTACTCAGTCACAATTATTGTCATCATGTTATATTGACCTATTTTAATGCATTATGTACTACCTATCTAAACTTTTTGTATATATAGCTTAGAATTTTATATGACTTAACTTACTTTGAGCCGATACACCCAACTATCAAATCCATACTAAATGCATTAATTATTCATTAATCATTATTACCTCATTAATTTGCAGTAAGTTCAGGTATTTGTTTTCAGTTTTGTTTAATCATTTTTAATTTCCTTTTGTTTTTCCATTTATTTTCTTTATTTCTTATATGCATGCTATTTGATATGTATTTCATATGCCTGTCTTACCATTTCCTGCCATGTATTTTGTCTGATACCTATTTTGAAAGCTTCTTATGTATCCACGTGTTAACTTTCAATTGCAACCAAATATGTGTTAAAAAGTATACTTTAAAAACCCTCCTTACTGTGTAAAAGTTATAATTTATAGTGTCTCCATATGATTGCAAGCATTATTGTATTGTCTTGTATGTACTGTGTTCCGTTTTCTTTTCTCTCCAGCGGGTCCATCAAATCTGGTAAAACCCTTTCAGGGTTAGGTACAGGGACCTCTGCTGGCGTTTACTTTACTTTACTAAATCACGCAGAGCTTGCAGAGTACATGGGCCGCGTCGTTGTCGATGATTGCGGCGATACACACGCAAGGCTTCCGCAGCGTTCATCCCATTTTGGTAATAGAGTTTGATCAATTCACCGCGAACTTTCCTAGGAAGACTCATATCGTCGGCATGTCCGAGTTCCCGAATGACGACTTCGCATACCCGCTTGGTATTTTATAGGTTTCCTACGCTGAATATCTGGTGACCGGCGTTCTGTGATTGGTTTCTTGACTCTGTCACATGCAAATTTATTGCGTGCGCCCAGATCGTGTTTTATTGGCCGGTTTTCAGAACTCTTTTTTGTGTTTGCAGAACACGTCCGTTTTTAGACATATCGGTACCGTTTCAACGCTATTTAGGGTTTTCGCATGTGCTGAACATTTTGCGATGGTAAAAAGTAGACGTTGCCATTCGAAAATTTCGAGTTTCTGTCACTATAACTGTAACCGCGAGGGCCACTGTGTTGCCATTCACAGAATCTCGAGCGCATATCTCAAAAGAACTATATTTGAAATATCATCTTGATCGGTTAAATAGAATGGACGCTAGAAGTGCGGATGTTGGCAAAGTTTTTTTATAATCACCCTGTATATATATATATATATATATATATATATATATATATATATATATATATATATATATATATATATATATATATATATATATATATATATATATATATATATATATATATATATATATATATATATATATATATATATATATATATATATATATATATATTATTAAAACGCTGATATGCTTGTAAGTATAATAAAGTATTATTGCTTGTAATAGCATGAGTTTAGAAGAATTAACTGAGCAACAAATTTCATAATTTTAGGATTATTCTTTAATTCAAAATATTATCATTGATTTGTCAAAAGATTTTGCATGCAGAATAATTTGCAAAATATCTTACCTATTAATAGGTTTATGTATTTAATCTATTGAGTAAACAAATTAAGGTGAATGTTTATATTTTATTAGTGTTAATTAACTTGAAAATTTAAACTAAGACCCAAAGATTTCATCACAACTAGAAAATATTAAGTAATACAAATGTTTTTAATAATTATTAGAAAGTACAAATTTAATACTAAGATAGAGACGTCAAAGTTTTTTTTTAAGAAAATAACTTGTGAAGATAAAGTTGTGAAATATAAAGAATGTATCATTGATTATTAAGTCCGTATAGTTGAAAATTCGTAACCTGTTGAAACGTGCATGCGCTATTAGAAATTATTTATCTCAGCCTACATTACACAATTTTACAGCTATTTAAAACGAACATTTTAATATCTGTAGAACTATAGTATGTAGATCTATAATTAAGCATCCCAGATTTCCCCAAATGTTTTAAGTTCTCGGAATATCAGATATAAATTTTAGCTTTTTTCGGTAAAGAATAAATGTTCTTGAAAAATTTGCCTGTAAGTACATTTGGCTGATAATAATAATTTATCTGATGCCTTTAATTATACTCATTTTTTAAATTCAAGCAATATAAATTAAACAATAATAAATATTAAAAGTTAAAGATTCCAATAAATTAAATCGAAAATGATTTATTATTAACGGTTAATTGTCTGCTTATATTTTAATTCTTTAGTTGTTATAGTGGCTTCATCTTTGAAACATAATTTAACGAATATTTTGATTACTTTAATTGTCTTTAAATTTTAGAATATATTATATATATAAACACACATCGTACTATATCTACATTTATTGATAAGAAGCATATTTCACTTGCATTTTTTAAAATTTTCAAGTAAGAAAAATAAAATTAAAAGTTTATTACTATAGAGGTCCACTGTCGACCTTAATAGAGATAAAGGATTTTCACTTTAAATGAAGGAATCTCTATTTTAATATCAGCAAATTGAAACATCATTTGCCGAGGGAAATGAATGGAAAGGTGACCACAATCTCCCACAATGTGTCGTTAGAGCTCAGTGGATTGGAAAAGTGTTGACTTCAATCTGTGACTTTCAAAATTTTTCCATTGGGGTATAATGGATGTAAGGTTGAGGATGCTGCTCAGAGGAGACCACTTCATTAACCATGATTGAGGGTGATATTTGATAGGGGAGTATAAAAAAACTCGGTAACCTCAACGTAGAGTCCTTATCATCTGTACAGTAATATATGCATGTATGCTGGTTAACATAAAATACTAAAAATAATAGGTTTTCTTTTTCAACAGTTTTTAATTTCTTTTCTATTTGTAAGCAGAAAATTTATTAAAATCCTTTTTTATCAAAATTTTGTGATTATTTTAGAATTTCTAGAGTTTTTTGCGTAGCATCATTTTCTAAATGTCATGTAACTTACAAATTATCCGAAAAAGAATTAAGTCAAAATTTATTGTTAATTTCTATATAGAAAATTATTTAAAGTAAAAAAATTCCTGGAGCTTGAGTGGCTACAAAGCGTGTCTGCATGTGGTGCATAGTCTAACGTTGTTTGAAAGGACATTTTTATAAGAAGCCACGAACTCCTTACAGTAACTTAGGTGTTATGTGATTCTTGCCAAAGGTGAATGGAGCTGTGTTTATAGTGCCCTAACTTGCCTCGGAATCTCTAGAATTCCTGGCGAACTGTTAGAGTATCTTTCTTTTCCTAGCAATTCAGGCAATGCTGAGTAGATATTATTTCCTGATATAGAAAATCATTACTCGTGCAAGTAAAAACTTTAAAGTAGATTTGTTTTCTCAAGAAAAAGAAATTCAGAGCAAATGAACTGGAGGAGTAAAAAGGACTCCGTTGTTTCAAGAGATATAAGTGACTCCTAGTTTATTCATGGTTATAGTATAACTAAAAGCTACTTGTATCATGATAGCCGCTCTAGACGAGATAAAGAAGACAATTTCATATAATGGTTTTTTCCAACAAGACCTAATACATTGAAAATGCCATATGAGTGAGAAAATAGCAAATCATATTGTATAAGAATGTGATGGCATTGTTCTCACTCGATTGATTACTTTAGTTACTGTTGATGCAAAGTAATTACTCAGCTCCATAGAGCAATTTTCTGACTTCATCAACGAAATGGGAAACATTATTAAAAGGAGTTAGATTATTTAGGATTTGGAGCTCGGTACAAGACGCTCTTAAAAAAGGTGCCATGGTTGTCACACAAATCCAGTTTTGTATTCGAATAATGTACAAAAGTGTAATAGTCAGTGAATTTAGGAAATAACTAATTTGTACTATTTCAATATTGATATGATAATAATGGAAATCAATGCTATGAACGTAAATATTAATGCTTTTGAACAGTCTTCTGTATAAATAGAATATTATATTTGACATATTTTTATGAAATATGGTTTGAAATAATAGTGGAATGAATTTTCTGTAATCCGCAAATAAAGCATAAATTTCTCACTCTGGTTACTTAATATAAATTAAGTTAGAAATAAGTATAAATAAAATAGTGCAAACAATATAATATTTTATTAAACAAAAATATTTATGAAATTTTAATTATTGTTTTTATCATACAAATATAAAAAAAAACTCATAAGCATCAAACTCTAGTCATAATATACACACACAAATATATAAAATCTCATAATCACATATAAAAAAACTCATAATGATAACAACAATATTTTTTACTTAACAGGCTTGCTCTCATAAAACACATATTAACACTCACATAAAATGCAAGAAATAATTTGAAGTACATTAAATAATATAAGCAATAAAAGGAAAACAATAAATATGAAATAGAAAATTAGTATAACTCAATTTTTTTACATTTTATTAACAGTTGTGTTTACAAAAATCATATTATATCCCTGTTTATGGAAAATCAAGAAAAGTACATTTAGCCTATTTGGATATTTCATTCATTATTATGATCAGATATCGTAATATGGCATCAATATGGATAGTATATACTTAAGAAAAAGTTATCAATATAAAATACCAAGTTCTAAATTCTTGGAGGTATCATAATACAAGCTATTTAATAAGTTTTAACTCTTACATTTAGTTTATTTTGTGTCAGCACTAAAATATATAAAATCTTATTAAATTTAAAAACTAGAATTGTAGTAAGCATATTTTCAAGTGTAAAATTACTTAAAAGATGCAAGCGACTTAAAATTCTTAAAATTTGCATCAGAATGTATCTTTAAATTTATATAAGAACTTGAGTAAAAGGAAGTTAATGTGAGTGGACGCGCACATACTAGAACTCTAGAACTTATCATATATCTCACAGTTTACATTTTGCGGACTGAATATTAAATCATATTTAATTATTTTCATGGTATTCTTTAATTGCTTTCTGTGTAAAATCTCAAGTTTTGTTGATGTGAAAATTCTCAAATATTAAATGAATAAGTTTAAATTTTACTTTTGCATGAGGATTGTATCTATATTTACACATCCGTGTTATTTAACTTAACAATTTTGTTCAATATATTGTACAAAAATATAAATCTAATTTACTTTCCGAATGCTTAATTTACATTTCTTATTTAAACATTTGTTTTAAGCCTAAATTCAGTAATTACTTAAAAGTATTAATATAATAATTTATATATAGTGCTTATAAATTTATTTAAAGTGAAGACAGGATTTATGTCAGATAATATTTTCTTAGATATTTGGTAATGCTTGAAGTAAGAATTACTTATTTTACTTAATTCTTTTGTTGAAGTAACATATTTAACAATATTTATAAAAAAATATTACATTATTAATATCAATATAATATTGCAAAAAATATAAATTTAGCATCGATAATATACTACTCGTAAAATGATTTTTTGAATTTAATAATTTTTCTTAACTGAAATATTTACATAAAATTGATGTAAATGCTTATATTTTACTGTAAGAACACCATTTGTTTAGTAATTTTTCTATCACTTTGTTAGTAGGAATTTCATAAAATTTCATTTTTATGAATATAATCATTGATTTTTAACTGTTAAGAGTGAAAATACGATTTATTTTCTAATATATTTGTACTTTGAGTTTTGTATATCCTATTTTGGTATCTAATCTCTAAACCATTAGTTGAAAATTATATCAAATTCTGAATAATATATTATTCAGATGGTTACCTTCATTATGCTTACTCAAAAATATATATGAGTGTGATTTAATATTTAACTTTCAAAATTTTGATTCGCAGATACCATGCTATTTCTTAACATTAATGACGGAACATTATAATTGAAGCATATTAATTTAACTAGAAAGAATTTATCAATGATAAAATTTTTATATAATTTCTATTTTGGTATAATTTAAAAATCTGCAACCTAATATTAAATTAAAAATTACAGAATTTCTTGTTTTAAAATAATGTAGTTAATTTCAAGTGGAATTATAAATTGCATCTAAATTTCCAATTTCTAAAGTCCGAAATACTATACAATAAATTGGAATATTATCCCGTAATATAAATACACGATCATATGTATTAACCGTAAAAACTTACTTGATTGTTCTGTTTAATTAATCACTTATTTTTCTCTAATTGTATTAATACATACTGGGAATTGAAAACTTTCTCCTCAAAGAAAAGGAATCGAGTGGGTTAAAAAATTTTCTGGTTTAACACTTCAATTTTGATTGTCAGGAAATGATGCTGGATTTTAGTAATAGCTATATGTCACACTTTTATATCATTTTATAACTCTACAGACACAGGATATTTGTTCAAAGACAGATATACGTGAAATTTAATTGAGTAAAGTTTTTTTGGGGTGAATTTTTATCCAGTTTCCAAAATTTTTTTTAATATCGGAATAATTCATAAGAAATTTGCCGTTGAATAGCAAAGAAGATGTTGATTTATAAAATTTTTATTTAAATGATTAATCTAAACTTTTTTAGGATACATCTAAACTCTATTGTGGTTTGAAGTCTTCTATCTATTATTTTGTTTTGAAGACGTCAAAAATAAAATATGAAATGTGTGGTTGCTCAAAATACAAAGATCTCTGAAATCTTCTCTAATATTTGAGTTTTCAAACAAGTATTAGATAGGTGTCTTCATGGAAAATGTATTAGCTCGGTAGGCGCATGTATAATATCGATGTACATATAAAAGAGAAATAATTAAATTTATTATTGCATTAGAAACATTGTGCTAAAATTTAAATAATATTTTGAATCATTTTAAAATAGATACATAAAAGATAACTAATGATTTTCTGAGAACTTATGTAATAATTAGATTTTATCATCTCAGGATTTCTGATATAATTTTAAAATTAATATTATATCCTTAAATACTTTGATTGTAAACAACTGATATAGTATTAAACTAAATAAACAATTCAATAAAGAAAAATGGCATTGTGTGAACTTCTTAAGCAATAAATTTAGTTTAGTGACCTTGTAAGAAAATAATTAAATCTCTTATTATTTAATGGTTTTATTATTAGCTGTTTCCTTTTTGTATTCAAAATTATTATCTATTTTGTGAATAAATGCTATTTAACTCTAAATTAATAGATTCTTACTTTACTTTTTTATATATATTCTCAGACATGAAAATTCTCGAAATCACTAACCGATTCTCCTCTCTCATTAATTAATAACTAAAACTTCTCTAAATAATTAACATGTTTTTTAATTTAATAACTAAAATTTACTAGAAAAGCAATAATTTATCTAACTTTATTTTTATAGTTAAATGAATTACATTCACATATCTGTTTTATATATTTCATATTTGCAAATTTAAAAAAAATCTACATAAGATTTATCCTTTAAAATTCTCAAAGAGCAAATATTAATACAATAGTATATTTAACTCACGAAATAGAATGGTGTAATAAACATTAAACATGGTATAATACAAAAATTATCTGTTTTTTTTTTAAAAAATAGTTAATAAACTCATTATATTCTGGATTATTTAATTTTTAACTGATTACAAAATATATCATTAAATTATGATAAATTATCTTTAAAAAATATTAACATCTTCGCGTTTACTTATTTTCAGACAATGTAGGAAATTAATTTTTTATATAATAATATTCATTGCATAGTGTTTTGTTGTTCTATATAGTTTGAAATTTTCCTATAGTTATTAATAAGTTCTTATACAACAGTAGTAACTAGATTTCTAAAAAAATATTTCTTTTTAAAATGTTAATATTTTATGAAATCTTTATCTATATATAATCATATACGCTTGGATTCTAACCATAATAGGAAATGAAAGATACTAAATGTAAATCAGGACGAAATGCTTACTTAGTTTAGACTATACAATTTGTATGAATAAATTTATCTGCATCTGAATTACATATTTTGCTTTAAATTAATGCTGAATAATTTTTTTGAAAGTGACAGATGTAAAAATGGTTCCTTAAATAAAATTATTTATTAAGAATTCTTGTCATAGATTGATTTCATCCTTTTATCTGAAAATATAATTATTTATGGCTTTAGATCAAGTGATTCTAACATGAATTCGATAGTTATTATTATTTCCAAAAGTACACTGCAGGCAATAAATATAAATCACTTGTGATTGTTCTCTATAAAAATAAGCTTAAAGTAAGGTCTAAGAATTTCATTTAAAATTTTGCATTCCTAAGATTCAACTTTCTATTAAATGTAAGTATTTTCCTAAAGAACTCTCAAACATTAAATGTTTCGATCTTTTCTACTCACATATGTATGGAATATTGACTTTGTTTTTCTTCCCAGAAGCAATTCTGTTTCCAAACCACGTTTCTTGTAGATTTTTTTTCTTTATAACTGAAATATGAAAGTCACGACACACGTAAACAATCGATATTGTAGCATTGACATCATAATCGATTTGTTTCAGATAAAATCTGAAATAATTTGACTTGGAAAGACCGTGAAACTAAATGTCTAAGAAAATGTTTTAATATTACTTCAGTAGTCCAAAGGCGAACTCAATAAAAAAGGAAATAACAAAAAAATATCTGTGGAGAATTCATGAAAACAAATGAAGCTCTTACAATTTAATTTCACTCGAAATGCTTGCGTGCTTTATTTCCTTTTATACTGAAATTCTTATAAAATACTAAAGAATACAAAAAAAACATATATTGAATAAATATGGTGACCGTCATGGAAAGGGACTATATCAATATTTAATTTTATTAATATATAAATCTGTCTTTTCTTTACGTTAATACGAAGTCCTGTTGATCATTAAGACAAACTATATAATTAAATTTCTAAATGTTTATGGATGTGTTTGTAAAGATAATTATGAAAGTAGTGGAAGAAACCTTAGAGTTATAAAAATATTTCATTAATAAAATTTTTTTCATTTAACACAAATTGTTAGTTCCTGTGGGAATCAAATGATACGATGTTACAAAGTTCTTAGATTGTACAATTTTTGAATGAGATATTGCGTAAGTTCCAAAGAGGTATCGATGAAAAATATCGATTTCTAATCGATTTTAGTAAAGTATATCACTTTTATTATGTTGTGGTTGAAGGTAGATAGTTCATGTCTTACTTATATTCATCGAATCTTCATTGGAATAACTTTGTTGCGTGAATAAAAACATTTTCAATTCAGACAATTGAAAATCTTTTAGAAAATTAAATTTGCTTCAAATGATATGTATGATTAGTTAAAATTTCTCTTTACATCTTCTTAGTGATAATTCTTTCTAGAATTACTATTACAATCTCGAAACCAAAGAATATTTGACATCTATGACAAATGTATCTACTGAAAATTTGAGATCATCAGGGGGTAGTTCCTGGTATGTTCAAGGGATAGTTTAAAAAATAATTCTTAACAAAAAATTTAACCGTTTTTCACACATAAATCTACTGTGTTTTTAAATTATATTAAGAAATTATTTATGGAAGAAAACATTTTCTTCACATAACAAGTTGATCTATAGCATGACTTTCAAATACACAATTTTTTCTATCCGTTCTAAATTTCATAAGTGTCAAATATAAATTTTAACTGTGTTTGATTTCAACATTAACTGCATATTCAATAACAATTTACGAGTTACGCGAAAAGCTATTGATAAATTATTGCGATGTATCTCAAGACATAAGGAAAAATATATTACTCCGGTTGAATTAACAATTTAATTTGGGACCAACCCAAGATAAATGCTTTGTATTCCAAATAAGTATTGTATATAAAACCATAAATTATGTATTGCTTTCATATGCATTTAATTTTGCCCTTTACTGCAAACACAATAGAAACTTTAAATATGAAATATTGTCTGGCAGTTTATTTAAAGAACAGTGTGGAGATAATTCATTTGCGAAATCGATTATTTCCATTTCCTGAATTTTATTAACTTTAAATAATATGTATCTGCATATAATCAGAACAAATTTCATTTGTAATAAGATTTAGTACGACAAAATTCATAAGAAAATAATACAAGAAAGTTATTCTGAAAGATTTTTGTATATATTTTATCATTTTATTCAATTGTTTTTATAGAGTTAAATCAATTTGGCAAAAGAAGCATTCACATAAATATTAACCTTCATATAATAAATTTTAAAATAGATAGTACAAATTTGTGTAAAACTTTTGAAAAATTACATAAAATATTTAACAATATATTATATTAAATTTTAGACTGATTAAAAAACTGTATTTATGAACAATTTTTTAATTTACCAATAAAATGAAAGTAGTATGTTTAAGAGTCATTAACAATTAATTTATATTACAAATAACGATAAAAATATGCAGTTAAATAAGGCGCACAAAAAATCCAGTTGTAGGATTTATCAGGAAAATCAATTTTAGAGTTGAATTGATTATTTGATTTTAGTGATGGCTGATTTTATTACTTTAAAAATAAATATTTCTTTATAATGATAAGAAATAAGATAGAAAAAAATAGTCCCTTACAAAGAAAAAAATCAATCGCAATATTTAACTCACCAAAAACTCAATAGTTATAACTAGTAAATAATTTCAAAATTGCCTTATTTTTTAATGTCATAAAATCTAATATTTAATGTATAGTAAAATGCCTGTTATATTAAATAATTTATTTACCATTCCTTTTAAAAATATTCGGAAACAAAATACTTAATTCAAAACATATTTCAAATTTTATAAAACAAAGAATCCCTCAAAGGACATAAATGAAAAATATAAAATTTAAACGTTAGCTTGTATGAAAATTTTTTAAAGGACAAAAATGGAGAAAAAATATTATAAAACTTATGCATTAGGTTTGATAAAAGTATTTGCTAAAATAAATTATAAAACTTATGCATTAGGTTTGATAAAAGTATTTGCTAAAATAAATTTCTCCACGTAAAATATACTAAATAATGGCGTTGAATTCAACATTTAAAATTATGCAAGACTTTAGAAGCATTTGTAATATTTTACGACTGTTAAAGAAAAAATTTAAATTTTGAGTTATTATTTAATTATTAATTTAAAAAATACTATTTATTAAAATTAATTTAAGTTAGTAAAGAAATTTTATGCTAAACAAATAATTTAAGGAAAACATGATCAAGTAGTAGCTGGTTTAGTTTTCAACACACAATAGAGTTTTTTCTGATAGGTGAAAAAGAAGTTAATTTAAAATTAAAATTATCACATTTGCATCATATGATTGATATATAATAAATTTCATAGAACTCAAACTGATTATAGTAGGTGGAAAAAATAGCAAAATATTTTTGTAAATAGTATGACAATATGCAAAAATATACTTTAAAGTTGTACTAAATTGAATTATATCAGAATAAATTGTAAAGTAATTTTGTTTTGTACGCGAGTATATAAAGGAAAAATGTGAAACTTTATAATCTGTATTTTGAATAAAAATAATTATTTATTCAAGAAAATTCATTATAAAAGAAATAAGAGTTATCTGTTTAAAAATGATCTAATTCCTGAAACTGCATAAAACAAGCAATTGATAATACCAAATTCTTCAGAATCTTAGCAATTTAAATTTGAAAATTCCTCAAATTGGAGATTTACACCTGCTTTTTAGTTTCTTCAAATGCTTGTTTCAGGACATGTTTAAAAAAGAAAGTATGATTTATAAGAATTTTTTCCCCTGGGAAAAACACACATTATTTTTCATCATGCATGCAACGTAAAAATTAAATATTTTAGGAATTTTAAATTTTTCAGATGACGATTCAACATAAATACATATTTTAAAATTGAATTTAGAAAATATAAATTTTTAAACCTGACAATATATTTGCAAATGAATAAATGTACATCTTTGACTCCAAATCAAAAGAAAATTCAACATATTGCTTGGTACTTTTCTTGAAAATTTTCGTTAAATATTTACATCCATTTAAGAAAAAGCTTATCTTTTTTAAATAGGATAACTTTTTTTCTTATTAAATTTCAGAACCTATTCATAATTTTAATTCATAACCTTATTTATCCTTTGTAGTTTATTTTAAGATTTTCAATTTAACTGAATTTTTTTGAAACATATCCTTATATCAAATTCATATACTGAATAATATCAAATTAACTGAATAATATCAAATTCATATCTTTAATTAACATTCATGAGAAAAAAGTATTACATTATTTAAATGAAAAAAAATTTAGTATTAGAATGAAAAAAAAATTACCAAGGCTATTAAAATAATTTAACTTACTCATATTTGCGGGTGTGGTTGAGAGTTTAGATAGCAAATTATGCAATTGACATTCACAAATGGTTCCTCATTATAGATTTTGGGCGTGGCTGATTATCCGAAAATGAATTTATCATCATGTAAAATATCAATCAATACTAATTTTAAATCATTTTCGTTGATTACTATAAATAAGTTTACTTTTCAAAGTAGTTGATGTGTAAATTATTTTTATATTTTTCCAATTTATTTTCTGTTCGAACTTCCACAAATACTTCCGATAGAGTAATTTAAATGTATTTTGTTTCTACAAATTTATAATGTAAATGTAAAAATATCAAAATGTAAAGAACATAGTGCAATCTTTTTTAATCTTCAAAACAATCTCTTTTCAATTCATTACATTTTAATTTAAGGCTTAATATTACTACAGGTGATTTCTTTCTAAATGTTTTCAATCATATAAAATGCATGATTTCCTTTCCTGTTTTTAAATTTAGATTTACAAATGAAAATCATTTTATTTTAAATAAATATAAAAAAGAAATGTGAAATTATTAAACATATTCTCGTTTTTTACCTGTCATTTTTTGTGATAACTTACTCCTTTTCTTTACATGATAATTTTTTGATACGTACATGATTCTTGAAATTTTTTCTAACAGAAAGCAAATAGTTACATATTTTACGCTCTTTTAGTATAATAGACTATTTTAACGGTGAAAATATTTTCTAATTTACTATCCTCACTAGAAGTAATAGAAAATATGCCTATTTGATTGGTAGTTGCTCGATTTTCTGGCATTACTTTCATACATTCAATTAAATCAATCTTTGGATTTAAATCAATGAAGATTTTAAAATCCCTATTTTAAGCCTTTCAAACAACATAATTTGTCATCGTAATAACCTGATGTCCTTCATATGGAGTTTAAAGAAATATCTAATAAAGTATTAATTGTAGATTTATTTAGAGAATACATTTTAAATACTTCAACTATGGGTAAAGTCATTTTACCCATTTCAATATGGTGACATGATTTAAATAGAAAGATCCTTTATATTTAAGGTCATTTTCAATGGTTTTTGGAGATCATCAAGATTTAGGACTAAAAGTCCTTTCCTCAGAACACACACTTATTACCATGAAAAACATTATTTTAAGGTATTAATGCATTCCAATTTTAGTATTATCATGTAATCGAATTAGATTCTTAAACTTGAACAATGAACATTTGGTAGATGATTTTCTTTATCTGAATCTCATCTGTCTGAGATTACGTTTCCCATGCGTTGAGTTTTATGGATATAACATGCTTCTGAATAAAAATCCATCCTTAATTATGGCTGCTTTAACAGTTTGGGTAAAATACTGTTGTAAATTCTGAAGGCATGCTGATATTTTACAGTGAGAAAAATAACAAATTATTATTTAAATTATAATAACTTAGCTAATAATAACCTTATTAGTTAAATTATAAAGGAATCGTTGTAAGAATAAATATTAATGTTTTTTTTTAATATTTTGAAAAGCAAATTTTATGATATTCATAGAAATTTTGAATCACATTTTAAGGAAACACACAGAATTGAATAAACTATTATTGATTAAATATCAAAAATACAGTAAAGACATAAAATTGAAATTTTGGACCATATCTAGTTGGTATGGTAATTTATTTCTGTGATTTAGGTTATGTGCTTAATTTCATCTTTTAATAATATCTTATTAAAGATGCTAAATATATTTCTTAATTATATTTAGTACTCTGAAAAATTGCCTTGTACTATAATAAACCATAAAACTGAGATTAACTAGAAATTTCATTCAAAAAATAAAATGAAACTAACTATTCTCTATGCATCTGATTTAATAATTGAAAATATTTGCCGTTTATTCATTGTTAAATTAACTACTAATTTCTTTCTTAATTTTAACTAAGAAAATATTTCTTATAACATTATTCGTTTGAAATATAAATTGGATCAAAATTATCTAGAAATATCTGAATTTGGCCATGAAAAGACAATCGTATTTACAAATATACAGAAACAAATTTTAACAATAAAATGAAATGTTTAAAGAAAGCTTTAGTATTTAAATTATATGTATGTGATCATTATATGAGTGAAGTTTATCATGATTTTGATAGTAATTCCCTCTTAAAAAATGATTAGGCATATTGATTAGGTATTTGCCTAAATCATTCAGTTTCATCAATAATTACATCTAAAATATTAAAAAATCATCTAATTCTATTACCAGCTAATTTTAACAATTTGAAATTTTAAGCTTCAAGTTTGCAATAAAAGCATATTGTGACAGTGATGTTTATAAACATTAAAATTAAATAATATGAAATTTCTTATGATTAATTCACATAAAGGATTTTAACGGATTCTTACTTTGATTCTAGTTATTTCATTTTCAAACATCATTTATAAAAATGAGTAAATTTTAATTTTTAAAGCCTGAATATGAAAAGCGAGTATAAAACATTTTAAGCTTGTATAACAATTACTGTTCAGATAAGTTTTGTGTTCAGAGACAACTCGGAAACATTTTACAAGAATTCAGATTTAATCTGTTGTTTACCTCGTTAAAAGTCAAATGCAGGTAAAAGCAAAACGGATTTCTTTTAAAATACAATAAAAGCATTCAATAATAGGAACTTTTTTAAATCATAACCTTTATAATTTAATAACAATTGAGCTATCTATGGTATATAAATAAATTGGATGATACAATTTTGCAAAATATTTATAAAATTGCATCAATTTATCTTTTAACGAAACAGAAACAAAATTTTGGGAAATTGTCATAAATTTCTCCATTTAGGAATTGTCGGATGCAAAAAATCTAAGAGAATTGTAGAAATTCTATCCAGTTACCCCAAAGGGAGTTTCTTCCCAATTGAAAGAAAGTTTAACGAGGTTAAAGTTTTGAACGCTGAAAGCTAATAAAACTTCTTTAGGGTCTGGCTGAAGCAGAAGCCATTTTCTTAAACAGACAAAAATAAATCTTCAGAAATAGAAGCTCTCTGGTGTTGTTTCACATTTTTTATTTGCTAACAAGTGCTCATTGGATAAATTGCTCCAGCTATTATGAAATAACAATATATGACGAGTTTCTAAACAAGCTGCTGAAAAAATTGCTTTCAGGAATTGGAAATAATTTTGGAAATTTATTGCAAAACATGAAAAAAATGAAATATAATGCAAAAATCCTTAAAGAATGTGATATGAAATAATAATAATGATAATGTTATATTATTCATATGGGAATTTATGCAAAATTATATAAAATAATCTTATATCTATATTTGAATAAATATATTCATAAATTCATGCATAAAATATTTTTATTTTAAATGTTTTGTTTTATTTTGTTTTGAAATTAACTAAGTTTTCTATTAAATGGCAAAGATTCTGAATAATAAAATTATAGTTCGCTTAATTTGCACATATTTATCTATCAATCTCTTAAATAATCTAGAATATTGATGTATAAATCTGAAGTATATATTTAATATGTGTTCTCAGAAATAAATATGTAAGATAATATAAAATTAACTTGAAAGGATATTGCATGATTGAAAATTATATAAACGAAACTTGTGGAAAATGATATAAGTCAGTTTTTGAAAATAAGCAATCATTTGGAATAAGAGTATTTTAAAATTTTGATGTAATTTTATGCATTCTTTTTGATATAAATGTTATATTTCTTAAAGCAAAATATCTATTTCTTATAAAATAAACTTAGTGATATAAATTTATATAAAAATTAACCAAATATTTTATCAAATTATTATGGGTATATTCTATATTTACCATTGATTTTATTAAATAAATTAGGTAATATCAAGGTATAACTTTTGGTATAATTAAAGAATGTATTTAAACAAGGTATAGTTTTTGAAATAGAGGGAGTACTTTAATTTATGATTATCAAAATCAATTTTATTGTTTAGAGAGTATCAGTCGTTCTTTATAAAGTGTGTTAAAATTTAGGGAAGAAGGTATTAGTCTCTCTCAGTTTGATAAACACATTTCATTTCCTTGTTTAAAGATGAAAGATTACAATACAAGAAGATTTACTATTAACCCTTATTTCTTTAAACCCTTATTTTTGAAAAGTAAAGTAATATTAGCTGTGATATTTTCAATAAAATGTCCTCGTTCATATTTATTCGGTTATGATTAATACAGAAAAACAAATGCTTGTGTACTAATTACATAACTTTCTGAAATATATTAATTCTCATAGACTGAAAATGAGTAATACGCCATCACAGCGTTATTGCTCAGAGCTTGATTAATGATGGTTTCGGATTCCAGCAAGAGATTAGATGAATTATATGGAGAATGATATTGTTTATGTCTTATTTCTTGTTAAATAAGGAACATATATTATTTCAAAATTAAAGCTATTTTATAAATTCTTTTAAAAAATAAAATGTTTGTTTTATTTTAAATTATTCGCACGAAAGTATGATTTATGTGGTCCAAATATCAGGAAACAAAAATATGCTTTAGCTGACTTTGGAAGTTTAGGGATTTGTTTGATGTTGGCAAAATCAAATAAATAATATATCATATTTTGTGTAATTAAATTAAAATGTTTACCATATAAATGTTTCCGAAACAGTAAAAGGCATACCATTTCTATCAATCTGTATGACAATCCCAAGATGTTGGATTTCATTTCCATAATATTAGAAATTTAAATCCTACTTTGAAAGTATACAAAAATAAATTATGATTATATAATTTATTTAATTTAACAATAAATTTTCATTTTATTTACTCTCACTGAAATTGTGTTTCAACAAATTAATTGTTAAAATTTTATGAAAATTAATTCTTTTATAGATGGCTTTACATTATAAACATAATTTTTATTTTCAACTAAAGGTATTTTTCAAATAAGTTCACTTTATAGTCAATGTTATATAAAATTTTCAGCATTTTTTCTTTTTTGCTAAAGTAGGATGGTTTTAAAATTTAGAATTTGATACGTGTTTTGTATTATTCTAAAGTTTTTTAGTCTATCATTTTAAAGCAATATAAGAAACAAAACACATTAGTTGAAATAAAATATCTATATGATTTGATTTGTAATTAAAATGAGATTTTATATGTTATATAATTTACAATATGAAAAATTAGAGGAAATTTAAAGATTTTAAAATAAATTATTTATTAAAAATGGAGATCATAAATTGGTCATAGTAAGAAATAAAATCGCAGACAGAGAGAGAGCAAAAAATACAGAGATCATTTATAAAAAAAATTAAAATACAATTTTGTTATTATTAATCAACATTTCGCTTTCTGTATGCAGTTACTCAAATAAGCGATTTTTACATTTCCTATTCTAAAGCTCTACAATTTAACATCGCATTGCTTGAATACATAGAAAAATATATTCAAGAAGATAAATTTAAAACACACAAAAATAACGTTAAGTTAACGTTATGTAGTATTTAGTTTAAATGAAATAAAATACTAAGGAGCAATTTTTCTATTGCCTTTTAATTATAATTTATACAAAAAGTCGAAGAACAGTCATTAACATATTTATGTACACATTAAGTTCAAATGAATACAGAAATCAATGAGTAAAATAACGAAAAAAAATTTCAATGTTATTTAAATCAAAGTTTTTCATGTGAGAATCATCTATGCCTTTCCAAATTCTTTTGTAATGACACAATTTTGTTTACCAATTAAAACATAAACTACATCTAGAATATATATATATATATATATATATATATATATATATATATATATATTATCGGCACATTAATTTTAAAGGAAATTGTAATAATAAACTATTTATTCATGATCTTCAAATTTCATAGCTATTAATTCTGACGATTAAAGATAAATTTTCTTGATATTATAAGTGAATTTAAAGAATATATAGTTCCACTCTAGCACTTTTCAGAGCTAGAGTACTTTACTCAAGCGCTTCTCTGCGGAAATATGAGGAATGTTTTTTCAAGGAATTGGTATCTTGATTTACAATCCAGTAAATATTTCGAATTTTTAACTCATTTTAATACCTTTTTTATAAGCTATGAAATTATATGTACTAAATATGAACATTTTACTTAATCAATTCAAAAGTCCATCTTTTTCAAAGTTCCATCTCAAAATGAATTGTCTAAATGTTAATTAGAAATATTTCTTTAATAAACTTTGAATCACAATCTCTAAAAAATTTGCTTAATCTACTTAAAATGTAAGTTTCAACAATTTATAATTTTTTTAAAATTTTATTCTTTTAGTTTAAAAATCTATGTGCAGTACTTAAACTGATTTATCTAATAATATAATAATTGTGAATCTTTTGGCAAATTCTGATTATTTTATACCAATGAGGATAAATCCCTGTATCAATTTTATAATACCAAAGACACATTTTATAAAATGGTTGCATCAGTTTGTTCTAGGATAATAGCAAGTCATCACAGTATAAGCTGTTTTGAATGTAGTTATAAAGATTTTGTTCGCCAATTTGGGCTTTTTTAAACTAGAGATGAAATTTCAATTTTCAGACGGGATAATTAACATTATTTCTTTATCAGAGTGAAAGAAACCAGTCATGAAGCAAACCACTGACCAATAAGCATAGCCATTTCAATAGATTGCCAGGCAGATATGAGCATAATAATCTTTGGGCATTCGTGATATGAGTATTTGGAACATATCCTGCTAAATGAAATATAATTTTTCTGGAGGATTAACATTATGTTAATAATTCAAGTAATAGGTTTTTCTTGTAGTATGTAGTTTAAATTTCAGCATAAGTATGTTTAAGACACTTCATTTCATGGAAATATTATTTTGACATAATTTCTTGAAATATCTGCAGGTAGAAATACATGCTTCGTGAATTATATGCAAAGTGAAAAACATTCATTTACATCTACAAAGTTTAATCGGCTAATGACTTTATTGTAATATCTATATGAATGTAATATCCATATAAATGCCTACATAAATGTAATATTCAAAATTTAAATTTGAATTAATATGATAGTTGCAGGATCTTATAATAGGGAATCAATATATACACAGTTCATAAAAAATAATTAAAGATATTAAAGGACTACAAACTCATGAGTGGTACAAAAAATATTCAATTTACACCAACATTGCCCCACCAACATCAGCTCAGACCAACAGCGCCACTTTGGCGAGATTTTTTAATTGACTTAAATCCAATGACATAAATGCATAGCTTCCGAGAAAACTTATTCTCAAGAATCCATATATATTAATGCGGCTTTATGTAAAATCTGAAGAGCGATATATTGAGAGAGTAAATCACTTTAAGTGTTGTTCGAAGAAACTTTGAGAGCTCTTAAGTAAGTTGATGGCATTTTGGATTTAATGATACAGCCTAAACTGCTAAGAGATAAACAAATACTATTCATCAGTAAAACCATCTTTCACCTATTTCATTGCATTCTTAACAAAGTTTACAATTATATTATGTCTTTTCAGTAGTTGCATTTGAGTAAATATTGTTTCATATATAAACTTTAGGGACAAATATAAAATGTTATTTCAGCTATCTTAAAGTATTGTCGAGAGTAAGGAGGTGCTGCATTTATGGCATAAAGTGTTAGAAATTTACATCGATAACTCATGGGAAACTCATTAAAAGGGAATCATGTCTTTTAAAACTTGCTTTAAATTTAACTCTAGATTGCGTTAGTCCTTATAAATACCTATGTCAAACATTTCAGAAAAAGAGTATGAATAATCTGTTAGAAAGAAATAACATAAAAATGGTTAACGTTTTCCAAATTTAAATAATTAAAATGAGCAACAAATTTTGTGTAATTGTTTCAAAGCTACAGTTATAACATGATTAACAGAATTACAAATTAAAAATAATAATTACTTTATGTAGAACTAATTCAGAACGGCATTTAAATTAACCTATACAATTTTGATTAAGCAAAAATCCCATTTTTGATCGATTTAAATTTTCATGCAAAAGTTTGACATATAAATAAAATGATTTCGCTGAATTTATTAGTATTTAGTTGGAAGGTGAGAAATTATAGTCAAAATTAAGCACTTTCCTAAATTAAGAAAGCACACATTTATATATTAGCAAATGGGATAGAAAAACTAAAGTAAAAAAATAATAGTTTGTTTGATGGATAGTTTTTTTTTTCACAAAATTCATGTTATTCAATTATTTTTATCATTTTCTTCCTTTTCATATCATGTATTTATTATTAATAGCCAAGTATTATTAATTATTTTCTTGATGTTGTTTCATAATTTTGTTTGAATGATATGTGTGTTTGTGTGATACGTTAACTAGTACTAGTCTAAATAATACGTTAACAATTACGGAAATTATGAAACATGAATAGCTTTATAATTTCCATACTAGTTAAATTGATAAAAAATCTTGGTTTATAACACTTAATCACCAATTAAGACATAAATAAATATTACAATTTTACTCTTATGATAATATTATATTGTGGCATATTTATTCAGTAATATTCTAATAATAAAAAGGAATGATTATAAATTTTTAAGCACTTCTATATGCATTTTAGCTATATAATTAAGCAAACGCATTTTTTAAAGATAAACAATTTAAGCAATGGTGTACAGATAACTTATTATCAGCCTTAAAATGATTTACATTTAAAAGTTTCTATGGAATATATAGCCTAGAAAATATGTGAAGTTAAATTTTAATATAATGATAAAAAATATTTTAATAGAATTAAAATCTTAGATAGAAAATAAATCATTCTTTAGCCACTGATTAGACAATAGAAATGCTTTTAATTAGCGAGTAATACCAACAATACCCATTAGAGTTTCCAAAATGTCGAGATTTTGTATTAACATGCACGATTGATTGTTATTCGTCTCTATAATCATGAATTTGTGCTACAGAATGAAGCAGAGGGCTTTCCAGTGTTTACGATTCGCAGGAAAGATAATTACTCTTGAAAAGTTAAAATGGTGGTGAAATTAGCAGGAAAATTTCATTGCGCTTTTCAATCTGTGGAAATTTTTATTCGTAGAAATTGACACTTTATATTTTGATATGAATTAAAACTAAAATTTACAAATACATAAAAACATACTTATTATTTAATATTATAGGGTATTTAAATAAGACTAATGAAATATATTTAACATTAACAAACATATTTTCAGATATTTTTCATTCAAATTTCATTATTGTTTGTGAAATAAACAGGACTTTTCATAATTTTTTTCCAAACACATCAACTGAAGAAAAGTAAAGTTTTTATATGTGAAATAAAAGGTTTAAAAAGGTTAAAATATAGTTTTTTATATGTGAAATAAAATGGACTCATTTATGGAGGAAAATATCTAACATAAAGTCAGTATTATTTAAAAGTTTAATCTATAAGTACATGAAAAATATTGGTAAAATTTTTATTAAATTCATTTCAGAATAATCCTAATATTTATTTAGTTAAACATATACAAATTTGAAAATAGTTAAATAAAGTATTATCGAATTTCATTTCTGACTTATGCTCTAAGTAATATTAAAAAATAAGAAATATTAACTCTTAATTACCCACGATTACAAATACTATATTTAGCTGTGTTTTCAAAATATATTCAGTATTTTTGCTTAATCAATATTAAACGTTTAATGCCTCTCTCTTTAATTTTTATCATCTTTTGATAAAGAATTTATGTTGATACTTAAATTACAAATTAACATTATCTCCTGGTTTATAATATTTGAATTAATTTTAATGATATTTCTCTTAACTATTTTCTTGAACATAAGCAGTTAATAAGAGTTTAATGTCGACAAGCATTGTCTTATCCTTATTTTATTTTATAATGAATAATAAATAGCTTTTAATGTTAATGGCTTTCACCCTTCTTTCTTAACTGAGATTATTTTTTATAAAATAAGTCATATTTAGACGTTAAAGAGCACTCAAAAGGAAATTGACTTTGACTGCGGCGTTAAGGGAATAAAATCACAATCAACCGACTTGATTTTCCTGCAGTATAAATAGTACATTTAATGTTCTACGTTAGCAAATATATTTATGTGAAACGCTACTAATAAAAAGGACGTAAATATGTAAATTTTCAAATGGACGTAAAAATTAAATTGATTCAATTAAACAAAAATTGAAATAAAATTTGAAAAAAACTACAACAATAAAGACATTAAAATATAAAATATGCTTAAAAATTTTTTATAAAATAGTGTACTGTATATAGAAGTATAAAATTTTTATTATATATGTGAGATCATAAATAAAATTACTAAGACTTCAATTTTTGTATAAAATAATTTAATAACATTAAATGAATTCCAAAAATAATCTGAATATATAAAATCCTTACTATTTTGTTATTATCTGCACTCAAATCAAATTATATTTATATATATATATATATATATATATATATATATATATATATATATATATATATATATATATATATATATATATATATATATATATATATATATATATATATATATATATATAGTGTGTGTGTATATATATATATATAAAATTTGATTCTATATATATACATATAATATATATATATATATATATATATATATATATATATATATATATATATATATATATATATATATATATATATATATATATATATATATATATATATATATGTATGTTTATGCATGGAAATACATATTTATTCTCTCCGATGAGAAGGAATTTGTAAGGCTTTAATATCTCAATGTGTTTCACAAGTATATTTCACACCCACAAACATACCTATAAAATGACATTTTCTTTTGTATTGATCAGATATCGATGAATAAAAAAGTATTTCAAGAAAAAATAATTGAATACTCAAAACATGATTCAAAATTTATTATTGGTGATTATAAGTAATCGGCATTGTAATAAATAATTTTACATTATAATAATAACCTGGCACTTTTGCATGAATGAATAAGATTTTATAATAATTTACTAAATATAGTCTATAATTCAAGAGTTTTTTTTTATAATTTAAGAATTCTGCAAGAAAAAGTATAATTTAAATTTTATTTTTTTATTATATTAGATAAAACCAACTTTTGATTAAATGAATACGTGGAACAATAACTGACTTTTAATTTATTAATGTTAGTCTGGAGTATATTTGGAAAGAAAAATAATAATATTTAATTATTAAATTTCATATATATATATATCACAGTCAACACAGCTGAAAAGAGCATTATTTTCTTCTGGAAATTTTTATTACATACCACTGAAGAGGTATAATTTGGAAATGCAAAGTTAAAGAATGTAACTTCTATTAAAATGCTATTTTTTGAATAAAATGTAAATTAATTTCCATATAAAAATGGAATATTTTTTATTAATTTATTACTTAATTTCAATATTTTATATCAAAAATAAGTTTGAATTATTTTGAATGCTATATATTGAAGATAAATTGCATTTATTATGATTACAATATTTTAAAATTAATATTAGCTTAAAACATAGTTCTCTGTATAGAAATTATGTTCTGATGATTTATTATAAATTAATGTTAAATACAAAAAAAACAAGATAAAAAAAATCCTGATATTTTTATACATTTGGGCATGTAACGGATTTTTTTTTAAATTTTGCCTCAAATTTGCTTTTAAATCACTTTTTATAAAATTACTTTTATGCTTCAACAGTGGTTTACAAAAATGAAAATTCACAGTTCATTACCTCAGAAGTAACAGAGACACAAATAATAAACAGATAATTTCTGTATAATATCTATTTAATATTTTTAATGTAAAATAAATATTTTATAGAAATTAAACACACAATAATTTGAAAAAAAATGCTTACAATACTGTATATTTTCCTATAATACATTTACACATCAATTTATTATAAATATACGATATAATTTATAATAAGAATTATTTTTAACAGTCATAATTTTAAAACTTCTATTTCTAAGTATGTTTCTCATTACCGTTTTATTTATTTTACTCAAGATTTGTTTTTAATATGTTTTGATATCATAACTATGTAATAATTCCAATGAGTTAAAGCAACAATGTGAATGAAAATATTTATTTTTAGATACACTGTTAAAAATGTCTTTCAAAATTGTTGGCTAACAGTAAATTTTTATACATATATGCCTACTAATAATGCTCTGAAGTTTAATTATTAGAATCATTTATTTTGGCAAAGTGACCACACATTCAATGGAAAATACAACTACATCCGTTTTTAAAAGGACGGTGATATATTTACTCTCCTATTCTCTTGAGAATTTGCGAAACATTTATGTGAAGGTCAAGGTCATTTATTCGATTATCGCATTTTCGAGATAAATTTTTAAAAGCGGGGTAATAAAAATCATATTAATAGTTCAATAAATGCCAAAAACGTTTTGCTGAAATATAAGTCAATCAATAATTTAACATATGCTGTCATCTTCTATTCAATAATTACAGATAAGAATGGGAAAAATGAAGTTTGTTTAAGCAAGTTATATCATGGGGATATTTATAAATATAGCTTAAATATCTAAAACCGTTAAGTTTTATTAAAGGACACACTATGTACTGTGTACATTTTATATTAATAATTTAAAAATTTAAGAATGTTTATCAAATATTAAAAATTGTAAAAATATTAAAATACTAAGAAGAAAAATAATAGCATTATTTTATGAGCGAATTCTCTAAATAATCTGCAAACTTGTTTTTTAGTTATCAAGTATTTTATGTGTACCTCATGCCCTCACTTAGCACTTATTATGAGAGAATTCTTTAAATAGTCTGAAAACTAGTTTTACAGTAATAGAATTTATTTTATGTGTACCTCACGCCACCTATTAGCAATTATTAAACGAGAACATTCTAAGCCTAAATTACGTATAATGAATACAATTTCTTCTGTATTGAAAATTTTAGAGAAGTTTTGAAAATTTCCATTAAAACATGTAGTTGAATTGCACAGGAACACTCTTTTCATAAGAAAACTTCCTGAATATGGTTCCGGCAAGTGTTAAAAAAGGGGAAATGGATGTTGCTCGTTGCATTTTCTAGGCCTTATTTTACGAGTATGCACTTGAGACAGTTTACAAGGTTTTCTCGCTTGTGATACATTAATTTGGCTCTCTATCTATGAACATTCTCACATTTAGAATAAAATTTTGAGCTCTGTCCTGCTGCTACTTTAAATAGTAAATAACGTATGGAGTTATGTATTCCATTATATTTTTCCATAAAATAAAAAATAGAAAGCATTCAAAAGTGCATTTATTATATAAATAAAATTAATACACAGATCCTTGATAAAAATATAATATGTGATTATTTATTTACATTTCATATATTTTTATTTGATATATGCTACTTGTGTCAGTATAGCAAAGGAAACACTAATTATTATTGTATGAATTTTTTTAGCAAAGTAAATTCAAAATATTTAAGATCAAAGGGAATCAAAATGTCTTAGATTCAGAAATAGATTTAAAATCTACAAATTTTTAGAACTGTCACATTTCTTCAATTCAAAGGAATTTCTGTTTACTTCAAGAGCAAAGCAACTTCAAATTTTGAGCTTCACCATGAATGCAGTCTAAATATATGTCATATATACAAATAACTGCCGTTTGAAATTAACTTGTCATATATTCCTAAAGAATAATCTGGAACAAAATTTCAAAGCATTCGAAAATTCGAAATTGTGTTATCTCACGTTTCATAATAAAAAAAGAATCTAGTTATCAAAAATATAATAATATTTTGCCAAAAATAAATACGAACATAAATTTTTACATAAAGAACATGATGTATACCATTGGAGAATTTAGAAATTACAGAAATTTTATTGCCATTAATAAATCTAGTTCCCGATATTTCATTTTAAAATTAATTATAGAAAACTATTTACATGAATATAATTAGAAATGTAATTATTTGTTAAAGATTTTAAGTGAATAAAATTTTGTAATTCTCAAGTGGTTATGCAATATATGTAAAATGCAATTATATATTTAAAATGAAATTATGATGTAAAATGATTGCTTGAAAATAATTAAAATCATGAACAGGTAAAAGTTTCTAATTTTATTAACTTTCAATGCAAATCAGCTTGATTATGTGAAAATATTTAAATTATAATTTTTTTCTAATACACTTTAAATAAGGTTTCATAACAAGAAATAAATAAATTTTTTCTTACTTTCAAGTGAAATGCAAAATTCTTTTCCAAAATTAATTTAAGGAAATTAATTCCTCTAGTTTCCATATTTTATATATTCATAATATTTTACTGTGCATTTTATGGATTTAGAATTGAGTATAAATTTAGTACAAGTAGTGATTTTTAACATTATACTTATTAACGCTTAAAAGTAATTGCATGTGTTGAATAAGCAACTTGTTTTAATAACTAGAAATAATTTCGATTTAGAGAACTTTCATATTTTTTACAAATATTTTTTGATGAAAACTCAATTAGGTATAGACATTTCTATATGGAAAAATACATAAGAATAATAATAATAGTCCAAGACTTTTCAGTTTTTGTATAACTTCTCATAATAACATATTTGTAAATTATATAGTAAATAAAAGCTTGTAATGCAAATAAAATTAAAAAAAAATAATTAAAATGGCATGAGGAAATTTTAAAAAACATTATCTAGAAAAATATTGTTCATAAGAAAATATAGCTGACTAATAATATTCCTATAGTTTTCAGAAGATTTTATACAAATTTCGTTAGAAATGTAATCAGGTAGTTTTTTTTACTTTGCTTCTATTTAAACCTATGCCGCTTAAAGATTTTTTCAAAAACATTTTGATGCATGAAACTGAAAAGTTTCCAGGTATTTAATTAATTTAATGATATCCATTATAGAAGAAACAATGTAAAATTATGGTATTTTGTGTGCGTAATTTGAAATAAAAGAATTTATGTTAAATTTTAAATCTTTAAATTATAAAAATAAATTTGAAATGTTTTTCAAACAATAATTTCTTTCTTATAGTTTCTTCAACAAAATGCATTTTTATAGTACTTAACTTTAAGAGAAATTTTAGACATATGTATTATAAGCAATCTCAACTTCAAATATACCTTTGGATGCCATTTACGGTGACGAAATTATATTTTCTAAAATAACAATATATTTCCATAAAATTGCGTATTTTTCAATAACAGTAATTAATCCCAAAACTGGTAGGCATACATTTATGATTGCATTCAATAATATATTTGTTGCATATTATAATTCAGTATGAAATAACATTTCTCAAGTTATCAAATAATTTAATTAATATTATTCTCGGCAGATATGGCACTAGAGAAAAATTACATTTGAACACTAGTAGACTGTTTTTAATACATTTTTGTGAAGCAAATGACTTTTTGTCTTAACAATGAGAAGTCATTGAGACTGTTTTCTTGTTATCATTAAAAATTTAAATCAAACCAGAATTTTTTATACACTGAGGTTATTTTGACTCCTTATTATGTATATAAAAACAGTTTGACATTATTATAAATCACTTTTAAGCATTCACTGAGTTCATTTCACAGGAGGATTTTTCGTAAATAGAATACATGGATATGTTTGAGAAAACAGAAATATTTTCAAAGCATACATTCAAATGAATTTTAGTAAGAGATAATTAATAACTTAATGAGAGGTACTTCATATAAAATCATCAGATTTTTGGCTCAAAAATCACTCTTAATTTACATACATATTTTATATTTACTTACATATTTTACAGAAAGCGCTTATTGCGAATCCTTATGTATGTTAATAGGAAAGTACTTATTGCGAATTATTCTATACTTATTGCGAATCCTTATGTATATATACAGGAAAGCGAATCTTATGTATATTGATATAATATAATAACATTTAACTAAAAACCTCAATCAGATCAAGAAGAAAATAGAACTTATCTTTATGCGTTTATAATAAAAAATAATAACAACTAAAGAAAAAATTAATAATATTATTACTACTATCAGATTATATTCAGTGTTTAGGATCACGTTTGCGATTGGGTAATATTTCTGAACTTACCAAATATGTAAAAAAATTTGACTTCAGTCTTTCTAAAACATAACATATCAACTTCTCAGATTGCAGTAACAAATAAAAGATTAAAGGACATTTAAAATACGATTTCCAATAGTCCACGATAAAATCTCCTTAGGGAGATCTGAACATTTTAGGCGACGGATGATATTTTCACCAATAAGAGTGTCATTTAAAAGTAAGGGATGATTGGAAGTTCAAAATGGGAAAACTATAATCATTATTTAGTAAACAAATTGATGAAACTCCTAAAATTGGTTTAAAGAAGTAATCTAACTTTTGAATCATTGTTTCTTAGAACGATTCAATGAATGGTTTGAAGGAGTTAGAAACTAAATGAACGATATGACATAATTAGTAATTCTTCATTTCTTAATTTTATAATGATGCATTTCTTTTTCCTTTAAGAACAACATATTTGAGAAAAAATATTATTAGTTATATGCTTAATTTATTGACAGTACAGTTCCTTTTTTCTTAATTATAAAAAATTATTTTTTTAGAATAGCTTAAAAGTATTGGCTTCTAATGTGTGAGAGTTATTTATTTCATGCAAATATAAATTCTATATAAATTATGTTTAGACCATATTCTTTGATTTATATATAGGATTGAGTAATAAAAACTACACACTTTTAAATTACAAATTAAATCTAGATGATTATTAACTCAACTTAGGGAATTATATTATAAGTTTAAAGAATAACAAATAAAGAAAATAAAGTTAAATTTACAAAATTGAATTATTAGAAATTTTACTGCTTATCAATTCAGTTTAATATGTTGCATTACAATTAAATTACATACATCTTTATAATCGACTTATTGCGGTTAAAAAATAACATAAATTATTTTAAAATTTTCGTTTTTTTTAATATAAAGGAAAGTTATGATAAAAAAATCATGACATAATTAATACACACGTTATATGCTATTTTAAAACAGAAGCATTGAAACGCAAAAATATGGGACTGATTTGAATAAGTGCAGGTTTATGTTTTTGTATAGCCATAAATCAGTAATAGATTAGATTATTTGAAAAACAAGTAATAAATTAAGTAGCAAAAAAGAGTATTTTTATATTCACTATAACATACTTCAAATCCTTTTTTTCAAAGTCTCAATTTTTCTTTTCGAAATTGATATATTTAAATTCCAATTCAAACTATTAAATAAATGTGAATTTCAAAATACGGAAACATTATAATTCGAGAAATTTTTATGAATAAAAGATTAGTATATATTTAAGGAAGCCAATAATCTCATAAATCAACATCAAACCTATGCAATAGTTTTAAATTATAATCAATTAAATTATGAAAATTTTGGGATAGTATATTGTATGAAATTTTGTTTCTTTAAGGAATTCAAATGCTTCATTCAGTTTTTAAATGTAGTATTTCACTCAAGTTAGATTGGTTATATTGAAGACATGACAAGCATAAAATAAAATTTTATATATTAAATATATTTCACATATTCTATATCAAATTTAATTTTTGTTGGTCTTACATTTTAAAAATTTCTGATAAAGGCCTGTCTTGAATATTAAATTAAATACATAAAATTTAAGAAAACATATATTTTATAATAAAAATTACTGGCAAAGTTTTATTTATGTTTTTGTTTCGTGCTGCAGCATTTTTATTGAAGAGTAAGTATTTACTAAAGCATACATTTACAGAAAAAAAAATTAGTCTAAATTTTCTTAAAATGAACATTTAACTACTACTGAGGTGGTTTTTGTTTAAAGAATAGAGTAAATAAACATTAAGTTGAACTTATTTTATGATATAGGGGTTAAATGACTGTTTTATCTTATAAATGAAAATTTTTGACGCATAATACTCTATATTCTTTTGAAAGGAAAATATTTTCCATTTTTATAGCTATGCAATAGTTCAAAGTAAAATATCTTAAGTCTGCATAACTTAAGTTTGTTGTGAAAGTTCAAGTTATAACCAAAGTTTAAGAAATTTACAATAATTAATAGTTTGCTAGTTTACCATAATGTATATTTTGACTTAATTAGTAATCTTAAATTTTAACAAAGCACACTGTGTATATAATTGTAATTGAGCATCGGATAATACATCGCATGCATCTATAATATATAGCGGCTAAGATATATAGATTGACAATATATAGCATGTAAATAAATTCATTAGTTGCATACTTGTTACTATTACATTTAACAATATCTTGATAATCACTTACAAAAGCACTTTTCATTATATAAAGGGTATAGTTTACAATTACTATTGAATGTTTATTAGATATTAATTTTAATATTTATGAATTGCATGTAATATACCCTTTTATTGAATAATAATATGTATTGCATTTAATTATTACTGTTATATTAAATAATTATTAAGGGATGTTTTGCATATTTTAAATAAAAACCTGTCATTTCAGAACTGATAGTGCAAATGGATATTTAAATTAATTTGTGCAGTGAAGGAACAAATAATGTTATATTATAAAATGTGGATCTAAAGAATCCTTGATTCTCCTTTGTGTTTTTAAAGTTTTAGTACCTTTTTTTTCATATTGTGTACCCCATTCGCTGAAACTTTTAAATAAGAATTTTAAATTAGTGGTGCGTTAACTGCCTCATTTAATCTCAATTGACGGTCGACTGAAGCACAAGAAATTCTACTTCTTTATTTGTACTTTTGCAACTCTTCTTCTGAGATTCTTTAATATTTTCTCAGTGACTGAAATGATTGTGTTCATCAAAATAAACAACAACAACAAAAGAATAATAAAGTTTCAGTATTTTTCATTTCAAAATCTTTTTATGCTCACAAAGATCCTAAAATAATATTTTTTTAATTTTTTATAGGCTTATTAATTGCATAATAAATAATTTCTGCTTAGGAAGTTATCAACTGTTATATTAAGTATAATTTACTAACTTTGTGTTGAACATGTTAGCTGAAATTTGTTTTGATATTTTAAAATGAAGAATTGAAAACAATATCATTACCTTAAATTTATTCTAAAAGTTGATTTTTTATAAAAGAAGCAAAGACATACATCATTTCAAAATATTTTACAAATATACAGTTTTTGCTAGATGAAAAAATGAGTTACATATGAGTAGTGCACGTGTTTTTAGCAATATTGGAATAAACTATTTTAATAAAAAGTGCCCTTTGAAATCTTTAAAGTTTACATGTGTATTTCAATATTGCAATGAGAAATAATCATTAGTTTTCATGTCAATCAAAAACCGCATAGAAGTGCATAAAATATTTCAGCTTTATAGCTTGAAAAATCTAAGGAACTTTTGATCATAGTCTCATGTTTCATTACATATATTCTAGTGATTACAAAATATAAACATGCATAATTGTAATGGACATGTTTATAAATAAAAGCCAAATAGGGAATTTTTCCGATACATATTTTTTAACTTTTTGTCCTAGTAAGAATGGCTATAAAATGTTGATGTCAAAGATATCTGTTTTGAAAATATAGAACAAACAAATTCTTGAATTCCTTATAAAATAGGTTCAGAATTTGGAAGTAATATATTTGAAAATATTTATATTCAAAACTATTTTAAGAAGTGTTTTAAATAATATTTCTATAAAGTATTTCCACAGATTATTTTAAAATAGTTATATATTAATCATATGCTAAAATTGATATTAATGTACTGGATATATTAATTAAGATAGAAGTGCAAGATTGATAATTTTAAACAAGAAATAAATTAAATGGTATTCTTCCATTTCACGGCCATTCAAGAAATAAATTAAATGGTATTCTTCCATTCTATGATCTGACGTTTAAAAAAATTGTTAATTTTTATAAAAATATATTTTCTTTAAAAGCCTTTAAATGTTGATATTGTTAAAAATTTTTTTCCAAAAAATGTAAGATTGAAAACTTTTGTGTTATATAATTGCAAATTTTAATACTTTGTATAAAGTCAATGTAGCATAATTTAATGGTATTACATGCTGCTATACATAAATGTATAATAATTTCTAATTACATAAGAAAATACTTTCTAGAACGTAGCATACTCAATCGGATTTTTATTTACAACACATTTTTATTATATTACCAAATGATTTTTTAATTAAAAAAAAGAAGAAATTATAATTCTCCCAGTCTGATGTAAAACAGTTTGTAGTATTCTTGTCACACAAATTTGTAAAAGAAAAAACTATATTGTCTGACATCATATAGTTATCAAAATGTTCTAAACAGATGATCTTATTGCTTGTGCTGAAGAAATGCAATAAGGTCTTCTATACTTAGAAATATCCAGAAATAAATTTAAAAAAAAATAAATTTAAGAACTAATTCTTTCGTAATGAAAATTATTAATATTTAATTGCAAAATATTAATTTAAATAGTTTTAAATTGCATGAAACAAATATTTATATTTCTCTCTACTAATGTTTTCTTTTAATTTATTCCTTTAGCTTGAAGCTATACATAGCATTCACACATCAATTCATTTTCTTTTTTTACTTTTGATATTGCGTTGTGGGTGAAAACATCATGAAGAGAAATGTGCAAAACTCTTTAAGCCTTTCTAAGGGAGCAAAAAAGAAATTATTTGATCCTTTATGAGCTATAAAATAAATATAAATATTTTTCGTAGGTGAATAAAATGATGAAAAACGCCAAAAAATATTTAAAATGATTTTTAACAAGTGAAACTCTTATCTTGACGATTTCAACAAAGCTTACCATTCATAGAGACAAACAGTTAAGCTTTCTGTTTTGTTATCATTGTCCAACTAACAAGAGGTTTACACTTAATTAAATTATTTTCGTTAAATATATTTGTATGAAGAATATTTACTCATACTTTTGAAGAATTAATATATAGAAGTTATTCACAAATTTAATGTGATTATGAGATGGTGTATACAGAAAAAAATTACATTCATGTTTTGTATTTTATAAATCCTATTTGATAATCCTTGTCCTTAAAAACTATTCTACATCATAATTTCCATAATAATAATAATGTTTTTAGTAACACCGGATGAAGTAGGTTCTTCCAGTCCTCTTGAATGGTTTTTCAGAGTGGCAAAGAAATATCATGATGCATGTCGTTTGGATGATGCAGATTTTAACAGTTTAAAAGCACTATATCAGTGAGTCATCTTTATTCTGAATTAAATTGTTTCCAATATGAGTGAACAGACTATGTATTTGGTTGCATATTTTTATATCCATAAATACGTGTGCAAGTGCATGCAAGTTTGATATTACTTTGATATAAACTGATATTCAAAGATTATGAAGTATTATAACAGCTGTATGGAACTTGAAGATTAAAAATACATGAAACAAGAAAATATAATGAAAAGAAAATATTAATTTTTCTGTATGTAATGTGCCTTTCACTCCTTAAGTCAGGGAGACATACTGTTGCTGATGTCCAAGTTTAAAAGTGGCCGAAATTAAAACTCTAAGATTTTCTAAAGGTTGTGTCTATGATACTTGAGGCTCTAATTTTTGATGATGGTTAACATCAATTTGATTAGTGCGAGAGAGATTGTGAGCAGTTAAAGGATCAATTTAATTAAGACTTCTGAGTACTTATTGTTAAGTTGACATTCCATACGAAAACAAATCCATCATTTGCTTTCATCATTCCTCCAATACTAAAACCAAAATTCATAAATAAATAATACTTACTTATTTGTTCATCGTGAAATAACATCAGCAGTAATTTAGTTGCTTATACTTAAATCAAGTGCTCAAGAGAACACTAATGGGCACACACAGATGCTATATACATAAAAATCCACTTTATGAAACCAGTTACGGATGATATTAAATGAAATAATGAAATCTGCTGTTGTGGAGAGGTGAAGTTAAATATTAACATTACTGAAAATGAATAATTTTGTTGCAACATATTGTGTAAATGTGATTTGATATTTACCTGTACAATCTTCGATGTATCAGTCTGAAGATTTGACTTTCTTATTCATTCAGTGAATAACCATATTAAACTTCGTTGAAAAGTATTAACAAAGCCAATTCAGAGGAGATGATTGCTAATAACTTTGGGATGAGAACTCATTCTACAATTATTAAAAATTAATATTCATATTGTTTACATATTTATATTTATGTTTCTTCTACAGATTTATAACTGTAATCTGTCATTGAAAGATGTAAAATATATTGTTATTTATCATATTAGAAAGCTAAGTATGGTATGACTACATACTCATGCAAATTTCTTCAATTATATATTAATTATTTGGAAGTTATAATTGTTTGTTAAACACATATAATATATTCATGTTTATATATGCAATGAATGAAAGTATGTTTAAATAATTTGATTAATTTAAATACAAATTAAATTCTTATTCATATATTTATGTAAATATAAATATATATTTATCGTATTATTTAAATATATATGATAATTTCAGAAAAGTAAATTTTATTTTGCTCTGAAAATTAATCAATATATTGAATAACAAATATTAAACTATAAATTAAACTAAAAAAATTTCCAAATCCTAAAATTATGTTCAAGTGTATACTTTACATTTCTAAGAAATTTGCAAACTACTTTGCATTTCAAAGAAGAAAAGCGTCTTCTTAAGACTTAAAATTTTGTTTTCGTCATACAATACCTTTCAACTTCAATTTGAAATTATATTACGTTGCGTAAAAAAACCCTGCGAAAAGTGTTGCTCAAAATAAAAAGGTTTTTAAGACAGTTGTTCTCTCTAATTTTGTCGAAAGTAATAAACTTGCTGTTGAAATTACTTATATAAAGATTCTTAAATTAGGAGCAGAAGCATCGCACATTCTTAAGGTTTCTTATTATGTATTTTTAACTGCTTAAAATATTTTAGAGAAAAATAAATAATCTCAAGAAGAATTCTCCTTACACATGAAGAAAATAATTATTCTGTCTTTTTAGAATGTAATAAATTTGCATTTAAATTATCTTTGGCGCTCAAAGAATCGATTTTTGCAGCTTAAATTAGAAGTTTTAGAATAAAAAAAAAACTTAGTGTTTAAAATTATTTCCTTTCAATGTGCTGTGTAATGTCATGAAATAAAAAGTTTATTGTAAACTTAAACTGATATATTTTCACTTAGAACTTTATTTATATTATATGCATAAAACCTCTAAGATATATTTTCTTCAATAATATGTATAAGTCTACATTTACTGATATATTTTCCAAATTTAAAATAAATATATTTTTTTAAAAACTAAGTATATTTTAAATTTGAAATTAGAGTAAAAAATAAAATGTATGGTAGAACAGAGAATAACAAGAAAAATCATAAAATTAGTTTCAAATGTTAACTTTTCTCTGGGAAAAAATGGCCTTTCTAATGTTAAAAAAATTTCACTGGCATAGCTCTCCAAAAATGTCGTACACAGTGTATCAAAAAATATATGATAAATTAAAAAATAATAATAAATACTTTCCTATTAAATAAGCTAATATTAGCTTAAATTCACAAGAATTGTGTATTGAGTTTAGTAATAGTATTCATGTTTCGTTTTTTCCTGGAAGAAAAAATTAATAATTTAACTTTAGGGATGATTTAAATTTCCTACATAACACTGACGTGAGTAATTTCATAAATAAATTCCTTATGTAAATAACAAAGTTTGGATTGTTTGCCACTCAACTGTCTTTTCTTACACACGAGATCTAATTAAACTGAGACTTGCAGTTTCAAATATATTCCAAACTACAACAAAAATCTAAATCCGAGAGGGGAATCGAACCTAACTCACAAATTGTTGAGCCAAAGATTAGAGCTTTAACTATTCAGTCACAAGATAGACAAAACATGAGAAACATGTTTAGGGAAAGAAAAGACTGATTCTTTTGTCATTGACGCTAATGTGAATTAACAAATTTACAATGATTTATTATATTATCATTTTAATTACATTTAGCAAAAACATTTAGGATATAAATTATCAACATTATCATGTAATTCAGTAATTAAAATTTTCAGAAATTTTCCTTTAGCAGCAAAACATTCGTACTTTATTACAATTAATTTTTTTTTCTAAAATAAATAAAAATTTAAAACAGCTTGTAAAATCAGTTTATGAAGATGAATATTATCAGATTAAAATTTAATGAAAATAAAATGTTACAGCAACTTCTCAGAATATCTATATAGAAACATTGCTTAGCTGAAGCAGATTTTAAACAAATAATGTAATAAATTCATGAAATTATCCATACGGCATTAACTTTTGTCAAACATAACCGAATTACTGCATTAGAATTTATGGATTTTATTTATAAATTCGGATCTCTTCACAATCAACAAAAATGTAGTATTTTATTTTCCCCATTTATAGTTTCACAACACATTGCTTAGAGTTTTCAAAATTTAAATTTCACCTAATTTACCATCCCTTATTCACATTTATAAATTTTTATCTTGTATTCTATTTTGTCATTAAAACATTTTTCTCTGCTTAAGTGGCTTTTTAATTTTTCCCAACATTGCTCTTATGATTTGTAAGCTGAATAATATTCATTTATGCAAAATATTTTATAAACACAATACGCTGTCTATATAAAATAAAATGAGAATAATGTTTTATGTGTGTTATTAAAATTTAAAATTGAAAAGACGAACAGTTTTATTTTATTCATATATTACATTTTTCTGCACTTAATCAATAATCTAAGAAGTATTTTATAAATTTTGAAAAAAATATATGCTTGATTTAGTCGCAAAATATATATTTCTGGTTTCTTTCTATACATAAAAGTATGGAAGTTTTTCATGTTTTGCATTTTCTTCTATATCCATTTTAACATTTTCCAATGACATTCGCCATTTTTTTAAAAATATTTGAAGTTTTTGGAATTCAAAAAGAATAGCCTAACAAAAATATTGGATTACCCTTTATGGGATCATTTTTCTTTCAGATTTTTTCAGCGTTCTAAGAGCTGATACACATAGATTTTGAGTAATCCTTGCTGCGTGAAAAAAGTGAAACAGTTCATATATGTAATCTGTTTACACTCACCTTCTTATACATTTTCTAAAAATACTATTCCTTTAATCCTATACGAGAGTTTTTTCTAAATATATAATACATTCAACTTTTATGACGAAAAACTGAATCTATATAATAAAAGCAATTTTATTATTTAACATTATTTAAGTTAAACAACAACAATCAAATATAAAATGATTTAATGAATATTAAATTTTACTGAAAATTTAACCGGTTAATGGTGTTTATAAAAATGTAATGAAGGAATTGCCACCCAACTTGCCTAGTGGTCAGCTACCTGACTGAGGACCTGGGTTCGAATTCCGGGTCGGGCATGGATGTACTTTCTCTCTCTATCTATCCTTTCTCTGTCCTTTCCTTGTATGAATGGGTTGTGAATAGGGCACCCTATAAACGGGTACCTGTGAAATGTGTGTACTGAGGAAGTCTGATTCCACACAGTTGGACAGTGGTACATTTGGAAAAGTGGAGCAGCGCACCCCATGTTGCATGACTAGCTGGCACAAGACAACAACAACAACAATGAAGTAATTTTCTGGTACAATTCTTTATTAAATAGCCTGATTTTGTGTAAACTATTTTTCATAAAATTGGTATAAAACGTATTCTGACACATGAATACATAAATGAAGAATATTTAATAATGCATGCAGATTATAGCATGTATCACATTTCTTTGAAAGAAAATAATTTTATTAATGCAGTTGCTTTAAATTAAGACAATCGGAAAGAAAAGTTGGTTAAAATTATAATAGGTGACCAAACGCATTATTACTTAAATATATATATATATATATATATATATATATATATATATATATATATATATATATATATATATATATATATATATATATATATATATATATATATATATATATATATATATATATATATATATATATATATATATATATATATACATTATTAAGTATACAGTCTCTGGATTGAATTGTAATTTGGAGTAATCTCCAAATTTTTTTTAATTTCTTACTATTTGATTTAAAAGATTATGTTTTATTTGATTAATTCGAGATGTTAACCAATAAAAACTTCTTAGTTTTTTTTATTTCACAAATTATTTTAATTTAGTTAAATCAAAATTTACTTTTAGAATAGGATAGAATAAGAAATGTAAAGATGTGATGAGATTGTGAAGGGACATTTGAGTTTAATCAAAATAAAAATAATTAATTCATTTTTACATTTAGCTGATGAAAATAAAACTTTTTCTCCTTACTTTAATTGCATATTTTATTATTTTCCGATTTCTGTTAAATGAACGTCTTCTTTATAATACTCTTTGTATTATATTCATTTTATGCATTCATGATTTTGTTTCAAAATACTTTATTTCTTAAATATTTCTTCGGTGAACATAATTTATTATATGAGAAATATGTAATAAAAATACATTAATTTAATGTCATGCATATAACAACTAATACTACTATTAATATTTATTTTCTTCATTTCATGCAATTTTGTTTCATCTTATATTTAGATAAACTTACGATTTTATATCATGTGAATCATATTTCGATATATAAATATCACGTAGGAAGAATATAATGAAAATGTTTACATTTTTAAATCAAACTAAGTGATTAGCTTTGTGAATTTTAACATTTCCTTGACCTAAAAGAAACAAAATGTGTTTGCATAAAGCGAAAATTATCATACTTCTTTGCGCTTTTGCAAACATTTTCCTTCATTAAAAGATATCTCAAAATCATTTTTGTTAAAGATCTTCAGAAGTTTGTAAAGAATTTTCTTTCTTCAAAGTAGCGGAGAATTTGGGATGACTACAGAAAAAATTTAATACATTGAGAACAGAAAAATATAAGTGAAATACAGTACCCGAAACTATATCAAAGTCTGGCTAAAAATTGGCGAAAAATAAATACAGAGTGAGAAGGTGTGCGTTATCTTTCTGAAAATCCCGCAAATTTTTCTCCTCAATTTTGGGTCAAATAAACATCGCAAAACATTCAAATAATTTAATTACTTTCTGTTAACCTGTAAGAATTCATAAATCACAACACCCTAATAATTAACATTACCTTAATTTTTGAGCAATTTACATACAATCTTTTCAGTTCGATTCAGCTTTTAAGCATCATTATGTTTGTTGAGGAATTTTTTGTACTTTTAATATAGTTATGATCTGCTTACGATAATAATGTTTTAAATATAAAATTACTTCGGAAAGCATCTTGTGAGTTATTTAAGTATGTTGTTGTTTGTTTCATATTTAAAAAAAAGAAAAAAACATTTCAGGGTGTGAGGCAAACGTTTCATGTTATTTTTTGAATTTTGAGCAAATTCAAAGTTCTCAAAATAACATGAAATATTTGCTTCGCACTCTTAAATGCTCTTTTAAAATTTCTTGATTAAGCAATTAAAAACACAAGAAATTGTTTAACAATGACACTTATTGTCAAATGATCATTGAATATTGTTGTTTTGTGTGTATGTAAGACTTGATTGATATAATTATTTTAAATCGAAATGATTATTCAGGAAACTTCTATAATTTTAATTTAAGTGGAATATTTCAGATCACTATTCATCTTCGAAGCATTCTCTACAATGTTTATACTTTTTCCAATAAAAATTCTTATTTATGTTAAGCACTATCGTATTTAAAATAAGTTTTTGCAACACTTTAAATATTTTTACAGCGGAAATTCCATTGCTAAAGCAAGCATTTCTGCATTTTTATTCACAACATTCGCCATTTCGGAAAAAGGACGAAAAAGAAGTTCTTTGCTCATTAAAAACTAATTTGTTTTCAGAGATAAAATTAAATATCTTCCTGTATGCTTCGAAATATTCAGCAAAAGTCATAAAAATGTTTGATAAAAGTAGCAAATGATATATGTTGTAGAAGAATTTTAAACAAAGCATTCCGAGTATTTTGAAAACATTGTAGTAAATAAGAAATATGATTATATTGTTGAATCATTTGCAGGATGACTTATTAAATCTCAAAATGTCTGTCAGAGTGATAATTTAATATTTCTACATTTCGAATTCATATTCACATAATTTTAACACATTTCTAATTCACATAATTTAATATTCTAATTTAATAATTTAGTACATTAAAATTATTACCCAATATATAAAATCACGTGTGATTCAATTTAGTGTCCTTGACACGGTTTTAAGAAATCAACTTACAGTTAACAATTTATTTTACATATATATTTTATATAGAATATTTTATATGGAAAATATATTTTAGAGTTAATTTAATACTTCTGATAAACATAAGAACATGCTGTTTTCATTTAATGTATCAAATTTATTTTAAGATAAAATATACATTTCATAGATAAACTGGTATATACTGGCAAAATGGAATATGTTCACTTTTATGGGTGTATTTTTGGTTTATCCACATATCAATATAAAGGCAGAAAGTTTCCAGATTTAATATTTAAGTATCTTTAGATGCTTTCTCTCTTAAGAAAAAGATCAGGAAAATTGTATAATTGTTCAAAATTTTTTCAGTTTTTCAATAACAATATTTCAATAAGAAAAGTTAAATGTTAAATATGTTCTACTTGATTTAAATAATTCATTATTTATGAATTTGATTCATTCGAGAATAATACAATTATATAATGATGCCTCCGTCCGAAGTATACTTATAAGCCATTGTTAATTCATAACATGAAAATTTCAAAAACGTTTTCATTAGTAATATGATAATTTCATGTACAGCATGTACTAGGATTTTACAGTGCTAATAAGTTTGCATATATTATATAAAAGCACATTGACAAATCAGAAATTATTTTCAATTTGAAAAGTTGACCAATGTATTAAACCTTATTCAAAATAATTATATAAAAATTACTTTTATTTTTCTTGTATAATACTTTTTTGAAACTATATTATTGTTAAAATTTTAACAATAAATCCTTTATTACTTTTCTTCAGAAATTAATTTAGTCGCACAGAAAATGTTAAAAGAAACGTATCATTTATTCTATCTAAGATTCGTAGAAGATTCTTTGGAAGAATTTTTATGATTAAAAATATAACCTTCAGAATGTTGAACTCATGATAAAAAAATACTAATAAAGTAAGAAAGAGTTGAGGAATATTTTAAAATAAGTCTTTAAAAGTAAAATAATGCAAACGATGAGAATCATACGAATTTTTAAACATTGAAAATCCAAGAATTAGAAAACATCAAACAAAAAAGAAATTAATGAAATTTAGAGAGAAAAAGTCCATGTCTACACATGAAAGCAAACACAATTTTCATTTAATTTGGACTAAATACCGTAAAGCACATTTTCTCACATTAGGGGCTGTACAATATAATACAAAAATTAAATCTGAATTTATCAGGAACCTCATTAAAATCGAATGTAACAACTATTTATTTTTGAAAAAATAATGAAATTAATGGAAACAAGTTCTACCAGTTCATTATTCAAACTTAAGACCACATCAAATATTCCAACTTAAGTCTCATCTAATCATATTTAGCTCAATTAAAGCAGAATTTGAAAAGAAGTAGAGACAAGCTTAAAATTCTCTGCAATCAAAAGTAAAAGTAAACGTGTAAATCCAGCGTATCCTAAATGTGCCGAGAAATAAAAAAAACATTATCTAGAATAAAAGTTTTAATTTTTTAACATTGACCATCATAATCTTTTCCATCATAGTATTTATTTAGCATGAAAACAGAAAATCAGTGAAATCAATAGCAAAGCTATTTACATGTACAAAATAACCTGCAATCAAAAAATTTTCAATTAATGTGGCATCATCCGTTGGTAATAAGGCAGCAATTTCATATGAAAAGAGCAAAAAAAAAAAAATTAAATGTGAAAACATACTAATTTCCCCAACAATTCAAACATTGTTATGAATATATATTACCAAATCGTGACTAATCACTATAAAACAGAATAAAAGAGTTTTTTCAAGGTGCGACCTTCACAGTACTATCTTTCCTGGTTACAGTTGGAAACTACAATTTGACGAAGCAACGTTTTGGCAATATTTTGAAACAATGTTTTTCTTAATGTTAGAGAAATTTTTTCGATTAGCTTTATCCAGACATGGTTATTTCCTAAATTATAAATTTTATGACTTATTCTTTGATGCCAAATTTATCCTTCATGTTTAATTTATTGTACTTACGCACGCAAACTTTGTTATTATCTAGAAATATATAACTTCTCAGAAATATAAATCTAAATTATACTGTCGTTTCTAAACTTTCCTGATAAAACTTAATAATTGTAACTTAAATTATAATGTATGGCAACTAGGAATTCCTCTTCATAATATTTTTCACGAACAATTATGAAATATATTATTACCTAAAATTTAAATACTAAGCTGTTCCCAATCAATAATTTAAATACATGCTTATATTCAAAAATGTTCCTTATTTAATTTTAAAATATCAAATGAATGTTGAAAGTATTTTTCTTCAATATCAATGGTTATTTGTAGGTGAATTTTCAAAGATTATGTGCTTGAAATTATTTATATCTTGGAATCAATAATGAAACTGCATATAGTTGCACCAATCTCAATTGGAATATAAAAACAAAGCCCACATAACATATTTTTTCAGATTAAAAATAGCTGGAAGTTGAACGTAGCTAAGTGAAATGGATAAAATGGATATTTTATCACACTGATGTGTTTTGGTTAAAAAAAAAAAATTCGATTGTCTTTAGTGCTGAATAACATGATTGATTAATTGCCATGCAAATTTCGGGATTAATTTTAGTAGCATAGTAGTTAACTGAGATTGTTTTCTTTTCTCCCAGCTTGATGGTTGCAAACATGCCTTGTATAACCAAACCATCAGATATTACTTTTTTCATGACAGTTGTCTTTTCGCTACATGGGGAAGTATTTTATTATGGAGCGTCAAACTTTATTTTGAAAGGCCAATATTTTATCTTTTTGGAATCTTTTTACGCCAAAAGCTAAATTATAACAATTTACGTTTCCCTATTTAATATGACTTTAGAAATAATGAGATGGTTACTATATTTTAAATGTTTTTTTACAATTTTTTAAAATTATTTTAGGTATTTTTTAAAATATATTAAAAAGCAGAAAATTAAATTTTCATATAGATTTATTCAAAAGCAATATATATAGCACAAGATCCTATGTGGAATTCTTTTGGCATCATTTAGTAAATAAGTGAATATAATCGAGAAACACTCTCTGTTTAACAGGCACATTAACTGCGAATACAGCTGTGTTCCCTATTGAAGAGAATTGACGTATATAAAGTTCTGTAAATCCTATGAATACAGTAATATGATAACGTATGATATGTATGTAGTATGATAATCCAGTCTTACTAATTGCCATTCTAGATACATATCATACGTTATCTTTTAAAATCAACGTACAATGTTGCTCTCGTGTCAGTTACACTTTTCTTCCCACCTAACATTTATTCCACGGTAATTTGCTAGCAATTTTTCATTAAAGAATCATCTGTGAAGCTAAAGGTTTCTTTAGATATAAGCGCATGAAATTTTGCTGTGTTACTTTTTATTAGATATGATTTTTTTATTAATAAATGTTATTTCTTTCTAATAAATTTATAATTAGTACAAATTTATTTCCATATAGACCGGTTCTAATTTGTAACACATAAATCAGAATTAAAATATGTATTATTACAAAAGCATTTTCTATAAATAATTGATTCATTAGAAATTAAGATATTTCTGATCAAACAATAAATGATTTAAATTCTTTAATTTAACATTATCTGTAAATGAATGCGCAATGCATATGTTTTATTAAATTATATCAACATTTTATGTAAAGGAAAATTATGTTTTCAATAAATCATTTATCGTGTTGTATTTGATATATCAATTTCAAGTTTTGGTATTTTTAATAATAGAACTTTCAAATTGTAATCATGTACTTTATTTATTAATTAATAAATGGCTGAAAATCTAATTTTACAAAGGACATGATTGCTTAAAATAATTTAAATATTTATTCAACAACATAAAAATAATTCATTTAATATAAAATTGATTAAAACATTCTTAAGCATTCATCATATTTTATTCATGAACTCAAATATAGGTTAAAATATTCCTTGAACAGAAATGTTATCTGTAAACTATTTCTTTTAAAATAATAGTGTGAGGTTAGTATTTCAATGCATGTAAATCAAATGTAAGATAAAATATCAATTACTAAAATGGTAGATAATTATCAGTGGTTTACTATATCCTTTTAGTTTCAGAGATTATATGAAAAAGTATATCAAATGCAGTGATACTACAGTTGTGATTAAAACGGTATCTGCTAGGGATTTTAAATTTGGTGATTAAAATAGTTGTTTTCTGTATGTATTTTCATAGTTAGGATTTAATTTTTCTGGTAATAAACAGCATATTTATTGATCTTATTTTCTTTATATAATGATTTCAAAAGATATTTTACATGTTGAAATATGATAAAAAATACAAATTGATAAAATATAACTGTTTCGAAAACAGTTAATACAAATATTCACCATTTCCTTTTATTCAATAAAATGTTTCATTGAATAAAAAGTTAAAACTTTACATTTAATTCAATAAATTTCTTTTGCATATATGTTAACTAGATTAAATTTAGGATGAGATGGGACAATGTCTTATAATAAATACTTTATCCAGCCAATATCAAATGACTAGGTTAGTTGAATAAAAATTTGGAATTTTTCACTGCTCTATTCTTGGGAGCAAATATTTGGAAAATAAAATTTTCTTCAAAATATTTTCAAACCTAATTTATTTTTTGCTATTCATGTAAATATTTAAACTTTTCCAATTAAAACCTGTTACCACGTACAATATGCAGTTCAACCTAGACTTAAACTGCCGAAAATCAGTAATGGAAATCTTAATAAAATGTACAAGTTCTCCTATTCTTAATTCCGTCTTTCAGTATTTACATTTCATTTAGCAGAGGTAATTATGCGTATTTGTAATACTAGTCAGTTTAAAGAAATATATCCTTATCTAATAACGGTCAAAAATAAATTTCGTATCATTGTCATAGCTTTAATTCTGCATACATTTTTCACATTTTACTGTGTTTCATTGCTTAAGATTTTAAAGAATAAAATTTTGCGTTGGACTATCAAACGCTTTGTTAAATCAACATTAATCTATTGTATTCAATTTAAACTGCAATAAAATTTCTTTATTTCTTGTAATTCAGCGCTCTCTATCTAGATTATTTATTTTGAACACATGACAATAAAATTTACTTAAAAGTCCTTTCATAAAAATGTTCCCATCCCACTCTTCTTAACCCATTACTAGTGCATACTTATGATGTGGAACGCAAACTACTTTTTAAATTGATTTACATTAAGAATCCACGGATGATTTGATTGCATTTAAAAATATTTAAAAAGAATCAATTCTCTTCTAAAATCAATTTTATTTTCATTCAATGGTATATATATATATATATATATATATATATATATATATATCTTCCCAGCTCAACAACCGAACTACACTCAATATAATTTGACAAGAGTTCCGCGAGAGACAAGAGAATTTAAACATTAATCACACTTTTCTGCAAATCATTGAAAAATTTATTGAATTATAGTTAACAAGTAGATTTGTTATTGCTATCAAAATATTATATACTGGTTTAAAATGAATTCTAACATCAGCAAATATTGGTTGCATAAGATTTTTTAAAGTAAAAGTAAAAGATAAAATTTGTAGATAGATCGATTTTTTATAAAAAAATAAGTTTTTTATTTCAAAATTGTTTTAAAACTCTTACAGGAGTCATTTTCTTAAATCAAATATAATTTCTTTTATACATTAGTTTCTGCTTATATGTATTATGTATTTTGCTTTGTATTCTTTTTATATCCCATTCAGCGCTATTTAATCTTTTCCATATAGTTTGCTGACTCCATCTAAGAAAATAATGGTCACCTAATTGAGAGTTATTAAAAGTTTTGTCAATGGTTTCTCTTCTGGTTAATTTGAACCGAGAACAGGGAATAGATTGAAACTTGTATCAGAGTGTTGATTTCTGATTAGCTTAAAACAAAATCTATATTTTACATCAAAAATTTGATTACAATTCTTGTAAATAAGTTAAAAGATTATTAACACAGATTTTAACTTTCTGCGAAGTTGTTAAGCTTCCGTTGTAGTTATTTTAAGCGATACAACAACTTCATACTCTGCAATTCTGCTTTAAAAAAAATAATAAATAAATAAATATAAAAAAAAACTTGTCTTTCTACCCTTTATAAAATTGACATCTATGACAATTTTTAAATCTGTATTTTATTAGCGCTCTTGAGTATCTTAAACGATTTTGATGAGTGTATACTAATTATAAAAATTAAAATTATCCATTTTTTCTCCTCCTAAATTGATTTCTCAAAACAAACATGAATTTGAATTTTTCCTCGTTATATATAATTAACTTACTCATCAAACAGAATCAGTTTTATTATCAATGCTTATTTGTGAAACATTTATAGAAAAATATTTTTTTGCAAACAAGGTTAGTTGTATAGTGACAGCTTAATACGCAAGTGATTTTTCTTTTAAATTTTACATTTAGCAGAGGATGAATATTTGTGTCTTCGGATTCTCCTTTCTTATCCTAAAGTATAATTGCTTAAAAAATAAATATCGTTATTTTTTAATAATCTTCAAAATGTATTTTTTAACTCTTTAGTGAAACCTTTTTTGCTTATCTCAATGTGAAATCTGCTGAAAAAGCATTGGAATACGGATGAAAAATTCTCGAAATCAGCATTTAATATTTTCATTGATAAAGAAAGTTTTCAACCAATGACCACTTCCCTGGGTTTGTTTTCAGTTATCTCAATGTTTTTAATTTGTTGCTGTTAATGAAAATATTTTGTAATGTACACTTTTATATATTAAACTATAAAACTTTATATTTTAACGTTTAAATTCAAATCATTGTCAGAAGAGATTTTAATAAGTATTTGGATTTTTTTATTTCAGTATGCAGTATGTAAGAAACATTTGGTTCCAGTTTTGTTTCTCTTCATAAATAGTTAAGAATTTAAAATATGTTTTATAACATATACATATTTATATCTTTCACTCCAAAAGTTCATGTTTTCAAATTTAAACTCAAACTTAAATTAGAAATAATTTTTTAAATTCTTTGTTTATTTCGATATGTCGTGTAAAAAATGGTTCTTTCATGCGTTAATTTAATGTTTGCCTTTTCAGTTCGTAACTGGGAGTAGTTCCTAAAATTAATACACACGCTTACATCTGGTAAAATTAAAATAAGGAGTAATGTTATAAATATAAAGAGTAAGTTTAAAACATAATGAACCATTTGTAAATTGATTTTAAAAAATAGCAGTGAAACGTTGTTCATTCAACTATTTGTATGAAAATCTTTAGTCAAAATATCATACCATTTATCGTTTTTAAATTTCCTTACATCAAAACTCTAATATTTGAATTAATAGCTTTTACGACATCATTATAAAGTTATTATTTATAGTAACTTAAAAAGGAATTTGTACTTCAAAATAATAGAAATTAGCAAATAGAAAAGTTATTAATATTCCTATGATTGAATCTTATAAAGCTCAATATTTCTCATAAAAATACTTTAAAATCAGCATTTTTCAAATACAATTAATTACAAATATTTTTTTCAGAATTTTTAGCCTTTTTCATCAATTGTTTTTAAAAAAAAATTTACTTCATAGTTTTCTTAGGAAGAATTTTTTAATCTCTCATTCTCAAAATTGCATTAATATATTATTTATAACCCAAATAAATTAAGACAAGCAAATAAAATGGATTATAAAAGAAATAAAATAATCAAACAAATTAAATTTTCTACAAAATATGCATTTATGTATAAAAGAAAAGAAAGATTGTTCTTAAAATTTTAATGCAGAATAAAAAGGCTAGTACCTGAAAAAGAAAATCAAGCTCATTAAATGAGTTGATTTATCAAAACGCTTAAAATAATTCCATCGTTTTGATGTAAACTCTTGGAATATATTTTCCCTTTTCTTTCTTTCTTTCCTCGAATAAAAATACTCATTTAGGAATAACTTTTTAAAATGTTGTTCAAATCAACGTAAATTATTCAAACAGCAGAATGAATTATTATAAATATTAATATTATTAGAATATTAATGAATATTTGTCTTTCTACTAAGTATTGCATATTGAAAATTATTTCGCCATTTAATCTCATAAAAATTTAATATTCATTTTAAAACCTTTTTTTTATTACATGTTTATGAAAAGAGTTCAAAATTAATTTTTCATTTTGAAATAGCTATTTATTTTTGAGTTAAGTATAGAGATATTTTGTTCCATGTACAATTTAGTTTAGCTCAAATCATTGAAAAATATATGAAATGTATAATTTAATTAATTGTCAATTTGTTTGTGTAGTTTTAACAATTTTACTGTTAATAATGTTTTTATGGATATAATTTGTATTTTTTCATTTAAAACATCTTTTTTCTGTATTTTGTATACACACTATAACTGACTTCATAAATATAAGCAAAATTTTGAATTTTATAACTTAATAAATCAATTTAATTAGAATATATGAAAGAAATAAAAGATATCAACCTGTTGCGGAATCATTAAACTATATATATATATATATATATATATATATATATATATATATATATATATATATATATATATATATATATATATATATATATATATATATATATATGTATATGTATATATATATATATATTATATGTATGTATATGTATATATATATATATGTATGTATATATATATATATATATATATATATATATATATATATATATATATATATATATATATATATATATATATATATATATATATATATATATATATATATATATATATATATATATAAACATTATGTGTATATAAGAATGATCAGTCTCTCTCTCTCTCTCTATATATATATACATATATATATATATATATATAATATAAATCATATTACATATTATTAACAAATAAATATTAAAGACTGCCTCCATAGTGGGATAAATTACCCCTTTCAGGTATTTTTAACAGTGAGAATATTTTGCATATATGTTTTTATAAATTGAGTTACAGAATTTTTAATTATAAAATAAATCAATCAAATATGCATAATATAAAATAAATATTAAGAAATACGAAATTTAGAATTAATATTTTGTAATAATTTTATTTGTTTTCCAAAATCCATAAGTGACTTTTAGTAATTTTCTTGACAAACACATTTATTTATTTCAATAAATGATATGCAGTTAATTTGAAATTTATAATTAAAATTCCTTTCTACTGTATTTCTGAAATAAAACTTAGTGCACTGTAACATATGATTTGTTTTCTGGGCAATATGCTTTCTCCCTCACGTATTTCATTATTTCTGATAATAGCATATCAAATGAAAAAAAGATAAAGTACTGGTTTATGAAGGGAAGTACGTGAATCACTGGATAGGATCCAGGACAAAAATAAGAGCGGAAAAACTGCAAATATCCATTAAGTTTTATAACGGATAAGGTCCGAGAAACTGTCACGTCATTTTATCTAGGTCATAACGCCGGGAAAGAAAGGGAGGATGAAGCGGTCTTCCTTCCGAAAGTCCCCAAGAAATTCCTGAGTCTTAAAGCTGCTTACACCCAAGTCACGCAGCCTGTCCTCACTTCCGATTGACAGGCTACTGCTGGAAATAATGTCAAGGGAAAATTGATGTCCCTGATTAAAAGGTATTAAAGGATTTCGGCTTTGAATAACAACCTCAGCAGCCGTTCGTGAGTAGTTTCTGAAATGACACAGAAGGAACCATCTGCATAAACTGAGATACAGAAATGGATTATGCTTTAGTTACAACAAAGGCAACAATATACTAGGAGCAATAAATACGTTATTTTTATAAATTTAGCGATATTAATATACAATAATGATAATAAATGTGAGCCAAGGATTTCCATCGTGCAGATGGGCATTTATTTCATTTTAAATAATATATATAATTATTTTCAATAATATTGGAAATAAAATTACTAATGAAAGTATATGTATCTATTTAAATACTGTTTGAAATATAATATATTTTGATACTTAGAATTGGTACGAATTCATCACTTATTTAAAAATAATAAGAAGAATTCATAAATGTTAGAAAATTAACAATAAAAAAGCACTAAACAGTTCTCTATCCTTTGTATAGCTTCAAATAAAAGTAGGAAATCATTAAACTATTAAAAAAATTAATTATTCAACCATAATAATCTTCAAACTGGTTCAAAAACATTTAAGATTCTAAAGAGTTTGTTTTGTTCATTACATAGTGGAAAATGGGAGAATTAACGGTAGGTATTAAATTCTTCGAGGTGAGAAAAATATGTAATTGTGATTTGTATTTCATTTCTGAAGATCAACTATTTTAGATAAAATCTACCAGGTTATTTTACATATAGACTAATGCCAGATTGATGTATGTAAGTCATAAATTTTAATTCTTTATAATCTGTAAATCTAGATCACAATATTTCAAATATCCTCCATAAGAGAACATTTAAAAAACGTTTCTTTGGTATAATATTTGAAACATCCAATTGATTAAACTTTCGCAAAATGTTTTCAATATCCATCTCATATTATTGCTTTATTAGAATTGATTTTAAGAGGTAATGGAAAGTTTTTGCATACCTGAATATTTCTCAAGTAATCATTCATATTGGCAAATGTTGTAACTAAAATTTTCGTTATTGAAAGGTAACTCGGAGTGAACCTTACACTTCATTGAGAACATCCTACTCTCTAGATTAAAGTGAAAACAAAAGAAGGTCAAGTTATCACTGCCCCTTTTCTGCTCTACATATACACATATATATATATATATATATATATATATATATATATATATATATATATATATATATATATATATATATATATATATATATATGTGTATATATGTGTGTGTGTGTGTGTGTATATGTATTTATGTATGTATGTTTGTATGAAATATATTTTCCTGCATTATAAAAGTAGTTAGAATTAATAAGTAATTAAAATAATTTCTTTTAAGTACATACATATTTAAGATTAATTTTTTTAAATTTTCTTTTTTAAGTTTAAGTCTTTATGAGCATTATTTGCGTGAGCTTCAAAATATTAACTTTTTCTCAAAGTTCTACTGGTGTTTACTTTTAGGTCCGTTACGTTATTTGCTTAAAATTCCTTTAAAACCAGTTCAATTTCATTTTAGTTTTGTAATTAAATACATTTTTCAAAACTAATTCTATTTGTAAATGTTTGACAATTTTGTTTCATAAAAATGCATTTTAAGTGATCTAAGGTTTTAGGAAAGTATATACGACAATATATGTGGCAAAGTATTTGTGCTGATTAATACTTAATGATAAATCTCTTTAGTTAAAAAACAGTAGACTTATAAAACAGAAATTTATTCCTTATTATTTAAATAACAATGAAATATTTCATCCAGAACACTGAAAATGGTATGATGTGGAATTCCAGTCTCATAAAAAAATATAAAATTTTGTAATAACATACATCTTCTTCACAGTCAACTTATATTGTAATATTTATTAAGTCAATTTCCAGAATATCTTGTAAATGGACTTATCAATAAATGTGCAGTTAAATTTAATACAGTGGATAATTACAAATTGGTAAAATAATTTGAGAAAAGAATTTAGTTCTAGAAATCGCAGATAAAATATGTATGAAGCTTTTGGAATAAAATAAGATGACTTTACAACATAATATTTAATTCTTCTTAAATATTGCGATAAATGGACAAATTACTTTGAGAATTTGCATGTTGAATCCTAAGGATTTAAAAATATAAAGAAAAAAAACGAACACTTGGTTTGAGTAAATCTTAGCGCTTCATCCATAAAATCCTTTCCTTAGTGATATTTACAAATAAATATTGTTATTAATTTATGGAGTTGGAACTAAATCTTCTATCCTATACATAAAATTATATATGGCAGAACATAACATGCAAATAATAATGTTCATCAGAATTCATTACATGTTTTCCTTTAAAATTGATAAGTGCAACATCCTATAAATTTGGATTTAGAACTATAAATAGACCTACAGAAAAAAATCGTATGAAGATCCACAAGCAAAATATTAACTTATGATCCTGATTCTGTAATGCAAATTGATAAAAATTAAAACTTTGGTTGATCTGGTGTGATATAATGTGTATATTATATTAAACCAAACACAGACTTTTCTGAAGTTTCATTATGATTAAATTAGTCATCACACACATTAATGACACTTTCTTTTATTATTAACTATAATAAAGTGTGGTTTTATTGTCATAATGGTCTTAAAATAAATGGTTTGATGCGAATATCCACTGTAAGTTACAATAAACAGGAAATTCTGTTGATATCAGTGCAGATCTGATGATACTCAAAATTCAAAAACTGTGATTTTTAATTGTAAAATTCTGGTTAAAATAAGTCCTATTTTCTGAAGAATTGTTCCACCATTAGCAGCAATCGTTTTTGGAAATATTAGAACGTCGTAATGGAACTTTTGATTGTTGGTCATGTACATTTATTTCTAGCTCATGAAGAATTCATTAATATTTTACAAAAATAAAAAATGAGACCGTTTCCCAAGATTTTTCCAATTTTTGAGTTATACGAGTACAGTTGTAATAAAGTTATAGGTACAGTGGACGCCAGAAAGCTCTCAACAACAATAGTTGTAGCATGAATAATTGTTAGCTGTAATATGGGTTTCTACAGCTTGTCTAACCAAACTCATGAGTATTTTTTTCTTTATATTCCTTAATCGAGTATTTCAAAAAATTAATTGATAAAATGATTTCTATCAATCAGATTCAGATACTAAATTTATGAACTTGATAACTTATAATGAATATATTAACGTGGAATATTTACAGAAGAAACTCCCAAATTTCTTATCTGATAAGTAATTTAATGTGAGCTATTGCTTCTAATATTTAATGATTTTATATCATTTTAATCTATATTATGGGAAATGCAGTTTATAATGATGATGTTCATTTTGAAATTCCCAATATATATATAAAATGTGAACACAGTAAAAACTAAAATGACAATTTCTTCTAAAAGTAACGTTTTATAGCAAACTTTTCTTTTAGGAATTATTACCTACCATATTGTCATTTGTCTTCATATTGTATTTCCTAGCTTTAAAGTTATATTGAGTGTTCAACAGTGTCAACTTAAGAAATATAATAACTAGTTTATCTTAAAACTTTATCGTAACTCCTAAAATCATTCACTGCATATTTTAATAATAAATAGCAATGAATATGCCATTTAATTAAATATAAAGACAAATAAACATTAGCAAAATATATACGATATGATAATTTATAACCACTCTTTTTAGCATATTGAAATTGCATCCTAAAGACACTGAAAATTGTTCATACAAGTTCTAATTTAAGAAAATACGAATAATATAAAAAGCTATTTTTGTAAACAATATACTGAAAAAAGTTATATTTTATTTAACAGCTAATGAAATAAGTTCTGAAACTCAGATATCTATATTTTTATTATAAAATGCTTTGAGGAGTTTCAGTTGAAAAGGGAATTTATCAGTAAAGGAAATTTATTATTAACAGTAAATGAAATTTATTGGATTAATTATTTGAAACATTTTATGGTGTTTTAGCGCGAACATTTCAAGATGTTACATAAAATCATAGTGATAAGATAAAAAAAATATGTTATCAATATTTCTATTAATAAAACTATCATTGTTATTGTTGTTATTTTTGAAGTTTCTTAATCCGAATAAGTGTATTTAAAATACGTTGAGAATATTCTTCGTTTTCATTACTCTTGAAGTTTCATTTGTAATTTTTCCGTTTCCATGACATAATCATTCCTATTTCTACTTCTTCTGAATCTATTGATTTTTTTTGTACTACGAATGGGCGTGATTATTGATTTCTTTCCTAGCGTACAATAAATGGGGCCGCCTGTTTTTATGTTGAATGAGTATGAATTCAGAAATTCAGCATGATTAACATACAATGGATCATTCTGCAATATATAGGATAATTTAATAAGCATATATGAGATCAATAAAATCATTTTTCAAATAGGTCCGGTAGATAAAGGGAGATAGATAGTTGGTTGGTTGGTTGTGTTTCATGGCGCAAGGTCCAAAACCGGACATGCTGCGCCAAGGGACATAGGTAGATAAGTATATATATATATATATATATATATATATATATATATATATATATATATATATATATATATATATATATATATATATATAAATGATATATATATATCATAATGTTATATATACTTATTATTAAATAAGAGAAATGATAAAGGAACACCTGGAATGTTTTCATAATACTTCATTATTTTTACACAAAATATGCACGCATCCATAAAGCTTGAGTTCAATATAAGCATAAAAATTAAATTACTGAACCTTGCCCTGAAAAAGCTTGATATACTATATTATTCAAATGAAAAAAAATTGAGTTCAGAGATCCAGTTATTTTGAATTAAGTTTTCTTCTTCAAACTCTTTAATGCGAAGCATAAACTATGACTAATAAATGTGTGAGGGTTGATTTTCTCAAATATATAATTTAATTCTTGGGCTGTAAGATTCTTAATGAAAGCCAATTTTTTTTAAATAAACCTTGAGTAAATCAGTGGTCAAATAGAAAATATACACTTTTAAAAATCTAACTAGCTAGCAACAATAAACTGCTTAAGAAAATAATATGTAGTTAGTGTTGTTTCATATCCTTCATATTTATTGTCCAGACCTATGAGATTATTAATCTGAAAAACTGCGAAAACATTAAAGGATGCATATATATATATATATATATATATATATATATATATATATATATATATATATATATATATATATATATATATATATATATATATATATATATATATATATATATATATATATAGTAAGTATATATGAGAGTTGATTTTTAGGAATCAATCAAAAAAGTCTTATCACTTTTCTCAAATTCGATAAACTCTACTCCGAATTGATCGACAAATTTCAAGTGTTTTATTTTTCGATGTGTGAGTTTGATTACTAACTCAGGCAATACTTGTTAATCAGAATCCATACTTTGAAATAAATTTACTTTTTAATTTAGCCTTTTATATTTATATGTTTATAAACAATAATTAAATTATAATTAGTTTTCTATATTTAAAATGCTTTAGGTTCACGAAAAAACTCCAGAAACTATGTAGCAGATTCGAAAATTCGAATGTAGGGATTTTTACTTCTGGTTTCGAATTTTAAAAAATAATCAAATATTTAAATTTAACATATTGGAAGCAAATAAAAGTAGTTTTATAGGAATCAAAAAAAATCATGAAATATATTTTATTATATCAACAAACATTGCCATAGCTCTTACGTAATTAAAATATTAATTTAATATTTTTACTTCCTATATATATATATATATATATATATATATATATATATATATATATATATATATATATATATATATATATATATATATATATATATATATATATATATATATATATATATATATATATATATATATATATATATATATATATATATATATATATATATATATATATATATATATATATCGCATAACATTAATGTTATCCAAATTTAATAAACTTTAGACAAATAGTAATTGAGAAAAGTGTTTTATAAAAATCCTTAAGGAAGTCTTGCTATACAATCTTTTTTAAAAATAAATTAAAATTTTATCTGTTTGTTTTAGGAAAATAATTTGGAATTTTATGCAATATTTGAAAAAAAAATTAACATGTGTAAGAAATATCCGTTGTTTTCTTTTAATCTATTTTAATGTTCGGAACTGAGATATCATACTTTTTTAATGTAAGCATATATGTTAATTTTACTTTAATTATGAACACTTAAATTTGTTTCTACAATAAAAATTAATTTAAATACTCATAGCATTATATTAAAGTTAGTATAATTTAATATTATTATATTAACCTAATGTAATTTAATTATTTATAATAAAATTTCAAGGAACGAATTTTTACGAAAGAAATGTAAAAGTAACTGGATGTATTAGTAATTATTTTGATTTCAGAATACTTAATCATTAAAATTCAATGTCTAGGAAAGTAATTGCAGAAAAAATTGTTAAAAAAATGTTTCGCTACATTCTTTATTTTTTATTTAAATAACACACGCGCACACAAATTTATGAATTTATTTCATAATAAAAACTTCTAAACTTATGTATTTAAATATTTTAAAATTAAATTTCTATTTTATATTATATAAGCTTCATGAATACAGATTCCAATTTGTAGTCTTAATTTCCAATTTTTTATATTCAATTTTTAAAATGCAAAGCAAGAAAAAGACTGATAATAATATGTTAGGTATCTGCTCAATGTCTTAAATATTAGTTTTATTTGCTATAAAAATATAAAAAATAATATGAGAATGAACGTATTTACATTAAAATTATAATTAAAAAAATTGTACTTTTTGCTAATCCCTTTTTTTAATTTCTTATATTACATATTTGTAAGGGATGATGATATGAAAAGGTACGAAACTACGTAAAAACGTGTAACACTTAAATATTTGCATATTCCGCCATGGAGAAAAGTAGCGAGACATCTTGGGATGTGATTGGAGTTTCTAACTGGGATCGGTGCATGCGCGGACGCCCGCGTGCGCAGGAGATAGCAGAGGCTCTTATCAAAAGCAGCATACAAATGATCCGGCAATCCGAATGAGGACAGGATGTCGTTCGCGATGTAAAATTCGACGATTGAGAAGCAGTGAGGGGTTATCCTTTTTCTGACAGTGGAAGGTGAGAAACCAGTGGAAGCATGCGTCGTCACATCCCCCTAAATAGTACAAAGCCTTATCGTCAGCAGGAAAGGTGGTGCTCACCATGTGTTTCAGCGTTCAAGGCTCGATACTTGTGGAATTCCTCGAGCGCAGAAAAACCATAAACTCCGATGTGTACTGTAAGACACTCCGACGCCTACGCAGGTCAATCAAGAACAAAAGACCGGGGCTGTTCACGAAGGGTGTGGTTCTGCTCCATGATAACACGCGTCCACAGGTCTCCAGAGTCACACACAAGGAACTGACCAAGTTCAAGTGGGAGACTTTGGACCATCCGATCTACAGTCCGAACATTTCGCCCTGTGATTTCCATGTTTCCATGTCCACTGAAAAAACACCTGAAAGAGAAACACTTCAACTCGGACGACGTACTCAAGGACGCTATGAAGGACTGGGTCTCGTCACGGCCACAGAAATTATGGGAACAAAGAATTCTGCAGCTTTTTCATCAGAGGGATAGTTGTGCTCAAACCTATGGTGTATATTTTGAATAAAGTCTACATTTGTAACTACCGTGTCGTTTCGTACCTTTCCATTCGATCACCCTTTATAGTAAAGCTTTTCAACTCTTAAATGTATCTGTTTCCCAATAAATATTATCTATCAGAATCTATAACTGAATTAAAATTTTCATCCAATTTTTGACTGATGCAATAAAATGGGAAAAGTTCTCAAAACTTTTAAAATTATTTTTTTATACTTGTCATATGTTTAATATTTCCTAATAAATATCATTCTTAAAGAATCAACATTTTTATTATTTAAGGGTTAAATAATGGTTGACTTTTAATAAAATTACATAATATTGAACTTAAATATATACTAACTTTATAGTTCTTAAAATTATTACCCTGTTAAAATCATAGTTTGTTTATAATTTGACTAGATTTTGATCCATTTGAGACTTGATTTTGGTCTATTCACACTAATGGATCAAAACCAAATGTTTTCACAAGTCGTAGCTTCCAATTAGAATAATGTGTCCAGTTTTTAAGAAAAACATGTGATATAGAAAAATAATGATATTTATTGTTATTACAATATTTACTGTTTTTCTACTACTGCTCAAAACCCATGTTGTTTGCATGTAAGGTTAAAGATCTAGATCAATTACAAAACAAATAAAAAAAGGATCACTTAAAAATTAGTTGTGTTTCAAAATTCCATTAAATTATATTTCACTACATTTTTAATTGGAAAAAAAACCTGGTTCGCTGCAGTAAACACAATATATATATTTTTTAAAAATTTGAGAAAAATTATTGTTATATTTTAAGAAAATTACATTTGAAATATTGAAAAAAGATTTAATGTCGCGCACATAATTTCTCTCACCCCTTACGGGTACGCATAAATGATAATTTTAAAACGAGAAAAAAACATATATTCTTATTTTCGAAGATACAGGAATTTTGAAATGGTGTGGATTGAAGCGTAAGCCACTTTACATTGAGCTTGAATTAGCCTTATTTACGGTTTAATTAATTTAAACATTCTGATATCTGATTCATTCCATGTATCCATTCACTCAACTTTTGACAAAAATTTGATGGACAAGACAGAATAAGGTTTCTATTGATATAGCAAAAAACTATTAAAATAGTTGCACAGCTATTTATAACTGTTCTAGATTACTATATACAATGTATTTCGATAACTACAAAACTATGAATAAAAAACATGCGCATAGTTCAAATGATCATCACAATCTAATGAATAATTTTCTAATCGAAATTTTTTTAATTAAATTATAAGATATTACAGTAGTTTCAATAAGTAAACTTTAGAATAACATATATAAATGTTGGCAGTTATGTTGGCTGCCATAAAAGTCAATTTGAATATCAAATATTTATAAATATGTAACTTGAATATGTATTTTCAAATATGATCCTATACATAAGAAAAACTATAAATAGTATACTTTTTAAATCAATAAATATTACTATCATGGATATAGTCATGCAAATTTCAATAAAATAACTACAATATTTTTATCTTTCAAACGTAAATACAGTTAATGCAAGTAAGTATAAAATTTGTGAGTCCAGGATAACATAAAATTCATTAATAATAAAAAAGATTTACTGTTATTTTTAAATTAAAAACGAAAAAAATTTTTAATGGAACAAATAGATTTTAACTTTGTTCATAAAATTATTTTGTTGTCTTTGATAATCTACAAATTAAAGATATGCTTGTAAGCTAAGTGAACAAAGAAATAATATGTTCTACTAAACTTCGCCTTGAGAGAGATAATTCAGGAGCACAAATAGATACAAATATATTCTTTGTTTATAGGTTTACATATTTGTTCAATATAAGAGTTTGCATAACTTTATATTTATTTTTCAAATTCTTTAAAACTTTTAGTAATATTTTAAAGTTTCATGTGGGAAAATTTAGAATTTGGTGTTGACATTAAAAGAATTTTTAATATTAATATAACTTTTTAAATTAAAATAGATAGAACTGTAGTTTATCCCTGTTGCAATGATTAAAACATTTTCTTATTAAAATATTTACGGAAATTTAAAATTTTTGTGGATTTATTATACTTGCTTAGTATATTTCTGCTGAGATCTCTTCCCACACAAGAAAATCAAATAAATCTGAATCTAGTGTAACTAACCAATGAATTATGAAAACAATGAACTCACTATTTGATTAATAGCTCAGCCCAGCTATGAGATTTGTTTATTCAAAACTCGACAATTTCATTGAAATATGTTATATAGAATTGGAGAAACTGTAAAATCGATTTTAATATAAATACCTCAAAATACAAATTGAATATTTTTTTTAAAGCAAGAACAATCAGTTTTACAATCTGCATTCTAAGCTTTTAATTATTTCCTGTATATTTGTGAACAGTAGCAAGAGCGAAAACTACTTAGTTACATTTAGTCATTGAAATAAGTGCACTTATCAATTTTGAAACATCTCGTTGTTAGTTTATGGCAAAAATGTCAAAAGTGAATAAAATCATTCATTTCTATGTTGTTATTAATTTTGAGACAAAAGTAATTATATTCCTATTGCCATTTTTTAATTTAGTTATCATACTATCTTTTAAGTTGATAAATTATCATTTTTATCTAATGTCTTTTAAGAAAGAATATCTTGCTGGGTTATTTTATTCTTAATTATATAATTTTATAAATTTAATATTTTTTTAAATTTAAAATTTATTGAATTTATTTTGTAATTTATTTTCTACATCGTTACTTTGGTCTACTTAAATTCTATGTGGTATTTCATGTGGTAATTTAATAATCTATTTGACAAATTTTTCCATATTTTTATAAGAGTCTGATTTAATATAGAGACGAAAAGATTGTTTAATATAAAAAATAATGCAAGTGATAAAGAAATGAAGTTTTATTTTTGATGTTTTATATTTTAACTAAATAGATTATGTTAATTAAAAATAATTGGATAATTGAGAGAAGAAATTAAAAATGTATTACATACATAAATATTGATAAATAGTGAAAATTTATGTAAATCTTGATGATAGTTAATATATCAAAGAAAATATTTTATAAATTTAAAATATTTTGGGATTAAAATTTATTATATTTTGGGTTTAAAATGTATAGTGATTAACATCTTCACATATATTTGTATTCTTATATACACATACTGGCGATTAAAATTGCTACACCAAAAAGGAATGCAAATAACAGAACGATATTTATTGGACACATACATTATAGTGGAAAGAACAAGTGATTAGATTTACAGGAAATTAGGATGTATAGATCTTGAGAAATCAGTACCCAGAGCAGCCACCTCTGGCTGCAATAACATTTATCCGCATAGGCATGGAGTCAAACAGAGATTGTATGGCATGTACTGGGATAACAGTCCATGCAGCTTCAACACTATGCCACAGTTCATCGACAGTAGTGGATGGTGAGTGATGGCGTGCCAATCGCCCGGAAACCATTGACCACACATTCTCAATTGGTGACAGATCAGGAGAACGTGCTGGCCACGGTAACAGTCGAACCTGTTCTGTATCAAGGAAGTTCAGAAAAGTACAGGCAACATGCAGTCGGGCATTATCCTGTTGAAACAAAGCATTATTGAGGCCTCGAATATAGGGCAGAGCCACGAACCTTAACACATCGGAAATGTAACGGTTGCTGTTCAAAGTGCGAACAAGAGGTGATCGAGACGTGTATCCAATGGCACCCCATACTATCACTCCAGCAGATAGGCTAGTATGGCGATGTCCAATGCAAGCTGGCAATGCGCGTTCTCCACGATGCCTCCAAACACGGATGCGGCCATCATGGTCCTGTATACAGAACCGAGATTCATCTGTAAAGATGACGTGATGCCATTCCCGCGGGCAGGTTCGTCATTGGTCACATCATTGAAGGCGCTCCTGTCTGTGACGCAGCGTCAATGGTAGCCGAAAACATGGTCGCCGTGCGGACAATCCACGCTGCTGCAAACGCCGTCAAACTTTTCGAGCAGAAACTTATTGCCTTGCAAATGACTCCATTTCTCGACTCAGGGTTCATGACGTGGCTGTACGATCCCTTGTGACCATGCGGATAAGATGTCTGTCTTCTCTGCTGTTAGTGATGGGGGTCGCTGAGATCCTGCATGACGTTCCGTATGATTGTCCTGAACCCATCGATTCCATATTCTGCTAACAGTCATGGGGTCTCGACCGACGCGAGCAGCAATATTGCGGTACGATAAACCGCAATCCAGGTAGGCTATAATCCTTCCTCGATCAAAATCAGACACGTGCTGATAGGCATTTCTTCTTCTTAAACGAGGCATTACAACAACTTTCTTTGCGGAAAACAACGTTGAAACGGAAAATGAGTATGAGGAAACTGCTGTCAAATCTCTGGTTTTATACACATTGTAGATGTCGCTACTGTCGCCTGCTTTGTATGAATGCGCTGAAAATCTAATCATTTGCATAAGTTCTACCTGTCATGCAAATTTCACGTGTGTGGTGTGCCGCTTTCCTGGTGTAGCAATTTTAATGGCCAGTAATGTAATATGTATGTGTGTTTCTACTTAAGTTAAGGGAATCGCGTTTAATTGGTTATTATTAATTTATTAATTATAGTTAATTCAGACAGTTAAAATTAATCATTTATCAAAATTTATTAAGTTTATTGATTCATGCTACTTGTTATGAATGAAATTTGAAAAATAGAATAATTTTTGTGGAAGAATTTAGCTAGAGATTTCCAGTATGCTTGGATAAAAGTAGTTTTCGTTAAAAAATGCTAGACACAATGCTTTCTATTTACTTAATTTGAATATAGCCCCATGCACTTTGTATGCTTTGTTCATCTGCTATTCAAATACACTGTGCTTGATTGATTTAAATATTTTTTTTCAGAATTACCAATTAGATTGAATTTCTCAATCCATTTTTCCGTCTTGACTGTTTTTTTTTTTAATTTTCACAAATTTTATTGATAAATAATAAAAATTTATTTACAGCTCTTAGTCAAGTTAACGGTCGTTTTGACATGTTTAATTGATACAGTTGGAAAAACCATCAATTATTCACTAGAAAGCAGTATAATTTATTTATTGAGAAAGTTGAAGAAAGAAAAGCTAAGATTTTTACCAATAGTCTGTCAAAGAGCAGCTAGATAAGATTGTTAAACTTGGCAGATTTAAGAAATTCAGAGTTCCAATGCAAAATAAAAAATATTTGTTTGTTTATTATATTTGTAGGCAAAAAAATTCATATAATCCCTGATACTCATATTGCAATTCATCATGGAGAGTTTGTAAAATTGATGACAGAAGTTAAGGTCAAACACAAAAATATTACAAGTAAAGTGGAAAATGTTTATTTGAATCTTTGAGGATTTATAAAAGGAAAAAATTACCAAAACTCCTAGCTACTTAATCAGTTAAAGGCTATGAATTTAATTTAAGATGACAATATATCTCTTATATATTTGATCACAAACTTGTGCTGTATAATTTTATAACCGTTTGTTTAATGAAATTTATTCAATAAAGAGCTTAAAATGAGAGGAAAATGATACCTGTCGGTTCTGTTTAGGATATTTAATCACTTTGCATCTTGCAAAGTAATAAAGACTGAAATTTGCCAATTGATTTTTTGTAGAAGTTTGTACTTGAAATGTAGTTAAAGTTATGCATGAAAAACAACAGAACAATCATTTACAAGACTCAAAGGAATGATTTAAACAAGACATTAAAGCTATGTTATTTATTCGGCGTATAAGAACATAAACTAAGAAGATTTAAAATTTATACAATTTATGAAGAAATTCACATCACTCTGTATTAGTTTGATATTAATATGAAAGAATATTTGGCTATAAAACAAAAATAGGTTTTAAATATACTTCAAACAATACCATGGCAGCAATTGCAGAAGATCATAATCAGACAGATCATAATCATAACAGAAGATCATAATGTGTTGAGAAACCATGTAATAGTAAAACCATGTAAAAGTGAGAAACCATAGTAATGATACCCATGACTAGAGAGCAATCTCAATTGATGTTGAGTATACTGACGCAATGAGTTAAGTCAATGTGGAAGTGCATTTGGTTCAATTGAGTGAAAAGTCAGGGAGGTAGAAATTCTTGCTAAATTTTAGGTGGAAATTGAAATGAGAATTTTGGAGGAATCACAAGTGAGAAGAAAACGTGATGCAACAAAAGTAATATTTCGAAAGTAGGATAAATGGGTTAGAATACCAGTGATAGATAAGGGTAAGATTGATAGCCGTAATATAATGACTGTTAAAATTTCTAATGAAAATGGGAAACTTATATATACCAAGTATGGAATTTTAAAATAGTATATATTGATTTTGTGAGTGAAGTTCCTTAAATTATTCTCAGACGAAATTCCCGTTAGCATTCCCATTTATGTAGGTAAGAATTTAAGGTCTGCAGTTGCAAAGGTAAATGCTACACAAACCATTGAAAATGTTAAAAAAAAATTGTAACCCAAAATGTTACAGTATCTAATTTTGCTGAATTAATAATTCGTTATTGTGTTCTTATTGCATAGATTTAAACAAAATGACAATAAAAATGAAAAAACAATTCATGTAAAACTTAGAATGCTGTAATATATTCTTCCGCTAAAGCAAATGTGTTGAATCAATGCCTGAGCTGTTTCGAATTTTATGCTATTTATTAAATATGTGTTTTTGGAAATCTTTAAAATCATCTTTAATAAAATTATAAGAAAATTTAAATTATTTATAAGATTTAAAAAAAAACTAATTATTCATCAATTGATATGATGATATTGAAAAAAAGCAAAATTGAAATTTTAACGATATTATTTTAAATTGAAATATAAATGAAAATTTGAATTTTACGTAAGCTGTTACTAATATGCGTTGCTAGCTGTTAAAAAATTGAGATAGGGTTAAAGTTTCAATAAATTGCAACAAATTCATAAGACCGATAAAATGCCATTGATAATTAAAATGCAATTAGGTTTCTGTATTGTATATCAAATTTACCAAAATCTTGGTTACTATTAATAATAATCGGCGACTACTTACTTGCAGGAAAAAGGATGATTTTTTAAATCTCGGTAAAAGAATTTGAAATGAAGTTACTTTCTTTTAATAACTTAAATATAAACTCGTTTAACTATAACTTGAGTAAAATAAATAACAACATTTACAATTTTCAATTGAAAATATGCTGATAATTTAACAAACAAACACAAGTTAAATATATTTCATAAATAAAACAGAATTCAAGAACATTGTACTGACACAATATTTTCGTAGTTTACATTATCGATGCAACTTTTTTAAATCTGTGAATATAATTCGTTACTACATCGTAAATATTCTAAAAATAAATATTCTTTATTTACTTACATAACATTGAAAGCAATAAGGACATATACATTGATTTCCAATTCTTCTCACTCCTAAGAAATAACGTTAAAGCAATGCAACATATGGCTTCATTAACACCAGAGCATTCTTGGCAAACGCCAATAGCAAAAAGTAAAAGAATGAAAAAAATGACATTGCTCTGGCACCTTCTCCAACAGCTTCAATGTCCAGATTCTAGAAATTTATCGATTTTCTTTCCTAGATCTCTCTTTCTTCAGCATGTCACGTTTCTAAAACTTTGATTACTGATATTTCAAGACGTTTTGTATGCTTTAAGAATTTTTTCTCATTTAAAAAAAATAAGAAAAGGAAAGAAGAGTAGCATGATCATTCTATGGAGAGTTTTTGATAGCATCGTTACATGCTGCAACATCTGCAGCTTCCATTTTATAGTTTTCATACGACAAAAGTGTAAGACTTAAAATGAGTTGATGAATTTTATTCATTTTAACATTTTCTAATTATTTTAAAAGGCAAAAATACTTCTTAAAGAATACATTTGTTACACAAATATCTTACAATTGCATGAGAACTTAAATAATATTCATACTTATATAAATAGAATTTGAATAATATCAATAAACCAACGCAAAATAAACTTTGATGCACCTAAGTAAATTGAAATGGTAAACAATCTGTGAAAATAGTTATGCGAATTAATTTATTGTTGTTAGGATACAAAAATATGGTTAAAATATTAGTTAAATTTAAAAATATTTATGTATAGCATATAAGTGAATGTAAGGAGATGTGGGTAGGTATAAAATGATTAAATACGTATACTGTTAAACATTTTGAATGAAAATTTGCATCTGACTAAAACTACGAATTAGCTATTTTTACCATTCTAAAATGCTATCTTAAAAAACATTCAGTTACTCATGAAAGTAAAAATGTATGATGTAGATAAATATCAAAGCTTCGTCTATCATGTCTTAATGAAAGTACAGCGATCTTTGGAGTAGAAAATTATGGGTTTGATACCATTCCTTATTTTAAGCCCACGATTGTCCATTGTTCTGAATTTTAAATCAGTTCCTAAGAATTAAGTTTGGGAGTTCTCTATTTATAAATATTTGCTATACGGCAATGTGTCCTGTTTTTTATATGAAGTACTACAGAACTGCAATTAACAGCAAAAGAAAAATAATTTGTATTAGCTTTCAAAAGTCAAACTATGTACTATATGTTTGTCAGAATATATTTAACATGACAGAATACATGTAAAGAGTAGGTATTAACCTACTCTTTTCCACATTGATATGAAACATCGAGCATAAAACCAAAGACAAATGTTTTACTTTAATTGCTTTCAGGGTCTTGGTAGCCTTGTGGTTAGGTCATCGGCCCTCTGTCCAGAAGGGCTGAGTTCGATTCCCAATGCCACCAAAGACCCATAGAATGCAGGGGTTTTATGTGCTCATTAAATCTATGGAATCGAAAGTTCTGTGGTTGGGCATTTATTAATTGCCATGGGCATATGGTCTGGAGAAAATTTCCTCCCCCTCCACATCAAAATTAACATTGACGTAGTGTATCCTCTGGTGGTGCAATCTAACGGAGGAGTCTTAGAGCAATGTTTTATTTTAACCCTCGTGGTACTCTGTTTAAACGAAAGACGCACCCTTCTGACTTAATTTCATATCCGTCGGTAAACGAGCTTGGCTTGTCCAAGTGTATTAAGTAACAACAACAACAATTGCTTACGTAATTCATCATATAAATGAATTGGTATCTTGATAAGGATCAATTTCAATTATGCCATTTATTAAAGATCGGTAACTTTAATTAACTAGTGCAAACTTTAGTAAGCAGGAGGATTAGGGAAATATTTTCTCAAATATTTGGCATTAATAGAATAAATTAATTTATTAAATAAATATTAAAAAATAATTAAATTAAATTAAAATAGTCTGTGGTTGATAAAATACTGCTGCGAATGAAAAATGAATAAAAATATATCATACTAAATCAGGTTTTTCATAGAATCACATTTTTGAATCTATCATCAGTATAAGATCTTAAATTTTTTATTATATATACAGAAAATACATGTAAAGAATATAAACAAGAATTTGCAATTTTTTCTTCACACAATATTTTTTCAAAATTTTCAGTACTTATTTCATCATCATATGTATATTTTATATTGAATTAGGTTTAAAATAAATAACAAATAAAAACATATATATGTGGTGGGTGAACCACTTAATAGCCGACGTCACTATTTCAAGTGCCCACTTGAGAAGGGGCTCGAGAGGCGCAACAGCTTCCCCAGTGAGCGGGGCAGAAGAGAAATTATCTGAAAGACGCTAAGACGTTCCTTTTTGATAGCAGCAAGACGACTGCTCCTGTCCCCCATAACTTTAAACTTGAACTTTAAATTTCAATCTATTAAGATGATTAATTGTAAATATCTCAAACTTGTATATATTTATATTTGTAAATACATGTTAATTAAATATTAGGCTTTGTATAAGAATTGTTAATTAGTTAATCGCGCCTTGGCCACTCCCCATCCCACAAAACTCAGAAGCGGGATTGAGTGAGATTGAAATGATTAGCTGGATTACAAAAATTTTGTAGTGATTGGAATAATTATCGCATCAGATAGTTAGAAGGATTTTCATTAGAAGAAGACGTTACGTTAAGCATCGGTTTGGAACGAGAGAAAGACGTGGATCCTCATCGAACATCTTTGAGAGGTACGTGAACATTTTTCAAAGTACATGATGATATTAAACGATATAAAAGAAATAAGCGTTGCATTGAAAAATTTTAAAGCAGATAAAATCACAATTTTGCATAGATTGATTTTTGATCATGATGGAGATAGATTAAATCGTAAAAGAATTAGAAATTTTGATGGTTTTGATTTTGATATCGAAAGTAATGAGTATCGAGACAAATTAAAAAATATAAACAATGAGTTTTCGCTTGGCGAACTTATTACTGCATCGAACATTTTAAATATTTCTTTTCAAGGATCCAAAGCAGAGCTCGCAGAAAGAATTTTGTCTCTGTTATGTGACCTTGAACTCTTAGCTCAAAACACTAAAGAGGATTCGGAAACTGCTAGAAAGTGAAGTGGAAGAAGAAATAAGTAGAAATGATTTTTCAATGCAATGCAATATAAGTAAAAAGAAAAGTGCATCTGACTATTTTAAGAAGAATGAAAATGTTTGTGAAAATGATTTTTATGCACATACTGTTATTCCAAGTGTTAATATTAATTATGAAGATATCGAAAGCACTATTACTAAATTTAATGCAGAATCACATGAAAATGTAATTAATTGGATTGATCATTTTGAGGATATGTCGAAATTATTTAATTTATCAGACTTACAAAAATTTGTTATGGCTAAAAGATCGTTAGGAGGAAATGCTCTATTATTCGTTCGGACAGAACCACAAATAAATTCTTGGAAAAAATTGAGACGAGCCTTGATTGATGAATTTTCGTTTGAAATAAACTCAGCTAACTTACATGAGCTTTTGCGTAAAAGGAAAATGCATGATTATGAATCTGTTCAGGAGTATTTTTTAAAAATGAAGGAGTTGTGCAATTGCGGTAAAATTGAAGAATCTGCCTTAATGCATTATGTTATTAATGGAATAAATGATAGACAAGAAAACAAAATTATTTTGTATGGATGTAAGAATTTAAGTGAATTTAAAGAAAAACTCAAAGTTTATGAAGTAATAAAAAGTGATTCTGTTAAAAGTAAAAATGCTTTCGATAAAACGAAAACAAAATATAATTCTCATTTTAAATATGATAATTTCGATAAAACGAAAACAAAATATAATTCTCATTTTAAATACGATAATTTCGATAAAAAGAAAACAAAATATAATTCTCATGATAAATATAATAATTTTGATAAAACGAAATCAAAATATGAATATAGTAATAGAGTTAATTCTAAGAATGAAAATGTAAATAAAATAAGATACAATGATGGTTTTGGAAAAATGAAATACAGTGATTTTGATGATTGTAAAGATAAAATTTGTTTTAATTGTGGTGAAAAAAATCATATTTCTAAATTTTGTAAACATAAAGAGAAGGGTGTTAAATGTTTTCGATGTAATAATTTTGGACATAAAGCTTCATTGTGTCCAGAAACTAATTCTAAACCTGAAGTAGCAATAATGAATGTGAATGTTAAAACAATACTGAATGATGTAATTATTAATAATTTGAATGTTAATGCATTAATAGATACTGGAAGCCAAGTAACTTTGATTCGTAAATCTGTCTTTTATAAATTAAATTTTGTAGAGTTATTTCCGTTAAATTCTTCTCTAAGTGGTTTTGGTAAATGTGTTGTAAAGCCGTTGGGCTATTTTAAGGGAAATATTAAAATAGATGATTTTAAGTGTGAAGAAGATATTTATGTGGTTGAAAATAATGTTATGTCATATGATGCCATCATAGGAATGAATGTGCTAATGCAGGGTGAAACCTTAATTAATGAAAACGGAATTAAGATTAAAAATAAATATCAATGTGTAAAAGAAATTAATACTTTATCAATTCTACCTGTTGATTTAACTTTTAATGAAGTTGAACTGAACATTGAACCTAGTATTCCAAAAAATTTAAATATAAGTTGCAACAATTAGTTTCGAGTTATGTACCACATAAAACAAAATCAACTAATGTTCAATTAGATATTTTGTTAAAAAGTAATGAGCCTATATCTAATCAACCCCGTAGATTACCATTTTCAGAGAAAAAGATAGTTGAAACCCAAATAGATGAATGGTTAGAACAAGGTATAATAGAGCCCAGTTCTTCAGAATATTGTAGCCCAGTAGTAATCGTAAAGAAAAAGACGGAACACCTCGTTTGTGCATAGATTATCGGAGATTAAATAAAGTAATTGTAAAAGATAGATTTCCCTCCCATTGATTGAAGATATATTAGATAGATTGCAGGAATCGTGTGTGTTTAGTACAATTGATCTCAAGAATGGATTTTTCCATGTAGATGTAAAGAAGGATAGTAGAAAATACACTTCATTTGTAACTCATGAAGGACAGTACCAATTTCTTAAGGTTCCTTTTGGACTGTGTAATTCCCCAGCTGTGTTTCAAAGATTTATTAATACTATTTTCCGACCACTGATTAATGATGGTATTGTTTTACCTTATATGGACGATATAATTATTTTGTCTTCCTCAACTGAAGAAGGAGTCGAACGGCTTGAAAAAGTCTTAAATCTTGCGAGCGAATATGGATTAGAAATAAATTTTAGAAAATCCCATTTTTTGAAGAAGCGCATTGAATTTTTAGGCCATATCATCGAAGAAGGGAAAATATTTCCATCTACTTTGAAAACTAAAGCTGTGCTTCATTTCCCTGAGCCACTTAATTTGAAACAGGTCCATAGTTTTTTAGGATTGACTGGATATTTCAGGAAATTTATCCCAAAATATTCCATTATTGCTAGGCCATTGAGTGATCTTTTGAAGAAAGATAGGAAATTTAAATTTGGTGAAGAGGAAAGAAACTCTTTTAATCAATTAAAGTTAATTTTAGCTCAAAAACCTGTGTTAGGTATATACAACCCAAATTACGAAACTGAACTGCATTGTGACGCCAGCATAGAAGGATATGGAGCTATTTTATTACAGAAATCCCCAAATGATAAAAATTTTCATCCCATCTATTTTATGAGTAAAAAGACAACAGATGCCGAAAAGAAGTATTCCAGTTACGAGCTTGAAGCTCTTGCAATTATTGAAGCGTTAAAAAGATTCCGCGTTTACTTATTAGGAATTCCATTTAAAATTGTCACTGACTGTTCCGCATTCGAAAAGACTATGCAAAAAAGAGATTTGTCAACTCGTGTTGCTCGTTGGGCTTTATTGCTCCAAGAATTTAATTATAGTATTGAGCATCGCTCCGGTACAAGAATGACTCATGTTGACGCACTAAGCAGATCCCCTGTAAACATATTTTGCATCTCAAGCGATAATATCATACCGAAATTAAAATCAGCCCAAGATAATGATGATGAAATAAAAACGATAAAAGAATTATTAAAAATCTCTAGTTATGAAGATTATTTTGAGAGAAACGGAGTTCTTTATAAATTTGTTGATGGTAAGGAGTTAGTGGTTGTGCCAAGAAGTATGCAGATGGAAATTATTAGAAGTGCGCATGAAAAGGGACATACCGGAATCAAATATACAGAGAAAAGCATAGAGGACCATTATTTCATTCCCAAACTTAAACAGAAAGTAGAAAATATCATATCTAATTGCGTTCACTGTATTCTTGTAAATCACAAAAGAGGAAAGAAAGAAGGCTTATTACACCCATTGCATAAAAATGACGTACCACTATACACATACCATATTGATCATTTAGGACCTTTAGAAAGCACACATAAAAATTATAAGTATATTTTAACAATTATAGACGCTTTTACTAAGTTCGTTTGGATTTTTCCTACGAAGACCACAACATCTGCTGAAGTCATTTCGAAATTAGAAACTCTAAAATCAGTCTTTGGAAATCCCTACCAAATTATTTCTGATAGAGGTACAGCTTTTAGCTCTGGTGAATTCAGAGATTATTGCTCTAAAGAGAATATTAAACACCATTTAATAACCACTGGTTTGCCAAGAGCTAACGGACAAGTTGAGAGGATCAACCAAACAATCACATCAGTTCTTTCAAAGCTATCTTTAGAGAATCCAGCTCAGTGGTATAAACTTACGAACGAACTGCAGCAGACGATTAATTCAACATATCAACGAAGCATAGATACCACACCTTTTGAGTTACTTTTTGGTACGAAGATGAACGTTGGAGGTATTGGTAAGCTCCAAGAAATGATTGAAAAGGAATTTCAAGCTAATTTTGAAGCTCAAAGAGATGAACTCAGAAAACATGCTAAACAACAAATTTTCAAGATCCAAGAAGAAAACAGGAAAACGTATAATTTAAGAAGAAAAGAGCATCAATCTTATGGAGTTAACGATTTGGTCGCTATTAAGAGAACTCAGTTTGGACCCCACTTAAAACTGAAACCAAAATATTTAGGACCATACAGAGTTACTAAAGTTAAAGGAGGCAACACCTATGATGTAATCAAAGAAGGAAGTCATGAAGGACCTAACGGTACCACGACTTGTGCTGAATTTCTAAAACCCTGGTACAGTATGCCAAAAGACGAGGATGTTATGCAAGTTGGAGTTAAATTAAAGTTGAATTGTGCTGAAGGATAGTCGGAAGTCCAACTGACTATAATGAAGCTAAAAGATATACTGACTCATTTCTTTATTTCAGATCTAAGAAGATGAATATAAAATTTGTTTCTTTTCAGAGAATTATTCTGTTCTGCTTGTTTCTTTCCCTGTTTTGCTGTTTTTCTTTTTTTATGTATTTGCAGTGTCGTCTGGAGGACCAGCCGATTTCAGGACGGCCGAACTGTGGTGGGTGAACCACTTAATAGCCGACGTCACTATTTCAAGTGCCCACTTGAGAAGGGGCTCGAGAGGCGCAACAGCTTCCCCAGTGAGCGGGGCAGAAGAGAAATTATCTGAAAGACGCTAAGACGTTCCTTTTTGATAGCAGCAAGACGACTGCTCCTGTCCCCCATAACTTTAAACTTGAACTTTAAATTTCAATCTATTAAGATGATTAATTGTAAATATCTCAAACTTGTATATATTTATATTTGTAAATACATGTTAATTAAATATTAGGCTTTGTATAAGAATTGTTAATTAGTTAATCGCGCCTTGGCCACTCCCATCCCACATATATATATATATATATATATATATATATATATATATATATATATATATATATATATATATATATATATATATATATATATATATATATATATATATATATATATATATATATATATATATATATATATATATATATATATATATATATATATAATTTGAAATGTAATACAAAATGAAAAAGAAGTAATCTTCTTATTTAGGATAAATATCAAGTAATTAAGTTTGAATTTATTAATGTAAGTGGGTTTTGCTGTAATAAAGCGCGTTTATGAAATTTCAGATAAAAAATTGTAGGAAATTAAAAATATATAATATTTTATTACAATTACAAAAAAAGGGATATAGATTTGCAGTGTGAATAACGATAAAATTTGATGCGAAAATTCATGTTATTTTAAGAAAATATGAAAACCTGAAATAATTAGTTTTTTAGAGCAATGAATGTTTTTGTACTAATGGATTTTTTAATTAATTATGTACTACCGAATTCCCACTGAAAAAAATTTAAGTTTTTTTCCTTCAATAATATTTCATGCCTAGAGTAAAAGCTGATTTAACTACAATAGATACCATCTGAACGAAGAATTTGTAAGCAATCAGAGAAGAAAACCACCTCACAAGCCATTATTATACATTGATATACAAGTTGAATAGCTGAACCACAACACCGTGGGATTATATATAGAAAAGTCTGTCATCTCAGATAAATTCGCATTCCGCGGGTCATTGCATATTTTCTTAAAATCCATCAACTCTAGTTTAAAAAAACTTTTTATTGAAATACTACACTCCATGTTATAGACGATTTCATGGCAAATAAATTTACGTTAAAGAAGGTTGAACATGCTGATACATTCAAAACATTTAAATAAGAGTTCTTTATTTTTAATGAAACATGTTGGCATCTAATTGATCATTTGAAGCAGTCAAAACATGGAACACACATTTTAATATGCTTTATTCTTTTTTTAAATAACATTCCAAAATTTTAGAGATTTTATCGGTTTACAATGTACATACCACATATGTTTACATTTCAAACATCACATACCTACAAATTAAAGATTTAATTGTAATTCATGCACTTAATTTTTATTATGTTATATTTAATGTATAGTGTATGCATTTTGGCTGCATATTTAATAAAAGTAATGAATTAAATGTGCTAAACATGGGTCATAAATAAGATTATTTGAAGAAATCTAGAAACTAGAAATAAAAAGAATTAAAAATTTACCTTTTCAACTGTCTTACCTGTAATTCTTATTTAAAAAGCAACAATGATCCATCATATTATATATTATGGGATTAAAATATGATATGTTAAAAAAAACTACATTATTAATCAAATATTTCTACAAAATCTCATGTAACCAAATATTTTGATTAGGCATTTTTCTCTTGGAAACGCTACTCAATTGATAAAAAGCAATGTTTGTTTGAATCTTACATTGATTATATATCTATATTATTTTAAATACAATTTTTCTTTTCACAGTGCTATTATTTTGATATTTATCATTTATTTCAGTTTTATTTTTTTCTACTCCTTAATAATTTTATAAGGCAAAAAATTATTTGGAAAATAAATTCAATTCACGCAAACAGCAAAGTTTTCTGTTTGATAGTGTCTTTTTTTGTATATAGATGCTATATTTTATTTATTTCAACAATTTATATTTAGTTAATAATTTTATGTATTACATGAGGAATTCTTTAGAAGAACTAAATAGTTATTAATTTTTTTTATATTGTGTAACATTATAATTATCTCGGCATTTATTTTCAATCTGAATAATTTCAATAAACACAATGAAATGCTTTTTAATTTCTATGTTTCAAAAAAATTCTTATTGTGACAAAATTATTTGCCAATCCCACGAGATTTTACCGAAAATATGTTTAAAACAAAATGCAATCTAAAGAAATTATAATATAATGTTAGTCCTAGTTGATTGAAAGATAGTGTATAATTTATTTTTTTTCCTTTTTTAATTTAATAGTTTATTTACATATTAACTAACTTCCACCTTTTTAGGTAAATGTGAAAATAATTTTATTCGAGAAAAATTTTCACTTGTTTTAAACATGAAAATTTAAACATCATATCAAACATTTCAAAAATTCCTAAATTCAAAAGCTATATATGTAGATTTTAAAAATCTTTAGTGTTACGAAAGTTCAGATGATTTACTTTATAAAGTTTCGTTCCAGGATTCCTCAAAGGATTTTATTCAAGATACGTTTTATAAAGAGGTATTCCATCATTTTTTGCATGATTTTATAAAAATGTTTGTGGTATATACTCTCAGTATTTTTTTTTTTCATGAAAAAAATGTCAGGGTGCGGAAGAACAGTAATATGCATTTCCAGATAAAATAGTTTAAGAAAGTAATAAGCAGATATACAAAGAAAAACGTTTCAAAACAATTATTTTTAAACTAATAAACAAAATATATATTGATTTACTTCGTATGTAATGTATTAGAGAAATATTTTATTAATTAAAGAATTTTATAAAGAATGGGATGAAATAATTAAAAATCCAATCTCACATTTAAATGATTAAGTATAAGAAAATGTGTTTAAATTTTAAAAACCTGAGTTACATGAAAAGAATTTTTTTTTATCGAAATCAATAAATTATTGAATACAATCAAGATAATTTATTTCTAATGATGTTAGTTTCAGTTTTCTCATATAACCATTATTTAAAAAAATTTTTTAAATGTTTTACAGAGGTTTGTATATTTCTTAATGAATATAAGGTTTCTGTTTTTGCTCGACGTATTTCATTCTACCCAAAGCATAATTTGAACAGAACCACAACAAGCATCTATCATTGCGGTTAGTGTCAAACTCTCAAGTTGTCGAGGACATAACGCTTAGTTGTCAGCTTTACTAAAGTGATTAAAAATTATTCATATAAGTTATAATTAAATATAATATACCTAAAAAACAAAAATAGTAATTTTTAATAGAATACAAAGCGTAAATAATCGTAATACAATTTCAATCCTATTAAAAATTACATCGCTTAATGAAATTCAAGTAAATAGATTTTCTGAAATTTATAATTTAATCTAAAAATTAAAAGTTAAATTATTATTAATTTTAAAATATTTTACTATTTAAAAAATTAAAAAACATAAATAATTTATATTTTTATAACTTTAATTTATAAGTTATATAATAATATTAAAAATATTTATTTAAAATTGCAGTTAAAATTATTTGTTTAGTATAAATACGCATACACATAAATAAAAACACATGTAAATAATAAATATACAGATAATTAATAAGCAATCAATACTTTTATATACACGTTTGATAGCACAAGACAGAAAAGCAAAGAATTAATAACCAAATATATATCATTTGATTCTTTGAATCTATTTAAAGTAGACTTATAAAATACTGCAAAACCTGAAGTTTTTATTTATAATACACTTTTAAATAAATTTATTCTTAAAATGAAATTAAATAATCCAGCATTATTTAACAAAGAAAATACGAATCAAGGTGTACAATCTTTTTTAATAAAATTTTATTGAAAAAAAATCAGTACGCATGCATAAAGCAAGAGAAAATAATCGGATATGATGAAAATCTTCACTTATATAAACATAAAGTTCTAATTATTTGTAGGCATACAACTTAGCTTAGCTTTAAAGTAAAGTGATATATATTAAGCTCAAAGTAATGGTTATTTCAATCTAAATTTATATTCTCAAAGTCAGTCTAATTTCTATTCTGGTCAAAAGTCTGCATCAATATTAAAGCCGGCAAACGTCTTACACGACTTTTCCATCAGATCCTCGGAAGTTTATTAAGTTAACCAACTATCAAAAATGCACCCCAAAAATCAGTAGCATTTCCTTAATTCTTTAACTAATGTATTTTATTTAAATAAATAGGTAAGAAAAATAGTAAAAAGAAAAAGAATTATATAAAAGAATAAGTAATTGTATTGAATTTTATGTTATATTTCATATTTATTGCAAATGAGTTTGATCGTATTATATTATAATTTCAAGTATATTTTAAAGCCATGAAATTCCTTTTTAAGATATAAAATCAAACTCGCTTAAAGCAATTTAATTTCATGATAATATATTCATATGAAATGATAAAATGCACTAAGACTCGTAGTATAACTTTGAGTTTATGCTGGAAATCACACATTTAAATATTTTATATATTTTTTTACATTATTTACATAATACATTAAAGCAATACTAGCACTCAAATTTAAATTGTAGATCAAGTGAATTGGATGGGATTTTTCAAAAGACTAGGATTCTCAAATTCTTATATTATGCAGCAATGTATTTGAAAGGGTATGCTTTAAAAATGCTTTTTCACACAATGTCTAGACTTAAAAGGAAATACTTTTAAGGTCGAGTTTCTATTTAATTCCCTCTTAAATATTTTAAATTTTATGTATTATTTATATAAAATATATATTTATATTCATATCTCTATTCCAAAAATCACTAAAAATTAAAATTTCGACTTCAAATTTTAAAAAGTTTAACACAATTGTTGAAAAATAATACAAAAAGCATTGCATTCAGATAGATTATATGAAACGAAATAAATATTATTATTTGGATTTTTTGAAAGTGATTTTATTTTTCATTTATGTCGTTATTATTTAAAAGATATTTTCATTTTTAATATAATAATAAGTAAAAATTATTCAGCATTATAGGTTTATATGTTTTTTAAATAAATATGTACTAATCCCTTGTAGAATTAAAAACTATATTTGAAAGTTATATTTCCAAAATTAGAAATTAATTCAGAAATTTTATTACATTCAATTAAGAAATAATGTGTATAAAATATTTTCTTCACATAATTAATCACTTAATATAACTTCTAAGAATTTGAAATTTTGATTGGAAAATATTTTATGTTATTTAATACCTAAGATTCTCATAAAATACTGCGCTAATGCATTACTAATATTTTTGATATTATCTTACAAAACGAAATGATTACTTTTTAATGTGGAATTTATGATTAAGTTAATTATTCAATCCTTATTAAATCACTCTAATACATCTGGGAGGGTATTTCTTTAAAGGTGTGAGGGTATTTTTTCCAGTTAAATTTCTTTTCCAGAATAATTTATATTCCTACGTGATAATTAACATTTAAGATAATTCAAATAATATAGTATTGAAAACATAAATAAAATCATGTCATGTTATATATATGAAACAATACCTTAAAATGAATACATGAAAGAATACTTGAAAATTGGAACAACAAGCACTTTAAAATGACTTATTTATTTTATAAATACTTTTTTTTATTTTTTATAGATTAAACTCATGTGAAAAATCAAAAGAATACGAAAACTTAAATTTTAAGTTATACTAGGAATTACAAAAATAATATATACTTCAGGTAGTAGTTGCTTTCGTGATTGCTTTTAGTAGTTATTAATGCCTATTAACTCAATTAGAAAACTATAGAGCAATTTATCACTAGAAATTTTTTTAAATCTATTGCCTACTGAGTGCTATAATTAAAATCACTGTAGAATTATTTACTTTACTCTGCATAAATGCTTTTAACTATAAGTTAAGAAATTTGGATTTAATAAATTTCTATTAAAATTACTAATATTATAATAAAAAATATTGTTAACTTGGAAGTACGGATATAACAAAAATTCGCAACAAGAAATTGCATATTGTATGAAAGTTTCATACTGAAGATAATACTACAATCAAATATTGTTCATTAAATTTTATACCTGTAATGAACCTCAGGAAGCTATTAAAAGAGAAAAAAATGTCTGACTGCCATAACAAAGTTTTAACTAAAATCTAAAATAAATCAAATCCCAAGATCGTCCAGTTATATTATCCACTGTTTCTCACAATTGTTACACATGTCACTTTTGACGCAATTATATTTTCTTACAAAAGCGATTTAGTTGGAAAATTCTAAAAAGAATAGTGAAAATTTTATTTACATGACCCATAAATATTTGACTAAGAGAAAAATGTTTTATCTAAACATATCTTAATCCGTTCATATGCAATATTTAATACTTTATGTTACGTGCAATACAATTTAATATTCAATTGTTTAAGATAAACTTAACAATTGAAGCAAGAGAAAAATTTGAGGTGATCATTTGAAGTAGATGAATTCGTTCAAGACTGGTTAGAAAGATTGTATATTTACCATCCGAGACTTAAGGTGCTGTATATAAATATTTAATATTTCCAAATGGAGATCTTATAGATCTCTATATGAACACACACAAATATATATATATATATATATATATATATGTGTGTGTGTGTGTGTGTGTGTGTGTGTGTGTGTGTGTGTGTGTGTGTGTGTGTGTGTGTGTGTGTGTGTGTGTGTGTGTGTGTGTAGTACCCTGTGCAGTCTTTTATTACCAAATTCAAGGAAAAGGAAAATATGTAAAGTTATAAGAAATGTATTTTTCTGTAATTTAATTAATATTATACTTTTCAATATATAAAAAATTTTTAAACATCGAAATAAAGAATATATATAAACGTTTTTTTAGTATCACTTTCTTTACAAAATCATTTTTGACATTTATTATTCATTAATTATTTACAGGCATACATAATAAGGATAAAATTTCTTAAATATGGGATATTTTTAATCATATTACTATTATGTGAGAAAGCTGTATGCTAATTCATTTCATAAAAACCCAAATGATTCAAAACCCAAACTTAGAGTTTCTAAACCATAGATCTAGATCTTTTGAATAAAAGTGAATAATCTAGTGTATTGCCAGTAACACTAAAATGTCTAATGCAAATGGAAATAAAACGGAGTCTCTCTTTTTTCATTACATGCATATGTTGCTATGTGTCATATTGATTTTAAATTTTCTTTTACGCACAAAATTGTTTCTTTTTCCTTTTAATTTAAATGTATGCAATATTGAGTTTTAGAAAAAAAGACTAAACATCTGTGCTTTTTTATAGAAGAAACTTATAATTTAAAGTTTTACTTCAAATGAAAAATAATTACCCCTTTAACTTGACTGTCAGTCTTAAATAACGTGACCTTTGATTAAAATAATGGAATTAAATTTTGACTCTAAAATTTTCATTTCAGTGGAGTCTACTCATGATCACATAAATTCTAAAACTTTATTGTTTTTATAAACAAATAGGAGACTAGTAATAAAGGAATAGTGAACATCATGTTTTGCATAAGCAATTTTATAATAAAATCAAATACTTTAAGGACATATTATGCGAGAAAGAGACTGTTTAGTGTGAAACTGTTTTAAATTTTTAATATATTCCATTAATATTAGTCACCTAAGATTCTAGTTCTATGTTCAGGGAAGTATATTTGCACAGAATCTGCAATTCAAGATTTTAAAAAAAATCAATACTTACTAAGCATTAAGTAAGGATTTATTGTGTCCATTAACAATGAAATATTTACAAGAAAACTTTCTAAAAATTTTGATAATAGGCAAATACCTTGAAATATCAATACTTAACACGTTAACATATTCGTCAGTTTGAAATCTTATTAATTTTGAGTGAGCAGATGCAAAAGCTTTTTGAGATATTCTAATCATCCTGCTGTAAATAATGATTTCAATTAAATCGATAAACTATATTTTGCGCTTTAAGATTATTGAACAAATATGCTTAAGTTTAAATAATAATGCTTTTAATAATAGAATATTTTTTCAAATCTTTTTTCTTTTGATTAGAGATTTTATATCGACATATATTTAATAAATTAAAAATACTTTTCAAAACATTTTTACTGTAAATGTTTTCTAATGTAAGCAAATCAATAGTTATTTTAATTAAAACTTATATAATTATTCTAGAAACATTTATTTTGCAATGAATTTTAAAAACTCAAAACATTCATGATATTTCAAACTTTGCGAGAATAAATTCATATTATGTATATTATTCAATCCCACACACACAGACATATGTATTCTCAAGAATTAATATTAAGAAAGTAAACAATTAGATATATTGCTATATAAGTATGATAAATAAATTTGTATTTAAATCTGATAATTCATGTTTCAATTTAAATAAAACTCATTATCACAATTTAAAATGAACCAAAATAAGAAGCATATGAAATATAAAGAACAATTTCATGGATTAAATACATATTGTGTTTTGATAGGTATCTTTTAAATAAAAAGAGAAAATAGTGTAAAGTATTTCATTTATTGCCTTAAAACATAAAAAACTGATGTTTTATTTTCTGCTTCAATATAAGCAATTTAAATTTTTATTTTGCAAGGAGCAAAAAAATCACAGAAAAAATAAAATTATATTTTATTTTAATTATTTAAAATACAGTTCATTTTGAATAGATTTTTATTTGTATATTTATAAAATATGCAACATACATACATTATTTTTTCACAATAGAGTTGTGTCTTGATTTTTACATTTTTTCTAAGTGAATTTTTCCGAGAATTGAATAACGGTTATTAATTTTACCTGACAAAAATAAAACTGCCAATTGTAAGAAAAAATTAAACGGGCATTATGTTTTTGCGGTGAAAATTTGCTGTAAGCAAGATTTAATCATATGATTTAATACTTAAATGTAATTTGACAGTCTTCTAAAATTTATGTAAGAAAAATATTTGTATCTCGTAAAAAATTTTAAAACGTTATCTCTTTCTCTCAGAAGCAATTTTATTTTATCAACTGTTTTGATAATATATATATAGGATTATTTTTTCAACATTATTTACTTGGGGGATATGATCTTAGTTTCATATTATATCCAATATGCAAAGACAAAATTTATAGTAGCTAGCACAAAAAGAAATTGAATAAAAATTCATTGATTAACACTATTCAATGATTCATGTTTAAAAAAATAATTGAGTCAAAACTTATTCGAAAAATTAATTTACATCTGATAATTTACTTAAAAATCTAATCATCTTCATAACCTTTTTTCTTGAGTTTTCAAACTCTTTAACTATTAAAAGTGTTTTCTAAAACAAATCTAACACTTCTTATTTTTTACATTATAATTTTTGAAGTTTATTTATCAGAATCTTATACCATTTTTAAACATTTATATGGAGTTGATTTGTCAGATTTAATCTATCAATGCATTCAATACCAGAAAGCAGACAATGTTTTGTAATTTAATGCAGAATATAGTAAGCAATTAATTTTATAAAATGTATGTCATTTATATATAGATGTATTAGTCAGAATATATTTATTCTTTACATTTAATATATTGAATAATAAATATTAAAAGTATTTTAAAATAGAATATCTCATCTGATCTAATGAGCAATATAGTATTAAACTTGCCATTTTTTATAAATCTCATATTGTAACGGGTATGGAAACAGGGCCTCTGTCGTCAAACACTAGAAATACAGCTGGGTGAAACGGGATTTTAAAAATAATCGACGTGTTTCCTAGCGAAGTTTTTTTTCTTTGTGTTATTTTAAGTATAGTTTCAATGTTTTGGTTTTAGTATTTATATGTATGTTTTTGTAAATGTGTATGTATATTAAATTTAGTTATAACATTAATCAAGTGCACGAAATTTGTAATATACACATTACAATATGACATTTCTTATGCTTTCCAAATGGTTGCGTTATATGTTTTTATCATGTCGCTTACAGTCTCAAATTTGCATTCAAATTTTTTCGTTTCCATATAAGTTTCCTCATATGTGCATTTTTTTTAAATTACAATAAATTTTGATTAAACATTTCTCAAGACCTTATAACAAAAAATGTGTCAATGTTGCTTTATATTGTTGAATTTACATTAAAATTGATTATAACATAAATATGATAAGCTACATCAATTTAAACAATTAATTGTTCAATTTAAGAGTTTGTGAGTTTAAAAGTGCATTATACTATTCGAGACGATGAATTATTTAGATAAAATATGAATTTCTGGATAGACTCTTAAACTGAATGATAATTCTTTTTTTAATAAAGCACCTTTTGTTCCTCCCAGAAACCACAAAAGATAAGAAATTTAAATAAAAAAGATACGTCAATCTGTTATTGGATATTTAGTACTTGTTTCGTTGTTACAGCTATTTTTTATGAAATATTTCTAGCTATAAAAATTAAAATTTGCAGTATATGAACAACATAAACATATTCGATTAGAAATTCTTTTTAACTTTTAATGTTCTTTTGGAAGATAAAATTTGGTGAGCTCTCGAAGGTCTACTTGTATGACTGTGATTTTTCAAGGAAGAAAGACCCTAATTCAATCTTAGATACTGTTGAAATATAGAAGATTAGTAATACTTTTCGTTTTTCTGGGTGTACATGCGTAAAGGTAAGTACCTCGGAGTTTTCCGCATTCCCTTCCTTGCGAAGCATGAATATGGTCCTCTTATTATTAAAATATTTTCTGAGAAGACTTTAATAAACAATGATTTTTGAAAAATCTTACAAAAGTCGTTGGTTATGAAAATGCATTCTATGAATTCCAAATGAGTGGTACACGTGCTATTTCGGAAATTTAAATTTGAAAATATTTTGTTCAATTAATCAAAGATAAAAGATACTTGACTTTCAATACATTAACAGTCTACATATTTTGAAGTATTTAAAATATGACAGAACAGTAATATTATATTTTTTTAAGGATCTGCATTTCAAATAATTTAGTTTTTGAATAAATATTTTTCAGCTTTAAAAATATATATATAATTAATATCCTTATTTTTTTTCAACAAAATTCTGTTTTTTTTTCCAAGCATTTATTTTCTTTTTGAAATTTTGACTGTCACTCTTATGCTTCTTAATAATGGAAAACATTTCATGCAAAGTATCAAAGAGATATTCTAAATTGCGATCATATTTTTTGTTCTGTTAACAACACTTTATAAAACTAAAATTAACTAACTAAACTAAGAACCTGCAAATTTCATAGTTTTTCTTTTCTGGTTACATGCAATTTCAGTCATTAAATAATACCAAGATTTAAACAAAATTAATTATTTACGTCTATAAATTTACTATCATACCACTTTATTTCACACAAAGTAATAGAATTTTGCAATGTCGATATTTTTTATTTTAGAAATAAAGTTTAATTGAGCTTCCGAAGTATTAAGAATTAATACTTTTTTTTATTTTTCCACGTTCTTTATCTAAAAGTATCCTGTGTACATCTAAAATGAGAAAAAAATTCAGATTAATTACATTCAAGTTTATAAGTTTGCTTGATTTTGAAATTTGATTAACAACTTTTTAAGCAGCATTTTGCACTATTAATCATGAGTCGTAAAGGTTAATTTAAAAAATATTCAAGGAATTTGAAAAAAGTAAAAAATTTTGAACATAAATGTACCCTAATGATTGCCTCTGATGCAGTAGGTTAAAAAATTTGATATCAATTAAACTTTTCCTTTCTCAATTTAATTTAAATTAATCAGACATCACATTTAAGATAGTAATGAATTCTTATAATTCTTTTGCAGGTCTTTTTATTTCATTATTGAAGTGTAGTTTCAGTTACTTTTTTAAAGAGTTATCTATAGTTTAATGTTTTTAATTAAAATATGTTCAATTTGTAAATTATTTAATTAACATTCTTAGACGTAGATAGCTTAGTGATCTGAAAATGGGAAATTGAATGTATTACTATACATACTTATATTTATTTTATATCTATGATTCAATAATATAAAAATAATTTGATCGTTCAAAATAATCTTAAATAAAATTCAGTTCAAAGCACTAAATTATACGGCTATATAATTTTTAAGTTAATGTGACATACGTTATACTGATATAATGCCAAATGAAAATTTGATTTGATAATCGTGAGAGAAATAAATAAATGATTATATGACAACTATACTACAAACACATCTGAATAAATACATGCAATTATTTCCTTATTGAATGTTACTCAATCGTAAGATATACATTTACTTTTTAATTTCCTTAAGCACAGAAAGAGCAGCTCTAATTAAATAATAATTCAAATTGTAATTAGTTACTTTTTAAATGTAACCCTGACATATACTAAACAAGTATTATTTAATATGTTTAGTTAGTAGCTGATTCAATTTTGTAATCAGAAACATTTGGAATCAAATTCTAAGTATAGGTAATTTGCGTTCAAATTCAATACATATTGAATTCAGATTAGTCTAATTTGTCAGAACTTACAAAATAAATTGCACTTCAACTACATTTACATTGTTATAATTTTAATAATTAATTAATTTAATATAAATAATTATACAAAATATATTTATTGAAATGCTTAAACTTTACATAAAATATAAACTGTTGTGAAAAAAATTGCAGAAATATATGAAATTTACTAAACTGGCTTAAGATATATAAATATATCGGCATAAGTTAAAAGTTTAATTTTAAAATTGGTAATAAGAATTGATTGGTTCTAAATATAAATTTTACTTCATTTTTAACAATTGTGTTTCTGTCTTTATATGTTTGTGGAGTTTTTCATAAGTGTTAAGTAATTTCTTTTTGTAAATATAAATTCAGAAAGCAATTTATTAAGTTTGGTGTCGTAGTGTAATACGACATAACCAAACCCTGAGAAAATAGGTGTGTGTATTTTTATTGCACTTTAAATTTAAGAGTTTCCTCTTTCCCTTTCAAATTAAGCGGGAATAATATAAAGGAAAGGATGTAATAAAAATTGGCACAATGAAACAAGTGCAATAAAAGAATAAATTTTCCCTTTCGGAAGGGATGTGTGATCTGGAGGAAATTGCAGGCAAAGTATATTGTCTTATGATATGTATTATTTGTAAATCTGACCAGTCGGGAATGAGGGGGAGAGATTTCTGACCTATCCCATAGAAGTACAGGAGGATCTACAGAACGTTGGAAAACCAATGGTGTAAAGAGGAGGAGCTAAGCCGAAAATTATGAAGAGTTAAAAACTGCATAAAAACACAGAGTAGACACACAGATGTCCCAGAGAGGCCCGACATAGAAAAGGAGTCCACAATTGAGGACTGGGTCCTCACTGAGCATAATGGAAAAGAACAATCGAAACATCGTATTCCAGAAGGAACCCTGCCTCGAATTTCCAGAATGGAGCTGCAGATGTCCGCCAAATAGATGAACAGAATAGAAACGATAGAGTCTGAGGAGAGATACCAGAGACAGAGAGGAAAGAGGAAAAGCTCATGAGCGAGGAGCAAGTCAAGCGAGATCCTGGTCACGGCACCAAATTATGTTGTGGTGAACTCGGTAATTTTCAAAGAATCCCGAGGAAACCCAGATTCGTTTTTCAAATAATTGAATGACAGAGATAAATTCAAAACAAAATACAATAAAACTTAATAATTTATTTTAGTAACTTATTTACAAGAGAAATTTACATTTACAATCAAAACATTCTTGATTAAACAATAGAGATTCTAAAATAACTATTTGTCTTATGACAATTACACATTAATATCATCACTGACTTTGACCAGACTCAAGAGGAACGAGAGATCAGACTCACCCCTTTTATAAGTAACCGTTGGTCCCCTAACGTCAATGGCATTACCGGCTCAGGGATTATGTCGTAGTGTAATACGACATAACCAAACCCTGAGAAAATAGGTGTGTGTATTTTTATTGCACTTTAAATTTAAGAGTTTCCTCTTTCCCTTTCAAATTAAGCGGGAATAATATAAAGGAAAGGATGTAATAAAAATTGGCACAATGAAACAAGTGCAATAAAAGAATAAATTTTCCCTTTCGGAAGGGATGTGTGATCTGGAGGAAATTGCAGGCAAAGTATATTGTCTTATGATATGTATTATTTGTAAATCTGACCAGTCGGGAATGAGGGGGAGAGATTTCTGACCTATCCCATAGAAGTACAGGAGGATCTACAGAACGTTGGAAAACCAATGGTGTAAAGAGGAGGAGCTAAGCCGAAAATTATAAAGAGTTAAAAACTGCATAAAAACACAGAGTAGACACACAGATGTCCCAGAGAGGCCCGACATAGAAAAGGAGTCCACAATTGAGGACTGGGTCCTCATTGAGCATAATGGAAAAGAACAATCGAAACATCGTATTCCAGAAGGAACCCTGCCTCGAATTTCCAGAATGGAGCTGCAGATGTCCGCCAAATAGATGAACAGAATAGAAACGATAGAGTCTGAGGAGAGATACCAGAGACAGAGAGGAAAGAGGAAAAGCTCATGAGCGAGGAGCAAGTCAAGCGAGATCCTGGTCACGGCACCAAATTATGTTGTGGTGAACTCGGTAATTTTCAAAGAATCCCGAGGAAACCCAGATTCGTTTTTCAAATAATTGAATGACAGAGATAAATTCAAAACAAAATACAATAAAACTTAATAATTTATTTTAGTAACTTATTTACAAGAGAAATTTACATTTACAATCAAAACATTCTTGATTAAACAATAGAGATTCTAAAATAACTATTTGTCTTATGACAATTACACATTAATATCATCACTGACTTTGACCAGACTCAAGAGGAACTAATTCCAAATTTTATTAAAAACTTTTTAAAAATTAAGCATATTACATTTATGCTAATTTAAAACTTTTTCTCATTTTTTTATTGTTAAAATTACTAAAATTATTTTTATTAAAAATACGAATCACGTGTTGATTTCGCTTATGAAAAGAATGTACAATTTACGAGTATATTATAATAATTAACTGCCTAATTTTAGATGCTAATCAATTAAAACTATTTCTTATTTTCAAACACCATGTTTAAAAGTTTTAAACCCATATAAAAGAGCATAAATTTCGAGTAAAATATTAAATTTATCTTCCAAATTTACGCAGAATGAATTATTTCTAGAATAAGTTCTCTTGCCGTATAACTAGAACAGCTTGGATTTGAAGATAATTACTGAATGTTGCAGAATTTGATAGAAAGATTAAACATTTTGGCATAATTTATCTCCAAAACTATTTTAAAATTTCCCCTAAGAATCCTACATCAGGCTCATAAAATTATTAAAATTATTGGGCAGGCAAATTATACCTTATTTCCAAACCGCATTTTTATTGTTAAATAAAATATGGATTATTTACTATTTTTATCATTTGCATTTTCTATTTTACTATCTATCATTCGTAATTTTTTAACCACTGAACGTTATTTAGTTACTTAACATTGTTAGTATTTAATTTCAATGAAACATTTAAAATAAATATCTTTATTACGTCTATTTTTATGAATTTCGGACACCAATAAAAATACAAGTAGTAAACTGAAGAATTAATAAATACAACGAATAAAAGGAAAATTATTTTTAAATCAGTTTATAAATATTTATGAATTATACCTGTCATACATACTCATGTCAAGCGATGTTAAATTCACTTATACGAACAATACTGACGATATGATAAGAAAATACGATTTAGTTAAAAAGTACAGTAAGATGCAAAATTTAATAGTTTTTCCATAAAGAGTGAGTTGTATTTGATAAAAAAGATAACTTTACAGAATTTTTTGATAAGCAGATTAAAGAATTTTAGGTTGTCTGGGAACTGATTACATTGTTCATATACTGCAATAAAATCCCACTATAGTTAAATTTGATTCTAGTAATTATAGTTACTCTAGTTAAATAATTGATTTATTCTTTTTACGTATGCAAGGCTTGTCTTCTACTTATGTAAAATTGATAAATAATTATTACGGCTCAATTAAATAAAATAATCACAAATGATATCTTTAAAAAGCACAAAATAATCTAATTATGTTGGAAATATTGCGCATAATTTTATAGTAATAAGTAAAGTGAGGTATTATATTAAAGTATTGTACAATACTGCTCACGATGTAAGGTGATAAAAATTTTGCAAGACTAAAATAATGAATTACCAAGCACAATTGTGTTGACAAAGTTTGTAAATTAATAAAATTTTATGTTTTTCTTATCCTTGCTAAACGAAGGTATTAAAAAATCTTTTGAAGTTCAACTTTCTTCATCGGTTTAATACTATAAAAAGTCTTATTAAGAAATTAATTTACATGTTTATTGGTTATGGTATAGTGCTGTACAATTTCAGTAACTACTAAATCATTTATATTGTTCCTAATCATTTTTACGAATAAAGATGTTATTTTGTGTAAAGGCTTAAGTTTTAAGCTATAAAATATTAAAAAATTTTTATTCTTGTAATTCAGCATCATTGGACTTCATAAAATAGCATATAAAAGAAAGTAACAGTTAGAACATAAATAATGCATTTATATAAAAACTGAAAAGAAAAGTAGCAAATATTTGTGTTCATACAAAATATTTCATGAAGAATAAAAAATATAAATACAAATTTTACACATCCCTTCTGCACATAAGCTAATATTGACTCCAAATGTGTATGCATTCATATTTATCCCTACATATAACAAAATAAAGGTTTCCATGTGACGTGACATTGGTGGTTGCTTTAAACGTTGTATAAAAAACAACATTTATCATTCTCGTAAATAACTATATTTCGAATGTTCTTGTGTTTGACTTTTGTACCCGAAAACACCAAAAATAATTTACTATTATTAAGATGAAACAATAAATACATAATTGATTCAATCATTCTTAACATATACATCATTTTTGTTTTCAAATATATTTCATTTAATACTAAAATATGAGAAAAGTCCTTCTTTCAAAAATATTGTTCAGTTCAGTTTTGTAAAAAAAAGACAACTTTAAAAGGAATTTATTGTGAGAAGAAAAGTTCATTATTTTAATTTTAATATCACAATTCAACAAGTCGCACTGTAAGATAACATTATGGGAATATTTTCTAACAGGAATCGTAAATTATTTATTATATTATCGAACACTGTTGAATGAACATCTCTTTAAAGATACAAGTATAAAACTACTAAAACACATCACAATTTAAAATCAAACGTATACTTCTACTTAAAACAATTTGGTAATAAATATTTCATTAAGCTTCTCACAAATCATGTTTAATTAAAAAAATGTTTGTAAATTTAAAAAAATTAAAAAAAATTAAAACCTTAAATATATATATATATATATATATATATATATATATAATGATTAAATATAATACATAAATGTCAGCACACACAAATACTATAATATATTATATTTCGTAAAGTATTACAAAATTAACTTTCATTGTAAAGTAAAAGAAACTATTTTGAGATCATATTTTCATTTTAATAAAATGTATTCGCAGAAATCGAAAGTAACACTAGCGTCATAAGTTTATATAAGGAAATTCGGGTTATTTGAAGACATTACTAATATTAAGTACAGCAAGTGTCAACGGGAAATAGGAGCAATTTACTAAATTGCAATTGCAATTTATGACTTCTGTTCTAAGTACAGACACCACATTTAATGTAGTTCGGTATATTTATTTATAAAGAGTTACCAAAATATCCCTCTTAAGAAAATTAATGAAATTTTTTATGCTTTTGAGTAAAAATAAGTGAATATTTTCTTCTGTCTACCAACCTTTTCCCTGAATTTAACATTGCTAGTACTTATTTGAAAATACTTCATCGAAGAGATAACTAAATATTTTAGCTATATTGCCAAATGTCAAAATAAAATATCTCGGAAAATTATTAATTTTATAGTTACTATAACAAAGAAATCAAAATCACATGTTATTGAAAAACAGATAAAAAATTTCTCTCATTTTCAAAATAGATTAAATTTTTAGTTTTTGTAAAACAAACTATTTTTGATAAAGCAATATTTGAAAAAAAATTATTTCTTCAGTTACATATTATTAAAGGAAAAGTGTTTTAAAATTCTAAAGAAAACTAATTTATTTTAAATATTACGTTATTACCTGTTGTGAAAATACCTGTAAAATTTGTAATACTTAATGCAAATTGTTAAAATTTTACAGGTTAAAATAATTTATGAAAACAGTTTGCAATAAAGCCTTCAAAAGTTGTTTCAAAAATGCTAAAATTTCAGTGCTTTAGTTAATTCATTTTTAAAATGTCTTACATTCAGGAAAAATTAAGTACTGTGAAAAGTAAGAAATGTTTATGCATAGTATATAAAATATATAAAAATGTATAATTTAAAACAATCATATTTTATTCATTATTTTGTAAGCTCAACAAAAGATATTTCTTACAATATTTTGTGTGTATTTATCCATCAAATAATAATATTAATTGAATGAATAGCATTTTGTAAGCTTCTACGTTAAATATACATCATTAATCATACAAATGAAAAGCTTCTGAAGAAACAATTTTAGTATTCAAAATTACGGTTAAAACCAGTAAACATTATTATAAGTTTGAATTAATTGCTTAAAATATTCTTAATGATTTGAAATTAATATAATATGTAATTATTTTAAAAATATATCAGCGAAACAATTATTAGATATACCCGAAATTTATTAGGAATAGCAAAAGATATTTAATTAAAACTCAATTCATTGTCTTGATTTTACCTATTTAGTTTTTTGTCAATTTGATTTCTTTTAAGTTATTTACAATTGTTTAAAATAATATAATATACAATATATATATAAAAAATTCTAATTACAATACAATATTTTTACGAATAGAAAGGAAATTTAAAAAAATAATTATTATGATACAAGCTTAAAAAACTAGTTTTTCTATTAAAATAAAAATCACTGCACTCTTTCATGCATACACAACAGCTATTTCCAATGAAATAACTTAAATTTATCATATTGAATTTCTTACAGTGATATCACTAAATATGCCTTAATATTAATACTTTAAGAATTTCAATATTATGTTTCAAAATTGATTTATCCATAATATTACATTTATATTACAACAATGCTTTGTTTGCACACAATTTAACAAATATTTATTATTAAAAAATAATAAAAATTAAAACAAAATAAAATAAAAAATTCATAAATAGAGGAAATATTGCATATTTTTGTATTTTTATTTCTGTTTCCAGCCATTGTATAATGATATTATTTTCAAAGGAAGTGTTAGTATTAATTGTAATTTAAATGACGTAACAGTATGGAATTTATTGACAGTAATCACAGCAACTAGATTATTTTCATAATTTGGATAATAAAATAACGTAAAAATCAACACATTTATTGTTTCTATGGGAAATAATAGAAGAAGCAAAACTTTTTTGCATTTTTTAAGTGTACATTATAGAATTTAATATTTGAATGGATTAGTAATCAATCTCAGTAATTATACTTTTCTAGGCCAAAATTATTGGCCTTAAAAACTATAAATTGACATAACATATAATTAAATCTGATAAAATTAATAAAATGATTAACTGATAATAATGAAATCAATTATAATACCTAAATAATGGTATGATTCTACAAAAAAATTTTTAGCTCATTTCAAACTATTTACATTTATGTGGACTTAGTATATCTTTACTTTATTTATATTTATTTTTTAATAATTTTTATTGAAAAATAATGGTAATTTTGTTGTGTTAATTTTACTAAAATACTAGTGTATTTATAAGGAAAATACATTTATCGATTGGGCAGGAAAAGATTTCTCTAATATATTTAAGAATTAAGAATAATTAGAATTAAAATTAATTATATAAGACAATCAAAATTTATATTCGAAATGTTATTAAAAAACATGTGATCTAGTATTATAAAAAATTATGCAATACAGTACGAAATATTATACTTAAAATGAATAATTACTTGGTCTAAGATTACGTAATATATTTATGTTTAATGAAAAAATAATAAAAAATAGTAGAATTACATTAAAATCAAGTATGTTATTTCTCGCATAATTACCAAAATGTATATATTTTCAATTCAAAGCAGGCAAACGTTATACTTACCTTAATAATCACTTTTATAATTTCATGAGTATTTCAATATATTGAATAAATTTTAATAAATTTGTTGCATTAAAGCATTCAACAAAATGTGCACTTGCTTGCAAATCAATTTTTTTAGAATATAAGCATAATTTAATATTTAAATATTATAATTCGCAGACTTATTCTTTAACATCCTATATTCTTGAATATATCTAGATGAAAAGATTAAGTTCTATTATTTACTTTATAATGCATAATGTACTTTTTAAAAATGTCATTTTATTTTAATTGAACATATGAAACTTATAATAAGTAAGATAATACGCTTTTCGACATATACACATAGCTCATCATTATTAAAATTTTGACTACTTCGAATAAAAGTTTATAATTAATAAAATGTTAAATTTTTACCAATAAGCATGAAAATTCAGAATAATCGTTTCATATATTTAAAGAACAGTTTCATAAGTTTACAGAACCTAATTTTTTTTATCTTGAAAATATCTGTATTTTCTACCTTAGTAAATTTTTTGAAACTGAATATACCTTATATAAGTTGTGGGTGTAAAGTAAGTGTATTCTTAAATAATTTATAAAGTTATAAAATATTTTTTTAATTTTTTTGCAATCATTAATATAAATTTATCTAAGATGATTAATTTGAAAATATATCCAATATTTTGACCATAGCTTTGGTAACGTATAACTTACATAACTATTATTATGTGTTAAAACCTCGTAATTCAAGGATTGAAAAATTATATAATTTCAAATAATTAAAGTAACACTTAGTCTCCCAATTCGCTTTCGTGATGAAAATAGTCTTTGTTAAATACAAACTATGATATAGCATTGAAATACATTTACTAATTGAAAAATGTTTTTATCACATAATATAAGTAATATTTTAATTTAATCCAAGAAATTAATTTATCAATTCAAACTATGTGCTTGAAAATATCTAATTAGATTTTCCATCAACTTTAAAAAATCAACTTCTTCAAAAAAGGAATATGTCATTTCTTATCAAATATGTGGATTAAATACTCATAATTTTGGATAAATAAGTACTATAATTTATTTTAAAATTTCTATTATTATTCTGAATTTTATACATATAAAATCAAAATTAGCTCTTTTAATGAATATACATAAAATGTTTTCTAGTTTTAACTTCTTTGAATGTGAGCTTGAATGTACACAAATAATTCTTTATTCCTTATATTGATTTTACGCTATAATAATTCTTTTAAGGAATATTTCAAACATAGATAATTTCAATGCTTTGATTTTGAGAACACTATTTAATCTATATGAAGATCTTCTGTATTCTTAAATCAAATAATCTAATTATAAAAAAAAACTTTGCAAGGCATACAGACAAAAGTTAATTAGATTTTTGCTAAGGGGAAATTAATTTCTGAGAAATTAATATATTTTTATCCTTTAGATATATATATTTTTTATTCTGATTCAAATATTCTTGAGGACTTTTGAATTGTATCTTATGTTTTGAGCACTTAATAGCAAAATTAAGGCATTATTGTGTTTCAAAATTTAAACTCGCTTTCTTCAATTCTGGTGATTTTATTATTTTTTATTACAATGATTTTGTTACTTTGATTTGGTGTCATTGTCCCTCTACATTCCCCTTTACATACGAGACACAATTTCAACAAAACAATCTATATTAATTTTCAAACACTTGTCGGGAGGAAGGAAATCAAATTCCCAATCTTTTGAACAAAAAACAGGGACTCTAATCATTCAGCATCCACCTCAGCTACGAAGGCATAAATCCCACAGGAATTAAAGAAACTTATGGATAGTTTAATTTTGGAATCTTTTTATATAAGTTCATATTTTAACAACACTCTTTCCTACTTGATCTTTTATGATCTTAACTTAAAATTGAAGCTTTCTGTTATGGTTTTATAAGATTTTACTAAATAATTATGTAATTCTCTAAGAATTATTTATTCTAGTTTATATTACTAATATAAAACAGAAGTTTTGAAATTTAAGATGAAATATTTCTTAAAGAAAGGCATAAGCTAACATTTCAATAAATTTTATTGTCATTTCAATACTTTTATGTAATAAGTTTTTATAAAAGTTGAGATAGCTTTAATGAATGTTGTGCGTTTTTGTAATATTATAAATAATTATATTGAATGTAAAGGACTAATTACCCATATGAAAAGTACAAATAAAGTTGAAAATTTTAAAATGGAAATAGATTTCCCTTCCAATTTCAGTCAAATGAACTAAAATCTATGAAAAATTTTAACATAAATCCAATAGCTTTCTTTTTAATATTTTTAATAAATCATCTGGGAAATAAAAATAACGTAGCTTTCAAAAGCAAAATTGAATATTCTCATAATTACATTTACTTTTCTATCTATTTATTTTTTTTTTTTGTATAATTGAAAACTGCTCTGAAGCAAAAAATGTTTTATATATTAAAAGCATTCAAGAACTATGAACAAATAATTTTGTATGTTTAGCAATTTTTAAAATTAAAATGAGTAAAAAGTAATTTTAATATCATAAAATTAAAAGGTTAAAAGGTATAAAAGATAGGAACAAACGTGATAAACAAACTACATCACGCATTTTTTACTATCATTTATTCATTTCTTCTACTTTTTAAGGATTTCTAACAAAAAAATGGAAAAAATATTAATATTTCTAAAAAATAGTTTTTTTAAACTTTAAAATTTTAATAATTTTTTATAAATGAATTAAAATATTATTTAAATAACTTTATGTCTAGAAAGCAAACTCTTTGCTTAAAAATTATCATAAACTGAATTTTTCCACAAAATTACGTATTTTTTCACGCTTGATATTAAACTATTTGCTTAACTGCTAGCTTAAAAACATGAAAAATTAAATATGCTTATTTAAAAAGATAAGCATAAAATCAAAAGTTTTCACTCAAAATTACTGACTGATATTTATTTCGACAATTATGAAAAATAATCTCATGGCGTATTTTAAAAAGATTATTTTCGTGCCCTTAAATATTCCGTTATCTAATTCAAACTCGGAGAAAAGTTATTTGTAGAACTGTAGAAGGCAAACAATGCCCCTCGTGAGTGGTATTCCAAGATTTAATCGTAAATTTGAATAAGGGGGAACTCTATTTGCTTAATTAATGAAGTGCCCCGAAACGAGGGGATTCTCAAAACTTCCCTCTAACGGTCATCGAGCCCTTAAAATGCTGCTTGGTACAATTTGCTCTATCGAATGCTTTTAAGCGGGGTATTGAAATTTAAAATACCCTGAAGGTCTGTTCTTTTCACTTGTAAATTAGATTTGATTAATTGGAGGGAATGAAAATTTGCATTTGGGAAATTTTTAATTTTAATTTTCTTTATATTTAATTTTCATTAAATGAATTTTATATTGATTGTTTTTGTATCTTTGAACTATAAATTATAACATTTTCTTTCATATTCATTTATGTTTCTATGTAATACCATACTGCCTCTAAAATGTTATATGAGGTGTGCTTCTAACAGAAGTATGAAAACCACATGACATTTATTACTTAAAAAAATTAAAAAAAACATTAAAGATTTACACAATTTGCTTAAGTTAAGTACTTGTTACAAAATTTTTTATGATATATGTTTTCATTGTAAAATATATTTTAATGTTAGAAAGTGGCAGCACTGGCATATCTATTTGTGGATTTATATAAACGTGGAAGAATACATTTTTAAATGATATTCAGCTGTAAATTTTATTTTCTAATGAATCAAAAATAGTTTTAAAATTTCAGCTATAACATTTATTTTCTATTATGGAGAGGAATATCTATTTTTCTGTAAAGGTTTGAAAGAGAGTAATGAAAATTACGAAAGAAGTCCTTATATGTTTTAAATAAAAAATATATTAATTGTTTTCTGGAGCTACTATCCTAAAATCTGCATAAAAAAATTTGCAATAAGATGAAACCATTGACAGTCATTATTATTTCAAATTTTGATAAAAATCGCCCAAATTATGTTTGAAAAATTTGTAAATTTATAAAATAGAAATTTTTTTTATTCTTATCATGCAACAAGCGGTCGCAAATGATGTAATTTTGATGCATCCTAATGATTTAATTTAAGACAACTTTGACACTACATAGGGAACATCCTAGCAGCCAAAGGCCATTGTATTTATATCCACTACTCAAAATGCACTCTGAGAGAACGTTTTACTGATGCTGGGCCATGTTTACAAAACACAATGGAATAAACTTGAAAACTCCCCAAGTACCCACATTACTAAATATGCAGAAGAAGTGTAAAAATAACCTGCCTGTTTTCAACTGTTGCTGGAACCAATTTCATGACCTTATCTTTCGAAAACTGCTGTCCTATTATTATTAGAACATAAAAAACTTATTTAAGGTAATTTATCAATCACTCATATTTTATCCCTTGCAGGACGCTTAATGCCCATAAATAGTATCTTTCTCGTGGATGAAGTTGAAATTCTTAATAACTGAACTGTGGCTTATTTCCTTAAGTTAAATTGTTGGGATAACATTTCTATTTAAAATAACATAAATTACACAGATAGGTGAATTGCTATATTAAAAATTAATTGTATGAAAGTCACTTTGTCATCAGAGTAACTTTTGTCTATAGAGAAATGAAATATCTTCCAACTACCAAAACTTAAATAGTTTAAAAAATGAATCAAATCAAAGTACAAAATTGTCTATACTATATTACGCAGATTTTTCATGTAATGCGTATATTTTTAAACAAACATTCAACCTATCAAACGATTTAACATTAAAAAACTTATTTCAAGAAATACTTATTGTAAATAAAATATTCACATAGTATTTAAATGAACGGATTTGAGAAAAAAAATAATGTTATTGAAACAAATCAAAATAAACCTCTTCAAAAAAATAACACAAACTGGTTAGCCAAGTGAAAAAGTATTTACAGTTTTAACGTCCTATCTGGTGAATCAAAGTTAAAATATAGCCGCGTGTGACAGACATAAATTTGATTAGATAAAGTGACAATTTTCCTATGAAATTCGGAATTATAATTCTGGGAAAAAATATGGAGGAAGATTTTCAAAGTGCGCTTTCTGTCTCAGGGTCACTGAAAAACGTCACTAATATCTTGTTATGTAAATCTAAATTAAAATTATGGCAGTAATAACAGCTTGGAGTGTTTTTTAAAATTAAATATCTCTATATTTGAAATAATAAGTGTTTATATTCACATATATTGCTACAGTTAAAATAATATTTCATAGTTAAATATTAGTTTAATTACGCTTTATAAAGCTACTACAGTTCAGTATATTCCACTACAATACAGTTTAAGTGGATAATAGTTGTTTATAAAAAATTAATTAAAACTTGCTTATGTAAAAGATAAAAGAATTTACATGATTTTATTTACACGATTTAGATATTTTCGCTAAAATCCCATGAAAATTTTCTTATTAATGGAATTTAATGTGTTACAAATTTACATGCGTAGCAGAAGAGAATTATCTTTGTTTATTGCTCTGCAGTAATATTTTCATTGTTGGCGAGGACAAATTATACAAGCACAAATACCTTAAAAGTGTATTGCTAGAAGCTGAATTATTTATGTCAGTGTGAGAATTGAGCAAATAACCTAATCAATGAAACAGCGATGTTCTTATTACTGAATTAACAGCACAAAGCAGAGATTTGAATCAAAATTTAGCAAGTGTTTTAAATTTAAGCAAGTAAGAAATTCTTCTAGCATTGTGTTGTTTTTACGTTTATTAGCAAAGCAGTTACTGGCTTTCAGGCCGAATTTTTCAAATTTCACCCTAAAAATTGATAATGATTTTTTAAATGATTTTGCAGTCATATGTGCTTTTATAATTAAGATTTTACTTTCAGTATTCTAAATTTTTTTATTAAATATTTATAGTAAATACGAAATTGATATAAGTATGTTGATGTGCTTGAAACATCTTTTGATTGTATAAAAAAAAGATGCTTTGAGGGTTTTCCCAAAACTTTACATGAGATATTCCCAATGTTTTACTCTGAATCTTATAGAAAATTAATATTCAATTTGTACAGATATTTTGTTAAGGTTATTTCAATATAAAAAAGGAAATTTCGGACTAAATATGGTCTTCGTAGAGTTTCAAAAAGGTTTCTTCATTTGAATGAAAGGACTTATTTTATTTAATTCCTTAAAATACCAACTTGACTAATCAGATTTAATTCTTTTTATCTGAAAGAAGTTAACTATTGAAAGATATAGTTTTTTCAAAGCGAGGAGACATTTTTTTCTTAAATGAAAGGAATAGTAAGTAAGAACACCCTTTAATCTTATGGCAAATATAACTTACTTTTGTATGATATTTGAAATAAGAGTAAATTTTAAATATTATTTGACAATTTCAATATGAAAAATAATTTAAATTGGGCACGAAATTTACTATTTTAAAAAATCATTAAACAGAAATAACATGATTCCATATGGTGGACATTCTAAGCGCCAAAACTTTTTGTAAAGCATTTTAGTATCCATCACGTAGTTGCAGAAGAAGACTTTATAAAGAATTGGGAGTATTCACGAAAACCAGAAGAACTCCTAAGCATATGCCATGGTGGACATGAATGCATGAAAGTAAAAGCTCAGCATCTATCTTTCGTTGTTCAATAGTATCAGAGGCAGAGACCTGGACTTTTTACTATAAAGAACGGTATCCTACAACAAGGCCATATCGAGCCTCATGTACTTAAACTAAAATGTAAAATATGCGAATATTTTATTCAAAATCACATTAAGTTTTCATAATCTATGTAAAAAAAAAAATGTTTGTTCTTTTTCTCCACTCAATTTTTAACCACGGTTGAAATGAGAATGATTGCAAGAAATGAAATGAAACCTATATCGAGGTATGATAATTTAAATTAGCATTTTATTCAAAATTTTGGTTACCAAAATGAAAAATTTATAAAAGATATGACATTTTTCTTAATAAATGAACTAAAAAAACTGATAATAATAGAAAAATTTTACAAAATATATTATTTAAAAATATAATATTTGCTTTAAGATTATGAGCTGTATGCTGAAGGAAGTTTTGAGAAGTATGTATTCAGTAACTCATTTGATCTTTTTTAGCTGACCCATCAGCGGCATTATTGATGGAAAATAGCATTCAGAACAAAACAAAGGAAATTGTAAATATCGGGTTTTTTGTTTTAAAAAATAATAGTTTCTAATCTTCAAAGCTATTTGAGCGTTTTCCAATAGAAACTATGGCTAGTGAAGGCGGCTCAGCTATAGAAATAAAATCTTCCTTTTATTTGTCCGCTGAATTTTTCTCTGGGGTTTAATTGTTTAAACTTATTATATATATATATATATATACATATATATATATATATATATATATATATATATATATATATATATATATATATATATATATATATTATATATATATATATATATATATATATATATATATATATATATATCTGTGTGTGTATATAAATCTATATTTATTTATATATGATTATTACTTGTGTATATTATTTTATATGAATGAAATTAATTTTAATTTAGACTGTGGCATGCAAAACCGTTCCCTTCGTAATATTATAAAATGCAGCGTTTTGTTCACAATTATTTACTCATATATGCATATAACTTTTCTTGGCAACAAAATCCCTGTGTGAAGTGACCATATTTTTGAGACGACTCTGAAACATCAATTCGATTTGAGAATTTTAGAGGAGTTTTATTCAAAAGAAGCATTAGTTACTTTACTTCCACCAGACGGTGCAACATGACACAGATCAAATCATAATTAATCTAATTGCATAAGGTATTTATACCTGAGAAGATGATCACCAAATTCTTGAGGTCTCCTCGGTCACTTGACCTATCCACTTGTGACTTTTACTTTTGAGGGCTGTTAAAGGGAAGAGCATACGAAACAAATCCACACACAGTTGAAAAATTCAAGATTAATATATCCAGAATATCATCAATAGCATCACGGTATAAGAACTTACAATAATATATTTATCTTTTCAAGCAAGCTCACATTTGTAGTGAGGTCGGTGAAGAGAAATTTCAACACCTTCTGTGAAGGGGAATAATCCTATTTAATAAATAACTTTTTATTTTATACTTTGAATTTTTTATTGACTAGTTTTACGTGCCGGAAATCTATGTTGATCGCCGGCTAATTTAAAACGCATGTTATGTTTTACTTCAAAATTGTGATTACAGCCTTTTGTATACATAATAAATATAACCATGATTAACTATATGATTTAAATACACTGAAAAGTTGATTGTGTCAGGAGCTATATATATAGCTAAAGATCTTTTCTCGCTTCAAAGATGGAAACTTGCGATTCTTTTTAGCCTTTTTAAATAGAATGTATGTGTAATTGCCGGTATTAAAGAAATAATATAAAATGCATTGCATTTCCCTTCTTCCGGTATTGTAAGATAATTATTTTTTAAAAAATAATGGTTACTATATTTTTAAAATTCTCAAAAGTTAAGCCATAGAACCATGCGTTTATGCTTTTAACAATACCCGCAGATTGGAAAGCCATTTGAATGCTGATTAATCGAGATTTAGCAACAATATTTAATAATTTTGTGAATAATGTACATTTTTTAAGTGTACATCTTATTAAATATGTGAAGTGCAATTTCAACACTGATTTATGTATTTTTATAATTGAAAAATGTCATTATTTAAAAAAATTAGAAAATATATTAAATACTAAATAATTTTATAGATAAATTATGTCATTTGTGCTAAGTTGAATTAATAAATTTCGTAAATTCAACTACCCATAACATTGCATCAGAAAAATGCTCTACTGTATATCATAAATATGTTGACAATTTAAAAGTACATAAGAAAATATTAAAATAAGTTTTAAATAAAGTAAATATTTACTTAGCTCTCGTTAAAACTATTTAATTTTTAGATATATTATGTATCTGTCACAAACTAAGATTATATATTGAGTTAGAGGAATGAAGTCTCTAAAATATGTATTCAAAAGCTTCAGAAAAATTGAGGAACAGGCATGCATTTGTATTCTTTATATCAATATAATGAACATGTAAAAAGTTGATCTGAAATACATCGCATGATAAATTTAAAAATACCGTATCATTATCTACGCTTTTATAATTGTAAAGAAACAAATGAAGCATTTGTACCTATATACACTTCTCAAGGAAATTTCATGAAAAATAAAAGGTATTTGACTTCATCAGGAGATGTGAATATTTTTTTTCTTCTTATATTTCATTGAGATATAAATAAGCCCTTTTATTTTTTTCTCAACTATACTACCCGAAATGCTATTTTAAAATTCAAAAGCTGTGCAAGAAACAATTATAAAGAATAGTTCTTCTACTAATATGAATAAAATATAAAAGAGATTTTCATTAGGATTATATATTTTGGTACTAGTTTACGAAATTTATCAATATGATCAAGAGACATCTGATACACAATAAATTTTTAATTTTCCATTGGAGCAAAAGGAGGCTATATGAACCCTATTGGAAATTCTTAGATGAAATTTATCGGCCATGTATCGAATTTGGCAACTATTCAGATGATATATTAGGATCACTGATTCTAATCTCATTTTTGTCTATATGAAATGCATGGACTATTTAAAAACATTATTCTTCAGAATTCATAAATTTTATATTTTATAAAATCAAGCATTAATAATAAAACAATAATTTTTTGTCATTATTCAATAATACATGTAATGAAAAGTATTTAATTTAAAATCAAATATTAATATATGTGAGCTACTGTTTTCTGAAAACAAACTTCACTGTTGTCACTTCTGAAGTGATATGCATACTCACTTAAATTTCACTAAAAATTTAATTCGAAATTAATGATTAATTACATTCTTTTGCAAAAACCCTTCATTTTTAAAAGCAACATAATACCTGATATTTAGATAAAAAGCTAAACATTCATATAATATTTATCATTATTAATTTTAAGAAAATATTATTTCTATAAACACTAATACACTTTTAATAAATTTAAAAATGAATTACTGTACTTAGAAATAACAAAAATATCGCATATTTTTTTTCCAAAAAATCAACTACATTCATATTTTCTCTTAAATGAAATTATTCTTCTTAATCAAATTAAAAAATGAATTCACATCTTTATAAATAATTTCTGTTTAATTATTTGATTACAAATGTTATTTAATTTTAACACATTTTTATAGAAAATGTCCACTTTAAATATATTTAGTATACAATCTCTTCAATTCTATTTTCATCAATTAGCTGAAAGCTATTGCCTAATTAAATTACTAAAATGCGTATATTAATTTTAGGCGTTATTCAGAAAAGTATAGGTTTGAAGATTGTTTTCTATAGTTAAAGATTGTTAAATTTTAAAAACTCTTAAGTATTTTATCAGAAATAACATTTATTTCTTAACTATAAATATGTTATAAGAAAAACTTATTATTATTCTTATCTTATTATTATTTAAGAGATCGTTTAATTTATTAACTTTTTAAAACGTTATTTTTTATAATTATTAAAAGAATTTAATATTATTATAATAATTTTATGGAAATGCCCTATCAGTTTCTTTTATTTTGTTTTAGGAAATATTTTACTATTTAATTTCAACATTAGGAGTAATTTAAAAAATAAACAAAGTTAATTAATAAATATAATTTCATAACTAATTAAAAAAGAAATGCTCATTCGCACACTTGTAGTTATCTCTAAAAATCTAACTAAAAAATAAAAGCGGTTTATCTGTTAAAGAAACACATTTTATAAAGTGACTGAAGTCATATCACATTTTATAAAGTGAATTGATGCAAATATCTTTCGCCAGTAACAAGGCAAAGAGTTTAGCATTTATTTAAAATTAAAACCACAAAAATTATTAATTTTAAGAAAACCTCAGCTCTTCTTTTCCTTCATAATTATGGTATTTTGACGAACAATAAAAAATGCTACCTCGCTATTGTAAGAAAAGTTAGAATTCTCTTCACTATTCGAGTAAAAAAACATTGTTGAAATCACTAATTAAAAGTGACAGATGGATGGGAAAAAGGAATTTTCATGTGGCTGTGACAAATACTAAAATCCTCTGAAGGAAAAAATATAGAAAATTTTTAAAAGCTTAGTATGCGGGCTTTTTTTCAAAACAATTCATTCTTAGTTTATTTTCAGTTTGTGATGAATATTTTATCTTAATTGACCAGTGAATTTAAAAGTTGAGTAAAATAGAACGTTTCATTTTTATGATGCATAACATAAAGAAAAAAATAGTGCTTTTACTTTTAATATAATTCGATTTTATTTTATAACAGAATAAAATAGCTTTGAATTTATAATTTCTCTGAATATTTTAAAATATTTCATTCGTGAAAATAATAATACACACATAAATATATTTTAAAGCTTTGAAAATACAAATAAAAAATAGCATCATAAATTTAAAAATTTATAGAAGATGTAAATTTTTAAAGGAAAAAATTAAGGGAAAAATGCACGAAAATATTTATATGAAGAAAAGTCAAAGTAAACAGTGCATCAAAGCAATATACATATATCTAAAGTAGAAAAGGGAAACAACGAAGTTCTACAGTAAAAACAATATCAATACCAGCACATTCAAACCTATTTTTTAAATTGGGATAAAAATATGGTTTCCGAAAGTAATTTGAAAATTTATAAGTTGAGTTTAAAATTTTAAAGTGGCTTAGAAATCATGTCGTAAATTCAAAGTTAAAATGTATTTAATGATAACGCCTTAAAGCTAGATAAGCTTCAACTGTTGTGTGTCCTTTCTGTCGATGTAACTAAGCATAACTTCAGTCTTATAAGTGATTTCCTATTATCTACATATCTTTGTTCGTAACAAAGATATATCTAGTGGTTTTAAGACCTGATATTTAAAAATGTAAAATACTTCAACAAAATTTAAAGATTTCTATTGCAGAATATTCTTCAAATATTTCATCTCATCTTCCGTCGAATAATTTATTTTAATAAAAGCTGTAATAGATGGTGGAGTATGACAAACATAAACACCATGTAATAAAATTACATTTGCAATCAGAAAATCTCACATTATCCCCTCATATGAATAAAAATATTTAAATAAAGTCACATTATTTTTATTGAATACAAATTTTCCATTGCAACACTTAGTTAAAGCGTGAGGATAACTTATTTGCAATTTATATAGTAAAATTCATCTTATAATCAAAGCTACATAAAAACAAATTGTTGTAATTTTACAATACTTAATACATTTGTTGTAATTTCAAATTTTAAAATGCTTAAAGGAGTCTTAGTAAAAATCCTAATCAAAACAATTTAACGTTAAAATTAATGTTTTAAATTGTGCTTAATCTTAAATCAACAAGTGACATTAAAATGAAATTTATTCATTTTAAATGTATCATCGAAATATAAAATCTAACAAAAAACATTCCATATTTAATAATGAGAAATATTCTATACGAAACATGATACAAAATTATGCTTGATTTATTAATGCTTAGGAAGTTAGGAATCTGAAATAATATTCAAACTTTGAAATTCAAGAGAAATGTCTTTAAATTATGTATTTTATTCGCGTTTTTTACATGACATTAATATTAGTCTATTTTATAAGAATCTGATACGTTATTAAAATTATCTTGAATGATATTTATATTTCAAGAAAGGTAAGTTATCATAAATTCAAGGTATTAACTAAATACTTTAAAAAGTACAATATATTTTTCATACTTATTCATGCATAATATTTTATTTCTCCAAAGAAAATCAGTAAACATTAGGATACGGAAGATGTGTTTGCAGGGCCAACATGTTTATGTTTTGATAAAGGCTCAAAGTACATGAAATTAGTAGATGACAATTTTTGAATAATGTATCCCATTATGAAAGCAAAAAATTGTTATAGGGATTAACTTGAAAAATACCTTGAAAACTTTAAAATGAACAATCTGTTTGCAAATCTTAAGGCATGCAGATACCTAAATATTCGGCTGCTCATCAAAACATATTGTTGTTAGGTGATCATAACATATTTGCTGTTGATCATAACATACATATTTTTCACAGATCCACTTCAAGAATCTTATACTATAAATATTTTTAGGATATTTGTATGATCCTAAAAATACTTACAGTATAAGATTCTTGAAGAGGATCTTTTACCTATAGGATGGTGTTGTAAGCGAAACTTCTTACTCATATGACATAGAAAGTATTTTTTTTTTTGATTTATGAAATAAATATTTGTAAAATATTATTCACGCTGAATTTAAATGTCGAGGAAAAATAGTAAAAGTACAAACTTTCATTCTTACAGTATAAACTAGTCATTATTTAACTGAATTTTGAAGGAAATATTTTATTCAAAATCGAAAACAAAATAAATAAGAAAATTTTAATAAGAAATTATAATTAACTCATTTATCACATTATACCAAAAATTACATAAGGTAATTAAAATATAAAAATGAATCAATAAACTGGAAATCAAAGGAAGTTTTTGCATTAAGTAATCGTAATATTATTTATCTTAAAGGATATTAACAAACAAATTAACCACTTTTTTTTTCGCTGAGTAATCCTGAAAGTTAAGTAATAAGTTCCCAGAAAGGATTGTTTCTAGTTTGCGAATATAGAAACGAAAACAGTGAAGACAATGTCTGAAAAATAAAATAAAACCTCGTTAAATTAAGAATTATGAAGAATATTTTAGATGAATATATAAGAAAATATTTTTAAAATGTTGCTCCAAAAAGGCAATTAAAATATTACATCAGATAATCTTTAACTGCTTAAGAAATGTTTTGATTTGGTAAAAGAATATAAGCATTTTAATGCAACAATAAAAAATTCAAAGTGAGTTTTTTCCCCCGTACATCATATTCAGTTTAGATTTATATATTATATCACTTAACATTCAAAAATTATATTTGATATAAATATTAAAATATGCTTTTTGTTTGAGTAAATTTTTTGATATCCTTTGTTCTCCCAATTAATAAAATCCTATTAAACATGAAACTATTTGTTATTAAAAATACTCAATTTTCCTCAAAAACAGTTTTTTAAAAATTACACTTAACTAAGTTTAAAATGTTTTATTCTTATAATCAACTGTATTTAAATATTGAATAATATTTCAATAAGATTGCTCTCACTGCTGCAAAAAATGCGCAAAATATGATTCCTTTACTGATTCAGAGAAATAAACTAAAAGAAAATAATATAATAGAAACACTAAATAATGTTTATCTTCAATTTGAAACAAAATTTTATATTGCCGTTAGCAAACCTATTCGAGTAATTCTCTAACTGAAAGTTTGGAGTTTACTTTTTCTCTAGTCGGGACGAATAAACAAACATTTTTAACGCCTACTGTAAAATTCTATTCAAGCGTTCCAGGGATTAATAAGAGACGATTTTTTCTCCGGCTTTTCCTATTTCCCATCTTTATTTTACTGGAGGGAAAGGATGAAAACTTTTCTGGAGAATGCACACACCTGCTGTAGTATTTCGTGTTCATATTACCTTGAAAGCCCAGAAATTTTTCCATTCCTCGCACGAAAAGCATCTCTATAGGTCCAGATGGAAAGGACTTCGTTTTTGACGAGAGTGCCACGATTGGCGATGTATCTCCCCAACGAGCGGCCCAACCAAACTTGTCGGATTTTCTCCTCTGCAGAAAATTTCGGATCAATCGTTCTGGGAGGCGGTCAAGGACACGGATTGAAGACTGAGCAAGAAATTTGAAAGAGGCCGCAACCGATTAAAAGGGGTCCCTCCCATTAAAATTATCGTAAAGTGTTTTACACTTAATTAGAGAAAAATATTTTTATCAGGATGTTTATTGCCAAATATCAATAATATTTTGTATACATAAAAAATTGTTTCTTTAGTTATATAAAATGTTTAATTCTTATAATAATTTTATGTAAAAATCATAAGTATCTTCTGTTTTTTACAGCATTGATTGATTGATAGTTATTATCTAAAAATTTATTCGGCTTCGGTTATATTTTCAGTAAACAGCAATATACACTCAAGTGTGTGTGTATGTATATATATATATATGAATAGCAAAGAGTAAAAATTTGTATTTCGTGTATTTATTTCTTTTTCCAGAAAATTCTAATACCTATTTATGTTTCTTGTAATTTATAAAAAAAAATTATTCGAGATTTTTCAATTACACAATTTTAAGAATAATTATCTCTTTGATTATAAAAATATTTAAATTTACATTAAATAGATCAAACATATTAAGAAAAAAGTAAAAATGAGATTTTTTTTAAATTAAATACACCGTATATTTATTTTTATTTTATTTAGCTATCTTGCTTCATGTTGCTAAAAAAATTACTCTATTAATTAAATAAGTATATAGCACTTATATAAATTTCAATAATATATATATATATATGAAAATAATCAATAATTTAAACTTTTTGGGCGCAAACCTCAGGAAATTTTTAACAGTTAAGAAAATTTATTTTTACAAATTATTATAAGATAAAGAATAGCTGAAAAAGTCATTAATAATGTATCTAGTAAATTGTTTATATCATACAATAAATATAAAATAAAAATAACGCATGTAATATTGTAAAAATATAAAGTAAAAAGTAGATTAGAAAAATTGTCATTTGTTTGTATGTCATACCACTACGATTTTTATTGTTTTTAATAATTTTCTTTATGATAAATCTAATGCACAGTAAAAATATTTTATTTAATTTAATTATACACAAATTTTATTTAATTATAATTATTTTACGCAATTTTAAATCTTTAAGAAAAAAATGACTTTGAAATACATAACATTTACCAAAAAAATGCATCTACCTTTTATTTAAAAGCGAAATATATATGAAATTGTTTTTATGAATTTATAAGCCAATGTCTAAACTGATTAGATTATTTTATGACAACAACGTGTATTTGCTTTTAAAATCAAACAAACAGAGCTTATCACAACCAATATTATTATCTAAAGAAGATGAATTAAGAATTGCACCTGTTGTTTAGATTAAAGTATACGCATTAAATTAATATACCATTGACAGCAAAGTGAAACTGAAAACAATGCTAGTATCCGTTTTTCATAGGAACATACATTATTTTACAAATGACTTAATTGAATGTTCCTCTTTACCTTTTACTCATATATATATATATATATATATATATATATATATATATATATATATATATATATATATATATATATATATATATATATATATATATATATATATATATATATATATATATATATATATATATATATATATATATATATATATATATGTGTGTGTGTGTGTGTGTGTGTGTGTGTGTGTAACAAAATGGGTGAATTAATTTAATCTTTACAAAGAATAAGTAATTCTAAAGTATGACAAATCTGCTATACATAAAAATCATCAGCTTGTTCTAATGAAATTTAAACTTTTTACCTTAAATAAGAGGAAGGAATATGAAATTTAAAAAAAACAAAAATACCAGTCATTGTTTATGAAAACCCCTTAAGAGTTAAATTTTTATAAAAGTTAAAGCATAAAATTTGTTAATAGTAAAAAATAAAAATTTAGGAATCATCGTTTAGCGAAAAAAAACTTATAACTTGATTCAATTAAATTCAGATTCAAATCAAATTCAAATAATACTGATTTTATCTTACTTAGCGTGATCAACTTATATTATAGTTATAATATACCATTTCTCAATTCAGATCTCTCAAGTAATAGCAATATTTATTACGACCAATTAATTTTTATTTAATTTCAATTTATTACTTTTAAAAGTACCTGTAACTACAGTAAAATAATTAAATATGTTAGCGATTTTTATTTAGAATTGTATGGTAATAAACAAAAGTAGCTAGGTTTTTTTGTGTCTCCTTAACATCTCTCATTTGGGACTCCTTACTTTATTCAATTATTTTCAGGAGCTAGCCTTTGGATTATTTTGATGATATTTTTAAATTAATTTAATCATGTTAATAGTTTTATATTAAACAATGGCAAGAGATAAACAATTTACATGTAAAACTAATGCTTGAAATGTTACACACATAGGTACATGACAGTATAAATATAAAATTAAAAAAGTAATATAAAATAATTTAGTAATGTTACTTTCTTTTCAAATATTTTAACTTGATAGTTATAATTAACATTGAGGAAAATATTTTATTTCATTTGTATAAGTTTCCTTTCCAATATTTCTATCATTTCTTGACGTATGCATTTTTTATATTTATGATTTATCAATATTTTTTTCAGTTTAAATATAATATATGTTTTCTTAACTCACAAGAAAATACTCATTTTACTATTGAAATCATGAGAAATAATTAAGCTGTAAATAAAGGTAAATTTAGATATCCATTCACCCAGTTATGATGAAGAGAATATTTTTTGAGTAAAAAAAATGTCGACTCAGGTAAAATGAGGAGATTTATAAAAATGCATTTGTTTGGCCTTGGATTCTATTTATGTCACTAAAAAAACTATTTATGAAACTCCTATGTAATTTAGTATCATTAGTTCTCGTCCTAATTCCTATTTTTATTTCTAAACTTCAAAATCATCACTCTCTAAGATTATGCAGCACTGATGAAAACCGCATTGGCGCGTTTGGCGAAGCACGGGACTTTCTTTTAATACTATTTTGTTTTCTCCCCCTTCCCCGCTTCAGCCTGTGTGTGCCTGTCCTACGCGCCGCTACGAGAAGGAGTGGCGCGCATTCGGTGGGAGCAGCCTCCTTCCCATCACCAGTGAAAATCTAAAAGGCAGCCAACCAGTTATCAGAGGAAAACGTCTCCCGCAGAGCGCTCATCGCACCGCTTATCCCAACTTCCAAAACAGAGAAAGTGAGCTAAAGTTTTGAGGCGGCAGATTTGACGTGAACGCTTTCGATAAGCGACCGCGCTTCCAATGTTCGTCGCGTGTCCAGCTCAGCTGCTGAGCCGCCGGTAGGTTAACAACTGTGTAACGGGCACAGAGTGACGGCATGGCTTCTGCTAACTTCCATCCATACCACACTGATGTTACCATGAATAACACAGAACTGGAGGAACTGGACGATGCTAGCTATCAATGGGATAGCATAGTGATAATGATTCTAAAAACTTGCGTTCTCTGTCTGATTATGTTTGCTGCTGTCTTCGGCAACGTTCTCATTATTATTAGTGTGTATCGCCACCATAAACTGAGGATCATTACCAATTACTTCATAGTATCGTTAGCATGTGCAGACATTTTAGTGGCTCTGTTTGCAATGACATTTAACGCCATTCATACCTTGACAGGAAAGTGGATATTCAACCAGATACTCTGTGACTTTTGGAACAGTTGTGATGTTCTTTTCTCTACATCTTCAATCCTGCATCTTTGCTGTATCAGCCTCGATCGCTACTATGCAATTGTCAAACCTTTCGAATACCCGAATCGGATGACAAGTAAGAACGTGTCTATTATGCTGGCTACAGTGTGGGTAGTTTCTTCCTTAATAAGTTTCATACCAATTTTTCTGGGCTGGTACACCACCGAACAGCATCTTGCAATGCGATCCATGAATCCAGACGTTTGTGAATTCGTGGTCAACAAGCCTTATGCTATTGTATCTTCGTGTGTATCCTTTTGGGTACCATCGTTTATCATGGTGGGTGCGTACATCCGAATCTTCTGCGAGGCTACTAAGCAAGAGAAGATGATCTGTGCCAGTAAGATCACTGCTGCCATTCCTCAGTACCCACGTAACAGCACGGATACTACTGCCCAGATGGTAGTCCATGCCCCACACCATCGTAATTCTCATATCGATGAAGACCACTCCACACCTGTCAAGAGAAACTACAGCAAAATGAAGCGAGAACACAAAGCAGCCAAAACTCTTGGAATCATCATGGGTGCCTTCATCTTCTGCTGGCTACCTTTCTTCATTTGGTACGATACTGTCAGTTTGTGCGACACCTGCAAATGTCCTGATATTATTGTCTCGATTCTCTTCTGGGTAGGATACTTTAATTCGTCTCTCAATCCAATTATTTATGCTTACTTTAACCGTGACTTCCGGGACGCGTTCAAGGATACTATCATGAACTGCTGTTGCCGATGCGAATGCACTAAGAAACTGTTGTCCAGAGAGGCTCACAGGAATAACAACATTCATTTCCATTGCACGTACAGATCTGCACAGGACATTTCTGAGAACAAGTGCATACGAGATATTTAGCTATAAATTTCATGGTAAGTAACAAATCTCTCTCTATCGTAACATAATAATTATTTACATTAAAAGGGAATAATTTATCTTGCATTAATAAATGTATCTCACTTTCCAATAGAAACAAACAAAATGCGATGTACTGCATTTATTTAATATTCGCTTCTAAAAGATTTACGCTAATGCTTTTTTTATTTTTGCAAAAACTTATTTGGTAATTTAATTAATTTTATATTCTTTAATTTAATTTTGCAATTACTTTTTAATTTATTACATTTCCTCAGTTTTAATGTATATATATATATATATATATATATATATATATATATATATATATATATATATATATATATATATATATATATATATATATATATATATATATATATATATATATATATATATATATATATATATATATATATATATATATATATATATATATATATATATATATATATATATATATATATATATATATATATATATATATATATATGTATATATATATATATTGTGAATATACATTTTTGTTTAAGTAATTATTTGTCGCAACTTTATGGCTTCAAAACATTGAAAATATATTTTTTGTATTACTAATAAAATAATTATATACATGTGCAAATGCTTACATCGAAAAAATCATGCACCGAAAATATTTAGCATTATTTTCTAGAAAGGAATTAACACAATTTTCAAAACTTTACATAAATTTATCATCAAAAATTAATTTATCTACATTTTTGAGTTTGGTATTTTTGGTAACATTCCCACTTCCTCATTTAGGTTTAGTAATTTCATATCAGCTCAGATTTTAATGATTTTTTAACTATAGGAAATATTTATAATAACTGATTAATTTAGAATCTACGTAATACACAGTTTAAATTAAAATTATAAAAATATCTAACTATAAATATATTGTATTTAACTTAATTAATGTGATATAATGAGATGTATTATTATTATATTGCCGTATTATATGATATATACAACTTTGAAGTAGTTTTTCAGTTTTTTAGAATTTTAATACCAATAAAGATATTCTGGAATTCCAGTGCTATAAAGTCTGAAAAAATAACAATTTCCTAGATTATTGTTCAGGTAGTTACAGAAAATTTTAAGACCTAACGGAGAATGCCTGGAGCTCACTTAAGAGTTTTACACAAAACGGATATCCGAAACGATTTTTCAAAAGTCACTGTTTTTAAGTAGAGAGCAAGAGTTGTATATACACATCAAGAGAGTTGAAGGTCACAAAAACGATTAATTTACGGAGCTGACAGCTTTTATCTGGACAATTAACTTATGCGTGTAAACGGAAATCAATATTTCGTATACTCATTTGAGAATTTATTTTGTATACAGAAATATAGAATAAAAATGTGTATATATCTTGTATATAAAAATGTATATAAACAATGGAATAGAGAAAAAAAGTTAAAAATAGCATTAAATTATTAATATAAAAAATATATAAACGAAACAGATAAGTACTCCAGGAATTTATTTTAATCGAATGTAACGTTCTATTTCCTTTTCATTTTAATAATTTTGACAAATATATTTCAGTGAATGAGACAAATATGGTACCGATGTTACTGTGTTTCGTATTTTTAAATAAATTATATTTTTAATCAAAATTTGCTAGTATTATTTAAAAGCATAAAAAATGAATATATTATTCCTTTGTTTCAATATTCTCCAATGTTGAATACATTATTATTATTTATACAATGAAGTAATTCATTAAAACACATTTAAGATTTTTAAGGATTCATGATCACTTGGACATAGTCTAGCTTGCAGCTAGACTGAAGAATTTATAAGCTATAACACAACAACAACACATTTAAGAAAATAAAAATATTTTTACATACCAATTTTCTTAAATTTTTTATATTACAATATATATGTATATATCTATATCCTATTCTTTTATAATTCGAAACTTATTTCCGACATTTTAAGTAAATTTCAACCCTTAAATATATAATCTTTTATTGCAAAAAATATCTTAATCAACATTATACTGTATTTCAGTTAAACTAAATATAAATTAAAATACTTGTACTTAATTCAAAGATATTTTGAGAAATGCTGAAAAAAATTTATGCTTCTCTTTTATTTACTTGGTAGACTATTATTAAAAAATTCGCTTGATAACAGCTTGAAGATTTCATGAGATGTTGCTAATATCTATTGCTAAGAATAAACAAATTTTGTAAACTCTTTATCTAAATATGGAAACAATGAAACATCATCTATATTAAATATGGATTATTAAATACATATAAATGTGTGTTTTTTTAATTCTTGATTTATCAGAATGATACATTTTCATATATTCACTTAGAAATTTAATTAAATATCATTAGTTCTTTGTCTGTTCCCCATTTGATACGTATTTTGAAATTAACTCACTTATCGGAAGAGAAAGTAAATAGTTTGATGTCCTTGGATCAGATTGTCAATAATTAGTATAGAATTGTCATGACACTTTTAAAAGTGTATCTATCATGTCTTACATATTCAATGATATTTTATAGATACCTATAAGTATCCAAATTAAGAACCTACAATACTTGAATGTAATATTATTAAATTAACATATTGCAAGTTACCGAGAATCCTGAATCTTTTAATAAAAAAGATAATAAGTACGAAAGCAAAATGGGTTTGAACAGCTCTTTTAACCTATCTTTCCCTCCCCCAATATATTATATATACGTTCTTTATTCATAAAACTGTTATACTTTGATATAATTCCTATAAATTTTCAGTACCTTATTGATATTATTAATACATTGCATTGAAAGCTTTAAATCTAAAAAATAAAGTTCGTGATTATTAATAGTGGACGTATTTAATAATGCACTGTATGATACGGCTTATAAAGTACAGCTTAATTAAAAGAAATCTAAAATCATGACCAACAATCACTATTATTAAATAAAAACTAACTTAAAAGCATAGTTCTTGAAAACTAATAAAACTTATTTGATTAATTTTCTTCATTCTGCTGATATTATTTAGGTAATTTTGAAATACCTCGAAAAATATAGAGAGCAGATAATTATAAAATAGATTATTTGATTATATTTTAAGAATTAGGTTTACAGGCAGGTACTGTTATTTTCGAATTTGGGCTTGAATTACATGTATATATATATATATATATATATATATATATATATATATATATATATATATATATATATATATATATATATATATATATATATATATATATATATATATATATATATATATATATACACATATATTTACATATATATATATATATATATATATATATATATATATATATATATATATATATATATATATATATATATACACATATATTTACATATATATATATATATATATATATATATATATATATATATATATATATATATATATCATTCTTATACATAATTAGACAGCATTAATGCGAATAGATTAAAAAATATAAATAAAAAAGAACAAAACAAAATAAAAAATTATGGTATCGTTCTGTCAGTGAAATAGTGTCAATTTCTTATAATAAAGGCTTTGATTTGGCATATAAGCATAAATCTGCTATACTTCTTTTTTATTTACAGTAAGATGTTCTTTTTGAGGTTCTGATTAATTAGATCATTCTCATGAAATTAGATCAATAAGATTAGATCATTCTTATTCACTATCCAAAAGAAATGAGTTCAAATCCCTACGAAACCAAATATCCGTCGTGTTCACTAGGATCGTAATGGCTGCTGGCCCATGGAAAATATGTTGTGGTCGCAATGTCCTCCATGTAAACTGATACCTCTGTCCCAATTTGTGGTCTACAGCTTGGTCTTTCCTTATAAATGACAACGATGCACCCACTTCCTGGGCAATGATGATGCACTCACTAGGAGAACCACTTTATTAATTGCAATCACGTCCAACTCTTATAGAGCTGGAAGAGGGTACAACATTAGCTCTTGTCATTAAAAAAAGATGATCCTTTTACATCAAAAGAATATTCTGTTGTAAAGATAAAACTATTGAATATTTGAATCACCATAAACCCAAAAAAGTTATACAAGTAATGTCATATAGTAACATTGAAAATGATATTTTAATTCAAAGTTCTGAACTTCTCAGTTTTAAAAGACAAATATCGCTTTCAAAAATTTTAAAAATAATGTTTGCATATGTATCCCATAACTTTATTCATTAAAATATTAATTAATGAATAAATAACAAAAAACTTTTCTTAAATTATCCATTAGTTAATTTACAGTAATCATCATTGAATACATTGATTAAGTTTAATTTTGTATCTCTTGAAAATATAAGTTTCCTAGTCTTATAGTCTTATGAAGAAATAAATTTATAAGAATTTGATATTGTATATTAAAAAGTTACTCACACTATTAATTCTCAAAATTTTTTCTATATATTCTAGGAATACTCTGGTATTTGTAATAAAAATGTGTGTCTCATGATATTAAAATATTATTTTTCTGACACAAACGGAGTAAAGCATTAGTGTTTCCGTCATACACAATTGTGGCGATATTTCTATTTGTGTGTATATTTTCTTTCTCCCTTCTTAAAATGTTTTTGCAATATTTTTAATTGATTTTTGTTATCTGTTTTTGTATCAAATTTCAGTTTCTTTTTCAAAAATACATTTTACATTCAAGATGTTATAATTCATAGCAGTATAACTTCAATAATTATTGAGCTTTATTCTTAATACTTAAATGAGATAATTTTGGTTTACTTAAAATGTTAATTTGACATAAAAATTTGATGTTTATGAAAACATTTCTTTTAAAATATTCCAATATATTCATGCCGAACTAGCTACTGAATGATAAACACTTGGATTACCAATTAAATTGCTTGTGGTTTCCTTTCTCACCTTGGACATGATTGTATGTAGTGGTTCAAAATCCTTTGCAAATTGTGTCTTAATTGAATAAATTATCATATTTAAAAAAAAAAACTCTTCCGTAAAGCGGTAAACAAAATCCTGCTTTAAAGAGTAGTGCAAGAATTCCAATTTTGCATGCAGTAAACAATATATTATATGCTACGTTACGTAACATATTCTTTTTAAGAAAATGTCTTTCAGAACAGTTCTCTTTGTTGACTGACATGATTTTATCACGCATAGAGGCATTTTGTTATCTCAGGCTTTATTGAAATCAATTTGTTGCTTAGTGTTTATTAGCTTTCGAAGTCGTCGCTCTTCTAATATCATATATTACCATGTTTTCATTCGTCATCCTAGACGTCACATTTGGAATAAGTGTTGATTCATATAGGTTAGTTTCTGTTCTCGCAGATTGACAGTTTAATTAAGTTAATGTCTAAAGCTTTATAGATCAATCATAATGTATTTTTGAATTTCAGAAAATGTCAAATCAATTTTGAGGAAAGAGGAAACAGAAATGTTTGAAATTGATTGAAGTTAACTTTCATCTTTGATGAATCGATGATTTGAGAATTTAACGCTTTGGTTTTGATCTAGAAGTGAAAATGTGGCTTCAGCGTGATAAGCAAAGTGATGCTTATTTTATTTGCTTGGTAAAATTTTCTGTAGAGAAATATACATTGATAAGATTAGATCTTTCTCTCAAACATATTTTTATAATGTAAATTATAAAACATAATTAATCCTATCACAGTTCAAACTATCAGACTCATTTAAATTTTTAAACTAGCTTAAAATAATAACTATTTTAAACTAGTTTAAAAATATACTAAACAAGATTAGAACTATTCACTATATTTCAACGTACTTAGCTTGGTTAATTTCATATCTTTAAAATCAATATAATATATTTCAAATGATGTTTAACTTTTTATTGAAAATAGAGTTGGAATGATTTTTTATATCTGATACTTCATAATCACATGCATTATTTCAATTTGAAATCTAGATAATTCTCAAAAAATGTGGGTCATTATGTTAAGGAGCTCTTTGTAAATTACTATGTATACCCAAGAATAAATATTCTTGAAATTCTTTGTCTGCAACCCATATGTTTCATTATAAATATGCGTTGTTTAATGTTCTACATAAATGGTCAGCATAAGGATAAAAATGACGCTGTAATGGGCGCATTATGGATTCTTCTACATCTGCTTTATCGATTACAGTATAAAAATAGTAAGATAAACATCCGTACAAGAAATAATGTTCTTAAGAGCAATTAAAAACAAAGCATCAATTTGTTTCTGCTGAGAACTCATTAACGATGAAAAACTTAGATAACAAACATGCACGTGGCGTGTCTGAAATGAAACAACAATCCAAACGGTTCGTATGTGTTTCTCGAATGTTAAAGAAACTTTAATGAACTTTAGGTCTTTACAATTCATTGTATTCTTTAAAGTATCGAATTATTTGTTTTAAAATCATCATATACTAGCGTATTATTTTATATAATATTTTGGTATAGATATTCGGGAATATTTTTGAATAAAAGGGCTAAAAAACCTCATGATAAATAAATTGTTTTTTTATAAGCAAAAAATGAAGACAATATCCTGATAATAAATTAGTGCATGTAAGAAATGTTAATTTGTATTTGAAACCAAAGAAAATTTTATCAACATTAAAAATAACCGTAACATTTAAATCACAAGATTTAAAGCATTTAATTAAGTTCATTGAAACTTCACTTCTTATGATATTTGTCATGAAATGAGTATTCTTCTGTGTTTCATAATTTCGGAAGAATTTGAAAGTAATATATTTTACACATTATTACTATTAATTTTGTGTGAAGTAGTAAATCTTTAAATATTTAAATGAACTTCATAAAACGCTTTTTTTTAATTTTGATTAAAAAAAATCAAGGTAAATTAACGTAATGAATACTTTATATTACTTCCGATATAATTCCCAGCGTAAATTTCTTATGATCAATAATTCCTCGAAAATAGTTTTTATTTTAAAATTTTTTAGCCAAGTCAAAATAATTTTACACTTTTTAATTTAATACAAAATTAAAAACTATTTAGAAGGAATATTTGAGGAGTTTAATTTTAGAAATTTCTTTTTTTTCTATTTTATAATATGGCAAAATAATATCATTTATTAAACTGCAGTTAAAAGTCTACTTACTAAAGATTATTCTGCTGTATAATTTTTTAATAAAAAGTTAATTATTCTTTAATTAAAGCCTTCAAAGTGATACCGTAGCTAAAAAATTTTGAATAAATTTGATTCTAGGCAGCTTATATCTTTCACAGGAAATTCTATTCATTTTATATATATTTATTGAAATACTAATTTTTAGTATAGTATTAAATTAAATATGAAAATGAACTAAAGCATATTATTCCTTTGTAATTTGTGAAGTAAGCATTTTAAATTTAATGTAGTTTAGTTTTAATGCTCTATTCAATTTAAGCTCAAACTATCTTTAATATCATTGCATGAACATAAACTCACATATACATGCTTTATGATACCAAGAAATATTTTATTTATTGTAAAAATATTAATGAAATGATAAAGATATTTTAATAATTAAGTATTACTGGTCGTTGACACAATTTTTAATAAAAAATCAGAAAAATTAAAAAAAAATATTTTGCAGTTCAAAATGCGGAAAAGTAATCTTAACAAAACTAAGGTTTCGTAAAGCTAAGATTTGTCTTGCTTTATCAAAATGAATATCAACATCTGATTAAACAACCGTGAATGTCAGAATCCTTTTCTTTTTAAATCATGTGTAATAAATCTGCTATGATATACTCAATTTGTCTATCTTTTCAGTAACAGTTTAAGGAGAAATATATTATTAAAGAATATCAATTTGCCATATACACAAGCAATTTTTCCCACAAATACTTTTGAATTTAAATTTATCGTTTAATATTTCGCTTTTAAAGCTTTCAACAAGAACGATTCCAAATAAAGATGAATTTAAACTATTTTCCAATACTCATATTTCAAATCACTCAAAAAGAATTAATCCTCTATTTTACATATTAAACTTGATAAGTTTATATAATAATTTTGTATACATAGGTTATATATTTTAGATGTATAAGATTATATTTTCACAAAGATACGTTTATTATCCAATGCTATTACATTTCTGTATTCAAAATTTAAGGATTATTGGATTTTTAAGAATAAATTTATCTAAGGTATATTTATAGTTCTACAATAGATAAGGATCCTTAATTTTCTTAACAAGTTGTAAGAAAATTATAAAAAGCATTGCGTTACATATATGTATTAATTTATTTAAAGTTGCTGAATAATCAATTAAAAAATTTAGAATTTGTCACCCTTTTTGGGGTTTTTATCAAATAAATCTGAATTATCCTAATATTTTTCCTCTGGGGTTGTCGATTTGACCCTCATTATGTCAGATGGCTACAAATCTGCTGTATTTTTAAGAACAATTGTTATATCACTTTTAAAACAGCTTCGTTTTTGATTCGAGTGAATATTTATAATTATGAAAAGTTTTAACAATTTGAATAAAATGAACAGTATTTTGTTCAAATAGACGATTTTTGAATTAAAACTAGTAATCAATCATAAATATAACAATAAAGAAAATATTATACGATTGAAAATATTCATTCATTCACATCAATAATTTATTTTTTCAAAAAGAGAAATATTTATTTTTTACTTAATATAATTACTTTTATAGATTAAATATTGCTCCGATGAAAACTTCTTCTGATATTTGATTCGTTGATTTACGAGAAAGTTTTTTTATTGATTTATAGATAAGAAACTTAATTCTAATGATATTTTATTACAAAGAATACTTTGTTTAGTTTTAAAAGACTACAGCTTGTTCAAAACTATCGATGTTTGTCTTCGTTATTAAATACCCTTCATCTCTTAATGTGATCAATGAATGTGGTTATTTGTTTCTAAAATGGTTTCTTTTGTAGAGCCACTTGAACAAGCCATTGATCAAACAAGTATATCACTTTCACATGAGGCAAAAACGCGAGAGGGTGTGTCATTTTCGGTTGCCGTTTGGGAATAACCCTCAAGAACAATGATCTTAAGCACGTCCGTTTAAACTGCAATTAAGATTACAAAACCAAAGTTCAGGAGTCTACATCACGTTGAAAAAGATATGACGTAAACGGCGTTTTAAATCGTGACACACAGTTGATAGAACAGATGTTCCTTAGGATTTCCTTTTATCTCGTCTCGCTATTGTACTTGCGATTAAACTTGATTCTTAGAACGTGGGATGTAGCTGCATTCCTTTAAACCAGATATTACGTTCGAGAAGAGACATTTTAAAACGTTTGTCAATAGACAGTGAGAGTAGTATTTTTAGTTATGACTCTCATAACAGAGTTAGTATTATTGTTTTGTTTGATAGTGTCAAGACAAGACAATTTTGATTCAGGTGCATATTTAATTGGGTGTTTTTCATAATAAGAACAACTGTATACATATTTTTCTAAACGTAATCCATTACGACTGAAAAAATATTTGTATTCTGGAATTAATTGTATTTTGAATGTATTAACCATATTATTATCATGTTTTTTTATGAATTTTGCATATTTAATATGGATAAATACAATTTTTAGAAAAACAAATTAATGCACTAATTCCTACAATATTTATTTATAACAAATATTTAGCTCAATCACATAAATAATCACAGATTATGAATTACTTACTGTGATTACTTTTTCTTATAAATTAATGAAAAAATATATTTTAAAATCATGTTCTGAAGAATTAATGTCATATCCTTCCATATCGACTCATTTACTTTAAATAATCTGAAATTAATTGCAGTCTGTAAAAATAATCTCGAAAAATTAAGACAACGTAATTGATTTTTTCAGTGAAAAGAATTTATTAATTCCAGAAAGATTTCCCTTCATCCTTTTATTATAAAAAAGATTATAAAAAATGAAACATTTTCAAAAAAAGATTCTCTAAAAATAAACTTTTAAAATCAAGTAAATTTCTGGCAAATCTTCTGAGTTCGGCTGAATATCCACAATGTTAAGTATATCATAGCCGTCCAACTTGTCTAGTGGTCAGCGTGTCCGACAGCCGATAGGGAGGTGCTGGGTTCGAACCCCGGTTTGGGCATGGATGTACTTTTTCTCTCTATCTATCCTGTCTTTGTCCTTTTCTTGTATGAATGTGGAGTGAATGGTTGCCTACCCTATAAACGGGTACCTATAGCATGTGTGTACTGAGGAAGTCGGACTCCACATCAAAATATGGTTCAGTTGGAAAAGTGGAACAGCGCACCCCATATTGCCAGCCTCGCTGGCACACGACAACAACAACAACAAGTATTTCATAGAAATCAATAAGAGTGAAACTTTTAACCAATTAATATATTTATATAGTAATTGGCTGTTAAATGAAATAAGATTTATCTATATGAAATTGTTACAATTCAAGTCACTTACAAATAAAATTTGACGAAAATTACTTACAAATTAAAATATTTTTACAGATACATGGAAATGTGTTTTTAAAGAAACTTACCAATTTATAGATTGGATATATAAATGAATGAAAAATCATTGTAAAGACTATTCTGACAAACAATTATCTAATAGCTAAAATCTTACCATTTCTAAATAATATAATGCGTAAAAAGTTAATTTCGAATCAAAAATTGATGGCAATTTTCGAGAGAATACATTTCTGATTAAAATGTACATGAACATCTTACAAGATATATTGCAAATACTTTTACCTTTTTTGATAAATTTCCATCACCTTTAATTACCATCGAAAATACCTGAGAATTAAATACACTTTTAAAATTCTCATTTTTACATTATTTATTAACAGATTAACATAATTGTCATCTCACATATGTAGATTAAAGCACTGGTATGGATTTAGCGAAAGGAAGCCACCCAAATGTAACAAGAAACCATACATGTTTTAGAAAAACCTCGTGTACTAAACTGATTTGAATGGGTAATGTTTTCGTTTTAGTATTATTTTAAAAGAGAGGCTTTATGATCATATTTATATTTAATTTTCTCTTTTTAATGAGGATGACTCATTTTACTCATTCTTATTTTTATAATTATATTCGGAATTTTATTAAAAATGAAATTGATCAACATGCTTTTAATGACTACTGGTTTCAGCTGTAATTATGTGTATAAATATTTTTTCTATCAAATTTTGCTGGTGAAAATAATTTTTTGAAAAAACGAGAACACGAGTAATTATTAAAATATTTAACTCAAATGATTTGTGCCAAAAGAAAGTATGTCATCATCAAAATGATAAGGTACATCAAAATACATGATAAGTATCAACAGATATCTAGTTTTTTTTCAATTTGATAAAATATGAAATTTATAATTTTTATATCTGTTTTACCCTGTAATATTTTTTATACTTTTATTGCTAAGATTTTCCAACTTAAATAAAGCACTCTAAAATAAATTATTATATATTTTTTAATATTAATTTATTTATTTTAAAATATATTTTGCGTTTTCTGTACTAGGTGCAAGGGATTACAAAAGTACACAGTTTACTCATAAGAATTGTTCAGCAGTTGAAAAATATTGCTAGAAACTTGTTCAATATCCTAGACTAACTTATTTTTGCTGCAAATGCATCTTAAACAGTTTCATGCTCTACCGAATACAAAATGGAAATTATATTATGACTGCTCAAATATTTTTATTCAAACACTCCAGATAATTATGCCGATATTCTGAATTACTTTACAAATGTCAAATTCATTAAAAATAATAAATGTGTAATTCCTGAATTCACCAATAAAACATGATTTAAGTATTGAATTTAAATTTTGATATTTTACAGATTTATTCAAGTTATTTTTGATTTTTATGCTGATTCCATAGTTTGAACTTCTTTTCATTCTTCTGAAATTGTTTCTTACTTTTCCATGCTTTATATTATAGAAAATTAATTGTTCAACAAAATGAAAATTTCTTAAATTTTTAAGTATAAAGAACTCTTATTGGAATTTATCTAACTAATGTCTGAAGTTTGCTAAATTACTAAATACAACCAGATTACTTAACAACCAGATTAATCAGTTTATTAAAGCCTCAACTTCTAGCTGTTTGATTCTAAAATAATTCATATTTTCTATTATTTAAGGAATTTTCTAACGTAGTTGAACTTAATAAAAGATAAAATCTTTTCTAGAATTAATCAATTTAAAAAACGTTTTCGACTTTTTAAAAAATTAATTTAATAAGCGTTTTAGCATTGAAATCATTAATTTTATTACAATTGAAAATAAGATTAAACTTCAGGAATGTTACACAGATATTTATAATATCATCAACGAATATAAGAAGTGCATTTTCCTTAAGCTTATGCTTTTTCGAAGTGGTCCCACTTTCATTCTATTCATTTGGGCATGCCCTGCTCGGGCTCAGAAGCTCGCACAAAGCCAATTCATTAGTCAGGGAGTAAGCCAGTGGGCCTTGTGTTTGTTTAACAAAGGGAGGTTAATATTTCGTTTCCTTGTTATTACAGCTAAGTCAACAGTTATAGTCTCCCTAAACAGAAGCGATATACTCGCACCGAATAAATAAATTTAGCCTTGAGGCGCGAGATGGATTGTTCCGAAATAAGACGCCGCCCGCAAAGTTACACGATAAGAGCACGAGAAGTTGTTATTAATAGAGATTAATAATGAGGACCCGATCTCGATTTTTCCCGACTACTTCCTTTTTGACCAGTAACGGACGAGAGGGTTAGGAGAATAAATCTTGATTTAGGAGGATTACTATGTAGGAAGATTAAACGTCTTTTCTGATGACGGTTAAAGAGTTCTCAATAGATTGATTTACTTAAAGTGCCTATTCATATCAAATGTTTCAAAGTTCTTCTTTTGTTTCATGTGCGTTACAGAAGTTGATTTTGGAAATAAAAATGTCTAATTTCCTTTCTATAATGAGGCTGTAAATCATTGTGTTCATTGTGGAATCTGTCAGTGTTAATGACTTTGAAAAATAATATCTCTGGTCTAGACGATGGGAAATTCACTCGCATATATTCATATTCATCCGATAATTCATATAATTTATTTAAATACCGCATTTGTTAAAAATTTCTAATGAGTAAAAATAAAAATATCCATTCATCCCATTGCATATGTATTTACCGTCAATTTCTTTCCAAATATGTAAACCTTAAAAAATTTAACTATGTTTTTCATTACATATGAGCCAATAATTTTTCATTTTTATTTGTTCCCACTATAAATTGCCATTAAACATATGGACGATATTAACCATTAATAGATGAAGATTGTCTTCATTAAATTATTTCCAGTGTAAAAATAATCACAGATAATAATGTTCAAATTGACATATATCTTCTCTAATATAAAATTCTATCATAATATAATCTCTAAGAAAATATAATAGTGATAAATTTCTCTTGTTTAATGTTAAATATTTCAATCAACCTCTATCAGAAATGCGTACTTTTTCAAAAATTTCTCCATATATAATGGAATTAATTTTTCATTCTTTAAAAAACTGAATTTATAATTCACAAGTTCATAAAAATTGAATTCATAATCCTGAAGTCATAATTCTTTCTAAAGGAATAAGAAATAAGAGGCAAAAGCAAGAAAAATTCTCTGTCTCTGAATATTAATAAAGGAATACTTTTAATTTATTGGAACATTTTATTATTTTTTTCAAGTATTCTTCATTAATTCATTTATTCATGTAAAAATCATAACAGAAGAATTTCTAGAATTATTTGTATAGTATAATTTTCATTATGTTTCATTAAAATACATTTTTTTATAAAATTATTAAGCAGCCAATAAAAAACAACTAACTATGAATCTCAAATTTGTTTAATATAAATTGGTTTTATATAATTATATTTTTGGAAAAGATTGATAGTAAATCAGCAAATAATATTAAGTTTTTTTCTTACTTTATGTTACATCAAATAAAGATGAGCATTCGATAGAAATGAACTCACTAACAAATGTTTTAAGATACGATTTGCTTGTCAGATTTATTTTCCTTTATGGAATTTTGCTGATGACAATTTCATAGGAAATGTGCTTTATATCATGATTTTTGTAAACGTACTTCTAATTAATGGGATAATTTCATTAATTGACAAAAATATGCAATGTACTATGAAAACCTTATTTATTTTAAGATATCTGAATAATATCACAGTTAAAAAAACAAAAATTATTAATTATGTTTTTCTTAATTCGTATTACCTTGTACGTGTAATTAATTTCCATGCAATAAAATATAATATCCTAAATTATCGTATTTGAACCAAGCTATTATTCGCTTAACCGTATCTTCATAGTTTTGGCAATGTTTTTGGCTAGGTTTTTCTCTTTTCTTAGTTGGCGATTTCAGGAAGCTCATCCTGAAAGACTATGTCAGCAGAGAAGTTATTTCCTGCACCGAAATTCATTTAAATTTCGCTTTGAGTCATTTTTCATTTGTTAACCGTGCAATAAAAGTTGTTCTCAAGAAGCAACAAGTTTCTTAATATATTCCTTAAATATGTACGCATACATTAATATCGTGAAAAGGGAAATATTTATTTTTCATTCTGAGCTGGTATAAGAAATTTGATATACACATCTTATTCAAAATTCGTTTAGCTAATTTCAATGAAAATGTCATTTTAAAATAATAGTGGTATGCATTCAAAATATTATGGTCTTAACATAAAGTTTTTCCAAATTTTGTGACAATAAAATACAATATTAAATATATTTGATATAATATTTGCATATATATGTGTGTATGTGCGGACAATACGAGAACGAATTGATTGCAATGATTGATACATATTAGTTTTTTATATGCTATTCACTTGCTACAATATACATTATATATTAAAAGGAATAAAATACCAAAATATCCATCGATGAAATCTATTGATTTATTTTATACAATCTGATCTAAAATTGTGATATGTATATTCAAAATACATTTATTTCAAATGATATAGTACTTCTAATAATAACAAGCAAAACATTAAGAAAAATTATTGCAAGTAAAGTATTTTATGTTGTAACTATGCTTATTCCAATAATATTTATTTGCATACATTTTTAATTAGACTAAATTTCGTAACTAACACAGAAGGAGAGAAATGCTTTTATATTTTATTCAAGGTTTTCTACTCTATATTTTATTTATAGGTAATAAAATATTTCACAGACATCTCTTATTTTAAGACAACTGCAATTATTATTGCTTGAAAGGTTTAAATAAGAGCCAGGTGTATATATATATAAGTAACCAGTCCTTGGATAATATTTTTCTATCGTTACTTTTTTTGACTGAATATTGTTATAAATAGACATCTTGGATTAATTTCTTAAACTGATTTTTTATGTTGTCATAAATATGTCAGGAAGCGTTTATTTTAAGCAGAATTTATTTTTTATACTAATTCTCCATTTTTAACTCAACATACCCTACGTAAATGCAAATCAAGTTTCTTGATCATCTAATATATTTAAAAAAATATGTCTAATACACTTAATAATTTGTTTTAATCATTTAATACATGATAATTGATACATAAAATTACTATGATAATGAAATTTTAATTCAACATGACAATTGCTCTCGTTTAATCTACCTTTAACCTATCATCGCAGATCAAAGAGGTTTTATGCTTGCTAAATATTCGTGCATCTCGAGTCAACCTTCCAGTGTTGTGTGATACGTAATATTGAAGCAAACTCAAAGCGACAAATCTTCCTTTACTGAAAATCAAAATTTTGAAATGGGTTAAGATTTTCAAACAATGGTGATAGTCCTGAGTTTTTCTGCATTATTATACAATACATAAAATAATTAAAAATCATTCAGTTCTCTGTTTTGTATAATATAAATAATAACTGCAAAGAAGAATAGAAGCATTGAATTTTTGAAACATTTAATCTCATATACCTCTAAAACAGTTTTCCTTGTATGAATAATGCATCCATTGAACTCTATTTTAAGTTATTGAAAGTTTTTCTCTGAATATATTTTAACAGTGATCCTAATTTAGCACCATGCTTGGATTTTCTAATTTTTCTAATTTATAAGATTTAAACTTTTTCTTTATCCAAAAGAGTAATTTGAGTTTAGTTTATTCTAAGAAATTCCAGCAATCTCTCCTGAATTCAAGTAGAGTTGCTTAAACAAGTTTCCAAGAATACAATGTAGTTTCCTTTACGTGAATTATCATTGGGTGTAACTATTAGCTCAGAAATAGCTCAGAAAATTAGTCTAATCAACAATTTAGTCACGCAATTTTTAATATATTTTGAATGCATCAAGAAAAATATACGCAATATATAACTTGCATGTAGATAAAATTCCTGTTTAGTAAAAAATTCTTTTATGAAATTTACCCCAGTTTTACCTTATTAATATCTTCTGTCACGCTACATTTGTCCTCCTGTAGGTCGTTGCTTGAATTACGTTAGTGGAAAGTTTGTTATTATACTTTCGATACTGGGAAACAGTATGTCATTCATATTCATGTATAATCTAATGAAATTAAGGCCAAGAATTTTGATATTTCAAGTGAAAATGAGTTAATAAAGTTTCTTTATATAATTTTTATAGAAATTTGATGTCACTTTCCCATTTTATGCGTTTTCTATCTTTATCAACACTCCAAAAAGTTGATAGAAATAGCAAATTTTAGAAGCATGACATCAAATTGTAACTTATCGTAATTTATTTACAAAATTTAATTTTTTATGATAATGTTAAAAATATAATAACTTTCTTGACAAAAAATCTTTCTAATTCCTTTAAATTTTAATTTGTCATTTTAATCATGTGTCATTTTAATCAAAATTTTAATTTCATGTGAATTATGTAAATTTCCAAAGTTTGGTAAGACTAAATATGTGAAAAGTTATAAGCAGTATTTTTAAACTTGTTTTTTAAAATGTTAATTTAATTTATTATTATTTTAAGATGTTAATATAAAATGTATAAATAGAGGCTTCCATAGGGAAAAAATTATATTTTCATTTATGTCTCAATTAAATATTTATTTTGTACATAGTCTGGAAAATAAATTCGCAAAATTTAAAAAAAAATTAATTCATATATAAGTTTATTAAAAATCTATCTTCATTAAAAATTAAAAAAAAATTAATTAATACTTTTAAAAGTGTTGAACACTATTCAAGATGCAACATTTTACATATCCCTTAATATTCATAAAACTTTTAAAAGTTAGATTAATAAATTTACTTTAATAAATATTCTAATTTTTAATATTTTCTCATTTATTTCATATAGCTCGTTATTTCAAAAAGCTTATAATTCCTATTTGTAAAACTGATTAAAAGATTTTATTCACATTTATAAAAAAATCAATTTCTCTATTATAAATATTAATAAATTTTAAATTATGTTTACATATGATTAGCAAAATTTATATTCAGAATAAAGTACATTTTTAAGACATTAAATGAAAAACATTTTTCTTCTCAAACTTTATAAACAGAATGAATTAGTTCTATAAATTCTGTTTAGTATAAATTTTATTTTACAAGAAAACTTATGATGTAACATATTTTATTGAAAATTTCCTTAATTTATTGTTTTAAAAAAGAATGAAAATTTAAAATATTGAAGAATGCATATCTGAACTGAATGACCTTAAAAAGAGAAGTTAGCGATATCTTGGACATGTTGCTAGATAAATGAGTGATCCCATAAGAATAACGCTTACGTGGGGCACCTAATGGACGCCAAAATACAAGTTGGCATATAACAAGTTTTAGGCTTATGATACTAAATAAATTAAACAACTTCGGATAGATCCCTGCCGTGAATTGTCCAGAGAAGCAGCCACGAGAATAAAAAAGCTAGTTACCTCAGGTGCCATAGGGATGAAACAAGATACACGACAATAATATATTTTCATGTAAAACACAAATATTTATCGATTGATCTTAAAGTAATTCATTAAATTTTAAACATCATTAAGATGCTATGTAAAAGAGGATCATGTTTAAACAACACCAATTGTTTTAGGAATGTACAAGAATTGTGTTTCTTGTACTTTCCTATAATAATCCAAGAAGATATTAAACATAAAACTCAGTTACTAATTATAATGAAAATATTTTTTATATTATAGAAACTTTAATTTGAGTGAAAACATCAGAATTTTAAGACTTGTACTACAGTGATATTCGTAATAATCACAAATAACGTTTTCAAAATGAATGAATATCTTTTCAAAGTTGCTTACAAATAAATTTAGTCGTTAAATAATTGTAACATTTTTTTTGTAAATTTTTAAAGAAATTTAAATTTCTTTCAACAAAAATTATAAATTGTATCACCAGATGGCGTTATAATAATAAATTGATCATTTAGCCATGTCTCAATATTATATTCAGTATAAAAAATGTTTCTTATAATTTCTTTCAGATACCATCTGATATTGTATTACTACCTGTTCCATATACTGAACCGAAATGTGATGTAAAATAATATAGTTCACACACACACAAATTAGGCGATATTCTTAGATTATCAAGTCTTAACCAACGTATTTTTAGTATTTCTAAAAATAAAAAAACTGAATGGGTAAGAACCTAGAAATCTAAAAGTCCTTATATAATGAAAGTGATATTTGCTGACACACAATATTCTATATTTCGAGCAAGATTGTAATAACACACTGAGCTCTAACATTGTAGAAAGCATGCATCATGGCCTAAAATCAAATGCGGAAGACAGTAAAGTGCATTCACATCTAAGCAATTTCAATTCTCTAATAAATATACTAATCACTTGTCTGGTGAGCGATCATTTCATTGGATTTGTTGAGCTTAAATCCTTCAATATATATGGGTAGGAAGATAATGAAGCTTATATAAAAAAAACAATCCGCAAGATTTAGGCTTTTGTTTTCTTGCAATTTCATTTAATGAATACAATAGACATTAAAAATTAGAGGACATGTTTCTTACTACTCACATTTGACAACAGTATTAATTCATTGCACCACTCACAGAAAATGTCCATCGTATAATTAAAGGAAATTTCAAGGCTATTCTAAATTTAACCCGAAAAAATTGAAATGTTTATATTTTATCTCAGGAGTTTTCATAGAAGTAATAGAAGTATTTTTCAGCATAATTTCCTCACAAATAAAAGATAAAAGTTACAGGAATCATTGGTCATTTCGTATAGTCTTGATCACAATTGAGCATAGTCTCTTCATCATTCGTGTATATATATATATATATATATATATATATATATATATATATATATATATATATATATATATATATATATATATATATATATATATATATATATATATATATATATATATATATAATGAATAGAAATATTTATGATGATTTTCACGCTTTTTATCACATAATGTTTTAATAATACAAGGTTTCAGTTATTTTATAAGTGTAGCACTTCTTTTGCACAGTTTGAGGTCTTCAGAAACATAAAATCAACTTTATGCATTTTAAAAATATTTTAGCCATACATAATTTTCTTGTAGCAAAAGTTTCAATAGACAATTACATTTATGTCCATAATGTTATAACATATAAAAAATAATTCTATAATATTTTTTAGTTACTTAAAGTATATCTAATGAGATATTTCGCTAATATTTATTTTGGACATAATTTGTAAAATTATCAGTCATTAAATTTTAACTTAATAATCATTTTCTATCAGCAGAGTGAAAAGTTATACATAAAATATTTTACAAAATATTTTCTTTAGAGAAACTATATATGTACCGTCAAAACAAATACTTTTTTAATTAGTTTTTATGACACGATAAAAACTAATTTAACAAATTAAATAAAAGTCAATAATAGATAAAGTAAACCTTCTTGTGAGTGGTAATAATATTGTATGGATCACACTGCTGAAGTTTTATGGAAATCTAACTTTCAATTCAACAAAAGTTGGGAAGAAAACTCCCAGAATCGCGTTGTTATCCAAGTACTCACATTCCACATTCAATACAATTGATGAAAGGCCTATAGATGCAGTTAAGTGCACATAATTATACCATGATTATTTCAACTTAGTTACCAAACAGCTGACTTATTGCTTGTGTGATTGAATTGAAGTGGAACAATAAATCTTTCATAACTGCTGCGAGGAATTATAAAATCCAGAAAACAGAACAACCTCAGAATTGGCCTGGACGTTAGCGAACATCAGCGATAAGTTTCGCAACTTAGCTCTTCCATGGAGAATGGATAGACTCCTTAATCGTGAGCCCCACAGCATCTGTCGATGTTACAATTCCTCCACCATCGCCCTCTCTCTGTTAGTATGCCGCTCCAGTGGGCTCTCCCCGCATAACGAGATAGCCTGCTGCATCTAGTTAGCATAAATCTGAAAAGCACGCTCTACTGCTCTTCTACTAAACTGTGCACGTGAAGTTCTGAATCGAGTTTTGTGGGAAGAGGAGTGGGGTCTGGGGAGTGCAGAGTGTTCGAAATGTAAATTAATTATTCCGTCTAGTGCTCGTTGCTGTAGATAATCTTCCTCCACAACTTTGTGGGAAACAACAGGAAAGGAAAAATTGTGTGTGCCATGATTTTAGGATAGAACTCAAAATTTTAAAAATCCATTTAACTAAATGTAAAACTTTTTTAAATCTATTTGTCTTGTTTTAGGTATTTTTGTTACTGAGTGCTTATGTAAATTCTTTCCATTAAATGGGGAAACTTCGAAATACTTGTCATTTGAAACTCATTATGATAGTAGTTGTCTTTGATTATATACAGTGTTTGCAATGCTTGTTATAATTCGAATGTTCTTTATTTTAGATTCAATTAAATCTGAGAAGTTCAAAAAAGTATTTTTACAAATGTATGCAGTATTCTTGACTGTATTTTAATTTTAGATTATATATATTTTTAATTTAATGAATTTTATAGCTAATTTAATCACAGGTTCAAAACAATCAAAAATACCAAATTACCATTAAGATCAAAGCGAATTACTTTATTAAAAATTATTTTTGTAAGGAAATTCCATATCAAAAAGATAATAGACTTTATATTAGTCTATATAAAACAATGTCATTTTATTTAAAGAGGTTTCTATGTGTACATTATATCGAATTTTTGCATTTTGATGATAAAATTTGCTTTAACATACATTGAAAGTGTTTGATCTCAATAAAAAATTAAAGATACTATTCAACTAATATTTTCTAAGGGCTTATGTGTGCAAATTTTATCAGTATGAAAATTAAAGATATTTAAAAAAATATTATTGTGAGATTTTATGTGAAGATTATTATATAATGATGAGATTTTTATATTACGGATTAGGATATTTAAAAAATATTTTTTAAACTTACAAATATGAATAAGATTTATAAATTATTTGACTTTGATTCATAGCAATATAGGGATTATATATGATAAAATCTGATTTATTATCTAGATTAATTTTACAATTAATGTATTACAAATAACAAATAGGTATTTGATTGTTTGTTTTTCACTGAAATGTAATTTTTTTGCAGTCGTGATTCAATTAGACCGAGACTTACAACCTAAACTCTTAGCCACTGCTGACAACTAAGCCCAAGGTGTAGAATCAAATTCACAAACTGTGTAATCGAAGGTCAGAACGATAATGTGCCAAATCTGCAACGTAACAGATATTTCCAAAAATTTAAGTGAATAACACTGTGATCTCCGGATTTTTTCTTATATATTTCTGAGACTCATAAAGCTGTCACTAAGTGAACAATAGATACAATAATGAACATATCTGCAAATGGTCACTATTGCATCTGTAGTTCAATGAGTGACAGGTTAATGTGTCTCAGAAATATATCTAAGTACCTGCAAAAACAATTCCCCTTAGGTTACTTACATAACAATAAATTACATAATACGTTATTCTTAAAGGAGTTAAAAAAAGTTATATGTAAATTTAGGATAAGTTTTACTTAATATATAACACATTTGATGTTACTTAAGCAACATTTATCAATATCGCTAGTATAACTTTTTTTGCAATCACAAATTAAATTGTTGCATAAAAAGAAGCTACAAAATCAAATCGGCTTCATAATAAGAGAATTTCCAGTACAAATATTTTTCATAAGTATGATATAATTTGAAACGCTTAAAACTATTTTTTGAAATATTGAAATTTAATGTATTAATTTTTTAAAATACGGATGGCAATAATAAATTTGCGAAAACTTATTTGATAAAATAATTTCTAAAGAAAAATATGTTTTCGAGTTTTACTCGAGGAATATAAAGTGAACATCAAACAAGATGTGCTCCATTTTACAACGGAATTAAATTTCTTTCAAATTTCAATCCCATTGTGCATTTTTCTTTTATTATATCTCCTCCGTTTATTTTCGAGTGAAATTGCATTGATGTGACGCGAGAAGCAATTTCAACACACCTCGACTCCATTTGCAGGAAACTCTACCTCAAGGTATATTATGACAACGCTAAAGAAGGGCTGTTTGTCCGTATTCGTTTCTTCCTGCCATTGTTTCCTTTTTGAAACCCTAAAAAGAAAAGAGAGAAGAAAAAACATATCTTGCCAAGTCAACCTCTCTTCCTATAACTCAGTACATTTTTTATTGAAAAATATTTTTTCCTTAGATATTCCCCGCTGTCTTCAATTTTTAAAATGGAATTCTCTATCACTGACTTTGACACCATATTTGTAGTCTATTTCTAAAAATTGAGATTTTTCTTTCAATGTAACTCAAGCACACCACACTAGAGCGAGCTCTATATATCAAAGGTTATTAGTCTGATTGACCTCATCTTAATTTTAAAATACACATTTGGTGTATAGTCGACATAAAGTCGAAATACTTTGGATTTCTGCAGAAATATGGCATTCCTAAATTTTATTGGTGAATATACATTTCTTATATTACAAAAGTTTGCTGAGTTTCATTTTGAAGTATTCTTACATAATCATAGAAATGATTTTATATGAATGAATAGTTGATGATAGAAGTTGTTGATAGTTCATTTCTTACAACTGATTTATTCTCGTAAAAAAATTACTTCAGATGTTAAGAAGAAAAATTGTGCAATTTTTCTAAAATAAAATGTTCTTTATTGTGTACTGTTATATATTTCAACGATGCTAATTAAAATAATTTGTAATTATTAATTTTATTTTTTAACAATTTCTTTTTGGTTTGGTTAATTTGAATAACAGTAACCTTTAAATACAACAAAATATTTAAGCTAAATTTTAAATTCTAGTGTTATCTCAAATTGCAATAGCTGGTTTCATCTCATTAAAAACTTTACTAAGACAAAATAATATAGGCTTTCGATATATACTTATTTTTCGATACATTGAAAACAAAATTGGTAGTCAATCACATTTAACAAATATTCAACTTAAACAATCAAGTTTAGATTTTTCTGCTTTAAATAAATGCTTAGTATTTGAATCATAATTACTTGTAAGCATTTTAAAAGTCTTTATCTAATCTCAAATTAGTTACTGAAATCTAAGATTCTTTACAAGTAAATATTCCATCACTGATATTAAGGTAGCTCTTAACTTCAAATCAAAGATAACAAAAAGTACAGCTAAAAAGTACTCTTTGAATCATTATGTTATTATTTTCGTTTCTATTTTCTGACTGATTACTCTATATACTTTTAAATTATTCATTTTACGATTCTAAAAAGTGCAAAAAAGTAATTTTGGATCTAATGTTGACTTTATTTGTAAAATTTAACTTCTAAGAATTGTAGCTGTTTTCAGCAAAGTCACTAATTTCTTGAATTTAAAATTTGATTCAAATAGAAATTTCGTATTTAATCTGCAAACGTTTTTAATTTCTTGAATTTTCAACTTGATTTCAAAACATGTGGAAAAGAAATTTACAAATTTTATTAATTACAGCATTTTTAATTTTAAAAAAATGAGAAACATATATTCTGAATAATAAAAACTGAATTTTTAATAAATAAAAATGCATGTTTATAGTTCCAAAAGTAAATTTAAATTAAATTAACGATAAAATATTTATTTCTCTCATCTTCTACATTTTACAGTGTTGCTGTAGTATACCATTATTGTTGCCACCTTACTGAATTTCAAATTTGTAAGAGCGCGATACTAAAATTCGATGTAAATATTTACTCTATTTTTTTTACTTTTATTAGCAGTGTTACCTGTTATGAATGTGTTATATACTCGTAGAAATTATATAAGCATTCAAAATGTGTTTTTGAAATTATAGTTTGTAGTGATATGTAATTATCAAAATAACAATAAAAAATGCAGTTGTGTACTAAAATGTTTATAAATTACCAGATTATTCAATATTATTTCTATAAATATTTTAATATTTTTATAAGCTTTAAGTATAACTGTTTTTGCCACACTCCACTTATTTATAGAAAAAATTGTAAGTTGATCAATAATTAGTCACCATTTTTTTCGATTTTCTCAGTTATTAATTACATCAGGCTTTTAAAATAAATCTTAACAAACATCCGTGATTTAGCTGTATTTCACTCTCAAGTATTTTGTTTCACGTGAATTCTACGTTCTTAATCTGTGTAATTTCTGATAAGAATCATTCTGTAAGTCTTCATATAAGTAAAAGAAATTTAATGAGCGCACTTAGTTGTTGATTGAGAATAACTGATAAGAAATCTTGTTGAGTAGATTTCACTAGATATTGATAAAAAAATCTAAAGAATTTTGTTTTTTATTTACACTTTTGAAACATTTAATCCTACACCAGATTGCAATTCATTTATCTAACTCAATGCGTTATTTTGAATAAAAGAAAATCATACACTTTAATTACCTTACAAAAAATAACCACGGACCAAATTAAGCTTAGTCTTTTATTGCAAACTTGTATAAAATTATTTATAGTAATTTCCATTTATACAAATTTATGAATATTTGTTATAAGTATATAATATAAGCAATTTATACAGAAAACATCATTAAAGCACACTAGGGTGGACTTTCCATCTAAAATAGTTGAAGTTAATTCTATATGATTGACTGAGATTATCACTCTCAGTCAAGTTTGTAATGATGAAATTTGCAAAACAAACAAGTAAAAGTTTTTATATATATATATTTATATATTTATATATATATATATATATATATATATATATATATATATATATATATATATATATATATATATATATATATATATATATATAAATATATATATAAAATATAGGATTTTTCTACTATTTAAATTATATAATACTTATATTCAATGTTATCCTTAACTTTTTACTTAAATATTTTGCCCGAAGCTATTTTTAATACTATAATTTTTTGTTTATTGAATGATAATTGAGAGGTGAAAAATGACTAATCATCAATACTCAAAATATTTTTATTTTTTTAATTCTTTTTTATTTTATTATTATTATTATTTTGAAAAATTTATTGCACTGAACATTATTCACTGAAATAATAAATAAATAAAGACAGAATAAATTAGCTTCATTCATTGACTGATTTAAATAAGTAAGGCTAATTGTGCCTAAATTTACCTATTCATTATTAAATTTATAAATTACTACATGTATTCCAGAGTTTCCGATGATCATTTTAGTTTCATCGTCGTTATCCCATTTCAGATTTCTTACAGCGCAATCATTTACCACGTCTATTGGCATCACTTTACAACCTCAGTGAATCGTAAATTAGAAATGGTTCTTCTACATTAAGGGCTTTTAAAATTTTATGTCAAATTTTCTTCTCTTTCATCAGCCCATAGTGACATTTGACACTTCTGGAAGGTTATACAATGAGCGACAACTAATTACTTTCTAAAAGCAGTAAATGCTTCTCTGTGTAAACGCTCTTTTATCGCGTAGCAAAAAATAAAGAAATCCTTAATAAACAAACGTTTAAAAACTGATCTTAAGCTATCTTCAAAAGATGATGTGTAGAGTGATCTGAAGTCTTAACACTTCGAGACTAAAGAAAATAGAAATAATTTCAAAACTAACATATTCCGCGTAAAGGAAATACTTAAGTGTTTTTCTGTCCACACATTAAAAATCGTAAAGAATAACATTTCTTCAAAAACGTTCACAAAGATAAAGAAGCTCTTTTCCTAGGTTTGAGTTATATCTTGAGAAGAAAGATGACGAAAGAGCATTCGTTTTATTTAAAGAGACTTTTATGTGTTAATTAGTTTGAAGAAAATTATTACGAAATATTTCTCCATTTTAAGTAGGAAAAAAAATGATGAAAAACAAATTGTTGAAAGAATATATTTGGAAATATAAGAAAGCAAATATCTAAAATTTTTGAAAAAATAATGTTTGAAAGTAATTACGTTTTTTCATACGCATTTATTCAAAATTGAAAAAATGTTATTAACCACAATATTTTTACTTCATTTGCCTTACCTAAATTTTAAATTTTTTTAAAATTTACTATAAAAATAGATTTTAATTTAAATATTATGAAAAGACTATGTAATTGGTAACTATTATTCAAAGAAATATGTTTATGATGATCTCAGCAAATAAAACTTATAATTTATTACAATGAAATTATTTGCATATTTTATCTTTAATATTTCACTGAATATCTGTCTTGAACGAATTAAAAATTATTAGCTAATAATGTAATATAAAATTAAGTTTATTACGCTAAGAAGCAATTAAAAATAAGTAAAGTATAGTTAGAACTTTATAAAAAACTTTGTCTCGGTGATGTTTTTAATGAAAACTCAAAAGATACTTTCTGAATTAAAGTTGGATTGACGGCCAAATTATCCTCCTGGGTCGTATCAATTTCAAATTTGGAAAAATCTAGTCTATTTTCTTTAGTAAGCAATTATCTGTATTATAGCGAAAAAAGGTATATTCAAATTAATAATTTTCACGAAATTAATAATTTTATTAATAATTGATAGTGATTTCTCGTGTTTTTACAAAATTGTTTTTTTGCTGCATACAAATAAGAACATTGATTAATGACATTTTTTAGCATTTTCTAGTTTTTTGTTTAATTTGAAGGAATTAATTTTTTTGCCTAAAACCATTTTTTGAATCTCAAAATGTAATTTTTTTGTGCTTGTAATATTTAATATTAATAATAGTAATGATAAAAATACAACTTTTAGCATTTTCTTAAAATTAAGTTTAATTTCTTTTACTTAATTTTTTTGTAATTAAAAAGACATTTATAATGACAACAGAGATCTAATAAATAAGAAATATTCTCCTCGCTAATTATTTTTCTGTATATTAAACTATTTGTACCAAATTTAAAAGCATTTATTTCATTAATTATTCTTTCAAAAGGGACCCCTGTAGCCTGGTATCGAACCTAACCCGACAGAAGGTCCATCGTGTTTTTTTATGCCTTCCTGCTGACTATAGGTGAAAACACGGTTGGAGCATGCAAAAAGTACAATTGTCAGTCAAATCACAAGCATAGCATATTTCATTTTCTCTGGTACCATTTGTAAAAGAGATGGGCCTGCGGTTATGTTGCGATTTGAACTTAATATCTTCCAATGTAAGTAGTGATTTCGAATCCCAACTCTACGAAATAAACATCAACAAAAATGCCCACGAAATGTAGTTGTTACTTAATATATTTTTCATTAAAAACAATTTTGCATTTGCAAGAATTCAAAGAAACCGTAATGTGAATGCAAATTTGGTTGAAAATTAAACAAGCCATCGAATGTTTCTTTTTTAAAACAACTTTGTGACAGTATTTAAAACCGAAGCAAACACTCATTATCATATGTACGCATTTCGCATATTTTTTTACTGAAATAAACATTTGATATTTTTCAATTGTTCAACGACAGCAGAATGTATTTCCATTGTAATAATTTCCTTGTTTCCATTCTTTTCGACGTAATTTTTCATTTTCTCATGAATCACTTTACGTAGGTACTTCGTCATTTCTTAGAACATCATTTCCTTCCGACACATCTGCTTTAATATCTGATAATAAATTGAAATATATTATTTTCTAACCCAGCTGTAGTATATTTTCTGTTATCCTTATATATATATATATATATATATATATATATATATATATATATATATATATATATATATATATATATATATATATATATATATATATATATATATATATATATATATATACACACACACAAATAGAGAATATTGATGTACACCGTATAGGAAATAAGCTCTTGTAACTAATTAGTTCACAAATTGAATTTGAGAAAAACATACTTATGCTTTAAAATAAATTCAGTTTCTTCAAAATTGTTTTTAAATGTAATTAACTATGCATTATTAATATTTTCTCCTTATATATATATATATATATATATATATATATATATATATATATATATATATATATATATATATATATATATATATATATACACAAAATAATAAATTATATGATTTTAAAGAAGGGTGAGTACACCTACAAAAGTGCTTCTTTTCTCCCATTACCTCTATAAACATACCGGGATGTTTTTTCCGAGACACTACTTGAGCCACCTTTTATTGTATGTCTTAGCCCATTGCCAATACTTACCGACATATTTGCTCGTCAAGAGTTCTTAAAGCAAAAGTGTTAAAAGAGAAAATAAAGAATGGTTATCTTTTATATTTTTGTGTGTTTTATTTTCTTTCATCATTCGCCTTTCAGTTGAATATCTTAAAGAAAATTAAAAAAACTTCTTCGGCAATTAAAATAAGACAGCTGTCGGCCAGATTCTAGCAATAAATTTTCTGTCATTGTATTTGATCACTAGTTCTACTGAGTAAAAATGTATTATATCTTTAAGTATTTGATATATTTGAATGTGTTTTCGTTGTTTTTAGCTGTGAGAATTTGGTGTTTTTTATATAGTTAATCGTAAGTTTTCTGTGAAATAAATTATTTGATTAATATGTTACTTTGTGATAAACAAATTTAAAAATCTCATTTTATATAATTAATTGTTAAATTTAAGTAATTATTATTGCTTGAATATTTTATTTATAAAATTTTATCTAAATTATATCCCTTTGATACTAATTTGAGAAACAATATAAAAAAATAATTTCATACATTTCTGATAAAACCGTTTTAGCCTTGGTAAAATGCTATTTCTTATGCAATAGGTGTATCAGACACTATTCCTAAAAATAATTTTTTTAAAGAATATTAACACCCGAAAATAAAAATATACTTTTAATAATTGAATTTTCTAATATTATGTAATAATGTGAATTTCCCTCTTTTATGATATGAATTAATGTTATTTATTTATGCGAAATCATTCTAATTAAATTTTTATTCAAAATTATAATTAACTTTACAATACAGAAAAAATAATGCAAAATAAAACCATTTCCTTGCGAAAATTATTTTTAATAATATATGATTCTGAATAATAAGACAAATTTATACAGAATTTGTTTTGAAATTTAGAACATTAAGAAAATAAAATCAGTATTCAAATTTCACTAAAAATATTTATCAATAAAACTTATTTTCACTATAATATAAGTTTATTGAGTTGTGACATATTTAAAAGTAATCAATAATCTTATTTATTTCATATATTCATATAATTTTAAACGTAATTTAAATATTTCAGTTAAGGCTTTAATTACTCAGGATGTAAGAACACAAAATTCCATGCAAGACAGGCAATGTATTTTAAAGATTAATATTTTGTTATTATTTTTTAAACATCCGGTTTGTGTTAAAAAATAAAAAAATGGAACATTTTGCTAATTCACTACACCTATTATTATAATTGTTTTCTCTGCTTCCACTTCATTCATAGCGAATCCAAACCACATATATTTATAAAATCACACCTTGTCATTATAGTTTTTAATTATGGGTTAAAAATTCTCTAAATTATTCAGAACTTTTAATTATTATTTTGAATTTTAAGCAACAACTAATGAACACAGTTAATGAGAAGTTAAAATAACGGAAATTACGTTTTGCAGGTTATTCGCAAAATACATGCATCCATTAATATACGTAGAACACTCAACTCTTACTCAATTTAAGTTTTCCAAAACATTTAATTTGCATCATTTATTTACTTCGTTCCAAGAATCAAAACGCACTGCGAACATTCAACAAAGATTCGAAACAGGTGTTTTCTTTCGTGCATATTTTATACATTTTATCTAATTAACGCCAGGAAACAAAACTTTTCCTTCTTCTCTTTTAATAGGTATTTACAGTTAGAAATATCGCGTGAATAGGAAAACAGGCATCGTGCGTTCTGAACTTTCATTCAGCTGGTTCATTCATTTCAGTTAAATTAACTGATGAAGAATCTTTTAGGAAAGGAAAACGCATAAAACTTCTGAACAAACAAGTGACATCCAATAAGTAAATGATTTTTTTTATCTATATCGAAAATCTAAACGGTGTTCCAAATATCTTTTCCGTTCTATAAATCTGACAGAGGAAGTCTTTAGGAATGATTTAGATCTCCTCCTGCACCATTTTTTATGGATATTGACAATATCATAATATATATAAAGGGAAATATGTTACTCAAGCATAACGTCGAATCGCTGTGATTCTAGAATATAAACTGTTGGTTCCATTATTGGAATAAAAAAACACGCAAAGTGTAAATATTATTTTCTCACTATCGTTCTCTGAGGTTCAATAGAAATATTTTTTTAGGATTTTAATCGAAAAAATAAATCTAGTCATTGAAATAGTTTAATATTTTTTAATACATTCATAGTGAAAATTTTAAAAGAAAGTTTGATACGTTTATATCTCTTTTCTAAAATGTTAGTTTTTTTAAAACTTCAATTTGTTAATGACTTTTTTCATGTTGAGATCAAATAGGCCTTATATTTAATCACCTTATATCCTCTTATTTAATATTTGATCTCGTTCTATTTATCCATTCTATCCATATCATTTGTGAGTGTTTTCGGTTGGACTCTAGAAGAATAGAAACTTTTTTAATTCAGTGTGAATCACAACTTTTATCGTTAAATAATTGTACGGTGTGTGGTTTTCGAATATCACTCAGAACATTCGAGACTAAGAAGCCAACTAGTCAACATGACACTATAAATAGCTTACGGTGGCTCCATAATTTACACATAACATTGTATTGCAATGACAGGTTTTTTTGTTGTAAAATTGGACCAATCTTTATTTTTAACTGGATTAAAATTAGAGACACCGTGCAGTCGTACTCAAACTTAATGTATTAAAATAATAATGGTATTATTTAAGAGTATATTTCATATCATTATTTGAAAATCCTTTCCCTTTCCTTTGATCCTCTTCTGGATAATAACAGAAAATGATATGATGAGCTACGTTTATAAACACGAATACATGTTACATTATTAAAAATAATGCAAAATACCCTGTAAATATACTTGGCTGGAACAAAATCCTGTTAACGTAACACTTTGAAAATTACATTTTCTGATTATAGACGAGGTGACAAAATAGTAAATTTAAATATTTCTTCTTGGTACTTCGAGTAATTTGTTGAATTTTATATAGGTAATATATTTTTGAAATTATGTATTGTCCCTCTTAATTAATAACTTACGCAAAAAACGTCTTGAATACATCTGTGTTTTAAGATCCTTACATGAATGATATTAAATTTAATGATATTGTTTTTATGAATAAAGAAACATTTCTTGGAACTTTTAATTTTAATTCAATTAATAAATAAACACAACTATATAATTGTTAAGTTCCTTACAGCATAAATAGTGTCCTCGATTCATTTAATAATAATAAACAAGCAAATTTTCAGATTTAATTTAATCCAAAGATGTTTCCTTTTAATAGATATTCATGAATGAATAATTTCTGAATAATGATTTGTAAAACAGCAAAAAATATTTCATCGTATCATAATATAGACTATAATGTGAATTGTATCTATTGTCCTTTATTTTCACATTTCTGAGGTAAAGCTTTTTAACATTCACAATTTTACTCTTGGGATTTTCATAGATTATGTAGACACGTGACAATGAAGAAAATTCCCAAGCACTTACTCCGATAAATAAGTAAGCAGAATTGAGCTTTATTCAATTAATTTACATTCAATTAATTTACAATTAATTGCTTTATTCAATTAAATCTAAAATAATTATGATTAAAAATCTCTTAATTTTTAAAGCATTTATGCGTAATGTTAAGATTCTTTCACACAACCAACCACAAATTCATATTAATACTGACTTATAAAATGTTTTTATGAAAAAAATTAAACACTTTTCTCTGTTAATACATACTAATATTGGAAGAATGTCTCAGTTCACAGTTATATATTTGCTCATTAAAAACGATAGCTCCTTGAACAACTCGCCCTCATAACGGGCGTTGCTTGATCAGTATCATGAACACAAGTGACTGAGTATACAAAGGCTTTCATTATAGTTTCAATTGAAAAAATATTTTATACTATACGAAGAATTAAGGCATGGTATTTTTTTCATTGTTACGTTTCGTAATTACGTTAGACAATATTTATAAGTTCCTAATACACTGGCCTCCAAAAGTTAAGGAACAACATGTTTTTCGTAGTTCACCATAAAAAATGACACTAACAATATAATTTATAGTTTATATAAATGATAAAAACGAACTTTATGCAAAAATGTTGGCTGCCACTTTTTTATAGATAAGAATAGCTATATATGAGTGAGAGAAAAATATGCTAATATAAGCCTTTTGTAATTACGCGTGTAACTTTTGTTGATTTACAACTTTTGTTAGCAGTTTCCTTGACAATAGGCCCCGCAATGTCTGAGAGAAGCCGTTTGCCCGATTCGTTAAGGTGGCGGTCGGTCGGATGGATGGAAATGGAGTTATCACAGGCTGATGCTGCTAGACACCTCAATGTGTCTCGTATTGTGGTCCACCATCTCTGATTCAATATCAAACTGAAGCTTCTGTATCCAGAAGACATGTTCCAGGCCAACCACGAGTCACAAAAGAATATCCGCTATTACAGTACGAAGGCGTCTTCACCATGCAGGTCTCTATGCAAGGCGACTAGTTGTGTGTGTCCCCCTCACCGGACGACAAAGAAGGGTTCGCTTATCTTGGGTAAGAGAATACGTTTCCTGGACCAGACAGCAATTGGCTTCTGTACTCTTCACAGACGAGTCCAGATTCACATTGGAGAGCGATTCAGGACGTCTTCGGATCTGGAGGGAACAAAACACCAGATACCACCAATCCAACATTGTGGAACGAGAAAGTTACCGGTACAGTGGAAATAATGGTTTGGGCAGGAATCTCAGTCGGTGGTTACACTGACCAGCATGTGTTCCAGGGTGGAACTGTGACGGTCGTGAGATATTGGGATGAGATCCTTGATCCATATGTCCACCCATATGCCGGTGCAATTGGCAATAATTTCATTCTGATGGATGATAACGCACGAGTTCACCGAGCTGTAGTTGTTGAGGAATATCTTGAGGATCTTGGTTTGAAGCGAATGGAATGGCCAGCTCAATCTCGAGACCTGAATCCAATAGGACATGTGTGGGACTATCTTGGTAGACAAGTTGCTGGTTTAAATCCTCCTCCAAGGATTTTGGGAGAACTGGAACAAAGCTTACTCCGTGTCTGGTCTTCGCTTCCCATTTCGGTAACCGACAACTTAATTGACAGCATGGAAAGTCGATGCCGCCAATGCATGCAAGATAATGGTGGGTATATTCTTTATTAAAACTCATTTTTGTTATGCTCCTATTACTTTTTATCATATAAAACTGTGATTATTCTTTTTTCCAAAAATGGACTTTTGCAGCGAAATTGCATTTTTTTGTTTTAAATCCTTTTTGCTTTTCTCTTATGTAAACTTCTATGTTGCAGTCAATAAATACCTGTTTTGTGCACATGTTATCCAAATTTGGTTTTCTACATTCATTCATTTGCAAATTAGGCACAAAAAACCAGTTGTTCCTTAACTTTTGGAGGCCAGTGTAACTAATTTTTGGGTGATGAACTTGATTTATACTTTTTATAAAACTGTTTTTTTTCATTGTGTAATCAAAGTATAATGCGTTGATTGGTTTTATATAACCACTGTGATAGTATTTATAAAATTATGTTTAAATTTTCCTGTTTGTGTGCCTATTAATCTAATCACAGGTTTCAGTGTTACAGTTTTCGGAAGTATAACTCTTATATATATATATATTCCATTTACATAAATAAATCAATTTGGAGATCAACGTTACATTATGCAATTCATAGAATTCATTTTATCACATATTTAAAAAAAATTCTGTCGGACGGATTGTAATTCATTGATGATATAATTTGATTGAACAATGTTGATTTAAGTGAATCCACAAACTGTAGAATATTTTTTTAATTCAATTGAAATTTCTTAAGTGCAAATATATATAGAACTAAACAGCAATTCATCTACTTCAAACACTTATTCTTAGTTCAACTTTACTTTCAACAAGCACAATAAGCTCAACGAACGTTATTCAAGGTTGTGTGTGTGTGTTGGAAAAAATAAATAACTTCTGACAATGATGTGTTACAATAAAGTCATTCAACTACCGTATGATATTCAGAAGTTCAGTGAACTTAAAATTCTGTAATGTCGCCACTTTTGATTTAACACGTGCATGTACAATAGTGGATAGATTTTTGTTTATTTGGGAAAAAATATCTGCCTGTGCACCAAGGAGTACCACTCAGGGCCCTAAGGTGTCATACAAATTTCTTTAATATTTATTTCATCGATTTTAATCTAAGTAAATAAACATTTGACAATGAAAGAAAGGATTGAATAAACATACCAAAAACATATACCACAAAGAAACACAAGCAAAACTTAATTTTTTAAGAATTCTTTCACCATTTATGTTTTTTCTTATATTACTTCAGTTTTTAAAGTATGTTCTTACTATAGAAACTATTAATACTTTAGTTTACATAAAATTTATTCAAATTGTTGAAAAAAAGTAAATTTACTTATTACTTTACATTTACTTAGTACATTACTTTATTCATTCTCGTTATTAATATGGTTTAAAATATAAAACTAAAGAATTATAACGTTTCAAAAGTGCGTCAATTTAGAACAATCCAAGATTGGTTTTAAAACTTAAATATAAATCGCTATATATTTCTAATTTTTATAACTCATTATTAATCATAGCGTTAAGCTCTTACATAAAAGATTAAATTATTAAAATCTGGAATTGATTTCATTAATTGTTTTTAACAAAAATTACTAAGCATTTAAATTTTTTCCAGCAATATTTCGGATCTTCATTATAAACTGCCTAAATATAGTTTAGTAATTGCTAATGTTTGACACAGATATAATTAGTATACTTACCACCAAATTTGTTGTTCTCGTGACAAAGATTATGATTAAAATTATTTGGTCACGCAATCATTAATCTTTATTAAATCTAGTTTATATCTAACTAACATATATTGATAATTTCAGGATGATATAGCTTTAATTAACCTACTTTTTTATTACATGGTTATAATACTATATATATATATATATATATATATATATATATATATATATATATATATATATATATATATATATATATATATATATATATATATATATATATATATATATATATATATATATATGATTGAAAGAAAATTTGAGGAAAATTATATTATTATTTATCTGTAAAATAGTTCGTAAATTCCTTTGAATTTAGGAAACTATTGCATTGAATTCGTTATTTGCATTCACGCATCACTTAATATTTATTCCTTATTTTCTATATTTTCAAGCATTACTGATATACGAAATTTAATGTCCTTGTGACTCATAAGATTTAGTTCTTAAAATAGTAATAGTTTAAAAGAATAAAGAAAAATATTTTTGCAGCAAGTCAATTTCATGAATCATCATATTCCAAAAGTAAAATTGAGATTCAGAACGAGAAATATGCATTAATTCTATCTGGCTCAAGGCCATAATAAAAAACTGAAAACTGCATTTGCTATCCTTAAAATATCTAAAAAAATTACTATTTTTTGGCAAGTGCTTCTGACTTAAAAATTTGCCGCCAAGTTTTGTAAATACAGGATGTCAATAAATTATTCACTAGATTAAATCGTCTGCAAGATGTGAAACAAGTCATTAGGAAAACTTTTCCTCCGAGTGATACAGAGCAATTAAAAAATCTTCTAATTATTCCATCTTATTTGATTTTATTTGAAGTGTTTAATGTACTACATTATGAGCACCATTATTTGCTAGGAGAATGTAAACTATTGTTTTGATTTCTTAAAAATATTCTAAAAGTTACCAAAGCTACAAAAATAATTGTCGTGATGAACAAATTTCGTTACTTTTCAACGTAATAAATCATTGTAGAATTTATAAAGTTTTATACTATGTAGCTCAATGTATTATCCTTATTGAACATTGAAACTATATAATTGCTGTGTCATTTCAAATCACTAGATGTATCCCAAAAATAAGGGGTCGCATCTTGTAGAAATAAACATAAGTGATGCTTTAAAACAATATAATGCTAGCCAGATATATGCACGATTTAATTTCTCTGTGAAAATAAGAATCAAGTATATTAAATTTATAATATAGTTATATCTAAATGGATATACAAAATTTCATTGTTAAGGTTGTCTTTCTCATTTTCTCTTGCAACATGTTGCGTTTTGTACCTTTTGTATTAAAATTATAATGGTATATATTTTCCACTAAGTAAAAAGTTGCTTTGTCATTGAATATGAATGGTATGTAGAAGTTATTTATCGTATTATATAAATGATAGAAACAAGTGCTTAAACATTTTGTAAAAAACTGCATCTTCTTTTCTAAGTATCGATTGCTAGATTGTGTAAATTCTGTTTTACAAACTTTGAATTCTAACCATTATTATGTTTAGGAATCTCTAATCTCAGGCTAGAATAATGAATGTAATTAATATAGATTAAAAAAGCTAATTATTTTTCTTATTGTGGAAACATTTTATCCTAAAATATGTTTACTATAAACTTTTTAATGAAAAATATTCACAGTTCCTTAAAATGTGAAAGCAACCTTTTGAACCTAATACCATATTATGACCCTGAAAATTAAACTGCTGCTGTTGTTATTCACGAAATTGAAATTAGTAACAATAATGAATGTAATAATAAAAAGCGTTTGCTTACCTATGATTTCTGGTATTATGCATGTTTCTACCTTTTAATTAGATGATTAATCAAGGGCAATAATGTGTTATCACTAAAAAATAATCTGGTATTTTCGGCACAAAATAAATTTGATATTAAACATTTCTATCGTGTAAATTGTAGCAATTTATTCATATGTATAATTGGTTAATTATAATATTTGCTGCATATAAAAACGTTTGTGTTTAAATTATAACGAATACTATATTTATTTGGATTAAATACAGAACTCATTACATATTTGTAGTTATAATTTTATACGATTGCCATATATTATTAAAATTACATTCTGTGAAGTACATTAATTATGACTAAAAGCTACTTTAATATTTATTTTATATAATTGATGATTTAGAAATATTTTTCTACAAATTCAGATAATAATATTATTTAATTTAAAAATATAAAAAAAAACTGCTGAAGTAAACTCAGCAGCAATATTGGTTCTGGAAATCTTACATGGGCGTAATTTTTAAATTCGTGAAACAAAATAAAGAGAACCCAAATAAGAAATATTAATTTCTGTGGTTAAATGATAATAAATTAATTGAATAAATTTTCTAGAGCGTCGAGTTATAATTATCACTCACTGACGACAATTTCGATATGTTTTTACTAGAATAGCATATTAAAACCTTATAAAAAATTAAAAGCGATCTTTTTAAAAATTTAAAGATAGTAAAATAATTAAATATTCATTAATAATTTTTGCAAAAGCAAACTTGATAACGTTTTTATATACGAATTTTATCAAATTGCAAGTTAAGTTTATAAAAATATAGAAATGAAGCACTTCGCACATTAATCTTCAATAAAATTAATTACTTAACCTCCTTACAATCATCAAAATAACCTTTCAGATCTTCCCTTTTAGATTTTCACCAGGAAATACTGGAGCTTATAATTCCTTTAGTGTTGACTTTACACCCCATCAGATTTGAGACTTCTCTACCAATTTTGAATAACGCCCCTGTGGTCTCGAAAAATTTCCTTGGCTGTAATTACGTTTGGGATTGAGCTTTTCAATTCCTTAATCCTAAAGAGCCGTGCCAGCAGAAGCATCGGTGTATCCCTCAAATATATTGATATATACAATATAAAGCTATGTAAAAAATGCAAGAAATTATTTTGCATAGAACGAAAATTTTATAATTAAGTCTATGGATAAAATATTGCTCTCATTATTCTTTCATATAAAAAAATTCTGATAAAATACAATTTTGATACTCCATATCATGCTTTTTAATGATAACTAATCCTTTTATTTTATGTGAATCTTTGACCTGAAGCAAAACAGTTGATATTAAATACAATTATGTAAATAGTTATGTTTGTGTGTATGTATCAGTTTTACATATAGACACTTTAAGAAATGGAAATTAAAATTAATTTTACTAAAATATTTTTATAACATAAAACAGTAAATTTATTACATATTCTAAGGAAAGATTTAATTGCAAAAATTCGCCGAATATTTTTATAATAAAAATACATTACATGAATAATAATTTACTTTAATATTAATTAAGAGTCATAACAGCTGAGTTGTGACGGTTTTTCTTCTCTCTAATGATTATAAAATGGAAATACTTACTTCCAATTCAATCCTACGTATTTGTATTAATAAAACCCAATGAATACTACATTTTTAAGTATTAAGAAACAAAATGATAACTATTTCTTGATGTTATTTCCCTTTTATAGTGTGGTTTTATAGCAGTTGTGGTGATACTGTTGGCACAAAATTACTTAGTGTTTCATAAGTTATTTTTCAAGAATCAATAGAATGCAAATAAATAAATTCAAATATGATTATTTTTGTCACTTGTTTTACTTTATTGATGACGCGTATTTTATGATCATTTTAACTTATCGGATAAAAACTTGTTAAAGCATTGAAAAATCAGAAATTATTTCAAGGATAACTTCGATAAGTTTTAATTATTTTCATCATAAAAATTATATGTTATATAAATTTTGTTAATACCGATTACATTGCATTTATTATTATTACCGATTACCGATTACATAAACTCCGATATCAAAATTCACTTAATTTATCACAATTTATCATGTTGATAATTAGGATTTAAAAATAAAACGTATTCTGTATTTAAGTTATTGCATGCAATCATATTTTTCATTTTTAATGTTATTTATCAAAGGATAGAAAATACTAACTTATCCAATGAGTTTGAAATACCCTAGCAACACATCTATCTTTAATATTCTCAAGATAGATTCCGTTAATAACTGACATCAGACCAAAGTTATATTTCACTAAGGTTACCCACTCTAAATTTTACACAACTGTTTAAATACACAAAACTGTTGATACTGGACTAACAAATAAATATTTGCATAAGCCTACAAAGAATATACATTCAGTATTCAGGGCACTTACTTAAAAAGTCATATCTTAAAAATTACCATTATTTTGAGGATAATCGTTTATATATATTTTTATCTTATTTAAAAATACAATCTTAAATTAACTACAACCTTTTCTTAATATAAAGTATATATAAGATAGATAAACCATCAAACATCAAACAAATATATATATATATATATATATATATATATATATATATATATATATATATATATATATATATATATATATATATATATATATATATATATATATATATATATATATATATATATATATAATATATATATATATATATATATATATATATATATATATATATATATGACAATTCAAATAAATTGTGTTTATCAATAAAAATTTTATGTAGCATATATAAATAGTAAAAAATCAAATATAACAGATACGCATTCATTTTCAAACAATGTTTTTATTTGTTATAAATTATTGAAAATGAGAAAGTGTAATAAATAGATCACATTAAAATAATATTATGTAAATATTTATTGATCAAATTTATCTTTGAGTATTTAGGATATAAATACTCCAATATAAATTTGATACATCTATACACATAGATAGACATCTATAAATATATTTTTGATACATCTATATATGTAGATAATACAGCTCCTAGATCATATTTTAAGTATTAAATTTATTTAAGATTTCTTATTTAACTCTTAAGAAATTATGATACATAAAATCGATAGCGTTACGCTAAATAGTGAGAAGACTTAGTATTAAAGTGAAAAAGAAAACTGATTGATAAATACATTTCCGATGCTCAGTAAGATCTTTTTTTTTTAAACTGTGAGAAGTTGCAATAGCACAAGAGTTTTTGATGAAACGAACGATTTCAACGCCTTTGGAATAAAACTTTCGTTGAAAGACATACTTCACATGAAACTGGACTGTTTTTCAAACTCACCATATCACATTGTCTTCGTATCAAATAAATAAAACTACTACAAAAAGAAATAAAAAAGCTGTGATCTCTCACATTGAGCTGACCGTGAACATCCTGACTTGAATGACGGATAAGCAGCAAGTGGCAATCATCTATGAAGTTAAGGTCACAGTTTTTTTTTCTTCTTTGTATATTCACAGTCACGTTCTTACAATCTGCCATTTCGGCAAAAACAAAATATCGAGTATTATTAAACGACCTTGTGTTTGACTAAATGTTGCAGTTTGTTGGGGTTTTTCTTTTTTTTATCCTTGTACTCTCATGGAATTCTCTCTGTCAACAAATCCTTTCTAATGTGAGGCAAAATGCATGCTAATTTTTTGGGAGTAAAACACGGTTTAAATTAAGTTTTCGCTATGTTTGGTTTGTTTTTTTACTAGTTCATTTGCATTTTGAAATATAATAGGTAATTTTTATTTGGTGCTTAATTTACATTTCTTAAAAAGAACAGAAATTTTAAAATGTATTTCAGATTATTTAAAACTTTGTTTTTTATAATTCAAATGCTCTAAATTAAAAATATAGCTACACTTTTTACGCAAATGCTTTTATAAGATTTGTCTATTGTTATGCCAAAAACATGTTTTGATTCATTAAATGCAGTTATTATTGACGTGTGGTTTCATTAAATTTTAATTAATAATAAATGATTTGTTGTTGAATAGCTTCGCTCAACGAACTAATTTTTGTAATAACTAAACTTGAAGAAATAAACTATTTTAGCTGCAAAATAATAGTTATTTGTTAATGTTAGATAAACTAGGAAGAATGAATAAAAATGTATTACACAATAAATGTTAAACAAAAGGGAAAACAATGATTTTATTTTATGATAAGGAAAATGCACAAATGGTTTAAGTTCACGCTTGTGCTATATTCAATCACTCGCATTTAAAATATTAATGTTATTGGCTACTTTTATCCTAGAAAATGCATTGATTTCACAAATTACAATATTTTCAAAACTACTTATTGTTAATATACTTTTACGTTTTTAATTTTTTTTGAAATTATATCAAAATGTGAAACATAATTAAAGCAAAGACTTGTTTTTCTAATAAATAATAGTCTAAAAATATTTTAATAATATAAATGCACTTATTAAATTTTAACAGAAGACTATAAAAACTTTAATATAATGTTAGGGAAATAGAACCCAAATCTAGAAAAATTGACAATGGGGAAAAATTTATGGTTGAAATATCTTCATTCAAAAACACAAGCATATAATATTCTGTGTAAAAGTTTCAGATAGTGTTACACAAAACCATTAAATTCATTGAATATGCTCATTGATTACAGAGTAATTAATATAATTCGATTATCCTTAATATCTATTTGCTTTCTTAAGCAAATATTTCTTAAGCTTAAATTTCTTAAGTTTAAAAAAATAGGCAAATATCAATTAAATGACTTTTATGCTATTATATTACTATGAATTAACATTTGTGATTTAACATATTTTAAGGATATTTATTCTATGAAATGTTTCCTCAATTATTATAAATTTTCTGATTTTTTAAGTATAATCACTTGACGGTAAATTATTGCTGTTTTTAAGCATGTTTAATAAAGATATTTATGGAAATAATAAGATAAAATTGTAAAATAAATATAACTGAAAAACAAAATAAGTTAAAAAGTGTTATTTTTATAAAATTCTAAATACCATTGCATTTAAACTTTAAACAATATTTTGTCAAATGAGTAAAAAAATCCCATGATTTGATACATAAAAAAAAGATTTGTTGAAAGTAGAAATAAAATGTAAAATTGGTAATTGGAAATTTATATTCTAGTTTATATATCTTTAATTAAATTGATGACCAATGTTAGTGCTTGTCATTTTACAAATAAGTAATATGTATAGTAAAAATGTTGTAGTTTAAGAATTAATTTAAGCATATTTTGGATTATTCTATCTGTAATATTAAATTTATATTTTTCTAACCTCATTGATTGTAACTCAACCAAAAAGGTAAAATTCTTATAAGCTTAGAGATGATCGTTAAAAATGTCAAAATTGCTTGGAAATGAAATTCACGATTTCGTGAATCGCTTACCAATTATCGGGTTCTACTCGAAGTGGAAATTCATTTAATTAAACTTCGGCATACCTTCATTTGGAATCACGTTTAAAGTAGGATAGTCTTTAATTAAACTTGCCTCAGGTCTCAAAATTACCTTGTTGTTTAATAGATTTTAAGGATCCTAGGCAAAGCCATTGTTCTAAAAACAGTTGCATTAAACGATTAGCATTTCAACAAAGCTTTGATCCAGTGTTCGGAAGGTAGTGCAATGCACTTCAACCAATTTTGTTTCCTTTGTTAATATTCATTGTTGCTTTCATAAAAAAGGATAAAACTTATCAACTTTTAATTTTTAAAACAAAATTTAGTTTACACGAAATTCTCGTCAAATAGAAAACAATATGATGGAAATAAATAATTTTTAAACTGGATAATACCAAAAAATCAAATATTTAAAGTGGTAAAAATGGTATAAATTGAAACTTTCAACTGACCTTCTGTTTACAATAATGACAAAATTTAATCATTGATTCATTAAGCATTGGCTTAGATATCCACAAATATTTTTCACAAAGAATTGAATTTTTTAAATTTATCTTTATTTTATTTGACATTTTCCAAAATTTCTATAACATCCGGCTTACATAATTTTTGCTTTAATTATTTTGTGAAACTTTTAGGACTTTTTTGTTTCAATGAAACGGAATTTTTTTGTGCTAAATGGTAAATTTTTAGTTTAGTTACAAAAAATTTTAGTACTAAGCTTGCTTAAGCGCATTACTTTAATTAATTAATTTGGCAACATTATAGTCCAGTATCCTCTAAAAATGTGTAAGCTGCCGCATTTACATTTTACATTTTAGCAAAAGATTTAGCAATTAGTAAATATGACAGTCTAAATTAAATTATGAAAATTCAAAAATAAAAAATGAATTTTAAGTTTAATTAAGTGAAATTTAAAAAAACAATTATTCAAAACAACTATTTCATATAAGCTTTTAATATTTAAGGGTATGTTAAATTAAGTAAATTCATTGCTTTAGTTAGTGGTTTTAAAGGATTACTATTTTCAGTGTTTCTTGAAAAAACGAACTTTATCTCCTAAGCAATTATGGCTCAATAATAAAAGTCTGACGTGTTCGTCCTTATAATCATCGTGAAAAAATAAATAACAGCTTAATTATAAAAGTTTTCCAGCATATGCTTATGCAATAACCTCTGCTTAAGACAGACAACACATTTTTCTGATTTTCATCTGAAGAGTAACTCGAGTTTGCATTTTGGGATGCATGATTTATGACATTAAAATTTAATAACAAGAATACATTTTAAGTTTATTAATTCAAAATACAATGAAAATAGATAATTGCTTTCATTACTGTTGAAATTAAGGAGACCTGCACAAAAAAATACATGTGATGAATGTGTTAATAATAAAAATTTGAAGACAAGAAATAAAATTTAAAACTGGTGTTAAGTAATACAAATGTTTAAAATTGAAAAAAATAATTTCTGTGATTTCATTTTCTGTCTGGTAAGCAGGTAAACCCGAATACTAATAGATGTAGTTAATTTGTAACTCAGAACATTTACAGAAAATGACTAGAAAATTTTAATTAATTTTATTATAAAGCAACAAAACGAGTAGCAATCTTTTGATGTGAAATAAAAAATTAAAAAATAAAATAGCGAAATTTTCAGGCATCACATGGAAAATAGTTCAGTACATGCACCGGTTTTAACACAAAGTAAGTAAATATATTCAAGCACTTAATCTATTGTTGGACCAATTCTTAATCTATTGTCGGACGATTACTTTTTGTAAGCACACACAAGCTCTAATTAATCCTGGAACTACAAAATTAAAAGTAGATTCTTACGTACTACATACATCCACGGTTGAGTTCAGATTCGAACTCACGAACTATCCAACCGGATGTTGGAGCAAAACTCATTTGGCTTCAAAATTTGAGCATAATTAATTCAACTTCGAACTTCTATAATGTCATATTAATCATATAACCTTATAAACATTATCATCAACATATTTGACTGCATTAGTAAACAAAATAATTTTTTATAATACTTACAAAAAACACACTGAACACACAATTATATTGAGATTCTTCTACGCAAATTACAAACTCATTTCAGTTTGAATGTGTTTTAAGTACAAAAAGGAAAGCTAACAAACACTCCACACATTTTTTTTTATTTTCGAGCCATATACATTACAAATGTTAAAGTGTTTTTATTATGTTATATAAAATATCTATGTATACGTATTTTTTTAAAAATAATAAAAATTTATTTTTTAACAATTGAATAAAGCACTTAGTCTGTAATACAGATGTTTTCAGACGAATGAAACTTTGAATAAAATGTAAAGAACAAATCACATCTGACACTATACGTTTCCAATTACTAGCTCATTAAGAAGGCGATACAAGGTTACGGTAACTTTTTTTCCTCGTTTTTTCATGTGTAGTATAACAGGATGCCACTTGAACGTGGAGGAAAAAAAATATCACTAAAAAAGAAGAAACAAAACGTAAGGCAATAAAACACTCCTAAATACATTCAAGATACCTTACTTATTTTATTAACAAATTAATTCTTGCAGTTGTAAATTAAAATCATTCTTTTACATATATATATATATATATATATATATATATATATATATATATATATATATATATATATATATATATATATATATATATATATATATATATATATATGATATATATATATATATATATATATATATATATATATATACAAACTGTATCGCTTTAAATGTTAAATATTTGTTGGACAAAAAAACACTGAGTATATGTTAAATACCTTCGCAGGAGTAGTTATATATTAAATTAACATCGCAATCAATGCTTTTTATAATATGTAATATGTGTGCAGATGTTATGTAAATATATGTGTGTGTGTATATATACAAGTATCTGTATGTATTCTCAGCTCCTGTATTATTTGTTTAGGTCTATAATCCGAGTTGCTAGCTAAATGGTTAACACTATGGCTTTTATTCATTGGGTTCAATACTTAACTTATTCTTGTATGTCATAATCGTTCTAAGTTCACTTTAAATAATTGTAATCGTTTAAATCAGATATCGTGTGCAAAATAACCGTACGACGACAAGGAAATAAGGCAATATGTCTTTAGTATTGTTTTTTCGATTTATTATTATATTTATTTTTAATCTATCCTTAAATTCAATTAGCATATTTAAAAAATTTTTAAATTCTTTTTTCGTAAGTGCATACACGATCAACAAAAATTTAATATTTTTTATTGAAATGATATACTTTATAATTTTTTCATTATTTAAAATAATGATTGAGTTTTTTAAACTATGACTACATCAGATTTTTTAAAATGTCTTAAACTAAATGCGTTTGACTTCACATTTATGGTCAAAAATAATTTATGTTTTAAACTTTCTAAAGCGAGAATTAATATTTATAAAAATGTATTACTAAAAGAAAGTATTCTTAGCAGTTTAGGAATAGTTATCTCTTATATAGAATTTTTTTTTAAGCAAAAAGGAACAGAAATGAGCTGGAACTTTTAGCGGAACTGAGAAAAGAGTTTTGAAATTGCAGGAAAGATTCTTTCGGACTCTGATTTTTATTTGACGTAACTTTTCACAACTTTCCAACTGGGAAAAGGATGTAAGTTAAGCCGACACTTTACACTTGAGCAAGTCACAGCTTAAAAAAAAACATCATGTTATCCCTTCTAAAAATTAAACTGCTGTTTGTTCGAAAGTAATAAATTGGGATCAGATAACTTCTGCTAAAAGGTAAAAATGCTACAATTCATTTAAATTTTTCCCTAAATATCCACATGCAGTTAAAAGGGAGATAAAGAAAAGGAAATTATTAAGCTTATATATCTGATTTTTATGAGCACATTAAATATTTTAAATTGCCTATTTTTATATTCGCGTTTGGCAGATTTCCCATTGAAATTCATATTTACTATGGAAATTTACTTTCTCAATTTTATATTCTTAAAGACTAAAAAAGAATTATATAACCATTTAATATAAATTAAAAAATATATAAATGTGTGAATTTATATAGCTTATACAACAGGATTTAATTTGGATATAAATATTGAAATATTTGTCAGTGTTCACACTGAAAGTTTGAATTAAATTTTCTGGAAATTTCAGAAATTAAAAGATTTGAAAATTATTATATTGTTCAATGTATTTCTATTTTCATAGAGTTTTAAACCTAAGAACCTCATGATGAGAAAAAAATATTGTGTTTAACCAGAGTTTAATATTCACACAGACAAATTAAAAAATTGCTTAATATTAAACCAGGCTAATTGAATTTTCCTTTAAAAAAAACTTAAATATTTAATTCAAGATGTTTCATTTTCAGAAATAAATTATATAAAATAATGCATTACAAACATATGAAATTTTTAGATAATTGTAATATAAAAACAACATACAATTTTTAATAGCAATTATTTAGACTAGATATATATTTTTGATTAAATATTTTTGGTTATTTTCTTAAAAATTCCATTTTACGATTGAGTTATGTGTAAATAAATATAAATTATATCAAAATAGAGGAACATTTGTTAAATTAATTATCAAATTTTATATTTTTACTATTAATATTTACTAACATATTTCAGGTTTAATTGTCATTGAGGTAAATAAATAGGATGAAAAAAAGATTTAAATTTATTATAAAATTATAATATATAAACATTTCTGTATCAAATATTAATTTTAAATTGTTGTTACTAATTACTTCAACTAATTTCAATAAATATTTTACTTTTTATAAATGTGTGTTACCTGAAACCTAAATAATTGCTTCACCTCTTAGTGTATCTTCTAATTAACGAATCTTGGAAAATTGTATTGTAATCTTATTAATATAGAAGTTGATAGTTTGCATATTGTAATTTAAAATTGACATTTATCAAATATTAATTATTTTTATGTTCAAAATACGTTGTTCTTTGAAACTCTTTCCGCCTTTTTAAAAACTCTCTTCTGCAATTTTTGTAAACATTATTCTGCAATCAGAATAATATTTTAAGTTGCAAATTTATTTAACTAAAAAAATTGTTGACTTAATCTCTTTTATGATTTTAATAACTTTGATGAAAATAACACATTCCGAATACATTTTTAGACGATAGATATCATACATATAAAATAAGTTATTTTTATGGCTACTGTACCCATCTATTTAGCTATTTTGATTTATTTTTAAATACATATGTCTTGCAGCTGCCTTCCAATCAATAATCATTATGCATATAAAAACAAAGATTAATTTACTGTATTAAATGATTTGATTTATTTACATAACTCTATCTATAAAAATTACTTATGTTACTAAAAAAAACTTTTTTTGTAAAAATTAATTTATAAATTTGTATTTGCTGACAAATTTTATGTATAATACTTATAAAAAATTTTAGGATAGTAATAAATATGACTTTTATCGCATTATCATTCATAAAGGTAAAATAATTCCGTTTATTCCGTACATCAGTATAAGAATATGACTTATTTATATTAACAATGTTATAGTTAAAAAAGTTGATGAAATATTTAATCTATTTTCGAAACTTATGATTTTTGTGTTAATTATCCTAGAAAAACTTCAGCTTAAGACTTTATTCTAGAATATCTATAATACAAATTATATTAGTTATCCCATTTTCTTTATCATCACTTCATTCCTTAATATTTATCGTAAACCTTTAAAAAATTCTATAAACGAACGCAATGAGTATCATACAATAAACGATAGTATGATACTCATTGCGTTTGTTAATAGAATTATAGATACTATTAACGAACGCAATGAGTATATTTTAAAAATGGTCTGTCTTTGTATGAAATATTGTTTATGATAATATGTTTGTATAAAATATTGTTTAATTAAATAATAAGTTAAAACTAAGATTTTTTATCATTTTCATCTTTAATATTTAAAAATATACAACCATTATGTTCAATTTATGCCTCGTTTTGCTTACTGTTTCTTTCTCAGAACTCATAAAATAAGAAAAAATTTCAATTATTGTATGTTTTCATTTTTTAAGGCATTTTAATAAATAATTTTTTATTTAACAATTACTTTAAAACTAATAAGGAATTTTGATTTTAAGTATACTATTAGGCTATTCTGATATAATAAGCAAGTTTCTGATATTAATAAACTCGGCGACATTTTTTCATTCAACGCAGATTCACTGATCCAATTACACATCGTCACGCAAATGAACTAGATGCGGAAGATGAAAGGGAACATCAAAGACTAAGAATAAAATGTTTCTAAAAACACAAAAAAATCTTGGGGAAAAAAAGAGAAGTATTCTTTTTTTCGCAATTGCGTCGAGAGTTTTCATCACCATTTTCAACCTTTGTCAGCGTATATTATTTCTTTTCTTTACCTTTATTTTTTCTATTATAAAAAGGAAAAAATTAAATAAGCAAAAATGCTTTTTTCACCATTTTTGGCTGAATGCACGCATTTGTGCATATCGTGACTGTACACTATATCCATTCAGGTTTTGTGCCTTTATTTTGATATGAATAAAATTTCCACTTTTTTTCCTTAATTCATACATGTTATCGGATTTCCGATGTTTTATGATGTATTTAAGATTGTGGAAAACTTCAAAATTTTGAGACTATTTTATTCTTAAACATGTTAATAGATTGTAATGAAATAGAAGCATTCAAATGACATCTTATACTAGAAATGTTTTAAAATATTGCATGTGAAATAAAAATTTTAATGGATGAATAAGCGTTGATAATGAAGATGTCGCTTAAAGTGTTGTAACCTGTTTTTCTTCTTGATGTTCTTGATCATTCTTCATTGTTGACATTGAATAAATACGTCTTATAATTATAGGAATTTTTATATTATATTTAAAAATGAATTTAATACAATATAAATTAACATTGGAAAGCCATAATTCGCATATGTCCATTAATTAAAGATAATCCAAAAGCATACAGAAATCGAATACGAAAGGGAAAATACCACCTGTAGAAATACCCCACATATGGTTAAGCATTACTTGCAAATTACAAAAAGGTACTTCATGACGTCGAGTGTGAGCCACAATAACGAAAGCATTAGAGAAGATTTATAAAAAGCTGTGGCATAGAAGGAAACTTGTTCATAACTGGTATGTAAGTCACATTGTACCATGTCCACATAGTTATGATACGGAGTACACATTTGGATAATGTTTTACTAGGTAGAATCATAGAACCATTCAAATATGCATACCCAGATGGCAGTAGCAAGGATCTTCCCCAAAGTGTCATCTTTTGGTTGTGGCAAAGATTCCAAGATGATAAAAAAGTCAATTGTTGATTATTAACTAACATTGGAACTATCACGTATAGGGTCACAACTGCTAAAAATATTGCATAAATAAGCACTGCGTGCTTGACAACAGGGAAAATTGTGAAGTAGACGGACAGACTTTTGGATTATGTGGAACTGTGATCCAAAGAAGATGATTTAGAAACGCTATCATTGCTAAAGTGGCCACTGGATATTTACGTGTTCCGGAGTATCTCCACAAAAGGGGTACCTGGTTAGTGAGCTTTCACTCATGCAGTGTGTTAAAAGATTGTCTCTACTTCATGCCTGTTTATTTTAGGGAAGAAACAAGTTGGTGTACGACAATGCAAACCTGAGTACCATCTTAGACCAGCTTAACTGTTTGATTCTAAAAAGAATCATGTCCATTGCGTTGGATGACATTCCAGTAATGGAATTACTAATGCGCTGCAAAATTCCTGGTCCAAGACTAGGAGATAGAGGAAAAGAAGTGTAAGAATTGATAAAATTTATGTTTTTAAGCCATCTTCCAAAAGAGAGGTAAAGTTAAGCAGAGGAAAGCCTAATAAGGTCGAGATTTCTCGCAGTCAAGCTGTTTCCTTAATGGTTTAGTGTGGCCGCTACCGAAGCAGTTAGTGTTTGCTGCTTTTATCATTTGTCGAGGGCTAGGTATCAAATTAGATATAGAAAGTTAGACTTCTGACAATAAACCAAGTAAAAGCAATGCCTTTCTGCCTCTTCTGTGTGGAATGGTCGGCATTCTCGCCGGATTCAAACCCAATAAAGCATATATGGATCATGCTTAGCTAATGAATCACAATCAGTCAACCACATTTTACATACATATTGGAATACCCCCTACATATATAAATGCTCTCTGAGTGGAGTGTTCTGCCCCAAGTGCAACTGAAAAATGTGATCCTCAGCATGCTTCGGCATTTCAGCTTATTTAATTGCCTGTTCCGGCATTGTCTATAATTTATTTACTTGTATATATTATTTGAATGCTAATTTTTAAATTTTACGATGTTTCTAATTCATTCTTTTTAAAATGAATATCTAACGTCAATGAAAGTGAAATGCGTCGTTACTACACCAAGTTTTAGATTTCATGCTTAAGCACTTTAATGGTGGTTATTTCGTTTCATTATGACATCTTTGATTTCTATTTTATCAAAATATATTTCAGTGCATTCTAAGACAATAGATTAATATCTAGTATAAATTTGTAATTAATTTGGATTGAAATTCTGAAAATTATTTCGAAAACTTATTGGATTTAAGATTTTATTTTTGTTTCCACAGTGTAAAAAAGTTCACTTAAGTTACATAAAATTAGCCTGGTAAAAATATTTTGCAAATTTTTTAGTTTAAAATGACCTTATTATTGAGCGCATAAGCAACTATACATTCATTGAGGAAAAGCCTTCTTAATACAAAATGAAAAATCCAAAATCAAACTTTCGGTTAGGTATTTCTCTCAACAATAATACGTTTTCACAAAAATTTTGTGACTAATTTTTTGGAAAAATAAAATAAGAAAATAGAAATTAATCAGGAAAATTTTTGTAAACTTTTGATAAGAAAATTAGGTTAGAAAAACTATTACAAGAAAAACAGTTTTGATAATTTTAATTAGACAATTTTCTAATTTCGTAAATTTTAGTAATTGAATTGCATTATGATGTAGTTGAAATTAAGGATCACAAAATATCTATTAACCAATTGCAAAAGCAATTATTTATTTATGATAAAGATTTTATCATGATTATAAATTCTTACTTTTTAATTTTATCAGAATAATTTGTGTTTAATTTTTAAAAACAATAGTTTAGCATTTTTTTAGTATTTTTTGTACTCAACATTCATAGAAACTATAAACTTACATAAATTAACTTCTATAAGTACATTATCAATTTCAAAATTTATAAATATCTGAAGTTCTAAATTCAATTGGCGGCAATAAATAACCATAATTATGCCAATAAGATTGAGAATCATGTTTGTTGAATGCATTCTATAAATTATTAAAAAATGTGAGACATATCCAAACTTGATAGTATTCCATCCTTCGCTAAATGCAAACTTATCGATAACGTAACTGCTTGCACACACATGCGATTTGACATTAATTCACCATTATTGATATCTTTGTTGCTTATCAGTTAATAAGGACAAGTATTGATGGCGTAGTTTATTTACTGATTGCTCTGTTATGGGCTTTATATTAGTTTGTTTGTAAACCTTCAGCACGCGATTGTCAAACAAAGCAAACCACCCCCCTCTCAGATCAAACATAAATTCAATAATACTTGCAGATCGAACAGGTGTAATGGAAACAATGTTGTTTTGAGGAACTATAGCCGGCGGGTCATCCTTAAATCGCCAATGAACCCGATGTGTTTACCGATAAATAAGGCGGGCATCTGTTTTGAAAAATGTCTGTAAGAGTGCATGCATCGTATTTCCTCCCAACAAAGCAAATTGCTTTCCGGTGAGCGAATCATTTCTCATTTCCCAAATACTGGAACGCTTCTCCAAACAATGCGTCCAATAAAAAAGGGGGGAAATTCTCAGATCTCTCCAGGGTTTTCGTTCTTTTTCTCTCGCTGATAGAGGCTGAAATGAAATCACGTGATCAGTTTCCATGACAACCAGAAAATACTTTTTTTCTTACAAACTTTAAAAATAAGAACTTACTGAATCGAATAAACATGATTTTTATAACTTAAATTTTTCAAATCTCAGAAATTTCAAACAAATTTTACACTTTGCTAACGTTTGAAACTGAGCCATAGCTATTTTTTTAATAAAATGTATAAAGAAATATAGAAATATTAGTAATTGCAGATTGTTACAGTATATGTATAGCTTTAGTTCATAATACCATATCACAAAGATCAATATTATTATTCATATTAAATCAAGTATCGACTACGTAAAGAAAACATTAATATTTACGATCATTCTATTTTTGCATCAGTTTTCTTATTTTTCATCAATTTTGAACAACCTTTAACTTAACAGTTTAATAAAATTGGAAAATAATTTATTTTCTATGCTTATAAGTATTTTCATGATAACAAACTCATATCCAAATGTATAGTCATCATGAAAAAGCAAGAAATTTTACGATAAAATCTAAAAATTGAAAAAGTTGATCCAGTGATTGTGGTAAATTAGATAGCAAAATATTGCTATACAAGATTTCAAATTTTAAATTATTTATTGTTATAAAGTTATATTAAACGAAAAAATAAAAAAATAATGACATAAAATAGAATACATCGAATATTAAATATGAGTTATCTACTACATTTTAAAACAATCAATATTTAAAATTGGATAAAAGCAAACTCGAGTTTAATTTACTCTGCATATAATAAATTAATTAATTTTATTTCATAACATATAAACTTATCATACACTATTTCATTATATAATTTTTATTTTATTTCATAATTGGTTGTACAAATGCTTTAATATATCTTTATTACTTGTATAAGAAATCATGTTTTTATGAATTCTGAAATAAGAAAAAAATATAGATTGTATAATTTTACTGAAAAATGTCTCGATGTCAGCAACTAAGTAGTTGGGTTTTTAATGTAAGTGAGATAATGCCCTGAATAATCAATTGATAGTGCCAACTATTTTCTTTAAATTTTCCTCGATAAATCCAATTGCATTTCGATGAAGAATAATAAGAAAAATATTTTCTTCTTCCATCGAGGAAATTATTCATTCTGTCACTTCTTAATCGAAAAAACTATTTTCTTTGTCCTTATTTAAATTTTTTCTACGTTTTTTTAAAATGAAGCACTTAAAATAATTTTTTTTAAAAATATCTTTTTCTACAGAAAAGAATTTTTCTTATTAATTTTTGCAATGCTTATAATAACACGAGTGGATTCTTGTATCTTCAAAGTTACTTGCGAATAAAAAAATGGAATCGATATTCTATTGATTATTTGTGAAGTTATCGCTGTTGCTTTAAGTGGTGATTAGTTAAACCCGCAACACAGCAACAGATTTTCTTCAAACATCTTTCGGAAATTTCTTAGAACTTTTATTAGTTGAAGCAAGAGGAAATTGTATTTTGCTTCGGAACCATTAATTTTAACATCTTTATTATTTTTATCGTGCACTATTATTGTCGGATCTAGCACAAACTTTCTTATCTTAATAGAAATCTTGAAAACAAATTTATTGTATATGTTCAAGTAATATTTTGCTGTTCATTATATTCAGATTAAATATGACCCCTTAAAGATGATTCTATTTAATCAATAAATGAGTAGTTATAGTAAATTTGTTTGATGCTCCTAGAATATAATTATTATTTATTACGTAAATATTAATCCATACGTTTCATGTATTTATGCAAATATAACAAGACCTTCTTGAAATTAAATTATATAAGCTATATTTATACTTCAAATCAAACAGTAAGCTGATACAAAATGTAAATACGAAGCTTGTTGTTCAGAATAGTAATTACAATGAAAGTTGATGATTTTGGCTAAATTACGCAGATCAATGTCTAATTATCAATATGTTTTATAAAACAGATGAATAACCTAAATAGAAAGTTTATTTTCAAAGAGAAGCCAAGCAGTTCAAAGTTGAATGTTATAAAATGTTAAATCACTAAATTTTATATAATTTAAATAACAATTTACAAATGAATTTTATTTTATTTTTCTGTGTGCATTTTACAATTTGACAGCACGATTATTTAAAATTTATATATGGATATTAATCAACAAATATTTCCTTGCATAGTTAATCCTTGTAACTTTTTTTTGCAAAAAAAAAAGAAAAAGAAAATTGCTGTTGGAAAATTTTTAAAATAATTAAATTAATAAATTAGTTTAATTATTTTAAGAGCTTTTACAATCTTATTCTTATTAAAAATAATCAGTATTAATAAATTACTTAAAAACAATTACTATAAATGATTGTTTATTTAATGCTACTTAATATTTTTCCCATGCCCGGTTGATCTTAGGATTTAATCCATTCAGCGCTACAAGAGGTAAAGGTAATGGCATTTTACATAGTGGGACGCTCAGTGGTTGTACCATCGTTGCCCCTGAAGTAAAAGGATAGAAAAACACACAGAGAGAAAAAAGGAACGTCCATGCTTAAACCAGATTCGAACCCGGGACTTACTGCTTCGAAGTTAGCTAACTACTCCGCCTTCAATTGGCTAATTCTTCTTAAATAAAAAACTTATATTTAAATTTTTATTAAATCATTTTATGGTAAGACTTTACCACGCTGAAATCAAAATTAACCCTTTTAAAATGTGATATACATTTTATTGCAAAATTATTTTCATTTTAATTGTTTTTGAATATTGTTTAGAAAAGAAGTAATATATTAAATTTCATTAAGTGATTTGTGTTTATTTATTCTTCATTAAAATTTACAAGACATTTTAAAAGTAAATTTTAATTTTACCTTTCATTGTTCATTTTTACTATGTTTTTTATTTATATAAAATTCAACTATCATATTTATATCATTGTATTTGTGCATCATATTACTAATAAAAACTTATAATACTCTATAAACTGATGCAACTTTTTACATACTTTTCTTGCAATTTGATGCTTCGCAAGCTAGATGTTGATCTATTAAATGTAAAATATCAATATTTGTTATACTTTTCTTTCAAAAGCATCGCAGTTATTCCTAAAATAAAAAGTTAAAGTGCAATATAAAACTGTTTTTTAATAAAACTAATACTTTTATGAGGTTTTCACAAATACATAAATTATAAACATATTTCACTGTTTTTTACTACAATTCAACATTAGTTGAGTGTGTAGTTGAACATCTGTTTCACGCAGCTGCGTTTCAGTTGATTTGTTTGTTCTGTCATTGATCAATCTGAGTAGTTTGAAAACATTTCGTTAAAAAATACTTCTCAAATTGAAAAAAAAATTTAAAACTGAATAAAGTTTTAATTTTATTTTAAACTTAACTTGTATGTATAGAAGTATTGAAGTAAATTGTGTTTTATATTTGTTGAACGATTATGTAAATTTTTCTCTTAACTTTAATTGATAAGTTTCAAAATTTAAATGAATAATGTCGTATTATTTACAGTAACTGAATCATTGTAAATGATTCAAACTACCATAATATTTATGATATTTGATTCATTAATTAAAATTTAAAAAATATCCTTATCTCTGTAATAATTGAATCACCTTTAATGATTTGAACTGTTCTAATTATCATGATATTCAAGAATTTTTTTAAAAATCAATTTCAAAAAAATGCTTATTTTTATCTTAATTGATTTATTTCTCATGACTCAAACTATATGAGGAATTCATGGTATTTGCGCATCTCGTAAGGTGTGAGCTGATAAATGTAGTTTTTCATTGTAATTGTTTTATTAATCATTCAAAATGTCTCAGAAATATATAGTATTAAAGAAAATCTTAAATTCAAAATTCAGTGAACATAACGTTCATCATTCTTTTAAAAATAAGTAAACAAAATATCAATAGAATTAAATTTTAAAAGTAATTCACAAAAATTATGTATATTTACAATGAAAATATTGCGAAATAATATTCAGAATATGAGAAAGTGACGTGTGTTTAATAACTATGTTCTTTTTAAGATAAGTACCATTTGTTTTGCAGTTTTCTATCTCTAGAGTAGAATTTTTATTTTCCAAGCTTTCTTTTAGCCAATGAAACAAGGACGTAAAGAGACTTTTTGAAGCTTCTAATCGAAGATGGCACTTGACAGAAACTCAAGATGCTTGATACTTGGAGCATAAATTTTGACCTGCTCTCATTGTATCAGTGAGACATCTCGTAAAAGCGACTTTACGAGACATGGCTTCAAATTCGTTGAATAATACTATCCCAAAGCGATAAAGCAGCAGGTGTAATTTCTGTTCAACATACGAAGATATTTTAGGCGATGTCTATTTGCGTGTCTTTTCGGGCGGGAGAAAACTAATTTTAACCGGAGCTCCCAAAGTCGAATGCTATTTTATTTTTTTTCATATTTCAGCGGGAAAAAATTAAAAAAAAGTTCTTTTTTCATTTTTATGTTTATACATCTTTTTGCAAGTTATGTTGCTTTTTATATACCATGAAAGAAATTTCATCTGGTTGTTTACACAGAAAAATAACAAGTATTCAGCAGAAAATAAAAATAATAAAAAATAATTTTAGCATTTATTTGTGCAAGGAAAATACTTTGTATCTAAAATTTATTCCAGTGATATTAAAATAACATCGTTTTAGCTGTTAGTTTAAATCAATGTTTTAACTAATATTTATTATTTTCCATTAAATTAAAAGATATACTAATTTTTTAATCTAGGAATAGAAATGAATCGTGCGAACTAAAATTTGAAAATGCGTCACCATTGAGTTTATTACATAAGGACAATTGTCCTTCAGTGTCGCAACTATTACTTGCAATTATCAGAACCTAACAAGGAATTTTAATAAATATTTTCCTTTTATATTTCTAACTATTCAAATATTTAAACTATTTATATTTCGTACTTCTAATATACATGAAATATTAAAATTATACCTTCGATCATTAATTTCCATTTAAATATCTAAAAACTTTATAATATGTGAAACTTTCGTATTTTACTGATTACACTTACTTTTTAAATAATGCTCAAAAATGCATGAAATCCAGCTATGAAATCATGCTGACAAATATATTCATGATTATAGTATAATTAATATATTAGTGTTTCTTAATAGTTATGAATATTTTTAAAATATAATTCTTTAGACTTGAGTCATATTATTAATATTCACCAGTGATTAAAATAAAGAATGCATCAATTTAATTTGGTATTAAATGTTCAGCACTAATTACTTGTACTTATCTTATTCATTATCATCTTATTAATTGTAACTGTCGCTGTATTAGATTCCCTGAGGGGAATACTCGACATTGCTTTTATAATAAAACGTTTTAAATTATTGTCATCAGGTGTAAAATACTTAACAAGGGCACCAAACCAATATAAATAAATTAATATTCAAAAAATGCAATTCTAACTGTCATTAAAATTACCTGCATGAGAATTACCTTAAGAAGACAAAATAAAAAAAATTCGGTGAAGTGCCAAATTTTAAAAAATGAAAATTAGAAAATTATATGTCAAGTGGTATTTTTAACTCAAAAGAAATAATTATTGTAAAATAAGCATTGGTGGAATCCAACTTTTTCTGAGTTTTCGACTTATAATTTTAAAGAAATGTGATAAAACTTCTAAAATAAAAATCGGAAAGCAGTCAAAATTCAAAATAAATATAAGTGAAACCAAAATTTTCATTAGCAATATCAAACATTACCTATTAAATTTATAAAAAATGCTTACCTCTAATATTTTAAAAGAAAAAAATTGCTATGTGTTACTGCTTTTTAAAAAATTGCCGATTAAAATGTTCATTAATCTGTGAGCTTAGAAATAGAAAGCTGTATTGGCACTTCTAATGTAGAAGTAAATGGATAGATTGCAGTTAAGGATTAACAAATTGCCCATCTTCAGCGTAGTTCATAGAAAAATGAAAAGGAATCTAGGAAAGGAAAACAGTATAAAGGAAATAAAAAGGAATCAAGGACCAACTTTTTTAGATTAGTACCAACTTTCATAAAATAAAAGCATTCTGATACATTTTGCATACATGTAAACAACAAAAAAGTGTTATTTAGAAATAATGCAATGTATTTAATATGACAAGTGGTTTCTTCGGGCTGCTAAAACTACTGCTTATTCATTCTGAATAGTCAAGAAGAGTCTATTACTAAAACTAGAAAATATTAAATGTTATCCTTAAATGAATTCTATTTTGAAGTTTAGTATAGTAAATATATGTCAAAGTCTCGTAGCGATGAATCTTCCACATAGCTGTAGGAGGGTTTGTTTTATTACTCTATCAAAGAAAAGTCAAAACGAACTACCACATAAAATATGACATACGATTACAATTTTTTCGTCTACTTCGATTTGGATAGTTAAATTATTATTCTGAAATCCACATATCTGTGTGTTCATCAATTTTGTTTTCAATCTATCTAATCAATATAACTAACTTAATATGTGACGTTATCTGAATGTTTCTTTCTATACCAAAACACGCGTAATGTCTCTGTTCAAACTGAATCAGAATTCATCTATAAAGCAAATTAACTACAAATGTTTTGAGGTCCAAACAGAATACAGAATGCTCACTATTAGGCTTGGTAGACAGATCACTAGTTTTCTTTTCATCGAAGTAAATTGTTTCTAAAATTAAGAAACGTTACTAGTTCTGTCTGAAAAAAAAAAAACTGTTAATATGTTATAATCATCGTCTGCAACAACAACACCTTAGTCCCTGTTAACCCTGTTAAAATCATATTCAAACAGATATGAAATGATATTAATTGACATTATCTGCTATAATTCTCTACAATTGACCTAGTTAAAGTCATGTCATAGTCCACCAAATCATTGGTTACTGTAAATAACGTTACAATAACAATATCATGTCATTTTTTCTGAAAATAAAAGAGGAATTGAATTTCCCAACCAAAACTGTCAAAAATAGAAGCATCGATGATATCATGATTTTTGCTCAAATGTATATTCATTTTTTTATTTTCTACATTATTTGCACATAAAACTTTCTTATTCAGTTTTGCACTACTCTTCAAATTATTAAAGTTCTATTTGACTTAACTTCCATGCAAGTATGTATATTTGCATGATGTAAATCAGTGATTCTCAATCTTTTCTTTGTCGTGGCGCACTTTTAAAGATTTCAAAAGTTGATGGCACACAAAGAAAATAATAAGTTTAAAAATTGTTTACTTACCTTTAAGGTACTGCATAAAATAGTTTGTGATAGTAATTTTGAAGGAAAAATAAAATGATATAATAAGCACTACAAAAACAACAGTGCGTTTATTATTTTACTCAAAATAAAAAAAAACATCATAATTTTTACTATATAAAATTTCTTAACTTTGACGGCAAATTTAAAAATTTTTTGGCACTCAAGCGTTTTGTGGGACAGTGGTTGAAAATCACTGATCTAAGTATTTGCATTACATCGTAAAAAGAGTGCTCTTTTAATTTTTTTAATCAGACAAATGTCTCCTTGAATATATAAATAATTTTTGTGGAAATCATTTTATCTTGCTTTGAGGATAAAACAGAATTACCTTTTATTTTTATGTACAAGCACGTGCTTATATTAATGTCAAACTTAGTTTTTTAATAGATAGTTTTTTGATGTGATGTCGCTTAGAAATATATCATAGCGATTAATTTTTGTTAAATATAAAATGGAGAACAAAAGTGAGAAAAATATTACCTAGATAATGTAAATTAAGTATCAAAACAAATACATAAAATACATTAAATTCAAGGGAGCTTGGCAATTAAAGTAGCTGCAAGCACAACTGGGCAAAAGAAAAATGCCTGCACAACACCCACCAGATGTGAACAAACTAATGTTTAACATATTATCTGATTATTTCTGTGCGCAGAGAAGAATTTGTTGCGTCTAACGTACTCTGGACGAAGTTATCATGTACATTTAAAAAATCGCAATTTCCCGCTATTAGGTATTTATTTTAATTTCTTACAAACTCAATGAACATAGATTTAAGAAATTTGTACAGAAATTTGTGTGTCTGATTATATTTACTTACCAATAACTTTGTGAAACTACACAATAGTTAATACATCACTCACGATGCGGAGATTGGTATACACAAGCTCTCTGAACAAATGATTGTTAGCATAAATAACTAATGGAATATCCAAGTCCGATGACTTAGCCTTCTTGGAATAAGTAGAGGTCAGAATGATTACTAACAGACATATTTTTCAAAAAAATCCACCGTCTCAAAAATTATTCATATTTATGAAAAAAATTGGGTGTTTCCTTTTTGTATAGTTGTGTAATTTCCAAAATTATTCATCGCATTAAATTGGTTTTCAATCATTAATAGTTCTTTACCACACACTTTATACACAGTTCTAATAATTCGGGTTTCATAAGATACATAGATTTTTCTAATAATTAATAGTTATTGATAAATACTACATTTGTTACCATACAATTTCGACCAATATTCTGCAGTTTACTATGCCCCTGATATCATGTAAATAAGTTGTTTAATATTTTTTACAAATTTTTCATTCAATTCTGTTCATCCTCACTTGATTCATCTTGCCTTGAAAACAGAGAGTCGAACATTCGCAAACATTTTTAGTCTTCAGCAATTACTACATAACAAACTAGTCATGGTTCTAGTCGTTCGTATAGTCTTCTTCCACATAAAATTCTTTAGTTTTACCAGTGACGCTTTTAACTTTCAATGTTGTCAATTCAGCAATACATTTCGTGAATTATTTAGCATAAATTAAAATATTTTGATTAACTCTCCTGTTAAATTTCTATCTGATATTAGTGTTTCTATCCTGATATCTCAAATTAATGCTAATTTATGCAGGTAATTTTGCAAACAGGAATCATAATATATTTTGCAATTTCAAGTGCTTTTATTTTATTATTAATTACTTTAAATAAAAATAATTTTTCAATATCCTGTTTAGTTATATATGAGCAATTAAATACAAATAGTTTTGTGCTTTCCCAATCTCCAAGAATATATTCTAGTGTACGTATATATCAAAATCGAATAGAAATCTTTAAAATATGTTTGAAGAATGAGCGTTTCTCAAGAATTTGTAGTTATTAAGTTCATTTGAAATTAAAAATTATTTGTAAATATTTATATAGCTTTTTAACTATGAATACACCTTAGCAGATGAAACTAAGCAAGGGCAATCAAACACTGAATAGCAAAGCTTGTAACTATTCAATGCCATAGAATTTGCAAACTTAATCCACAATTCATCTTTCATAGTTGTAAGCATAATATATATAATAAGCCTAATATATATAGCTTAATAAATTTTTTCTTGAAGAATTCTATTTCTTAAAAACAAAATTTTCTTTAGAAGATGTTATTGGCAATTTCATAATTCGAAAACTAATTTCAATATAGTATTTATCCAACAAATAAACATACATTCTATACATATTTTTATTAATAACATTTTTACATATAATAATATATACAACTAATACATACAATAATTTTTACAACTATGGACGTAAAATTCTCAAAATATTTGAAAAGTAATGACTTAGGTTCTAAATCATTTTAAATACTGGAGGTCCATTAGCTTAAGATTGAAATACTTCAAAGAGGTGTAGATTGCACGTAAGCGACTCGGAATCACAAAGAGATTATTAGAAACATCTTTCATCTGCGTTAAAAATTGAAAATTTGTGGATGTTTCGAACGTCTTTGTATTCAAGCATTGTTTTAGAAGTGAACGAAACAGCTAAAAGATTGCAGATTACTCAAATATAGAGAAATAGAGTCGTGGTGATATAATATATATTACCGTAGATTAACTCTGTCATTAGATTCAACTCTACAGCAAGAAAATTGCGCACTTCCCTTTTACACAAACAATAGTAAACTGACCTCTTAAACTGTCTGTCCAATTATTTTCCCATCTGAACCACGTTTACATCACTCGCCATTCTAAGGCCAAGAAACAGCTTTGATGATGTGATCATGGGATCTCTGTGCTCAAAACGCTTAAATCTTTTTCAACAATCTGTAACGCCTCAGGAATTTCCGAACAGGATTTTTAATTGATTTCGAATCGACTAATTTTATCCTTCTTCTTACGGAGAATCGTAAATCTTCACATGGAACATTTTACCTTCGTCTCTACTTTTTTTCTTTGTGTGTATATAAAGCTATATTTGTCTATGAACTATATATGTATATGTATTCTAACACTTTAATTGCTGTTAATGATTGTTAACATATCTTTATTTCCAGACACTTCTTTCTAGATAATAATTCACATGGATTTAATGCAACCTGTTATTCAATATTTTTATGCTTGCAGAATATTTATTTATCTAAGCACAATCTCCATCCCATTACTTCCTTGTATTTTATTGATATGGTGCTTTCTTTTTTCTAGGTCCGAATAAACAAGCAAGAAACCGACATTCATCTTAGTGAGTTTTCCGTTTTACTTTCTTTTTATAACATTGGGAATTTAATTCGCTGCCATAAAAATATAATTTATCTATTTCAAATGCTCAGCGCTTTCTAAAAAGAAAACTATTTACGCCCGAAAAGAGAGTTCTTGTAAACACATATTTCACTTTTAAATGCCGTTTTTACTTTCTGTAATATCCGTCGTGGGGATCGCATCAAGGTCGGTAAAGTAGTGAGTCTGCCAAATTTCAATGCTAGACCAGAAGAATGTGAATGTCTCGAGGTGTTTTCTCGATGCCAATTTCGGGTATAAACGTTTGCTTTAATCAATAGAATTGACGTACTGATAAAAATATATATAAACGTCTCCTTAATATAGAATGCAATATATTTCTCAGATATGGTTTTGATATAAGCTTAAAAGTATAATAATAGAACCCACCATTTTATTTCAAAGTATTATATGTTTAAAAACTATGTATTTAAATTTAAAATTATGTTAGTCGAAATGAATTTTTAGAAGACATGATTTTAGTTTTTTTAACATTTTTATTTTAGTAATAAATTTCATTTTGATTAGTAAGTTAAATTTATTATATATATTATCTAGAATTCCATCAATTTAGCCATAATGTGATACAGAATAAAAATATTTTATTACATTGTTATTTTATTTTGAAAACAAGTTTTACACTTTTTATTCTAAATTTTAACTGCAAAAAATGAGTTAATATCAAAAAACCATTGTTTTAAAATGCATAGTTGATATAACTTATTTTTTTGTAAAATCTGTAAGTAAGTCTTACTTATTATTATTTGAAATCAGAATTGGAAAATTATAAGATTAAGTTTAATTTCCTCAACTATTTATTTATCTTCCTTTTTTCAGTGATACGTTTTTACATATCTTATTAGGGAATTAATTATTTTGTGTGTGTTTTTAGAATTTTGAAATGAAAATCAATCATTAGAAAATACGTCGTGAAAAAATGAATGACAGAATAGCAATTTCTTATAATTTCTGTCATCTTTTTACTAAATTAAATTAAGTTAAATAATATACCAAAACCACCACATTAATATTAACTTGTATAATTTTCTAACTGTAAGTTACATATATAGTTACATTTTTGTTCAATTAAATTTGAGTATTTCAAATTGAAATTTTGTTACTTAATAAAAACTAAAAATATATTTCAGATAAAATTTGATTGAATGAATTTTCTTTTATCTCTACAGAGATCGTAAGAACTACAGTTTAAATATGTATACATTATTCTCCTTCCTTATAAATAAATTAAAAAAGTATTTTTAAGAAAAAATATTAAAATTTTATTCTTAAATTTAACGCAGAATGTAAGTTAAATTTTTTTCTTGATTCACATAGAAGTTTTACAAATATTTTACTTGAATTCAAAATTAATAAGTTCTTTACGAACTTTGTAAGTGCCCCAAAATCTTTCGCAAGAATTTAAAAGAAAATAATATGATTCAAAACTATAGACTGCTTCGTTTCAAAAGACTTAATAGGTTTTAAATTGTTCTCAAAGTTTCTTTGAAAAATATTACAGAAAAATTTTAAAACTTTCCAAAATAAACAAAGCTAGATCAGTATAAATTATAAAGCTATCATAACTTACTTTCCACTGTTGCAAAAAAAAAAAAAAAAAACGCTGCTCTAAAACAAAAATTAATGAAACCTCTGCTTCATATAAAATTTAAAACATTCTAAAGGAAAAACTTACCTACCACGATAGCATACTTTATTCAAGGGGGCGGACTCTATAACTTACAAAGAAGTTATCTCCAGAATATATCGCTCAGTGTTTTATATATGTCCTCAGAGACGTATTTTATTTACAAAATACGGGATACTGGGACTCTTCATCGTCTAACGTGAACGATGCACAGATCAATTTCCATTTTAAATAAATAAAATGTTCTTATACAATATTGCTCGTATTATAGTAACTCTACTTTTCTTGTTAGCCTCAAGTTAATTTCATGTGTTTGTATTAAAAATGTAAAAATTGAAATATTTAAAAATATATTAATTGTTAATAAACTTCAGAAAAATCTTGATGTATTTTTCATTCTATATTTAGGCTTCAAAATTTTAAGAAAATTATCTTTCTTTCCAATATTAAATTTAATCATTAATTAATTTAAAATCCATAAGCGTCTTATCCGTAACTTTCAAATACACCTTCGATTATGCTTGATTACATATGATTGGTGTAGGTTTTTAAGAATTTCATAAGAGAATATTTTATTTTTTATAAATAAAAATAATTGAATTTACTATTTAAAAAAATTCAAATTGTGTAATCAGAATATTTACGAAAAAGCCTTTATTCAAGAACTTACTTTTTAGTCGAATCAATAAGAATACGATAATTTCCTTATTATTTTAAGCAGTTTTTATTCTTTATTATTGTTACCCAGAAAACAAGATAGTTCGTTGTTTTTCGGTGTGAGAAAATTTATTTTCTCACTCCGTAAACGATTTACTGAGTTAGGTACATCCGCTTTGCAAATACAATTGTATCATGACGATGTTACTTATATATATGTTTTACATGTTATGTGATTATTTTATTTGTGTATACAAATATATATACATCAAAATGATATCGTAATATATTTTAATAAAAAATTACATTTCAAAAATTATCAGTAATATCAGATTTTTTAAGTAATTTAAAAAATTTTTATGTGAATAATTATTAAAGTAAGACTTTAACATTTTTGTCATTGATATACTTCAAATGTTTTCATCATAAAAGTACTTTTATTTGTTTTTTAAATATACATGACAAAATAGTTTAACAAATTATGGTATTAAAAGGTCTGCATTGTAAACTTATGTGACATCAAATTTGTTTATTTTAAATGTTCACAGATAGTGTGCTTTAATACAGAAATAGAGATTTTAATATACTCTTTATAATCAGGAAATATTGCATACAATATTTGTAATTCTGGTTGAAAATGCGCTATATATATAAAGGTTTCTTCACAATCTTACACAATACAAAACACCAAAGTTGTCTCATTGCTAATTTCTAGCTTGTCTTTCGCCAAATGTGGTTTGCATAGAAAAAAGTAAATTAAGATTTGTTTTTATCTTAATACATGTTATCTTTAAATCAAGTAATGAATTTCAACTCTGCTATCTTAATATAAATAAATAATATTCAAGGTTGTAGTTAAGAAACAAAGCTTTATCTTTAAAAAAATTCAAAAATTTTATACATCTTTCTTTCTTTTTTTACAAACTATAAGGAAATCGAATTTTAATCAAAGTAAAAATTCATATCATAAATTAGTAATAGGTTTTTATTGCATAGATCGTACAGCCATAAAAAAGCAATTATATACTTTTTATAATTAATATTCATAATATTGTTTTCAAAATTAATGTATACGTAAATTAAATTTTGATATCATTTTTTTCTTTATTTAATACAAACCATTTAAGAAATAAAACATTAGCCATCAGCATTTAATTAACAGACCAATCCTGCGGTTTAAATAAAATTAATTTATGGCTTAAATGAACCACACAAAAAGCCAATTAAATATATATATATATATATATATAGATATATATATATATATATATATATATATATATATATATATATATATATATATATATATATATATATATATATATATATATATATATATATATATATATATATATATATATATATATATATAAAGGCGGCTTTCTTTTAGTGACAAGACTACTTGCATTGATTTTAATTAATGAAAGGAATAATTTTGTCATTAATTAAAATTCCATCTTGTAACTTCTATCGAATAATTTATTTATAATTTTTATAAATAATATGGTAACAAGATCATTTGACCATTTTATACTATTTTGTTGGTATTTTTTCAATTATTTATAAGTATACCAAAAAACAAAAAATAAATTTTTGATTTTTTGATGGATTAATTTAGTCTGCATATGTTTGAAGATTATTAGAATTAATTAAATCTCATCTTTTTTAAGGCAAATCATTACTAGAAAATCCTGATAATTTTATTTTAGGTAAAAAATAATCCCTCCAAAAATATTGATATTTTTATCTGCTTTGCTTATTTGAAAAAATATACTAGATGCAATTTCATATTTTCTTAATTTGTATTTTATATAAGACTTTCATGAAGATAATACTTTTTTTCTTAAAGGGAATTACTATGTATAATAATTTTTAATCATGATAGTGTATTTCTTCAAATTTTACCTAACAAGATCACATTTGAAGAAAAAACATTCGTTGAAAAATCTAGATAACTTTATACTCAATATTTATTATTTAAATAAGTTAGAAGAATATTATTTTTTGTTCCGTTTATTTAAAAATATTGACAATTCTTATTTTAGATCAGGTTTTTAAGATTAACAACGAAGAAACTACCTTAATTTCATTGCACATGTATCTATTTAAATTGTACTTATACATTTGAAATATTTTGCGGCAGACTCACAAAGTATATAATTATCATTATCAGATTTATCAAAATGTAATGAGTGTAAATTAAAATCAATAATAGTTTGCAAAATGCAGTTAAATATAGAAATAATTTATTGAATCATTAACTGAGGATTATTGATTAATTTTCTCGCGATTTCAAAAAAAAATATTATTATTGACACCCTCACAAATTTATAATTTAAAACAACACTTAACTGTTTATGCGTATTGTTTTTTCATGCTTGAAATACAGGAAATTCCTTTAAATTCTCTAAGTTGTTTTGATTTTGAATAACAAGAGAACATCACTAGTGAAAACTTCTCAATATCTCATGTGAATAAAGGTTCAGTTTGCATGTTTTTTCATTCTTAAATAAATTTTTAATTAATAAAATTCAGATATTTATTTGGATAAAGTGCTTACAAAATGCATTGTACTTTTTAACCTGCTTTGCAGAACCTTACTTTTCTAAAAGAGTTACTAACCGCTTAAATATCTACAAGGTTTATAAAGTTCTAAGCATATATATAACAAATATATTAGAAATTATACTGAGGAAGAAATTTACTGAAAAATGCATTACATGAAATAATAATAAAGAAGGATGTCACGAAAAATGGGAAGGAAACATGACAATGAATATATAATAAATCTTTATTGCAACACACCTGTTTTGACATTAATTACAAAAGCAGAAGGAAGTGCACTCACCTCTTAGCCTAGAAACAATCACTGAAAGTAATAATTCATTCAGAAATTTTCCAGCATTTTTTAAAAGTTGAAAAATATTCATTCGAAATTAAAGTAACTCTTGTAATTAAAACAGTGTCTGTAATTAATTATTGAATATTTGTAAAAGAAATTAAATAGAATTTTAAACCATGAATATTATATTATAAATTAATATTTTTACTAAGACAAACTACAAAATGCCACAAAAATTTGTATTTTTCAATACCTCTGATTTTGATTAATTTTGTAAATTCTTTTTACTATTAAGGCAGTAAAAACAGTTTTTTACTTTTTATATGTGTTTTTAGGTAAAAAAAAGATGAAAGCGTGTAATTGGTTTATCAATTAAGGTCACTAATTTAGTTTTAATGCAATGTTTGCACTTAGTGTTTAAAAATATTTTTATTCTTTTCAACTATTAAAAATTAGCAAAGCTCGAATACTGAACTACTGAATCTTACTAGTTAAAGTTATTTTTATTTAACTACTATTATCTTTTATGATTATCACAGTAACAATAGATTACACACTTAATTAAAAATAAGTATAATTTTATCCTATTAATATTTATTCGCCAAATGACTGCCTGATTGGTTTGGTATATTTTTGATGCATACCATTTGAACTTAAATGAAAGCAATTTTATGAAATACTCTTTTTTCCGTTATCAACATGAAGTTAAAAATCTTAGCAATTGAATTTTAATATGAAGATTAAAAATAATAATACTATTGAGCTGATATATTTTTAGAGCAATAATCAAAATTTCAGAATAAATCTCTGCGTAAGTTATTAAGTAGTTAGAAATGTTCTCTTGTGTTCTTTGTAAGCATTCATTATTCATGATTTCGTTTTACTGTAAGAACTTACAGAAAATAAAATAAATTATGAAAATCATATTGAAACATGCATGATATTAATGTTAATTAGGATTATTTAAATAATATGTATGTATAATATTCATATATTTACCTTTTAACCTTCAATTAAATATATCGGTAGAATGTTTCAATTCCAACAAAAATATATCCATTTGAGGAGTTAAGACTAACATGTAAGTGTCCAAAAAAATATGAAATGAACTTAAATATATGGGTGAACAATATATTGGATGCAGCTCATCTTTTAAATATTCTACCTAACATTTTAAACAACAATTTCTGTTAATTTTAAACATTCATAAGTGCATTATTTGCTAATTATTTTTCTAAATTGATTCACCTTGTAATTTATTATTACATATGTAGGCGAACTATTTCTATCACATTATATATACTTTATAACTTTTTATATTTGCATGTTAATTTATTTATTATTCCTTTCTTTTAAATTTTAGTTTTCAAAATTTTGAATTTCATTGTGTTTATTTTTATTTTCTGTTTTATTTCAGTTTATTAACGATTTCAAGGGTAACTAAACTTGTATATAGAGAAAAATTTTGTACGAAGAAAGTGTTTGCATATGACATGTATATAGTGCATTTTTGTTTTATAAGGAAAACTTGAAAATAAAAGGTACAAGTACAATATTTCTGTTTCTTATTTTTGACACTATTATGCTTATTTTCACCTTTAAAATATTTTTACTTAAGTAAGAAAATACCAAGCACTTTCATTTCCATCAACATACAGTCCCTATCAAATAATTTATCACATATTCTTCAAACTAAGCTTACCAAGTAACCAAATAAAAAATATATTCACAATTTAAAAAATATAATCATATATACTTTAAATATAAGAAATTGTTTTGATTCACAGATGTACCAGTTGTGTGTGTGTTCTTTGCTCAAAAATTCCAAATCAAATTTATTTGATGATAGAATTTCTTTATATAAGGAGAAATTCCTTAATGAAAAAAATCATATAATTAATATTTATATAAAGTAAAATGTCATACATTAAGAAATTTATAATTATACGATTTTTAAATTTAATTAACACGCAATTCCTATAAATTTAATTTCTCTTTCAAATTATTTATTTAATTAAATAATTGAAAATTTCAAAATTTTTTCTTGGTATTTTTAAATGTTTCAATATTTCTACAAAGTTTCAGTGAAACTTAACTATTCATATAATAAACAAAATTACCATTTCACAAAGCCAAAATATGATAAAAAATAGAATTGTAATTCCTATTTTCCAGTCAATTGTTATCATATAAATAAATGTTTCTTAGTGTGTTTACCCATCCAATTTTATATGTATGTTCAAATCTTTCTGAAATGCATAAAAACCTTAAAAATATTAAGCATGTCATTCAAAAATAATTTTTGTTTTTCCTCTTTGTAACAAAAAATAAATAATAAATAAATTTGGAGGCTTTTGAAGCAATTTGATCGAATTCCCTTGGGAAGTAAAACTGAAAAAGGAGTTACTCAGTTTAATAAAGGATTTTTTTTTCAAAAGAAACAATCCTCATTTTGTGTACATTTGTGGTAGAATTAAATTAAAATCCGGAAAGCAAAGTGACGAGAAACATGTGAGGCACACAAGAATTTGAAAAACTCACCCCGACTCAATTTCATTTAGTTTGATTGGATTATACCTTGTTTGTGCCCAAAGAAAGAAGCAAAGAGAAAGATCTTGTTAATGCAAAAATCTGATTAAAGAAACAACTAACTTCCTTATTTTTATTGCCCACGTTTATATTTTGATGGAAATTTCTAAGAAGATCTTAGAATTTACCTTAAAAATGCATACATAAATTGAAAATTATTGAAAAGATAATGGCAGTTTATAAATTACTTTAAAATTGAAGTTGCTTTGGGGTACATATATTTTATCAATTTATAAGTCTTATAAATATTTATTTTTTGCATATTTTATTGGATTAAATTATTCGTGAATTGTGTATATAATTAATTTTTACACTTAAAATATATTTTCAAAAATTTTGCGAATAATATAATGCCTAAATTTATTAAATTCTAATTTCCAAATTTAGCGATTAAAAAATATAGTTATATAAGATATCAATTTATATTACATAAATCATAATTTAAAAATTTTCGCACTACTTGCTTCAATTTTAAAGCTATTTATTTCAAATTTTGATTTTACTGAGAATAATCCATACGCGTATTGTTTAAAAAGAAACTTAATACTATTTAAGTTAATATATGTAAATAGTATAACCCATTATTTGATACAAATTACAGTCGATGCAATTTTGTAACTTCCAATAATAATATCATAAAATTTCCTATTAAAAGAGAGTTCCATAATTTTCATTGTAAAATATAACTGTACAACATAACATCACGATCAAGAAGGGAATAAAACGGGCGTTATAATGTTCCCTTCTGCAATTTATAAATACAAAAAAGTAATGGAAAACAATTTTAGTATGGTAATTGATATTTAAATGGTATTTAAATTTGTACTCCCTTATTCTTCCAGGAATGCCCATAACTCATCCTACACTTACACACACACATTACACTAAAGCTGAACAATAAAAATATTCATTAAATATATTAAAAATTATGAAAAACAAATATCGCCGCTGTAAACAAAGAGATACGTCACTGTGAAGTTGCAAAATAGCGCATAATTTACTGAGTACTTAAAAGGACAGAATGTTTTTAAAGAAATATTTTATTATCATAGTATTTTAAATAATTATTTAACTAAATAAAAATTAAATGATCGTGGTAATTTTTAAAATTATTTTGAATGTTTAATGCTTTTTCTTGATCCATTTAATTCAGCTTTTTCATGATAAATCTTTAACTAAACATGACCATAAAACTATAATCAAAATAGTTTAATCTCATTACAATGAATATTAATTTAATGTAATTAGTAAGTGATTAATGTAAGAAAGTTCATGCAGCAAAATAATGTTTCTGATAAAGTGATTTTAAAATTAACTTTCATTAATTGGTATCGTAAAATTTCAAAAATATATACAGTGGAACTTGGATAATTCGAACTTCCTTAATTCGAATTCGTGGATAATTCGAAGTTTTCTCTCGGTCCCTTGAAACTTATTATTAAACTAATGTTAAAATATCGTGGATGATTCGAAGTCCAACTTCCTTAATTCGAAGTTTTACTCCAGAAGAAATACACTGTCAATGCAGTAACTTTTTCAAGTTTTCCGTATTTTCCGAGAGGGAGGGGAGACGCACTACAGGCTAAGAGTACATGATTAAGGGGAGGAAGATTGTTGAGGGTGGGAGGAAAGAATGGGAGAAAATTAGTGTGACTGGACTGCACTGTTAACCCCTCTTTTGTACGACAGGCGTTTAACGTTGCATGCACCTGTTTTCCAAGAAACCTGTAGTAGTCAAGTGTTTTTCTTTCGTGTGTGGCAGCTTTTAGTCTTCATTTCACTTGAAATTTCAGAACAGCAAGCATGTCTTGAGTAAACCACGCGTTCCCTACAAGACCTTAACTTTGGAACAAAAAATTCCCGTCATCCGTGAAGTTGAAAAAGGTTTAAGAAAGAAATGCGACATTGCAAAACAATACGGAATAGCGGCAAACACTCTTTCAACTTTTTTGAAAAATAAGGAAAAAATTCTAAGCAGTTGTTCTAGTGTAAACGGAAAAAGGAAAAGAGCAAGAGATGTGAACAATCCAGATCTCGATGAATGTGTATTAAAATGGTTTAAACAATCGAGAGACAGAAACACCCCTCTGAGTAGAACTCTTCTACACGCTAAGGCAGAAGAATTTTCTTCCATCATGGAAAACAACAACTTCAAAGCTAGCTCAGGTTGGCTGGATAGATTCAAGGAAAGAAATGGAATTTCATTCAAAACTGTGTGTGGTGAAAGTGCAAGTGTAGACGAGAAGTCAGCCAATGAATGGGCGGACAGACTTTTGCAAATCATTAAAGATACACCGGTAAGTGACATTTTCAATGTCGATGAAACTGGACTATTCTTTAAGTGTACGCCGGACAAAGCTCTAGCATTTAAGGGAGACAAATGCAGTGGTGGCAAAAACAGCAAAGAACGTGTAACATTACTAGTGGGATCCAATATGAATGGGACTGAAAAACTTATTTTACTTATGATTGGAAAATTTGCCAATCCAAGGTGTTTCAAGAACGTGAAAACAAAGCCAGTGGAATACAAAAGCTTGGATGACTGCAGACCTTTTCAAGGATTGGCTGTTAGAGCTCGACCACACGTACCAAAAGAAAAAAGAAAAACTCTCCTGTTCATTGATAACTGCACAGCACATAAGTCGATCCCTGCAATGGAAAATGTAAAGGTTTTTTTTCCACCAAACATGACCTCAATAGTGCAACCAATGGATCAGGGCATTATCAAAAATTTCAAACATTTCTATCGATGCCTTGTCGTATGACATCTTCTAACTGATTCTTTTAAAAAGCCCAACATTTCTGTCCTCGATGCAGCAAGAATGTGCTTGAATGCATGGTCGAAAGTCAGCGAAGAAATAATTGCGAATTGTTTCAGAAAAGCAGGGTTTATTAAGGAAAACACGAGCCCCGGCGAGATTTTTGAAGATCTACCTCAACCAGATGCATGGGAAAACGAAATGCCTTTTCATGATTACGTTAACATTGATGAAAGTGTAGAAATATGTGGAGAATTATCCAACAACGAAATTCTATCCGAAGTTCTAAACAACAAAAGCGATACAACAGAGGACGATAATGACCCCGAAGAAGCTAATGATGTTGAAGAAAGGCCGATTCCAACTTCATGTGATGCAGTTTTTCATTTAGCGGAATATCGTCGCTATGCAGAAGGACAATGTAACTTAAGTCAAGCTATCTTTCAATCCATAAATATTCTTGAAGACTTTGTTAAAAAAATCAGTTGAGCGCTTTAAAACAATCTAAAATATCGCAATATTTTCCAAAATTGTAATTCAGAGTGCATTTGTATTTTACTGTAATAAACATCGTTTCAACCTGATGGTTGTATTAGTTAAATGCATACCAATTTTACTCTTTTAATACTAGTATTTAATTGCATATAGTCACATGCAGTAAATAAAAAAATCGAAATTTCGAAAATTTGGATAATTCGAAGTTTTGCAGTGGTCTCTTGAGCTTCGAATTATCCAAGTTCCACTGTATTTTCAAAACTTTTTCTTACAAGTCTGCATTAAATATATAAACTCTATTATTTTTATATAACAAATCACTTGCCTGCAGAAGATTTCTTTATCTTTGTATTCAGGACAAAACAATATTTTATTAAAGCATAATCTAAATTTGTTTGTCAGATTTGCAATTATTTCGTGTCGTGTATTACTCTAAATGACAATTAACTCTTAGTATGTTTTAAATTGAGCTCCTAAATTAACTATAGTCAACGATATTCTTTAAAAATTTTAGAAAACCTCTTTAACTAGACTGAAATGTAACTTTTCAACTAAGCAAAGAGTTTACGTAAACAAGCTCAAGAGAAGACTAGATTTTCTTTTCTTTTACCACAGTCGAATTGGCTTTGAATTGAACTCATTAAATATTGAAGTTAATTCTTTCCGAATTCTTTTTATTGTTTGAAAATCATTCTATCCTATCGTATGAATGAGATTAAATTGTATCACTTTCGCAAATCTTATGAAAGTATTTTAAAATCTTCCTAGGATTTATAACAGTTTCGTTTTATTCATAGAAAACTTTTTATAATTATTCAAAGTAAGCACTAAACATATAAATTAAATTGTACTCTGTTATTTTATACTAAATTAATTTATATACGTAAAAATTATAAACCTCTATTTTAAATATGTGATCATTTTCTAATGTAAACATTTATTTTATTAATATTGAAAATATTTTACTGGAAAAGATAGTTCTTAATAATATATAAGAAAAATGGCGCTCATTGTATTATTAGAATTTGTTAATTAATGATGCTTAGGTTTAAAATAATTTCTTTTTTCAGAAAAAAATATAAAACGATTGTTAGCAATCGAATATTTAATTTATAGTGGAAAAAAATCTCAATAAATTAGTAAAAATATTTTTACCTTAAATATTTTATATCAGAATTTTGGAAGCAGTATATTTCTAATAGCCAGAACAAAATGCCACTATATTGTAAAACATCTTTACAAATAAAAAATTATTTAATACTTTCTTTTAATTTAGCATATAAGTCAGGATTTTTTTTAAAATCTTCGTACTTTTAAATTATTAGAAATTTGAGGAGTTATCATTTTAAAACTGTGCTAAGATTTTAGTAACTTTCTTTAGATGTTTTAAGCGACATATTTTACATTTAAAAATGACATTTGAAATAGAATACAATTTTCATAGGTATGTATATAATATCGAATACATTTATTCAATTCAATAATTTTTATATCTGACATTCATGAAAGAGTGCATTAACTTTTTCATAAGTCTTTTTTTTCCATCTTCAACATAAATCATATAATCTCATTAATAATAGTTACATTTTCTCTAATATTAATATTTAAAACTATTTTTTTAAAAAAAAATTATTAAATACTCCAAATTTAAATATTTCTATCTTCAGAATATTACTCTGAGTTATCTATAAATAGATGTAATATAAAGAAATTTCGAAAAGTATCAATGGATACAATTTTTTGTATTTTCTTAAATGTGTTATATCTATAATGTTGCCTAATGTAAATTAATATATCACTAATATATTTCTAATCCCACAATGTAATATAATACCAACTCAATCAAATTTAAGCAACTATATATATGATACTACATTAAAAAAGTATTTTAAGAAAAACTATTTTGAAAGATTGCAAAAAATGACAAATATATCTTAAATTTTAACGTATAATTAAAAGGATATCTTTTATTTGTTCTTTTCTCTTAAGTTATAGAATGAAGGAAAATAACAATCTCTAATCATTTATATAATACTTTAAAACTTAAACTTCCTTAATTCCATCAAATTAATTCCTCTTATCATCTTTTGATCATATATATAACAATTAAAGCAACATGCCACCATAAAACATTGTTACTTGGAGCTTATGATAAAATGACAGCATAGTTGAAACGAAATCCACTATTAAAACGGAGTATAGCATATCAATAAAATTTGGAAAGAAGATCCTTATGATTAAGTCAATTACAGACACTTCCGTTTTCGTTCATTGAACTTGTGTTTTCCGCTTCTTATCGTAAGTTTTGCATTTTGTAAAGGAATGAGTTGGTAAACTAATATTTAAATGGTAGAAAATTTAAAACTATTAGTCATATCATTGAAAATATTATCCTAAATTTTGAGTAAAATAAGGATTTAGAATTCTATATTATTAATTTAACTATTTAATTAAAAATTATTAGTTTCAAAACTTTTTTGTTCAATGATAAAATTATGTGCCACTCTTTCAACTGTACAGTTGTTAAGCTTTATATATAGATGTATATGCATATATATGTATATGCATATATATATATATATATATACATATATATATATATATATATATATATATATATATATATATATATATATATATATATATATATATATATATATATATATATATATATATATTGTGTAGAATAACTGTCGAAAGAGTGGCTAAATTTTCTAAGATTAATATTTATTTCCACATAAGACATAAGATATGCATATTTATCTTTCAATCATAATTGTTCCTGTAATATTCAAGCATTACAATTGCTGTTAATATTTTACTGTTATAAAATTACTTCTTTTCTGGATGATGCGCATTCAGAATATGCAAAAAGAATTCTGTTTGTTAACAATCTGATCAACATTTTTATAAAGGAAACAAATTTTGTAACAAACCAATCTAAGTTGATATTTCTATGGCGTATGGTGTTTATTTTTTAATGTGAAATAATAATTATCTAAGAGAGATATTATAACATTTGAAAATTGAGAAGTATTACAAATTTCGTCTGTTTCTACTTTTGATTGCTTATGCGAAATTCCCTTCAAGTTTATTTTCCATCTACAAAATAGTCTTCAGAATTTTTTCTCATAATTTTAAAATCCTATTGTTCATACGAACTCATTTGTGTACCAAACCAAATGTGTCATGATACTTATCGAATAATAACATTATAATATATTTTCAATTACAAATTCATTTATTTCCTAACTACTGAAACATTTCGAAATTAAGTAAAGTAAGTCTTCATTCTTCGTATTCTCTGAGAATAATTTAGATTTCATACTATTTTAACAATTCGGTTTGAATATTTTAAGAGCCTCACTACTTAAGGTTTATTTTGTATGCATAATGTTGAACAAAATTCATTCCATCTTTTTCCCAATTGCGCAAGGGTGCATATTGCTTAAAAGGAGAAACAACTCATCAATATTAAAAAACTGAAATGAAAACATTCTTTTTTGTAAATACAGGAAAATTTTTCACATATATTCAAATTTCTTAACTGAAAATTAAGATATTTTATTCGTGTATGCAAAAGCATTAAGCGTATGTGTATTAAGTATTGATGTGCACGTTATCTTTTTAAATGTGTAATTTTGTTTACAACACTATTTCAACATTCCTCCCTTGAACAAATTTATTAACTGAAAAGTGAAAAGCAGTATATAATAAAATATAAATTATATACTGCTTTTCAGTTAATTTAAAAAATATTTTGACAGTTTTTCAAATAAGTTAACTTTTTCTCCTATCATTAATCATAATTATTTCAGTGATTTTTTATAATCTCATTTTTAATATGATTGATCATTATTTATAATAAAAATCAATTATTCAAAGAATACTCTATATATTTTGTTAACGAATATTAATAAAGCATAGTAAATAAAGAGTCTCTTATAATTATTCATAAGATATTTCCTTAAAGTATATTTTTTGATATTTTTCATTAATATGAATAATATTATAGAATTGAATTAAGATTATTTTTTCAAGAGAAAAGCTTTTATTTTTATAATATTTTGATATATAGAACTGTGTAATATTACCATACTGATAATTAAATATTAAGTAAAATAAAATTTAATAAGAATGTTTATTTTTATTCATACATATTCTCTATTCAAAAAGGGATAATAATATTACGTTGTTGAGGTTTAACAAAGGAAGGAACAGAAAAATTTGATTAATTCTAATTGTAAATTAAAACAGAAGTTAGAAAAGTTATGTCTCTTGAAATAAACTTTATGAAAAAAAGCATTTTTTATTACAATACATTAAAAGCTATAAATAAATTGTTAAGAAATAACTTTATATATTTCTGTTAAAACAAATATATCTCGAGGAATTTCAAACTAATATGATTGTATTGATAAATTTTAATTTTATTTAATAAGGTAGGCGTATGTGATAATGTTGCGGTGAATAATATTTTGTTCAAACTTTCTTAGTAACCTTAATCTTTTGTATGATTACTGTGGTGATTTAGTTGGGGAATCAAAATGTATACTTGATGAGAGAGAGAAGAAGCTTAGGTAGATTTTTGAAAACAGAAGTTATTTTTAATATATCTCAATTTATTTTCATAAAATATTTATAATTAATAAAAATTCAACAATCTTTTTCTCTTAAATTTTTTACTTTTAATACAAATTTAGAAAAGTTTCTATACTTTCATCAGATACTTAACCACAATCCGGATTTCATTAAATCTAATAAGAAGGCATAACGTTCCATGGAAAAGTTGCTAGTTCTGAAAGGAGAGGTCTAAAGGACCACCCCAAAAAGAGGAACACAGACGCCATAGCTTAACAAACCCTCCCACCTCCTTGGGCAGAGCGGGAATAATCGATACCTTCAGGAGCCTGACTGTATCGATTGCCCTTTGCTCTGCATCGACCCCACCCCCACAGACTTGGCGTGACACAGACTTATTACATGTTACGTATATTCGATGGGTTACACCATGTCCCGTTTGCCGATATCGAACGAGACGAAAACTTCGCTCGCGGCCAGGACAGAGCTCAGTAACAGTCACCTTCATGGGCATATTGATACTGATTCTTGCTCTTGTTCCATTATAGTCATGGAAGGAATGTGTTTTGGAATCTCATGGAAGACCCTTTTTGCACATAAGGCACGTACAGCTTCCTTCAGAAGTTTTTTTTTCTTTTGGTGGAGAGAGGAATAAAAGTTCAGTGAAGTTTGCAAAGATTTCTCACGAACTTTATATTCCATCTATTTTATATTATGATTACTTACAAATAAAATATACTTGAGTGCATATATAGCTCAAAATTTAATTATTTTGTTTGCTAAAATAAAAAAAAATTGTGTGTTAAGATAAATCATTCTTATCTGATATTGTTTTCAAATTAATATTTAAAGAGACATTCTTTTCAGGAAAATAAATTTTCAGCTAAATATTTTAGATTAATAGCAGATATTATTTTTCAAACTGAACAGAAAAAGTAACATAATAATAAATAGTTATTTGCTTTTTAAAATTATTGGTATTCAAGTATATTCTAATAGGAATTTCACTTTTGTTAAATACTAATGGAATATTTCTATTACCTAAATACAAAAAAAGCTAAAATATTTATAGATTCTTGGTGAAACACAGAAAATTATAATAACATCATGAATTTAAGAGATAATTTTACACATTTTCTTAGAGACATATGTCTTAGCTTAGAACTGTACCCTATGAAAACATGGTTCTTTGTTCAAGCCCAGCAGTCACGAAGCATCAAGACAAGATTGTCTAATTTCTACTACCAATATCTTGAGATGTTTTAGATTATCCTTTATTGAAAATGGAAATATGCCCCACTATCTAAAAAGATTCAAGATGTTCGGTGATGCATTATGGATTGAAGATAGTTTATAGCTTTGGATTATGATCTAGACAAGTTGGGCGGCAGTAATTTGTTTAGCAGATAGATTATTATCTTTAAAATATTTATTCAAAGTTTATCAAAGAATATTATTTTTTATCGCATATTTAATCCTTAAATAAATTTAAAATATAGTATTAATTATAAATCGTAATTTTTTAAAAATTTTAACAGAAGCTGCAATTACATTTTAAAGAATACTGTATTAAAATGAAAACTTAAACTTCTTTAAAATATTTATTTAAATATTTAAGAATTTTCTCTCTGCATTTATAAAAAAATTGAAAACATTTCGATATTAAAAAGAATAGAACTCGCCTTGGAATTAAATTTATTATATAGTTTAGTAAATTTTTCAAAAACATTCAGTGTCAATATAAATAACTAAAATAATTTCATTAAATCAATGTTTTTTTATGTTTGGAAAATAAGATTAAAAAATTCCTTATCCTTAAAAAATTAATAAAATTTAGAATTTTTTTTTACAAAAAAACTATCAAATATTAATTAAAAGATTTTCAGAATATTCTAAAGTTTTTTTAAAATTTTTTTTCCATATCAAAATGAGGAATAATTTCAATTATCATAATTTATTTCACTTTATTGATTATCTTTTATTAATTTTGTAACTCAAATTTTGAATAAAACATTTCACATTCGATTGAAGAAATGAGAATTATTATTATAGTTGATAGAAATTATTTTTATACTAAGTAATTCTGATTTATAAATTTCAATCAATGATTTATGAAATTGTACACTATATATAGGAAATAATGTCAAATTTTCAAAATTTATTTTCTTCAACCATTGTTATTGAGAAGTATATAAATTATATCTGACACTCTTTTATGACAAATTATTTTAATCATGATATTTATTTTCCAATTTTGATTTTATCAGCATTGTTTGCGTGTCGTATGTCTTCGGTTTTTTAAGCATCTACTTATAAATTTTAATTTATAAATTTTTTAAATGTTTTACTAGTTTTTACTGTATATATATATATATATATATATATATATATATATATATATATATATATATATATATATATATATATATATATATGTACATATATAATTATATAACTATAATTATATTTCATTATATATTTAACTATATTATTATTAAGATAGAGAACTAAAGGATGTTTAATAATATATTCTGAAAAATTTTATATATGAAGCTTAATAATGTTATTGTAATTGTAGAAGAGAGAGTAATAGAAATCCATTTACGTGATTATGTCTAAAATAAATCTTTTAAGAGAATGTAATTAAATATATTTTAAGAAACTTCAAAAACAATAAAAATATATTTAATTGAAATGTTTTAAAATGCAATAAATCTTGATTCGAATGTATTTTTAAAATTACTTCTTTAAAAACTTTAAAATTAATGAAAGATATGAAGTGCCTGCAGCAAATTATGCATTTTTTTCATGAATAAGTATCAAAAATTAAAAGAGAAAAACTTTTTAAAGTATATTACTTTGTTCAAATCAGAGATTAGTCATTCTTTGAGAGAACTGATTACAAATTAAGCTTAATTTTTTTTAAATTATAAATTAATCTTAAAAATAGTATTATTATAAAAATGAAATAATATGAAAAGCAGTTTTGTCAGGATTTTATAGATGAGTAAATTATTTAATACCATTTTGCTAAAATTGGAAGTAAAATATTTCAAATCCTTGAGTGCCTAAATTGTCGAAGCATTAGATAAATAGTTTGGAATAAAATAATTCAATAAATCAGAATACATAGTTATTAAATTATAAATGAATTATTTCTTAAATTTAAATTGTTTTATTAAAAACAAATTATCTTTTACAAATATCTGTTTTAGTCAGAGGATTTGCTCTTCATTGGATAGTCAGAAAAATATTGCATATTTTTGAAATATTTATGAGCCTTGGTTTTGATAAAATAACATTTGAGGAGAAAATAACAAAATCCCATTTACAAGATTACTTTTCAGACGGTTATATGAAGTGAATATATTTATTTACAATTTTAAATATTTGAAAATGCATAATATATTATTTAATTTACTCAAATATTAAATGCTTTTCATTTAAAAACAAATTGAAATCTTGAAATTAAATGTTCAACTAATTATTTTAAAATTGATTCATTTAATATTCAAAAGATAGGAGTCACAGTAGTGTTTTCTTTAATGAAATGAATGAAATTGCAACCATTAAAAATAAAATATAAATAAACAAATATATCATATAAATTTTATAAAATTTTGTGAAATTAAATATTAAAATCTAATTCACTAATTAAAGAGAAATACTAAAAAATAGAAGAAAATTAATCCAGTAAAAATCACGACATAATATTAATTATCTACAGCTAAAATTTTCATAATGCAGGTATCAGTTGCGTAGCATAATACAAAAATAATTTAATTAAATCACTGTATGCCAAATATTGGATACGAAATTGGTTTTGATTCATAATTAAATTAATTTCATTAAACGTCTCTAGAAATATGTGTAGAATAATGTATTTCACTAAATTCCATAAAATAATAAAAATTTTGTAGTAATCTAATATTGTTTACAACAACGCAATTTGTGAACATTTTACTTACCATTATATTTTACTTTTGAATATTTTTTTCTTTCAAAGTGAAAATATATAAAACCCTTATAATTTGAGTCATTTTATTTATTTTAATTTTTGTGCAAAAATTAATTTAGGTCAAATATTCTTACTTCGGGTTTCTACAATTATTTCAGATGTCATTATTCTCAAAATTCAGATTGTGTCATTGTTTTCTTCTTCCTTGTTCAATAATTATGGATGTTGAAATCTATCCGAAATGTTAGCCATAGTTGTTACTTTATTTTCTGCTTTAATATTCAGAGTATGAAGGTGAAAGAGTAAAATTATGTCTAATGTCAATTATAAGCAACGTCAAAATATATTCAGAGACAAAAACATACAAACTCGCAATAATGTCCAGTCATTAGGTCAACATCTTCTTCAATCATCCAAGTCAAACTGACTGACTTTTACTAGACGCTGACTCATTAACCACAATAGATATAATCAAAACGACTTTTTGGACTATATTTAAGAAATATTTCGAATCTGTCAAAATAAGAAAACATAAAAGTGAATAGACGCAGTTTAATTTATTTTAAATTTTTTAGTTATTTATAGAAGAAGTAAAAGCAAAACAATTTGGGAATAAAAATTGTAAAGCAAAATATTCGTATAATATAAAAAAAACATTTTTGATTCACACATAAATCATAAAAGAAAATAAAACAAAAGTGTAATTTTTGCTAATTTAATTTGATAATTCTTACAACAATAATCGATAAAAAACACTTGTTTGAGTTTTGTCACTTTAGAAATACATGCGCGCTATTTTAACTTTCTTTTTTTTATTTTTTGAAGTGTGAAACAGTTGATGATAAAAATGATGACTAACGGAATTATATCTACTCATGTCTTTTAATCTGTTCAGTGTTAGTTTTAAAAATCTCAGAGGCTGTATTAAAATGTCAAGTATATACTACTGTATGCAATCATCAAGAATATAATTTTAATAGCAGTTTAATTTAAGAATAAATGAGCATTCCTTTCTTTTTCACATATGCTATAATTTTTATTTTTATAAACTTTACAATTATCATCCAGATCGTGCTAAGAAAACGTTCTATATTAATTCAGGGGAGATGTTATATAAATTAAATTATTAATACTAACGTGGAAATATTACCTCTAACTGAAGTATGTGTGTTATTGACAACAGCTTTTTTCTAAGAATTCTATGTTTCTCAGAAATATCTGTTTTTTTTAGTTATTTATGAGCTCATTTGTTAATTAAAAGTAAGGATCATTACATAAGTGATTTAATTTAGCTAAGCAAATAAGCTTCATTTTTCAAGAACGTATGATAACTTCTAAATGTAGCTTCATCAAAAAATCTGCTTTTTTTCTTTCCACAAGTTAATTTTTTTATATAAGATTATATTTGCAATCTTTATTCAACTAGTAGGCTATATTTTTGAAGATATTTCAAATTAAGCTCCAAAGAAAATTCTTGGTTTAGTCCGGAATACATTTTACTTGTTTCATTTACTTGTATAGTATTAGACCAATCAGTGAATTATTTTATCTAGGATACGATGAGCTCTTATTCATAAACTGTGACATTTCTGTTTAATTATTCATGCCTACAACAAACACTTAGTGTAGGTAATAATCAATATACAAGCAAATGCATATTATTTTAAAGATCTTTGGAGAATATTAGTTTGTCATGTCTCCATCTTACTAGTGAATGAAATGAATAATATTTGTCCATATCTAAAATGCAAATAAAACAAGTTAAATAAGACAATTATTCAATAAAGAAACAGATTTGTTGAAAAGCTTTATCTTATTTCAAGGGGAAAGAAACCTTTGTAAAAACTACATTTCCAATCTTGTCTACATTTTCCAATGATCTTTTATTAAACGAATTTAAATAAAAATAAGAATTTCATATATTAATGTATAAAATATTGTAAAACATATTGTTATTTAATTCGTCTTCTTTTAAAATTATAAGAATTAAAATATAAATTAAAAACGGCATACTAAATTCTAAAATATGTATTAAAAATTACATAGCGTATATAAGTTAACGAACATAATGTAAAAAAAAATAATGACTTTATTATATTTGTTAAAAAAAACAATTAAAATTATTTCTTGACACAAATCTGTATAAATAAGAAAATGGTACTTTTTATGATTTGTAAAAAGTATCATTATTAAGGAGATATATGTGGTCTCAAACTACAAAAAAATAGAGAAACATTTCTAAAATCCATCATGAATAATTTAGTGAGATTTAGAATAAGAAATTTATTTGAATAGGAAATTTTGTTTATAACTGACTTTAATTTAAAATTCTATTACATTTGAAAATATTCCTTGAATCAGCAACAAACTTATTGCTTTAAATAACTAAACGTACTGAAAAGTTTTTCGCTTCAAAACTTATTCCGAGTATGTTTTGCTGTCAAAAGAAGTAGAGTAGTTTCATAGCGACAGACGATTTTGAATCATATCATGCATTATATTATATATTCAAATATTCAATTCAACATTTTTTAGCTAAAATTGTTAGAGATAAAAGATATCACGTGTTAGAGCATTACTAACACGTGATATCTTTTATCGATAACAATTCAATTGTGTAAAAGAAATGAGATACAATAAAGACTGTTGTAGTTATAATATTTTTGCCCGCGAAACACCTATTTAAAAGAATTACTTAATTACTTGCAATATTTGTTTAAATTATATGAAACATTTATAATGTTGTATACTTTCAATATTTACATTTTTAGATCGTGAATTATAAATGATAATTTTCTTAATTATACGCAAAACAAATGTCTGAAAATTAAAGAAACAAATAGTACCGTAATATGTCTTTCGTTAATTTTTACATATTTCCAGATTGGCCATACTAAATTGGTATAAAGTATTGATTTTATAGTTCTTTTTCTATAAAAATTTTAATTTCATTTCACTATCTCTAATTATTATTTTAAGTAGATGTTAAATATTTCATTTGTATATAATTATAAAGTATTTTACATAAAATAATCACATTACTAATATCATATACCACAACATAGTTACATAATTCTTTTACATAACCTACCCTATCATTGCATGGTATTTTTATATTAGTTAGCTCTTAAAAAAATTGCGTGCAATTTGTATAATTTGACTGTACAAATACAGTCCACAAAACATAATTTTATGTATATAAATGAATATTCTTATAAACAATTTGCATAGTGATCATTATATTGCTCTTTTTAAATAAGAATTTTAATTAAAACTTTTTTATTACATGATTATTCGTTATGGTGTAAATTCCAACTAACATCTATTATATTTTTTATATTTAAACCTTAAACTTACTATAATAGTATGGATAAATCAGAAAAACGAAACTACATATATAGTTTCAGTTTCTAATCCTTAGAATAATTTATTTTAAAAATTATATATAAATGCTTAGATTTTAAATAAATATCCTGAGAAATGATTTAATTAAAATTAAATTTATATTAAACAATTATATCAAATATGCAAGTATGTTCCTTACCATATGTTTGAACAACAGTATTTCCTTACAATATACAATTATTTAAATGGTTATTTATACATTAAGTATCCTTTATAATACAATATTATCTTTTTAAATAAATATTTTCTTTTATGTTTTAAAATATATTCTTGTTAGGCTTTTTCGTTACAAAAGTAACCAATGTTATAAGGGACTTGTTTATTCATTTGTTCCTCAGCTCGCTTTTAATCTTTTTACTAATTGTTTTATTATGATATTTTATATTTTGTTAGTAAATTATTAATTTAAAATAAAATTTAATCAAGCTTTAATCGAAATTTCAAGCTTTTTATTAAAATATAGGATTTAAATTTGTTTACTAACCGAAATTCTTTATCTCAGGTGTAAAAAATTTTAAAATAAAAATATGCATAAACTAAAGATTAAAAATACATTTTAATATAAAAATTTCTGTAAAATTAATTAAATATTAAAATTATATATTAATTATTATTTTAATGCAACCATTTACTAGCATTAAAGAATATACTTTTTATAACACATTTGATAAACTATTGAATTTACTTTTTATTTATATAATGTATCTCTTAGTTATTAAAATGTTAAATGCCAGCTGAAAAACCCAAAAATTTCAAACTGATAATTGTTCTCTGTATTAGACACTATCACTTTCATTAAATACATATATATATATATATATATATATATATATACATATATATATATATATATATATATATATATATATATATATATATATATATATATATATATATATATATATATATATATATATATATATATATATATATATATAATCTATTAGAGATTTTTTTGCTTTTAACTACAATTATTTAATAGTCAATTAGGCTTTTTAACGAAATATTGTCCGAAAGCATTTCATATTTAACTGTACATTTTCCATTTAAGAAAATTCAATTACTTAATAAAAGTTGCCGTAAATAAATGTAGACTAGATATTTCCTAAAGGAATATATAATAACCGATGTAAGTTTGGTTTGTCAGTCTAATCTTATGTGTTACACACAAGGTCTATTCTAAACCAGTTACATTTTAAAGTGGGAAATGAAGTCTATGCCTAAGTGGGAATTGAGCTCCTGAACTGAATATAAGAGCAAAAAGTAAACCATTCAACTATCAACTTAGCAATTTTGATCTAGGATACGTCTGTCCTGAATATATTTCATTATCTACATTTTAAAGATAGATCCCAGGAAATTCCTCCTTCTTTCACACTTCAATTTAAGTGAAACATAACCAGATATTATTTAAAATCTATATTATTACTCTATTTGCAATATTTTAAGCTATTTGTTTTAACGAGATTTATGAATACACGTTGTGAGCCTTATTTATGTTAAAACTACCCATTAATTAACTTTTATTTAGATTATATTTTTCTATGCACCTGACCAAAGATAGAAATCAGATTTTTGTGTAAATGTACTTCTTTAGTAAATAAAAATTGGATGGATGTGAGTAGTACAAAGAAATAATAATTATAAATTTTTGAAAGAATTCATACAGTTTCAGAATTTTAGCTTATTTTAACGAAAATATTAATTTGTATAAGATTTATTGAAAAAAATTTCCGAAATAACCAGAATGAGCTGATATACTGACCCCATAAAATATATATGATTAATAAATCAGTTTTACTGCTTATAGAATAATACCTATTTCAATAACAATCCACTTCAAACCTAAATGTATTTATTTTTAGTTAAATGGTCTGAAATAATTTATGTACAATTCTTCATTAAATAAGGAATTTGACCAAATATTTGTTACACTTTAATTCCAAATTGCAGAGTAAGGCACAATAAATCATTCAGTCTAATTTTAACTAAAATAAACTAAGATTGTAATTTACTCCGAAAAAAAAACTATTGGTTTTCTATCTAGTTGCGCAACCAACTCTCCATTTATCAGAAGCTAAAATGTGCAAAAACTTACTAAAGTTCAAACACAAAATTTTATCATATTTTAAAAATATATCTAGCGTCTTAGACCCATTAAAAAGAAACTTATTCTATATAAAAATATATTAAGTCTTGACAGATACCACAACACAGGAGCACTTTAAAGTACAGCATTATGCGATTAACATTAAAGTTTAATAGTCCTTATAATGTCTGCTTTTCTATCACATTTTTCGTAGACACACCGGCTGAAACCACTTAGTTCCTTCAGACAGAAAGTATCCTAAACCGAGACTCTGGTATTCAATAGAAAATAGTGTAGGCCGTAATTCCTTTGAAATGCTTTCTAAAAGAGACTCTAAATCAAGCTGTGAATAATTTCCATCAATAATACACACACATCAGTCTCGTGTATTAGCATTTTATGAATCCCTTTTTGGTATTGCCTTCTTAAAAACATTAGTTGAAGAAACTTTGAAATAAGCCATTAATTGGGAAGTCTGTGCTGAGTTTTTTTAATTTAAATTGATGAAATATTCCCCTAGAATTTGTCTGGAGGGTGAGAATGTTTATTTTAAAAGAAAGTATATGCACATGAATAATGTGTAATTCGGTAACAAATAATGAGAATCTATAGCTTTAATGTTTGCAACATTTTTGCGAAATTCTTTCTTTCTCACAATATTGCAAAATATAAAGGGATAGAATAAATTAATGGTTTTCAAAAGCTTATATTTTTAAGATATTAAATATTTTTGCCTGAATAAAATAACAAAAGAGTCATAATATAACATTCATATCTAATTATCTAGCTAAATCAGGAACCTTTTTTACATTGGCTGAAAGGTAAGGATAATAATAATTTAACCATACTCACATATGACCACAAATACTCCTGGAATTTGTAACACATTTTTTGGCTTAAAAACGTAACAAAACTTATGTTTAAAAATTTTGTTAAACTGTTTTAAAAGATTTAAAGAATAAATGAAGCTTAATTGAAAATCGTTGAAAATGCAAAATATTGAGAGCAATATTGATCATAGGCCCAATGCCAAGTGTTTAGACATCGAATTTATCCATAACAAATTGAAAATATTTTATTTATTTTTCATTTTTTACTATAATCTAATTTGTAATGATTGTAGAAAGCTTTTTTGATAACGTAGTGTGTTAATATAGAAATTAAAATTAAAAATGAATCAATTTTGTTCAGTTTTTAAGCACATATTACGAGGTATCTCATCATCTGGAAAATTAAAATAAAAATTATGGATATTTATTCTGTGTTTCAATTAAAATTTGAGTTTGAGTTTGAAATCAATATAATTTGTGTATATACATAATCTGCATAATAAGAACAAAATTTTGATCAAAACACGTATTATTTATATAGTTATTACTTAAATTCAAATAATATTATTCTTCAATTGGCTTAATAATTCATTGAATATTAAAATAGGATAACTGATAAGTGTGAGAAACAAAGTCAATATAAAATTTGATGATATCAGTATGAATAACTAATACAATATGAGGTAAGAAATGTATAACACAATGAAGACAACAGTGATAGTTGCATTTGTAAAAATTACTTTCATTGTTCAATCATTATTAAACTCAGTTTATTAATTTGTTAGAAAAGGGAAAACTGTTTGTAAGAAATAAAAAATATAGAGAGAGTAAACAAATTTAATGAATTTTTTGATATGTACATTGCACATTAAAAATACAAACATAACTATATTAAAAATTTAATTGAAATAAAATATACTCTAACTTAATTTCTGATCTTAACGAATTCTGGGTACAAAATTGTTCCTTAATGTTTAATAAAAAAGTACCATTTACAAGGCAAATTTTCCCGTCATTGTTAAATCTAGCAGAAAGATTTTATAAATTTTATAATTATTAAATTAAAGAGTTTTTTGGTAAAGCAATGCAATTTAAGAATAGATTTTTGATTGAAATTTCGAAGCAATGATAAAACCAATTAAAGTAGATTTTTCTACTGAAATTCTTAGGCTTAAAAAACATTTTTAGGCATAAAAGTATGTCTTAGGCTAAGAAAACTATGAAGAAATTAGAAAAAAGTAATAAGTATAAAATTTTTTTCTAGTTCAAATTTCAGTTATTTGTAACCAAAATTTTAAAATATTTTGCTTTGGCTGACTTAAATATAAGAAAAAGATAATTTACAAAGACATTTGCTTTAAGATTTTTGTTACGATTGCTAAATTAGGACAACCAAGTAGGTCCAGAAACCTTTAAGAAACTGATTTGTGCATGAATTGTTTTTTTTCCATTTTGGCTTGCATGCAAATGTAATTCAAAATTTTAAGAATATTTACAACTGAACTTAAATTAATGATGATTTTATTTGTAATTTGAATTATACAGTAAAATAAAGTTATCTATCTTATAATTTTGTTTATTATCATTCTAAGTGCCTATATAAATAATTTAAAAATTTCTCATACATAAAGTTAAATTATACAGCTTTGATATTTTTTTAAAATATAATTATTAACAACATTTTTATTCAATTCATCAAAATGCCGAAAATTATTTAAAAATATTGAAATCTTGATACCTTAATTATTTTTACTGTAATCGAGACGAATAAAGCAACGATTTCATAATAAATTTTGAAACTTAAGAAACAGAGCAAGAAAGTCATTTTTTTTCATTTTAAAACTATCCCAAATAATTTTGCTATTTCAAAACAAATTTTTTACAATTATTTCTAATCATCAGTAAATTTCAGAATAACACTTGAAAATATTTACATTTATTGTGAATATTTTTAACTGAAGTAAAATATAAATAATGTTGTAAAAGTAATTCACAATTTAAAATCGAAACACAATTTAATTATTTAATTAAAGCAAAAGAAATTTATAATCATTCACAAATGTAACTGTAAGTTATTTACCTCATTGGTGGTTTAAATATTTCGCTTAGATGAAAAAATTTAAATTTTCTGTTTTAAACTGAAATTATTTTTACTTATTAATACTAGTTCAAATGCGGTAATCATACAGTCAAGAGTTGTATTTCGAATATGTTAATTCTAAAACTTTATTTCTTATTTTTTTTACTGACATTCAAGTCATAAATGCTATAGTAATTTGTTAACGGCCCCGAATAGAACACAATAATCAATCATTGCAATTTGAAGTTAGCATTTGACTGAGTGGTTATTTCATTCTTATTTATAAAAGTGATAATTCTTCGATAAAGAAGCATTAAGGAAGGTAATTTGAAATTCATTTTATCACAAACATATTCAATTTCAAATAAATTTTTCTTGATTTTTTTAGATATCCTTGCTAATTTAGATATTGTGTATTAAACAGTCATCGTGTAATTCTCTTTTTGAATTACGCGTCTCTCTGACTGCACTATGGTCTTTGATTTGAATTGACATGTTCTTTGTTCTATGGTAATTATGTTTGCATGTGACGAATTAACTAACGCAAGTACAACAGCATACAGTTAATAACAAATCACTAGATACGCCCAAGCTCTGTGGCCTAGTTGTAGAACAAAATTCCTCAAAATAGCTCTCGAATTTGGTATGAGCCATTATTCAACACTGTAAAACTGATGATGCCCTTCTACCTTCTACATGCACATTTGTTAGAGTGAATGCTTGATATTTTTCTAGGTTTCTTTGTTTGCGACACTTAATCATGGAACTCTATCTATGAAAAGGCCTCTTAAAAGACAGTTTTCGGTGAAAATTAACATGACTTACAACAACCATAGGCTGCTGTGCTGCTTACGACACAGTGTCAAATCATCTAATTCCAAGGTGGAAATCGAACCCATAAATTGTTGATTCGAAAACAAAAATATTAACCCTTCAGCTGCGAATTCGGCAAATAGGCTTTTCGGAATTAGAATTCCAAATTTGACCCTAACCTCTGATCAGCGATGAAATATGGATGCTGTGCATCGATATTTTATACTAACATTAATATTTCTGCATTTAATATTAGGAAATATAACGATTTTTTTAATATTCTCTTTTTCAAAAAGTAAATACGAATCACTTCTCTCCGTTAACTCTTAGAAAACAGCTATAGACGATGAAAATTTCAAATGATTAACGGTGGTTTTAAAGAGTTAAATTAGTTTGCGGTAATTTGTTTTTCGGTGGTCAAATTTTGCACATGATGGGTAATTAGATCATATTTACAATTTATATTGAGTTTCTAAGCATTACAAACAATCATCACCTGTTACAAAAACCGAATCAATGAATTATCTATAACGAGAATCGAATTAATGAAATATGAATTAATATAGTAAATGTTGAGCTGCGATTAAGGTTCAGAAGCTGAACGTATTTTAGTTTCAAAATCTTATACCTTGAAATTGAACTCAAAAATATAAAATTATTGAGTTCGCTGTTACAAATGACTCCTTAACCAATTAATACGGTTAAACGCCCATGATTTTATTGGCCATTTACATTTAAGATGAGAGTCAACAAACTTCTTTCTTACTCAACATAACCAAATTAAATTTCAAAAGTATTGTGGAGAAAATTTCTAACATACATAATTTGTGAATTCCCTAAATATTACCTCACGTTCTCTGAAAGCGGAAATGTCGAAAGATGAACTTCATATTGGTGGAATTTCGCTCAAAATAAGAGGGAGATTATTCATACCTACTCCGCAACACTTGCTGCTGTGACATCACAGCTGAAGTAAAGCTGAATGTCACTAGGTTATATTATCACCTCAAAATCTGATAACGGCAAGGTAGAATAAGTATTATAATCTTATCTGCGGCAGCTCAGGAGTAAGATTTCGCCATCTTCCCTTCAAGCATGACAGCTATGTGTGGGCAGCTGTCATCGGGTCTTGCCAACCTTTACTGAAGATAAATTTCTTTGCCTGCAAGGATCTGAACTCATTAAAGGTAGATGTTTATCAACGCATAATTTCTGGTAAAGTTTAACTACATTGTTCAACGTTGTTTTAAGATAAATGAGCTGATTTCCTTTACGGAGATCAGTTACTTAAGATACTTTCTGTAACAGAATCTATTATCTTAAAAATGAAATATTTTAACAGAAAATCATTTCGGTTAGTATCGTAAAAATTTATTTCCAAAATGATATCAGTGGAATTCCTGTTTTTTTTATTAAATTAAAGCACCTCAATTAGTATAAAAAATTTTCCATCAAGAAAAAAGCTTTTTGTAGGGATAAATTTAGAAACAATTAAGATGAAAAGGTTTTTCTTATTAGGAATTAAAAAAAAGTGTTAAAAAGCATTTAAAAAGAGTGAAGCAAGCTTATAAGTACGCATATTATTCTCCTAGCAACACTTCAACTTTTATCAACAAAAAAGAAACAAACACTTTTTTTGATAAAATTTGAAGTGTTCTCTAATTAACTTTGGAAACGAGAATTTTATAGAAAAAATATACCGATTTTTTTTTATCAAATAAAAAAGTACATTAAAATTCTTCAGGAATGAATTGTTACGGTAAGATGAGTAATTTGAAAATAACATTCAATAAATAATGTGGTATTCGAAATGAATTATTTTCATTGATAATTTTGCTTATTTCAAAAACGTATTATTGAATCACTCCATTCTAAAACAACAATTTAATCATTTTAAGTATGAGTAATGTTTCATTAATAATCTAAATATTTATGCGAATTTTAATATTTCTGCATTGAATAGTTGTTTAACTTATCGATTGTTCTAATTTTAGTAATGTTTTTTTAAATATAGATAAAATTTAAAGCAATTTCTTAAATATTTTCCTAATTTTCATTTGAATATGCATTACAAATGAAAATCCCTTTCACTTTTAAGGTATTATTGTATTTCATCAGAGAAAAGAATGTGTATCATATCCAAGGCTTGTATTTTTACAATTTATAAGACATTTTCTAATAAAATCTAAGAATTTTTTTCTCAAGTATAGATATTTTCTTATACCACTGTCAAAATAAAATAATTTAATGCAAATTAATTGATAGAAGTTTTATTTTATTTTACATATATCTCAAACAATTTAGATATTTGTAAATGAGAGTATTTTAAATCTAATCATAAGAAAATAATGAATAACACTTTAAAATATTTACATTTTTTCAAATTATTTTAATTAAAGTAAAAATTTAATAATGTATTGCAAAAGAAACGCAATTTTTTAAATTGTAAGAAAACTCGATTAAATAGAAGCAAAAGAAATTTATAGACAGTTATAAATGTCCATAAATGTAATTATGCGTTGTTAATCTTACTGTTGATTTATATACTTAATTTTGATGAAAATCTCAAATTCTGAAGTTTTCAACTGTAAGCTCAAATTATATTTTGCTCATTAATACCAAAACAATAAGGGTAATCAAGAATTTCAATTCGTGTTCGTTATTTCTAAAATTTTCTTTCTTATTTCTTTCTCTTACATTCAAGTCATAACACATACAGTAATTTGTTAACGGCTCTCAACACAACAGCATAATCAAGCATTACTATCTGAAGTTTACATTCGATTGAGCGGCCATTTTCTCCTCAGTTATAAAAATGTTATTTTTTGGGTAAAGAAAAACTATAAAGATAATTCGAAATTGATTCTCTTATTAAAAGATTCATTTTCCAATATTTTTTCAAATATTTTCTTTCAATTTCCAATATTTTTTTGAATATTTCCTTTCAATTTCCAATATTTTTGAAATATTTCGAATGATGAGTTTTCAATAACATGACCGACACTACGAGTTTCCAATCCATACAGATGTTTTTAACATGGTTATCTTAAATGGGTTAAGTTGGAACGTAATTTTTCCCACTTAAAATTATTTTACTTAATATTCTACTGCAAAGATTTATTTTTACTCTAACTAAGAAAATATGTTCTTACCTATTATAAATATATAATATATATTATTACCTACTAAAAATATAATGTGTGAAAACAGTTATTATAATATATATATATAGTGTGTGTGTGTGTGTGTGTGTGTGTGTGTGTGTGTGTGTGTGTGTGTGTGTGTTCGCAAGAGGTGGAAAGGGGGGACAATAGTGTGTATACACACCTTCTAACCGAGGGCGTCTGCAGATCCGAGGACGTCCTCGCATTGATTTTCCTTTTTTTGTGTAGAAATTGCATAATTTCATCTTGAATTTTAATTTTTGTTGAAATTTAAGAAAGATCTCTGTTTGATTTTGTTTGTTTTAAGTCTAAATTATATATTTTTATTTTTTAATTATCATTTTTGTTGACATTTAAAAGGGTCCTCGGTTTACACCTTGTGCATTAAACTTGTGTATGTGTGTATCAAAAGTGTGTATCTTGTAAAATGTGACGTCCTCGGTGGTCCGGTAAAATCCGGGTTGTGAGTGTGTCCTCAGACAACCGAAAAAATGTACATTGTGTATGTCAAATATTTTCTAATAATATCGTTCATTGTGATAATTTCATAAAAACTCATATATTTAGTTCTTTAGTACATTAGTAGATGAGTATAATTATTATTATGTTTTTAAAAAAATAAGTAAATTAAAAATTTAAATAAACTTAATTACCTAAAATTTTATGGCTTGTTTTTTAAGGAATAGCAGACCTTTTGAGAAGTAAAGGAATTTTTTTTTAAATTAATTAAATATATTTTTTCTTTTAATAAAAAGTTAATTTTATTAAATGTACCAGATATTATAAATGTTAATTATATATATTTTTTCACTTATAAGTATTGAAAAATTTTCTTCATTTGAAAAAATTCCAAATGCTATAATAAGAAGTATAATTTTAATTTTGCTTAATTAGATATACAGTTTTTAATTTACACTTTAATATTAATGACTGTGTTATGTTTTGTTCAAATTACATTTTTAAAAATAAAATGTAAATATATTTATATTTTTCTGCTTTTTCATTAACATTTATTTATTTATTTATAAATAAATAATTAAAGAATTAAAATTTATGTTAAATGAAAATTTACAAAACGTTTTTAGTTAAATTTGTTCAGAAATTTTCAACACATAATATCATTACGTTACATTCTTATTATAAACTCTTATGAAAGGATTTTACTGTATACTTTACCAGTCCACTGAATTATAAATATAAAAATTAATTTTTGTTTCATACATTAAAATTTCTTATTTCAAATCATATACATATCAGAAATCAAGGACATCACATACACACAGGCTATCGATGGCATCACATACACACAGGCAATGGAGGCCATGGAGCGTGTGTGTATACACACGCTATCGAGGGCATCACGTACACACAGGCAAACGAGCTCATCACATACACACAGGCAAACGAGCTCATCACATACACACAGGCAAACGAGCTCATCATATACACACAGGCAATCGAGGGCATCACATACATACAGGCTAACGAGAACCTCATTAAAATGTAAAAACTGAACAAGAAATATAATTTAACTGAGACTCTATTCAATTAATTTTAATTGAATAAACAATTAATTCAACATATTTTGTGTTGAAAACCTCATACATTCAACTGATTGCAATTTTTATGTACACAATCAGTAAATGCAATAAATTTATTCATATTGAAATCTTCAAGGAAGAAATATATATCTTGATATACATGTGCGGTACAATTGTTTGGATTCCATTTGGAATTATTAGTTCAAACTATTTTAGTTTCATTTCTATTAAATCAGTTAATCCATTTTTCTTATATATTTTCCTAACAAGTCATTATTCAATTTAAATTTTAATATTTAAATATGGATACCCATATGTCCATTTTTAAAATTAACACTTTTCTTGAATTTTTTTAATAATATTCAAATTTCAAAATTAATTTTTTGCACCATTATTCTGTTTTAGTTTTTCTAAATAACAAGATAATTTTTGTTAATCATATTAATTTGCTCATTTGATTCAAATTTTCATTATTCCAATCGTCTTTCCCTGATTTAATTTCCAAACCATATTTATCAGTTATAGTAAAGAAAATATATTTTATTTCTGGGAGTATATATATATAAGTATACTATCCCATACCTATTTTATTATTTAAGATAATTTTCGGGGCAAATACACAAAATTAAAGTTAATTAATTGTTCCCAAATACGATGAAAATTTACATATTTAAGTAATCCGTAAATTTTATCGAAAATGACATTTTCAGCTTTTTTATATTTTAAATCCCTGCGGGGATAAAGAAAGGAATTAAAATATGCCTTGATTACTTCCTGTAAGTGAGTAATCATAAATCACTGAGGAAGCAGTGTGAAAATTCAAAGACACTTTCAAAACCACCTGACGTATAGAAAATCTTGTAAAATGGGCAGTTTCAGGAGTGTTTGTTTTTAAGCAGAATCAAGAGAATGCGTTTTCTTATATTTAGTTAGAATTAAATATATAAAAAGAAATTAAAAAAATATTCAAATGTAAATGCCTAGAAATGTTTGTACAGATCGCAATGTCCATAAGTACTAACCATTTTTAATCTTTTCATCAACAACATCCTACAACAATTATCTTCTGTTCATTCTAGTTTACATGTTGACAACTTAAAAATTTCTTTCATATAATATGAATTTCTTAGATCAAATATGTATTTAAATGGCATACAAATGAATAAATTGTAAATAATCTTGCTACTTGATGTGCACAGAATGGTTTTAGTCTACTTCCTAGCAAGTGTTGCTGTGATCATTTCTGCAAGAAAACTAATATTTACCATGATCTTTTGCTTCTCTTAAACAGAAGACTTATTCCTGTGATTGATAATATAAAATTCCTTGGAATAATTTTCGATAGAAAATTAACTTTCCTTTCTCAAATTTTACATTTGTGGAAGAATTGTTGGCTATTTCTTATAATATCTGTTAGGCAATTCCGATTACATTTTGGAGTACAGATCACAAATCACTCTTTTAAATGTACCAGCCATTAATTTTATCACCCATTGACTACGGCTGTGTTGTTAATGGATAGCCGTCTGTATTTTCCGTCTTAGAATAGAATTTAGGCAGATTGGACACATTTCATCACTCTGCTGTAAAGATATGTTCTGATTCCTTTCACATATTACTCATCAATAATCTATATTTAATCTGCCTTCAGTTACTCTTAGACCTGTCTCTTAATTATTATTCAAAAATTGTATCCTCACCTCATCATCTCTTACGTTCTATTGTTCATAATTCTGCTCTTAAGAGATTATATAAAGCAAGACCATGCAACATTCAATCTTTTCTCACTCGTGTTAATCTTAGCTTTTGCTGTCTCATCTATGTGATGATTCTACAAACTTATTCGCACACCCACCTTGGTATGATGTACACATCACCTTACTCAATTCTTTTGAAGACCATAAAAAGTCGGACGTAACTTCTGCTATTTTTCAACAGTTTTATGCATTTCAACGCTATCCGTGTGCTATGTAGAGTCCTGTATTCATAAGTGGATCCAAAACTGCTAGACACTTTGGCTGTGCTGTTTTTCTTAATATTTCTTTTAGCTAATATCTCCACAAGCCCTACTTCATCTTCATTGCTGAGGCTAAGGCTATATCACGTGCACTTAAGCAACTGCATACTAAAAATGGGCATACATTTACGTATTTTCTGAAAGTAGAATTATTTTAGAAGTTATGAGAAATTGTATCTTTTATTTCGGTAGTGTTCAAGTATTTTAATATATTGCTTTCCTGGATACCAAGTCACACACATATTATATATATATATATATAGATGGAAATGAGAAGACTAATGTGACAGCTAAGTCTGCAATTATTTCCACTTTATCTTTAGTTCCATCTATGTGATGTAAGAAATAGATTTAAACATTTCATACAGTCACTTTGACAGGAGTTCTGTAATAGGCAATTCTGCAAAAAAATCTTAACGATCTTCCCATTAGTCATTCTTTTACCTTTACCTTTACCCTTGGTCTATACCGAATCACACATGTCCAACTGACTCGTCTTCGTATCGGTCATAAGCGTTTCACACACAAAGAACTATTTTTAAGTCATTTAAGGAATAAGTGTTTCTGGGTAGGATTTTTTGTAGAATTTAGTTGTGTGTGTAAGACATATACAGTGCATCATATTTCAATCATCTATCCAGATTTTAATTAATGCCACTGTGCATATTTTTTAACCATTATATTTTAAGCTTAGAACATTTGCTACGGGAACCCAGCCATTTCAATCTCTGAGCGTAAAAGCAATCGATTTTAAGCATTTTATCTAATTTTAACTATCGTACACAAACCCCATTTAATATTTTATAATTTTGCAGTATATATTAACGGTTCTTTATTCTATATATTATATTGATTTTATATTTTTGCAGTATATATTAACGGTAAAAACTTTAAATGGTATGGTAAGATCTTTTTAAAAATATTTAATGTTATTTGGTTTGGAAAATAAAGTCCGCATCTAAAACTTCACTTTGGGTCAGCTTGTTTTATTTGGACTTAGTGCCACAAAACCCAACCAACCAACGAAAATTTACCTTCATATGTAATATTTTTTCCAGAGAATTATGTCCATAGAAGAAAAAATATTATTTTCACAAAACTAGCTTAGAGGGAATTATTTTGAAAAATATTAACGAAAATAAATATACAAATGAAAATTATGAATGAGAAAATGAAATAAATTATATAATAATCTATAAGTGAAATATACATTTAGAATCAGCTCTAATATATTTTCACATAGAACTAGATAGATTTAAAATATATCATTGAAAAGAATATGATAGTTTCAATGCTATTATTGTCTTAATGTTATTATCTGCGATATTGTAGTAACAATCATTATACAGCTGAGACATGTGGCATTAGGTTATTAGTAAAATAAATAATATAAATTTTGCTGTGACGATAAGTACGTTTCTTGGAAAGCAAAATGTGATAAGATTTTAATGATTTTTTCCAGATTCTTAAAAACCTCTCCAATCAGACAAATACATTTCTTGATTTTTTTCAGATATGCACCCTTACCAACCACAAACTATTTTTTTCTCTGATTGGCTTTAAAAATACTATTTCTCAGGATGAGCTTCCAGCAATCTTTTCATTATTTGACTCCAAATTCGCAATATAAAAATTTAAATAAACAATTAAAAAGTTTAATATTTGTTTAAATATTTACTTTTTTACATGCATATTACAAAAATATACACGGATTAGCAATAATAAGAGCCAAAAGAATTATTTATTATAGTATTTCAATTTTCGTTAAATTTGCTATAAAATTTTGTAGCAATTAACTATCGACAACACTTAAAATACTTTATAATTTTTTAAAACTTAAATTGTATTTTTGCTTAGTCCAGACAGTATACGCAATTTATTTACAAGAAACATTTAAAATAAAACAATATGAAGTCTTATTTAATCTTTTGAGCCCGTTTCAAAAAACAGCTCCTACGCCGGCGTGAGATGACATTTCCTACCCCTTGACTGAAAGGAGAGAGTCATTTTCACCGTGAGGAATCTTAATTCTAATCGTAATTTTTTTAATCTTAAACATAATTTTCATGAAAATGTAAATGTGTTTACCATAAATTCTATACTTATCAATAAGCAATCGATTTTTTTCCATTCGTTCATACCAAATTAAGAAATGTTATAAGAATTTTAAGATTGCATGCATGCGTTTGTAAAACAAATTTAGACTGTTTCAAAAACTATGATATAGAGTATATTAATTTATTACAGATAATTTTCTGAAATAATTGTTTAAAATAATTACAGACTTCTTTAAAGTAATGAATTTGCAATTACTTATAATAAAAATGGTAAGCAATGAACTAGCTGAATATTTAAAAAATATTCTTAAAAACAGCATGCCCGGTATTAAAAATGTAAATTAAGATATTTTGAACAAATATTTCTTTTAATAAGTAAGTACATGCAAATTGCCGAAGTTGCATTTGAAAAAGATTCAAAGTAATCTGTGTGTTAAATACAGAAATGATTTCTGTTTTCTTTTGAATTAAGTATTTTTATTTATGACAAAATTCTATATTGAATGGATTAAATATATGCTTTTTTATCTTTCACTTTTAAGGAAAAAGCTTAAAAATGGACTTTTCCTTTCTGCGTGTTTCTGTAACTAATTATGAAACGTTTTGAACAATGATTGTAGCCAGACAAATCTTGAATTTCTACTTTATATATAGCATTCAGTTTGATTGTTTAATAAAATTACATTTGTCATACATTAAATAGTAATATTCTGTTCATTTCTCAATGATATACATTTGTTCATTTCTCATGTTCATTTCTCAATTCAAATAGTACATTCCAAAATATACTCGCATTAGTCTCAGAAAATATTATTATACAATTCTAATAAGAGCATTAGCAAAAAAACATTATCTTTATATTATGAGTAAATTTTATCTGCAGTGTTTTAAGCTTTAATAAAACTATGCTTATTGAATAATTTTAAAAAACCAAAACCGTGATTATTTTCATTGTAAACAGAAATTAAAACTACGTACTACGTAAGAAACACTGACACAACTATAAGGTAACTTTCAGAAATATCTACCGCATCTCAATTTATGAATGGAAGTGTTTTCATTTTATTTTTAGCGACAAAAAGTAATTGATAATAATGAAAAAAATTTGCTATAACTTTCACCTATATGGTGCTTTAATTAAAATGAACGACGCTCCCCTCTGACTTATATTCACAGAGCCAAAGGCATAGCGAGCTTGGTTTGTCCAAGTGTCATTAGAAACAACAACATAAAATTAATAATCAAATATTAGATGGAGAATAATACATTTAAAATACCAATTGGGAAATAATGCATTGAAAATACGAAATATATTAAACAGAGGGAAAAACGTTCAATATATATTTTAAAATTTTTGCGCTGAATGTATTGCTAAACATAAATGTTTTTATCTATTCTTGTACTTTTCAAAATTTTCGCTTATATGATTCTTCTAATCTTGCATTATATATATATATATATATATATATATATATATATATATATATATATCACAGTGTTCATTAACCAGGAAAAAATGATGGTAGTGTTTCCATTCAGGTAGAATAAAATTATATATAGTGTTAACAAATTTAAATTTTGAATCAAAATTTATTAGCGTTAATTCTAAAAAGAGTTTAACATGGAATAAATTTTCTGTGACGAATTATTCTGAAGGACCACAATGTGAAGGGAACCATTGAAGCCTGACAAAATGAAAGTGCAGGAGTCGTCGAGTCAAGAAACTGGTTTTAAACGTGTCGGAAGTAGAAAAGATTTCTTTCAACCCCTCCACTTGACAGATACCCTCTGTTAGCATAATGAAATAGTGCGGTGTCTACCTAAGGGTCTTTTATCTCTTTTTGTAGTTATTGGTAGGCATCTAAGTTTTATATACACACATAATGACAGAATGAATAGTAAGAGTAATGAATCTCAAGTAGATTACATTTTAAATACTCCCAAGAAGCTTTGCATGGTGACTTTACATTACACATATTTAATTATTATTAATAAGATATATAAATATTTACACAATTCAAAACTTGCTTGAAGTTATTTACAGACTTATAGAAGAGATTATATATTTACAAACTTATAGAAGAGATTCATTGAATCCGGTTTTTCGGATTATTTCAATGGATTTGCTTTCATTCCATCTCTATTATATATGCTATCACTTTAAAATTTATAAGTTTTCAAGAAAATTTGAACTGATGTTCATACTTAATAATTTTTTATTCCTCTTTACAGTCAATTATATAATGATTAAGACAAATAAATTTTCTTGATTTTTTTTCTGACCATACATGTTTCTAATTTCAAATTAACAGCATCTGCATCAAATTTTCTATTTACACTTAAGTTTTGTTCATCCTCCATTTTGACATTCCTGTATTTTTTGAAGACTTCATATTACACAGAAATGGGGGACTCATATTTCATGTATTATAAAAATATTCCATGTATGAAAGCAATCACAAAGCTCTAGAATATGATCATTTCATATATGTATCTTGGTTTTTTTTTTTTTTTTTTTTTTTTTTTTTTTTTTAAAGAACGGAAATGGTGCTACTCCTCATTTCGCATGAGAATATCATTTTGTTGCGTTTGATGTACATAACGTCACCATGAAGTTACTGTTTTAAGGAAAAGTGCTATCATTTTCAGTCGAACTCGCACTAAATCACTAAACTACATTTAGGAATGAACTGGCATTTGATATTAATAAATATCAAATACTGCTAGCTTTAAAAGATATTTTATTAAGTGTTTTAGAAAATTGTCTTTTGTTTTAAAAACCTTTTGTTAGGGTTTCCACATAAATTAATGTTTCTATAAAATATGCAGAATTTTGAGAATTCATTCAATCCAAATATATTTTGTATAAGAAAATTGGCTGAATACTAATAAATTTATTTAGTTTCTCAATCATAAAGTCAAATTTTTATAAATTCCTACTTTGAATAGACAAAATTGAATATTCTTAACTAAGATTTTGTAATATAATTTAAAATGATGGAGAGAGAATAAAAATTTGCAATTGTTATTTGAAAAACAATAAACATTTGCACAAATCCCGTGAAAGGTGAAATTTTCTAAATCATGCAAAGTAAATGTCACTTAACAATATATTAATTTACACACTTTTAATATTTACTTCTTTTATTTTTCAATATTTAATGATTGCTATAATTTATGGTTTATCATATATGAAATACACTTTATAAATAAACACTATGCCGTGTTTTTTTATGAGTTATTAAATAAATTTTTTAAAAATGAATTCTAATATTAATATAAGCATTATGATTTCAATAAAATAGTTCTAATTCAAAAAATAATCTTTTTTGTGTTGTAAAAAATAACTTTAACAATTGATAACATTAATTTAAAGTTATCATTGTAGAAATTTGGTAAAAATTTCTTTCTTGTTAATTAATTTATGCTTACCAAAATGCAATTTTTGAAAATATCTATTAATTTAGTCAATAATATTTAAAAATATTTACTTGCTGTAAGCAAAATTGGATGCATATTTTTATTTTCTAATGATAGACTAAAAAACAAATTTAACTCTATTATGTTTATAAAGTTACTTTCTTTTCAATATTCTTTAATTCAATTTTGCATTTCTACACATGTATATTTCGAAGCATTTATGTTTCACTGAAGGGGAAAAGTTACAAAAAAATTTATGTGCGTAAAAAATGTTAATGTAATAAAATATTTCACTTCAAATATCTAATTATTAGAATATTATTATTAAACCAATAAAGTGAGTTTTAAAACTCCCGATTAAATATGTTTTTAATATTTTTTAAAAAAATCATTAGCTGTCAAAATCTTTATCAAGTTTTGAGTTGTTTGTTCTTCTTTGTTAAATATATAAAACTTAAATATGCAAATACGCTTTCCATTAAAAGACCGAGATTTATATTTTTCCCCAAAATCTTTTATGGTGATAGTTTTTTAGAATTGACGATTTTTGTATATAAAAAGCAGCAATTATATTTGAATCAAGAGCCCACAGAACTTTGAGTACTCGAATGTATGACCCCAGTTATTTTAGTTTGAAACTTTCTTTCTCTTGCTGTTTGGCAGGAAGTAAACTGACCACATTTTGGACAATTCATTTCTGAGGAAACCCGTGGGAACTAAATCACGAGTGGTCCCTTTTTCCGGCGTACTGTTTCTGAGTCATTCACAAACAGGAAGTGTCCATTCGTTTTGCTGATTACTAGTGGAAATCTTTTGCATAGAATATTAGCAAAATACGGACTCTACTGATTCACGCATAAAATAAGCTGAATAAATAATTTTGATATTCTAATTCTTAATTTTATCTAAATAGTAAAATTATTTTATAGTATTAAGCCTATCAAGCATATATTTATGCAATATATGAAACTTATGATAATATATATCTATCCTAAATAAGTGCAATAAAATTTCTTATTAAATAATATTTGGTCCAAGGATACACATATACATATCTGTAAAAAATTGCTACTTGTGATTTCTTTGAAAAGGAACATCAAATAAATTGAAATCTTTTTTAACATGTTATTCAAGAAATTTTAATTACTGCAGATTTGGAAAAGATAATATAATATACCTTATATTTAAATTTATTACAAAATGATAAATATCTCCTAAATGCTTTGAGAGTTTTCTTATATTTTCACAAAAAATATGTCAATTATTAAATGTGAGTGAAAAAAATAGACAAGCCACTTAAAGAGTTGTTAATTTCATTTTCTTTATTTATAAGTCAGCCACCTTCATTAACAACTTAATATTAGAGATAAATATCATTATTGTGCCACTGTAACGTAGAAGAATTTTTGCCATTCATCGTTGAGCTGCATATAACAGCAGCATTAAAATTATCATTTTCGGAGAGAAACCAGAATATATAATCTAAAAACAATTACTGAACAAAGTTTTTACAAATATCAGCACTATATGTGTCATAGAAAAAAACGTATTTTAAATTTTCTCAAATAAAAGAATATTAAAAAAAATTGCTCATTCCAAGAATAACAGATTTGTAAGCAAAATATCACAACAAATTTTTCAGCAAAAGAACCTATTTTTCAGAAAATACAGATTTTTACTGTTCCTACTTTAGTGTGACGTTATAAACTGCTATATATAATATAATATAGCAGTGCTTAAAAGATTTTTATTGAATATAATTAGCAAAATTTGCTTTTTTTTTTTTTTTTTTTGCACTAAGAAAAATTCTTTGAGTTGGAACGATTATATGTAATTCAGCTAACCTTAGCAATTGTCAAACAATTTCAAAAGACAGTCTATTCGTAATTTCTTAAGAATTTTTCACAGTATTCAAAAAATTATTATTTTTTAAGCCAGCTTTATGATTGTTGATCTTTAGCATGTGAATAACGCGTACATATTAGAATTTTTAATTTTAATTCAAATTATCTTTAATTTCTGCAAATCAAGCTCTGACCACAACTCTAACTATACCATATATATTACTGTACAACGCCAATATTTTTAAGGCCAAACTTAACTGATTTTCATCTTACATGACGGTAACTTAAGACAGGGGAAATTCTTGGAAAATCTTCTCCCCATAAGAATCCCGCTGTTTCGTGACAGAGCGGGAAACAGCTTCCTTGTCGAGAAAGGAACCTTTTCTCACTAAAAGGGCATATGTATATGAATAGCAGAAATGGTTTCTGTAAATAGTGCATGTTAGATTCCTGCCGTTTGGATTGAGAAAATGGCTATATGTATTTTAACTTTAAATTCGTTATTATCATTTAAAAGTAGATTTTAGGATTGAATTACTATAAATTGTTCTGTATATATATATATATAGTTCCCCAATCAATTAGATTACTGACTCTGATACTGAAACCAGAATACCAAAAATTATACCCAAAATTAGAGAATATTAATTCAATATAGATTTTTACAAAAGTAATATTTTTTATTATAAAAATCAAAAATATAAGAAAGAAAACATGTTCATGAGAATAACACAGTATTTTAAAACAAAGTCAGTCCTTTTTCAAATTAATTTGTAAGTTATATGAGATTATATGTATGTATATATATATATATATATATATATATATATATATATATATATATATATATATATATATATATATATATATATATATATATATATATATATATATATATATATATATATATATATATATACTTCTACAAACATCTAGACATTTATTTACTTTATTGAAGAAAATGTAAAAAATATAATGAACTGAGATACAACCCATATGTGTAATATTGGTAGTTTTATAGATATTTTTATTTTGTTATTTAAAAAATTTTTTAACATTTTGTTTTTTAAGAATATATTTAACTTTTGTGAGGTTATTTTAAAGACTTCTATTTTGGAAGAATTCAGTCGGAAAACAAAATACTTTTATAAAAAACACGGAGGATATAACAATGTAAATATAAAAGTTGTAAGATTCACTTTTATATAAATGAAAGTTATTTTTGAGTATTCATTTTATGTACGCGAGATTTGTCTAAAAAAGTTGTGCTGTTAAGTGTAAAGCAAATGCCATACTTTTGATAAGAAAGATATGAAAATATTAGGTTCGTGCGTATGAAATGTCGGATTCTCTTTACATGCGGACGTTTTCCTCCCTGTTTTCGTTATACTTTTGTATTTGGCATAACCTCATTCATACTCGTATTGTCCATTGCCAGAGACTCATTTCAGCAAAATAGGTTTTCTCGAAGGTCTTCCCTTTTTATTTCTTTTGAGTTTATTGCCGATATGAATTCTGCCGACATTCGCGTCATTTTCTTATATGAGTACAAACTTGGTAATAGTGCTGCAAAAGCTGCACGCAACATAAACCAAGCGTTTGGGGAGAATACGGTTAACGATCGGAAAGTGCAGCGTTGGTTCGAAAAATTTCGGACTGGCGATTTTTCACTGCAAAATGAGCCGCGCGGAAGACCCAAAATGTCTGTGAAGAATGATGACCTGAAGGCTCTAGTGGAAGTGGATCCAGCCGTATCCACGAGGGAACTTGCTATCAGGATGAAAGTTGACCATACAACGCTATTGAGACACCTTTCTGAGATTGGCAAGGTTAAGAAGATGGACAAGTGGGTACCGCACGCACTGACAGAGCGAAATAAGCTGGATCGGTTAAACGTATGCTCATCATTGCAGCATCCACCATATTCACCGGATCTCTCGCCGACCTATTTTCATTTTTTCAAGCATTTAGAGCTGTTTTTAAGGGGCAAACACTATGAAAATGAAGACAGTCTAAGAAACTCGATATCAGAGTTTATTAATTCTAAAGACCAAAATTTTTTAAGACAGGCATCTACGCTTTAAAATCTCGTTGGGAGAAGTGTATTGAAGCGAATGGAGCATACTTTGATTGAATAAACAGCTTTTGAAGAAAGATATGCAGTTTTATACAATCACTTAAGAATCCGACATTTCATACGCACCAACCTAATAGTAAAATATTAAGAATGAGAAAACATTAGATGAGATTTTGGCATTAAAAGAAAGTAATAATAGTAAAGGACTTCTAAGACTTCCAAGACAAGGAAAAGGACTTCTAATGCCTCAATTAGAAAGCCTCATACTGTCCACAATAAATAAGCCCCTTATCTTTATTATGTAAAAAGTTGAAGTTGAAAATCTTTTTGAATCAAGACTTCAAACTGTATTTTTTCTTTCCTCTTAAATTAAAATAAAATATATGAATTCCGGTTTTCGTTCATGCAAAAATAACCGTTTGCGGTTCAGTTATAATCGAGAAATTTTATTTTATGTGGATTCCTAGTTGCTTTAAAAGTAATATGGAGTATCCATTAAACATCTTCCTTATCACTGTTGCGACTTACATAGAAATAGTATGATACTATAAGTAGAATTTTTTTATTTCCCTTTTTGTATAAATTTTCTTTATGGATTAAGTAAAAAATGTAGTACATCCATTTAAAATCCGAACGTTTCGATTTGGACATCTTGCGCATCCCGATTACTGCATATTTTGCATACTTCAAATAGACTTCTTTCTTTTCTATAAATAACTTTGAGAGGCATACTTTAGATCCGTCAAATAGACGTTCAGTGTACCTCTATACTTATAAACCAGTAGGAAGAACTTTATTAAGCATTTTATTACTGTATAATACAGAGGTATTTTCGAATCAACTATATTAAGCTCTTTTACATTAAAACCTTTTTGCAACACTCTCCTTAATCTTTGATTATCAATTTTAAATATTTGATTTCCTTAGAGAACACGAACAAATGAAAAGGAAAATATTATAAGTAGTTTTTGAAGGAATCAGATGCAAGCAGATGTAACGCTGATATTCCATATCTAAAATTCAATAAGTAATTTAAAGAATAGATTATTACTTGTAGAAAATAACTTGAAGTTTATTTAAAGTAAAAAAGAAATCTCAGTTTAATTACGAAATACATTAAGTAATTGGAATTAAAAAGAGCTATTTAACAAAATATAGAAGTTAAAAATCAGGATATATATACTTAAAATAACGTCAAAAAATATTGAAATCATGAAAATAGAAAGGAATATTTTATCTATGTAAAGATGAGGAAAATAAAAAAATTACAACTTGACACCTGTAAACTATATCATGATAGGTTATTAGCTTTAAAAACTTTTGATTTTTGCTGACAGAATAAGAACTAATTAAGTCAGGAGTTCACATAAAGGCTGTTTGCTATTGACTCACGTTTTGAAACGCTATTGAAAAACTAATAAATGTGTGAACTTCAATCTTAATAAACTAACTGAATATTATTAAAACGAAATTTACAAAGCTCACGCTCTTTTATACAGGCAATTGAAATGATAGATACATACATTTTTATTAATTCATGTTTTCAATTTTATATTTAAACATTCATGATATTTTTGACCATTTAATGAAACAAAAAAAAATCATTCAATGTGTGTGCGAGGCAATGCATAACTTTTTATTAGGATTAATAATAAAATTATTATTATGATTTTTAAAAACCGTACTCTGAAATGTATGTTTTCTTCTATATCAGCGGAAGAGGGGAAATATATTCTCCCTCAATGCCTGATAAGGTCGTCAAAGGGGGATTCCGGTGTCATTTTCGGTGACCATTTCTTTTCTTCCTCCGCCCGTACTCAGAAACTTCGAGGGGTAATTTTATGTAGCTACTGATTAACGAAACAGGTAGTGGGAAACAGAAAGCACCCTTTCTGGTGTTGAATACAAAAGTACTCATGGCGTTAGTACATTTATTTTCATAAGGAAGTAAAACATTTTTCTTAAAGAAAAAAAATATTTCTAAAGGTATTCTTTTAAGTGTTTGAAAAATGCTCTTTTTTTTTAAAAAAAAAAAGCTTTTATTAAAGTTACAACGTAAATTAATGCTTCAAAATAAAATATTCAAAATAAATTTTTACAAATAAATTCTAATATTTATCAAAGAAATACAATTTTAAGTGACATGTATATACGTGACATGACACGACAATACGAGAAATCAGCTTTTTCAGTATGGTAAATAAAAAATAGCTCTAACAACTGATAACATTAATTTAAAGTTATCATTGTAGAAATTTGGTAAAAATTTCTTTCTTGTTAATTAATTTATGCCTATGAAAATACATTTTTTGAATATATCTATTAATTTAGTCAACAATATTTAAAATTATTTAATTGATCTAATTATAATTAGTTATTTAGATACTAATTATTATAAAACCAATATATACTGAATGACATTTTACACTCTTTCTTTCATAATTTTAATGTTAAACATTAAAATTACTCATTCTTCAAGAGATTGAATTAATAATTATGCTTATTATGATTTCAAAAAATACTAATAAATTTCATCTTAAATATTTAAACTAAAAGTTGTATTAGAAATATTTATTTTTTAAAAAGCAAATATAAAAAAATATCTATAAAATATTTAAATGATTTTTTTTTTTTTGGAATTTAATAAAACTTATTTTTTATTGCTGAAAAATATTAGTTGGGAGCGAAAACATGTATCCACATAAAATATTTTCCAATGATAAATTACTTTACTGCTTAGTAAAAAAATCCTTCCAAGTGTTCATTAACTCTTTCAGGAACACAATCAGGATTTAAAAAAAAAATAAAAATAAAAATAAAATAAATAATAAAAATAAAAAAACTTTTCTTAAAATATTATTCAATGGTAGAAATATTATAATTTTCAGTCATATCATCCTTGCACTTTTTATACATGATGAATAAATTCTCGTTAAAGCATTGTTTTTATTGACCTCTTGCATTTTGTGTGGAAAAATATATCGTTTTCTTTTGAGATTCTCTCTGTAGGATTTTAAAACAAAGTTTTATGCTAAATTGATGAAACAAGTAAATCTATCTTAAGATACAGATTACAACATAATATTATCTTTTAAAAGAATGCATATATTATCCTAATTTGCATATGTGTTTGTGAGATCCACGTTTGCAGGTATGTATGAGAAGTCCGTGGTTGGAGGTGTGTATGAAAGGTCCTCATTTACAGGTGTGTATGAAAGGACCGCACTTATAGGTGTGTATGAAAGGTCCGCACTTACAAGTGTGTACGAGAGGTCCTCGGTAACAAGTGTGTATGAAAGGTTCTCAGTAACAGGTATGTATCATAGGTTCTCAGTAACAGGTGTGTATCATAGGTCCTCGCTTACCTTGAGAAAACACATATTTGAAAAAATAAAAATATTGAAATAATTTATGTCACACGATTGTTAAAATCACATTTTAAACCATAATAATAAATTTTGTAAAAATATTCCTGTAAGTTTAGTATATAATTTGGGTCCTCGGATTGGCGGTGAAAACACATAGAGCGCACTTGCCAGCTTAGACCAACCTGTGTGTGTGTGTGTGTGTAGAGGGAGGGAGAGAGAGAGAAATATTCGTAGAATTAATTAATATTTTCTTTAAAAAAAGAGTAAGAAAATAAAAAAATTTTAGGACACATTATTAGGTATTTCAAAAAAGATAATCTATCTAAAAATGGAAGGAAATTTTGATTATTTTATTCTATTTGTTTTGTATTTATTTAATGTATCACAAAAGTAAAAATCGTTCCACAAGTATATCAGTCGGCATATTTATATACAATTACTATTCTTTTAACTATTCCATCCGTTCCATAACATAAGATATTTTTCTCAATTCTTGCTCTCATTAGTTTCTTAAGACTCTGTTCCCTCTGATTTTTCTCCTTCTTTCCTAGTCAATCTCTTAGATTAAACCACTTATTATCTTTCAGTGTTAATTTAAAATCCGTCCCTAAGGCATATCCCCAGAAACGAAAATGTCATGTGCACAGTGAGGGACACAAGTTCCTTAATCGATTTTTGAGTTGTTGACTAACTCAAGAAAAGCTGTCAGGTTCGATCTCATCACGGCTTGCCGTACTCAACTATTCTGCCTTATTCCCTTTGGACATTTCATTTTTGGGTTCTTTTGGAGTCTTTATAATTATATTAAGACCGATTAAAAGAGTTTTCCCACATCCCCCGCACCAGCCAGTAACCTCTCTCCACAAATGAGTTAGTGGTAAACTGTGAGCTGCAATATTGCGCATGAAACTCCAAAAATGGCTCTCTTCTTTTTATCTTTTCCAGATTAATTTGAGTTTGAAAGGATAATGAGTAAATTAAAATAAGTACATCGGATGTGGACTCTTTATTCAGAAAAACGTTAATGCTTGATTTGTTTATACTTAAGATACTAAAAATGGTATATTTAACCTTCCCTTTTCACTGGTTAATTATAAATGATGAAAAAGGAAAAATGCTGTTTTTCTAGAATTATCCTTGTCTTACTGTAATTTCTGATTTATGAAATAATAGTAGCATGGGAAATTCATACAATTTAACATGAAATATTTTGTTAAAATATGAATAAATATTGGATTTAATGTAATAATTCTTACTAAAATGTGTAATACCCCATATTTAAAGAATATCATGGAAAAAACTGCTAAGATGTGATTTATACTTCTTGATTGGCTCTCGTTTTTAATTTGATTTTACACGTATATTTTCCATTTATATTTCTCATTAATGCATAGATATTTTACATATATATCTCCCATTAATAAATTTCTGAAATAGAATGTCCTCTGGGAAGCTAAATTTCTGAAAACTTTGTACTCCTTCTAGTTTAATTTTAATCTTTCAACTCAATAAAAAAATAACATCAAACATTTTTTAGAAAAAAATACATCTAGAAATTTTTAGCAAGAAACTAAGTTATATTTTTCAAATAAAATTTCAATATTTTTAGGTGATTCTTAGTTATTAAATAATAATGTATTCAAAAAGAAGAATGTTTAAAAATTAAAGATATTGAAACTTTAATTAAATTTTAAACTCTACTTACTAATGCAAAACATAAAATAAATTACCTCACAATAAATCAAATCATTATCTCACAGCAAATAACAAGTACTTACGATTATATATCATATGCTTTATTATTATTAGGGCTTATTTTGTTGTATAATACATTTTTTATAAAAAAATTAAGTCAATTTATTTAATTTTCATATTTTACCTGAATTTTAGAAATTACGAATAAATTCTTGGAAATTTTTGTTGTCCTATTATCTAAATACTATAGTAAACAAGAGACAATAGTGTAAAGGTCTTACAAGTTATATTGGAATATCAATAACCAAAGTCATTGTTAGTATCTAAGTTTATTCAATTAGCATATTAAAACTGTAAAATTACTAACAGTCGTTTTTGCATGTTGACATTTCCCCAAAACAAAATTAAACTACCATTTTTAGGCGTGCTATTCTTCATAAAATGTTCGAAATTTTCCTCATGTCTTTCTTAAAAAAGGGAAGAAAATTACTATTTTCTAAATTTTGATATTTTCCACACAATTCTCATAGGATGGTCTTAATATTAATAAAACAAGCTATTGTGCATCCTGAATATTCGAGAAGATATTTCAGAGTTATACATTTTTATTCTTATTTTAAAGTACCCACTTCAAACCCCCTTTTCTACATTCATATAAACAATATAAAATTGTATAATCTTGTCACTACTAAAAATTAAAATCCAAATATCAACATTTAAAAAGTATAAAAAACAACTAAGTATGATGTAAGAAGACTTGTTATAATAAATATTTTTATGTAGCTTGGGATTATGTATTTATTGACATAGTGTACTCTGGTTTTTTTCACCAGATATTTTATAATCTGATTTTGCAGTAGAGTAAAGAAATCTTCTTTGTTATGTCATCATTTTAAGAGGATCTTTGATTAATAAAAGCGTGATATTAATAATATGGATCGATGAATACTAATACATTTCTTAACAATCAACTCGGCTAAATATTTCGATAATCAAACGATTCTTTACAAAATTATCATACTAAAAAAATAGTATTTATAAACTCTGTGTTATATATGTACATGTTTAGTACATTATGACTCTGGACTTACAGAATTAGCATTGTTTTTGAAAAAGCATTCACTTGCTTAATGTTTTATGGTGACTTATTATTCAAAACAGCATGAATAAGTTAACATCATTACAATTTCTCAAACATGATGACAATCAAAGTTTTTAATTTAAGTTTTTATGTATTTTTAATTTTCATGATTCTAAACATTGTTATTTTCTTTGATAAATTAAAAAGAAACCAATTTTAATTCATCCTAAATGTCATCAATAAGTTAGAAGCATATATATATTTTCTTTTCAGACTTGTTTATCCCTAAAATATGCGAATGGTAAAGTTAAATTCAATTTCTTTTGTGGAAATTTTTTTTAACATTTAAAATTATTAAGTTCTAAATTTCTTATACAATTTTATTATCTATCAGCAGCTTCTTCAATATAGAAGCTGTAATAAAAGTATTTAAGAAAAATACCCTAATTTGCGGCTTTTAGATATGGAGAAGTATAAATAGAATTCACAAATTGAAAATATAATGAGAGTTATTCTAAACATTATAACACTTTTCATTTTTAAGCAGTATTCTCTTTATTGGAAAACATTCATTTTTGGTGTGTTTTTAACCTGCTAATTTAACCTTTCATAAGTAAAAACCAATACTTTTCCAAGATATTTTGTAATTTAATAGATCTGTTTTTTAAAAAATGAATTAACTAAATTTCCCATGATTGCTATCTAAATAATTTTATAATATATTTTCTTTATATTAGACATTTCTATTTAATTTGTGGAAAAAATTTCGCAAAAAAATCTATCAAGTTATACATTTATGTATATATATATATATATACATGTGGTGTGTGCGTGCGTTCGTGTGAGCGTAACAATTTACTATTATTTTTTTTCCTACGCCTGCCCTCGACATCTTTGCCATTAATCGAAGAGCAACCCAATAAAATGGTTGACAAGTATAAAAACAAGAATAGAGTCCTTTGTAGCCTCAAAAGAGTTGACAGTCATAAACTTTAAAACTTCAGGGCAATTCTTGAGGAGAGCAGCATCCATATCACCATGATTGCACAATGTGGACAACGATTAACTAATATAGTAATACTAAAATAAATATTTAAATATAAAACTAGGATAAATATTTGGTTAGAGTTATATTAATTAAATTTAAAACAAATATTAAGCTAAACATGGTGGTGTATTTTTTCATTAATATATTAAACTCAAAATAAATTATGCACATGCCACTTTCATGCACATATTACTTCCCTTTAATCACCATTAAAGAAAAGCATAAAAAATTGTTTTGTTGAAAATTCTTTAAAACTCTATTTCAGTCATTGACATTTTTATTCATAATTTACGCCTTAAATTTTTATTCATCTTGATACTATAGTCAATTTATTTCTCCTCGTATACCAAGGCCAACAGGGAATTGACTCCAACAAAGTGTTTTCAATTTTCATCGTCACTTGTAGACAGAGATAAAAGTTTAAACCCATCTCGAATCTTTCACTATTACTGAAAATATCAAAGATATTTTTTTAACTCTGCCAAACAACCGATTTGTTTTCATCACTTGGGCACTAATGTCATAGTTATGGCTCATCTCTCCTCCTCAGTGAATGAGATCAGTTCTCGAGGTTGTATTGGGAGTCCAGCCATTAACGCAGCTACCACCGACTCCATGGTGTCGGACTATCTATTATGTGCGGGAGATTGACAAGAGAAGGTCATTACTGAAGATGGATCTACCTAGGAAGTGGTCTTAAGCATGGCTCACTTAAGAATCCAACTTACTGTCGCCCTGCAGCTTTAGATGTCCCAGTTTTATCATTTTATAAAGAACTGAGATGTGAAATTAAATTTATGGCGTCTTCACATGAATACTTAATGGAAGGTTTTAGATTTTGAGGTGGAAACTCGATTCAGCTATAATGCACACAAATTAAGTAATCCTTCCCCCTTCCAAAAATGATGAACTCTGTGTGCAGTTAAAAATCCAATAATAATAATTATATACTTGTTTAATAAATAATAATTATTCATTAAAAACATTCATTAATTAACTTTTTACTTTTGTATATGAAAATATGGGTTTTAATCGATTTAATTCATAAAATTTTACGGGAAGTTTTTCAATCAAGAATTTTTTTTCTTATTTTATAGTTTAAAAAAAAACAAATATATTTACAAAATATAATTTAAAAAAAAACAAAGATAATCTTTTGTTAGATAATCTTTTTACAAAACTATTTTTATTCTACTACTTTTAATAGAAAATTTCATTTTTTTTTTTTTGGAAAAAATGTAAGGTAAAAGAAAGTTAATAATAAATTACATTAAACTCTGAAGTTATACATGTATATAGTTATTCTAAATTTTGTTATTCTTAATTTATTTTTGTTGTTAAAAATGAACAAACTATTAAAAATGCAGAATTTACGCAAGAATATAACTTAAAAAAAATTAAAAAGAAATCAGTTAATTAGTTTTTTATGATCTCAAATTTTATTATCAAATTTTAATTTACGTAATTACGTATTGAAATACATTTATATACTGTAAATCAGAAATTGTTTCTTATCTCTGATTTATTCATAACTTACTACATACTAGCAATTGATTAAAAATTATAAATTTGTGGTGAGATGGGGTTAACATAAATGAAAGATTTCATATGAATAAAATTAGTTGAACACTTCTCATAATCTTAAAATATTTTTACTGATAGAAGATATAGCTATATTATGCTTAAGAAATTGCAGTTTTTTTTAAGGATTTATTTATGGAATTGATGAATAGAAATATGAATGGTTTAATAAATTGGAAATATAGGTGGGATAACAATGAATATAATGCTCCGAGTAACTTAAAAAAATTCATAAATTTCCCTTTAAGTAATAATTTATTAAATGATTTCTAACAAATTCTAAACATATATTAGTAATTACATGTACAATTGAAAAATCTAAATTCTCTTATTTCAGTACCAGTTCTCGCACAAATGAATTTATATCAACATTGAGCTCAATTAATATCTTGATGTATGTTTTAACATTATTCATGTCATTATTATTTTAATGTTTTTTCGGCTACTTCTCAAGAAGTCAAATATTTTTAGATTCTCTATGTCAACCTTTTGGCTTATTAATTGTCTTGTGTTGATATTGTATTATAAGTTTATTCAATATTATATCTCAAACACAATCAAATTAATAAAATATCTTTTTATTGTTCAAAATAATTGAGATGTAAGCTGAATCAATGGAATCCGCAATATAATAAATTTATTTTTAACATGTTTTAGGTAGAATTTGTTATATTTTTTCAATTGATGTCTGTCCCTCCTTTAGACGTAAAATCTCACAATTTTAATCTACTTCAAAGGCATCCTCATTAAATACTGAATTATTAATATTGAATGATTTTGTTGCGATAATTCTTAAGAAGTTGAAAAAAAATTATTTTCTAAATATTAGTTACTTAATGATCTGAACGGTGAAACGATTACTTAAAAATAATTTTATCTCAATGATTTGTGTTCTATTAAAGATCACAAACAAGAGACGTTATTTTTCGTATTCTACTTATTGAAAATAATACGAATAATATACATTATGTTCTTCGTATGTCGACCGATGGCTGAGTAGTTAACGCTCCTGACTCTGAGCTGTGGGTCCCGGGTTCGAATCCCGCTTCGGGCATTGATATTACCTTCTTTCTGTGTTCATCTATCCTTTTTTCTGTAATGATGTATGAATGTGGCCCACCCTATAAATGGGTTTGTGGTGGTATGGCGCGGGTAACGCTACTTGCCTCCATGACTTGGTTCCCAGGTGCCCGCTGGGTGACGACAAATGAGTAGCAATTTCTGGCCTTGTTGTGGCATAGGGCTCGTCACCCAAGTACCCACCGTTGGGGAAAAATATTCCTCGTATTGTATTTCGAGAATATAAAGAATATATATCGTTTATATATGAAAATTGTTTTTAATTAGTTTGAATAAAATCAAGAGTTAAATCATTGTTGATAAAATGTGAGCCTCTATTTATTTAAGCATTATAGAAAAAATAACAAAATATATTATTGGTGTATTTTTAAGTTTCTAAATGTTTAAATATACAAATTTTACGATTGTTTTTAAGAAAAAAATTAAATTTCATTAAAACATTTCATTTGTATTCACCTTTTTTACAAGGGAAATATATTTATACCTCCATATTTTTTAAAACAACATTCAATTTTAAGAAATATGATATATATTCATTCATTGATTCACAAGTATTTCAATATTTCTAATCAACATATTGTAAAGAAAAAAATTTACATATTAAAATACAGTCTAATATTTTAAATGGATATTTGTGAGATAATTATGAATCCTTTATTAAGATACATTTAATAATAATTTTTTAACTCATGCTGATATGTATTTTTAATCATAAAGATGTATTCCTAATATATTTGTACATTTAGCTTCGAAACGAGCATATTGCAAGAACAAAGTACAGAAATATAAATTAAAAATAAGTAGCAATTTAAGTTTTGAGTAATATGGTTGACTAAGTCTAATGTATTAGTCATTCTAAGGTCATTCTTTGAATATGAAGATTAACCTGACCAGAACCGACAGCTTAAAGTGGATTCCAAGCCACGACGAGTACCTGCTGCCAATTTAAATAAAGAAGCCTAACTGATGGGCTACAGACCTAATTGTAACCATTCGTCTATCTACACAACCCGTTAATTAGGTATTTAGACTATGAATATTTTATAAGGTAGAATTCTACCGAAAGTTTTGTGCAGATACTCCTATTTTTATATAAATATCTGATAAAAAATTGTTTTGCTTCCTTAAAGTTAAGTTTGTCTTCTCACATAAAATATGTCCATAAATCACTTGCTTTTATATCTTTACTCAATTTAAAGAATGCTTAGAGTTAGTTTTCCAATTCTAAAAAGATATGCTTACTAGTTTTACATAAAGAATACGGCACTATTTACACAGTAAACATTTAGTTATACTCATTTTTTTCAAAAAAGAAATTATTTTCCTATAAACTAGAATTGCAAGTATTTATTTTTAAAGTAAATTCTAATTTTTTTTAAATCATAAATTACTTATAGTAAAAAGTTGTATATTTAAAGTACTTATAATAAAAAGTTGACATTATTAACAGATAAACAAAATTTAAATGAAAGCGCTTTTTTTTGTTTCATCTAACAAATTCAAGATATTTACGCTACATATTTCTATATTAAAATATAGATTCATAGATAAAAAATTTTATATTTTCAAAAAAGCGCTTGATAACATTCAATTTAAGAAGCGTTGTATTATATTTGTATATTGCATAAATTTCAGATTTAGATAAGTAATATTTGACATCATTAAAATTATTGAAGCAAATTTTAATAAAAACAGAATTATTCCATACAACTGAATTAAAATTTCCTTTAAGTTAATCATTAACACTTTTTTCATTTACTTCTATGTTTTTTTTTTAAAAAGTGCCTAATATTTGATTAACTTATTAATCAATTTTATTGATAAATATGTTTAAAATAATTAATAAAATTTACTCCATTAAAGTATCAATGTATTGTCACATTTTTTGCAAAACATTTGTTAGATTTCTAGTATAATAGTTAGTTATCCTTCATTTAAAATTAACACAAACATAAAAATTTTCTTACTTACCTTAAGTCTTGAGTAGAGAAAGGAAACTATATATTCAGTGCTATTAAAATATTGCAATAAAAATTTATGATAGTTTTTTAATATTTTTAATTAAAAATTTTAATAAGCTGTCAATTCTTAGACAGGAAAAGCATTTCTTAAAATTTCTCAAAAAAAAAAAATAACTACCATTTACTATTTTAAATGCTGAAGTCTTGCATATAATTAGAAATTAAAACATTGTGCTTCTGAAAGATTTTATTCTTTATTAAAGATTGGGAATATTTTTCAGCAGGGAATTCGTCAAATATTTAGAAAATTTATTCAAAAATACAAAATTATTAAGTGAAACATATTAATATGCAATCTTGAGTTCGTCATTTTTTTTAACTGAATTTAATGGTCATTATTTCAATTTAAATTCATAGTTGAAGGATAAAATAGATTAACAAATAAAATTTATTAATATATTAACTTATATTAAGCTAATTTTATAGTCGTTATAATTTCATAATTTAAACTGTAATTACTTTACTAACACATACTTAAAAGACAACTTCAAAGCAAGTTTTTAACTTATTCTGACAAAATATATACCATATATCACACAAACTTTTAAATCTAAATCACATGTTTTTGAAATTCCTATGATTGTAATTACTAAATTTTGAAACACGATATCCTCTGTGGGCACAAGGCCTAACTATCCTCATTTCTGCTTACTTGACAGAGGACCATGGGTAACGAAGCTTTTGCAGTGGTTAGGTGGTCAGCCTAACACGAAATCTCCATTAGTTAGCTCCGAAGCATGCTTGGTAATTTTCAATTTTATCAACCCACTGAAGAGACAAAAAACTAAGCTGACCTTGTCCAGGTTGAAGATCGAACCCCGGATCTGTGACTTGGGAATCAGTTGGTTTATAATTATAATTACTATGGACAAAAGAGGAAAAAATCAAAATTTACTGAATATCACAAACTAAAATATCCTTGGTCTATTTTTGTAACTACATAAAATTACTGTGAAATTCACAATAATTGCCATTCAAAATAATTTGTTATCATAATTATGAAAGTTAGTAGTATTTTAATATGCTTTTGTCCCACATTACAGTTATACATTAACATATTTTATCATGTTAATACGATTGCTCGAATAATTTTTAACAATATGGTTGTTAATATTATGAACAAAATCGATATAAATGCAAAATTAATTAATTTTCTCGCGTCAAATACTGAATCCAAAAAAAAAAAAATCAAAATTCATAGGCCAATGCAACAGAAGCTAAAATGTGTCATTGAACTTTTAGCAAACCATTGTAATTTTTATTTTTATTTTAACACTTTTCATTAGATATATAGATATTAAATTAAAGTAAGATATATTTATAATCTATTCATATATGCGCAATTATTTTTATTAAAACCTAATGAAATTAGATCTTAGCAAATATTTTTGTATGAAAAATTCTTGATGATAATTATTTTAAATATTTTATTATAATGAATATAACATTAGGAATGTTTTGTGTGTAAATGATAACGTATTCTATTCATACACTCATTAAATTTTTCATTTATCTATGTGAAATACACTAATATTACTTAATTTAAAAAATAGATTTCTGTTCGTATTCTTATATATTATTATAAAAAAACATGCGTGTTAAACATCATCTGTTTAGGATATGAAATCTAGAATGATAGTTAAGATGAATCTAATTACATACATAAATGCAGTTCATGTTACAACTTATTATGCACTTCCAACGGCATTTTCAATCGCATTCGTACTGTTGAATATATTATTGGTCTAAAATTACTTTAATTCATTTCCAAGCTAACATTTAAACTACCAAAATGTTTGTACCACCTAAGGTGAACAACTTAGTAATTTTCTAAGGGCCTATATTGAATCAAAATAATTATATTTGGCTGGATCAGAATTTAATAATATTCCACTTGTATCTTTTACTCTAAGCCTTTGTCAACCAAAATCAGTAACAACTTATGTAATATTTGGAGTGTGATAGAACGATTGGCTATGCACTTTATTATTTAAATTATAATCTTGGAAAACTTTGATTGATGATCTCTACATTCAAGCACATAGGAAGTTTATTTCTGGATAATTTCATAACACTTTCTCATAAAATATCTTAATTTCTTTGCTTTTAAGTTGAGTATAAGTTCATGTACAAATTGAAATTAATTTAATATTTATTTGAATTATAATAACGTTTCTCATGTATATAATTATATTCATATATATAAGTATTCCACCGATATGAGAAGAAACTTTTTCCATTCCAAAATATTTTTATTATAATAAAACTGATATATGAGGTAAAAATGCTTTGAAAGATGTATAATCCAATAGAAAGGAGTAGTTAGCATTATAGAAGAAGAGCTACGAACATACTAGTCGCTCTTTTCAAGAATTATAATATAGTTAAAGTTTTAAAGCACAGAAACGCACATGCTTGGAGATATTGAGAGATCTCTCAACAACGACAACGAGAAGAGGAGGCCCTGGTCTGTACCTATCGGTTATCCGGTTCCACCCCTCTTCAAATTAGAGAAACAAGTACTTCGCACGAAGTGCCAGGCGCCCGCTGAGATCCAGAACTCGACTAATTAGTTGAGAACTAAAAATGAATACAATGTTGGACTTTCAAGCCTATAGCTGAATCAGATGTCAAAGAAAGAGGTTCATTTGAACAAATTACATTTGAGTACATAAGAAGAGAGGAAAAATTGAAAATTAAAAATGAAGGCATAAGTACTGTGTAAATTAAAGCAGAAGAGATTAAGTAAGTATAAAAGGTGGTTGAGATTACTATTAACCACAGCATCTATTTTAGTTTAAATTTGGGTTTACAAATTTGCATTAAAGTGAAATTCTTAAAAAAAAACATTTGATCACATATTAAAGGAATAAGATACAGTAATTCCATGAAAAAAATCGGCAAAGGTAAACATTAAAGAAAGATAGAGTAGGCGAAGAAATAGTTATATATCAGATAGTGAATCATTCATTAAAGTTCAAAAAGTACGGAATTGACTCGTTAATTTTAGTCTCGTTAATTTGTGAAACCCAGTTTAGAAAAGATATAATGATTCTTACTTATAAGAGAAAAAAACATGAAAGTTCTAGGCTAAATACAGTAAGATGTGCAACAGATAATATGAAAAATTAAAGCAAAAATTTACAAAATTAAGGAAGTGTGCTGCATTTGTTCTTGCTTTAATCAACATTTGAGAGATTAAGTTCAGAGTCATTTTGTGTTTGTGATGTGGTTTGTACTGGCGTGGCGCATAAGTCCAGTCCTTCTGTAACCAACATGGACATAATTTTCATCACTCTTTTAACTCTAAATTTATCACCAATAATAAACTTGCTGAAGGCGACGTCTGATTGTGAGGAATGGCGAATTAGGTGGAGGCCCTCCTTATAGCTGCAGTGTTCCACATAATGCAAAGCATTGCCTTCACTGCCGTTCGCGCAGCTGCAATGTGGGGTTGAGGCTTTACCGAATCGGTGGAAGTACACTGGGAAGAGTCCCTAATTTGTAATAAGAAAGATGATCATTGGATTGAGGATGAGCCTGTCCGTTGTAACATGGGATATAATACTGTGTGTGAGGCGCCCAGTTGAAGAGTCGTCCCAGCTGGTTTGCCATTGCTGTTTGAGTTTCTGTTTCAGGAACTACAGAAGGTGGGTTTGTGGAAGTGGTAGGTCAATTTGTAATAAATTCTCATACACCGCTGCTTCCTTTGCTCCTTGATCTACCAGCTCGTTTCCCCCATTTCCAGCATGTGCTTTTACCCAGGAGAAACGGATTTGAATAGATGATTGTTAGTGAAGCATGCATTGTATCGCATTGATAAGAGGGAATGTGTGAGTTGGGTTGCGGAGTGCCATTAAAACAGACAAGCTGTCTGTCTAAATGGTGGCTGTTTAATGGGAGGCATCCAGTGTATGGTTTAAGGCTGATAATAAGGCCAGTGCTTCAGTCTGAAAGACTGAGTTGTCTGTTCGCAATTTTAACTGTGTTGAGTGTACCTCTGTGTCTCCCTGGAGAACCACGAAGGCCGCTCCCACTGCAGCGTCATGCTTGGATTCATCAGTGTAGTAGTGCAGTTCTTCAGCTAGGTGAATGATAGGATGCTGGCAAGAGAGGGTGTTTCGCAAGTTGATAATTCGAGTATTTTTTAGCCTATTGACTGGGTGAACCGTGTCTTTGTAAACAGGCATCTCAAAACTTGTGGTTGTAAACCGCTGCCCGTCAATTGCAACATTCCTGTGAAGCTGCAGAATCTGAGTTTTGAATGCTTCTTTTTCAACTACCAAATGAAGTGGTAGGAGACCTGCGATGGTGGCTAAGGCTGCTGTCGAAGTAGTCTTAAAGCCCCTATTTCTCTAAAGACTGATTTGCGATAGGCCCAGAATTAAATCTAAGAAATAAAGACGGATAAATAATACGAGGTTTGTCCGGAAAATACGTATAAAAGTTGAATAATAACTTTTTTTTACAATTATTCAGGTATTACAATATGGTCTCCTTCAAAGTACTCACCCTGGGATGAGATACACTTCTGCCAACGCCGTTTCCGCTGTTGATAACATTGCTGAAAGTCTTCAGTTGTGGTGCTGTTCAGTTGCCGTGTTGTTCCTGCCTTGATGCCTTCCACATCTCCCAAATGCCGCCCCCGAAACCCCATTTGGCATTTAGGGAATAAGAAGTCACAAAGGCTAAATCGAGTGAATAAGGCGGGTGGTCTGTCAGAGTGATTGAGTTTCGGGCCAAAAAGTCACGCACAACGAGTGACGTGTGAGCGGGCACATTGTCGTTATGAAGCATCCACCTGCCCCCTTTTGCCAAATACGGTTGAACTTGGGCCACACGAGCTCAGAGACGTGTCAAAACTTCAACATAAAAATTTCCGTTCACTCTCTGGCTCTGTTCTTCAATCAGAGAGAGCTCCATGCCGACGGCAGGTGAAAAAGGGTAACTTTCAATAAGCAGCTGCACACTCCTGTTTACACACAGAGTGGTCTGACTCGAACTGAGCGTTGATGGGATTGGTTACAGCAGTAGTGCCACCTGGCGGTGACTGCAAACAGTAAAATAAAGTTATTATTCAACTTTTATACGTATTTTCCGGACAAACCTCGTATACTGAAGGTCCTATAGATTTTAAAAAACTACCAACTATAAAATCAAAAGCAGTTACAGAGCTATCTAGAGAAACATTTTGCTTCATGCTAGGGCCCACTAAAGAATAAAATTACGATAAAGCAGAACGTAATTGGTTATAATCAATAAGGGACAAAGTTATACAGAATATACATAAATTAATAATGTTTGATTGTACTTCTTCTCTATTAATTATGCACATTAATCTACATATCTAAAATTCTATTATTTAAAGGATATATTTTTTATACATAATTATTCAAGTGTAAATACAAATAATTGGCTCTTTTCAGGATTTTTTACACACCACAAACAAATGATCAAATTTTTGCTTAAAAAAATAACATACTTTTTGCAAAACAAATTCCATTTACATTTAAGAAAACATTTCAAATTTTTAATAGTTAAGGAGGGCCAAAATCTATCAACAGTACCATAATAGTCTTTTCATTTTGTCACTTGTTATTAGAGGAAAATGTATGTCATTACACACTACCCGCTATATTTCTATTTAATAGTTCCTTACATCAAAAGCAAGTTGCCTATTTCACGCTAAGATGACTTTCAAGTGAACACTTAATATTCAGCTGATTGAAGTTGAGTTTTAAGTCAAAATGTTAATAAAGAAATATTCTAGTTTACGCGGTATCCAAGAATGTAAAAAAGTATTTTCCTCGGTGGAGTGGAAAATTAATTTTCAGTTTATTATTATTTTTAGTACAAGTGTAGCACTTTTATTCTTTTTTTATAAGAAAATAGCACAAACACATTTATTGTTTTAAAAATTTCATGTTGAAAACTTCTCTTTACTCCAATTTAATAAATTAGTAGAATTTGCCAAATCTATGCTATGTGTGTGCGTGAAAAGAAACCGATACATTAAAGGTATGCTTAAAAACAATGCAGCATTTCTTTTTCAGATTAGAGTAATCAAAAATATTTAGTTTGTATACTTTCCATTAACATTAACAATAGATTCATAATTTTTTACAGCTTCAATAAATCATTTTCTAAGTTATTTTTTTTTCAAAGGGAATTTTTATTAAACTCGTTTTTAAGATATTCATAACTTTAATTAGTTTCAAGTATCAAAAATAACATCCAGAAAATTTTCATTATTAAAATTAAAATCTTCTCATTTATCAAAATCAAGAATTAAAAATAATAAATGAGTTTATACATGAAATAATATGTTATTGCATGAATGTTATTAAAAGTATAACCAAATTCTAAATATAAAGTGATCAAATTTTATGTAGTTAACCATGCATGTTTAATTTCAATCTTCATTTATATAATGAGTAAGTTAATTGTATTTGAAACGAAATAAATTTTAATATGATACACACATTAATTTTGTAAAACCAATTTAATTATTTAATACATATGAACAATAAAATGTATTGTTCCAATGTATTTAAAAGTTAAAATGTATTTTTAACTATGATATTTCAAAACTTAATTTTCGAACTGAGACTCATTCTTTACGGTGGTAAATTTTTAGAGTAATATTGCGATGAAATTTTTTATAGTAATTCTTATATTATTTTTAAATAGGAATAAGTTATCAATTGATTACATTAATTATTATTTGAATTATTAACTCAATATTTAATAATAATGTAGGATTGTTAAATGATCGTGTATTATTATTAAATATTGAATTTTGAGTTTTTAAATATTTAAATGTATATAAATGTAGAAAAGTGCTTAAGCAGAAGCTATATATAACCAATTTGCTTTCATTAATATTTAAAATCATTAAATGAAATATTTGTGACTTTACATATAAACATTTTATTTTGTTTCAATCTTCATTTGAAGTAGATATTTTGTTAATCTATTTAAGTTTCATGATACTTCATACTTTATATTCTAATCTTTTGTATGGTATTTCTTTTTAAACTAGATATTCATAATAAGTACAACCCAAGAAATTTTCAGATAATTAGTTTAATGCAAGTTTTTAATAGCTTTTTACTGAGTAGCTTTAAATAAGCACTAGAAATTCAGTAGCCCTAAACTTCCACAATACTTTTGCATGCGACTTTTAGCAACTTAGCTAAAATATGTTTTCAACGTTAAATTTTAAAATTAATGCAGATTAGAATATTTCATTCTATGAGAAAATTCGCTTTTATTTTAATATTAATAATGTTGATTATTTGTAATTTAATTGGGTTTCCATTTCTGCTTTTAAAAGTAGGGAAATGCATTATTTAATTGTTTTAAATCTAAATAAAACAAAAACTACTTTCTATTAAATGAAAATAATTTAAAATCTTGAAAAAACATTCTATAATGTGCTCAACTTTCACTTGTTGTTCTGTAAGAGAACCTGTTTTTGTCTGAAATTTATATTTTATAAGCTATTATGCTAATACTCGTGATAACTCTTTTTTAAAAAAATTTTAAATGCTCCAAATTAATAAATGTAAAATATTTTCAGTAACATTTATGTCTAAATAATTCAGTAAAGCGTTTCAAAATATTCTTTCCAAATCTATAGGAAGGTACTTTAAAAATATTATTTCATAAAATAAAACTAAACTAAAAGCAAGATAATAAGTTGTTTCACATATCTTTTCTATTATTTGCAGCCAAAAAATTCCAATTATTGTGTTCATTACATTCATTTGGAATAGCAATAAAATCGATAGATAACAATTTATGATAATTTCTAGTGTTGTTATTTGTAGCATTTTAGTGAATATACAATTCAAGTTTTAGACATTCCTAAATATTTTATGTTATACATTAAATATATTTTGCAATACATGCGCAAGTATATGTTTATTTTAATTTAAGAGAGATAAATTCTGTCATTCTATATAAACTGAGTTTTATTAAGTACAAAATTTAAATTGATAAAATATTTGTAGTGAAATTTTTAAAAGATAGGCTATTTTCAAAATTTGTGAATTCAATCAGAATAGTTGCACCAAATTCATAATAGTTATATGCAATGCAAAGAAGTATTTCCCATTATAAAAGATAATTCCAAATAAATCATTTTATACTGAAGTTATTTGCAAAGATTTCCTTAGCAAAGCTTAGTCTATTACGAATTTGACTGGTAAGCATTAATATTAATGACTACTTGTTAAAACCTGTTACTATTAAGCATTTGAGGTTGAAATGTTCTGACATTTCTTGAGAAAGAGCATTTTCATAGTCATTTTCTAATTATTATTCACGTTCCGTCAGAAGGAATGTTAATTATTGCATAATATTATTTGTAATAATTAAAATACCCTTAATTCTCCTATACCTGAGGAAAGTAATTAAAATTATTCTCGTAATACCCGGAAATCAAATTTATGGAAATATTGAAGGGCCCATAATTCAAACTTCACAAATTACAGACAATTCGAAATTTGTCAAACAATCAGGAAAGTAAATTAGTGAATTAATGAGAAGCAAAATTGAGAATAATATTTAATATTAGCTTTGAAAAGAAAATGTCCTTAAATAAGAACCATACCTCAAACCTTTTCTATTTTTTATTTGATGAATTTGAATTAATTCTTTAATGTTTAATTCTTAAACGAAAATTGATTTTGCAGCATAAAGTTACTTGACTTACGATACAGGCGCTTGATTCTTCCGATATTATCTACAATTATTCATAAAAAAATAGTATAATCAGAGAGTTATTACATAAATAATTATTAAGGAATTAAATTTCTTGTATATTACAAAGTGAGGATCAAGTTAGTAAAACCAAAAACTAGTTTATAAAACAATCACAAAGTTTTTCTGCGTTTATGTCTCATCGCACTTTTATGCATCTGATTCTTCTCTCTAATGTAAATGCATAACATAAATCAGAACAAGCTTTAAATTGCAGGCTACTGATTGAATAAAGCCTAATGTACTGAATGCTATCATCAATAAATTTTATAAGCTTTGTCTAAAAATGAAAGTTTTGTACTCTAGTCTCAATTTTATTGTTATGCATTTTTAATTTTACTTAAGTCAGAGGTAATCGTCTGTTTTGTAACAACTATTTTCTGGCATATCATTATCCACAATAAATATTTTTTAACTAAAATTTGATTCAACAATCGTTTTGTATTAATAAATTTTAATACAATTACAATGTTCAAACTATTTCATACATGATTTGTACGAATATATCTTTAGATGTATTTTGTTTCCTTTTTTAGGTATTATTACTTACACTCTCACATATATATCAATTTATTATTATATTATAGAACAGTAATACATCAATTTAAAAATTTTTGTATGGGTTTATAGATATAAAAATTTAATGTTATATTTGTGTGTGTAGAGTATAACAATAAATAGTTGAAACACTTGATTGTACCTACTGATTATTATATTAGCATATTCTCATGATTCTCATCAGTGTCAAAATTGAGGGAACGGATCCTCTGATGATGCCATTTATCAGAGAAGTTAAGTCGTACTTTCACCTTCATGGTGCTCTGGTTAAGCGAAAGAAGCACCCTACTGACTTAAATTAGCATATCCAGTGGCATAGCGAGATTGACTTGTCCAAGTATAATAAGTAACAACAACAGTAACAGAATTATCTTTTTCCACAACACTCCATAACTGGAAAACAACTAATAGGTAGTTCTTCAGTTTTGTATTAATATGAAAATTATATAATATGAATTATCATATATAGAATTTAATGAACTTGGATAGATCATTTAATAATATACTAGAAGATTCAATTGAATTATTTGTTAAACATTATTTATATAATTTAATCGTGTTTCTATTTCTCTTACTATTTATATTATTTTTTTGAAAACTTAAAAGAACAATTAATTTTACATGATTAATTTTAGATAAATAATTAATATAATGAAACTTCACGCAAAACATTTATAATCTAAATAAAGATTATTTAAAACTATGAATAATATTTATTACCTTTCGTTATTTTCAGTGTATTATACTATTGAGTATTTTGGCAATAATTAATCACTTAATATTATAAACTGTACTTCAATATATTGTAACAGTTAAAACAAAAATATACTTTAGAATTTTAAAAATAATTGTATTACAAATTTTTATGGCAATTGTAACAGGGGTTTGTTTAGTTAAAATATTTAAGCTTTCTCTCTTTGCTACTAAAATATGTTTTCATATAGATTAATTGATTTATATCAACAAATTAGTCAATAAATTAATTTATTTCTTGCAGTCAGTCATTTCATAAATATTTCTAATTTGGTTATTCAGAGAAATATATTCTAGTGTACCTAAATGCTTTTTAATGCAAATTCACAAATGCTAATAAGAAACTATATATTAAAAAAGGCATTTTAAATAGTAATTAAAATATGTAATCAAGTATGTATTTGTTATAATTAATTACTTCACGAGAAAATTAATGAAATTAATTTTATTTGTGTATTGATACATACATCTCTCTATAATAAGTGAATAATTTACCTAATAAATTTGTTGACTTTTATTTTTAACATTTTAATCCCATATACAAAAAACATCTCTGACAAATAGCATATCAGCATACTTTAACGTGAAATGAATAATATCACCATCTACAAAAAATAACTTACAATGAAATACTAAGCTAAATGCAAGCTCAAAAATAAATGGAAATTTTCCCATTAATTTTACATTCTGATTAATTATGTATAGTATATGGAATACGTTATGTAGAATTTCGCCGATTCATGATTTGTGTGAATAGATTATTGAATAAAATGATTTATTAGCTAACAACAGCAACTTTTTAAAGAAATATATGCATCAAACAGTTGAAAAAACTCGAAAATGTGGTGAAAATATATTAATTTTGCTCGGCATACATAAAGTCGGAAAGTTACTCAAGTACTTAAAATTAAGGGAATTTTTAGATTTGGTCATTTATCTCTACAATTATTCAATAATTGGTTATGAAATCTGTTACAGACATTAATTGATATGATACAAAAATCTAACTATTCGATGTGTCACAAGTATTGTAGAGGATTTCTCTCAAAGTAGGAAACATTCATTATGATATTGAACAAACAGTTGATTTAGTAGAGTGTGGTACCTTTTCGAAGATATTCCAGTCTCACATGGTTTCATGCTAGAAATAAGGTAATTAATGAGATTTTATGTCAGTGGGTTCCATTCGCTCAGCAATTTCAGGCTCTGAATATTCTCACGGGCAAACGGTGAGTTACATTAGCCTTACCAGAAGGTCTCTAGTATGGCATGTTTCGTACAGGTATATAAATATAGCTAACCAATCTATTCAGTGAATATTTGCAATTTCTTGATATTTTTCAAACAGTTTTTTTACATGGCTGCATAGATTAAAATAGAATGTGGGTCACACTCTCATATGTTCTGAACATAAGTATTACATTTATATTTTGAAAAGCAGTAGTTTTTCATTTCGTTTAACTATTTTCATGAGCTTTGATAATTGTGCAAATTTTATTATTTTTTAATACAATTTTAATAAAATATTAGAATTCTTTGCAACGCAACGTTTTAAAAAATGTGTTGTGTTATTCTAAATGGCCATATATTCTGGATTAATAGTTCAAGTACGATTTCTTTTAAATATGATTGTCTTTCACAGTTTTGTTTTCTCTATTTTTATTATTGTTCAATAAACAATTATTATTATAAATTATTACTAATTATTATATTATTAAACATTTATATTATTATAAAACACAAAATAAGTTCAAATTTTAAAATTTTTATGTTGTATATTGTATATTAAGTGTATTAATTATGAAGATAGGGAAATAAAGTTATTAACATAATAATCATATCACATATAAATATCTAGTAATTATATTAATAATAAAATTTAATTAACTATCTAATCACTTACATAATTAACAATTTATCTAACCATAAATGTTATTCAGTAATCTCCAATCCAGTTAAATGAAATCAAATTAAATCCATGAATTCACTGACATTTAAAAAGTCAAAGACAAGAAGAGGGAATGCATAAATTTCTTCTCATGCATTCGAATTTGTGTTTAGAAGAAGCCTGGTGTTAGTGGTATTTTGTAAGATTACTCCTCCTCAAAAAAGTTCAGTTTGTCCATTTTTGGACCTTGAGCCACAAAACCCAACCAGTAGTATCCCCAAAAAATGCAAGGAATTTCCGGCGGCTTTTGGCAGAGTGCAAGAGGCTAGTGCAACTAATTTATTTATCGCAAAAGTGTGTTACAGATAGGCACGGTTTATTACCCCCGCACCAGAAATGAGTAGGGACTGTCTGCCAATCCTTATAAATTCGAGAGCTTTTTCTGTGAAAAAAGTTAAAGGTTAGTCAGCTATGAAGAAAAACAATTGAACGACTACAGACCTCCTTAGCAAAATTGCCATTTCATTGCAGAAAAGCTCTATGTGGGAAGGAAACCACTGAAACAAAATGTCATGATATAGAGAAATGAACATTAATTTGAGTAAGATACAGCTTCTTATTTTGTCTGAAATGTGAATCCAATTATTAAGATGTTAAATCGATTTACGGCTATCAACAAGACTCTAAAGAGAGTTATAATTATTTTCTTTGGAATAGACTTAAGATTTTCATCAATGTAGATGCTACTGCTATCTGTAAGATCATTGGTTTTACTGCCTTCAGGGAATATCTTAGTTTCCCTTATAAAGATTTTATTTATGATTTCCAAGACATATTGCCTGAAGTGATTTGGAAGGAATTCCTTTTTATTGGCAGGAGCAGAAATCTTATAGTTAACTTAACCTCTGGAGAATTTTTCCGTTGAATTTAAATTAGAATCAAGAGAGTGGGGTTCAACATTTCTAGAAAAAATACTGAAATGTAACATAACCAGACTATTTTTCTTGTTTTTTGATTGGATGTCCAGTTGTATAGTTTGACGTAATGTTATAGTGGCTATAGCTGGAAAGCTTTTTATAATATACTTCATAAGGTCAGCTTGCCTTCTAACATAGAGATTTTGCAAGATAGCTTCAAAAAGAACTATTTCTTCTGAAGGACAACTTCACTTCAGACTAGTATATATGAACAGCACTCAATTAAAGCTGCTCTACCCTTTTAAAGTTTGATGCTAAGAACAGCAGTACATTTGAAAATCATATTCAAATATAGTTCTGATGAATCAAATATAAGTGTATAAAGTAAGAGATTATAACCTTCAAATTGCATTGCTCTTTTCCAGCTGTCAAAATGTGCTTGAATTTTTATCATATGTTTATTTATTGTTTGATAACTTTGATTCTGTGATGGTAGAATGAAAATCCATTAATAGTGAAATGGCAATAGAAAATTACTAGGAAAATAATTATTTTTCTCAAAGTATCTTTTAGATAATTTTTGGTATCTTAAAGCATTAATATTTATGAAATTATTGATGTCTCTGAATACATCTTTTTAAACATGATATATAATTAATAAATATTATTTGAGTGATTCATTATTTCTATATTATAATTTCTATAAATGAAAATGTGTGTTATAGGAAATTGAAAAATGTTTATCATTGTGCTTACTTAAAACTTAATTATTTTAGTTATTTGCGTAAAATTACTTAAAAAGAATTTATTCAACTTTTATAAAGTGTATACTATAAGTTTTTCCACTCCTTTCAGTATACACTTAAAATTTAATAAATTAAAAATTAAACATTTTTATAGATAACTTATTTATAAAATATGAATGCTTTAAAATAACAAAGATATATGCACAAAAAAATTGTTTAATATTTGGAGTTTAATCACTCTTGATGTTGACTCTGCAAATCATAAGGAATATTTTGCTATTGAAACAAATCAAGCGTTTGCGTTTTTTATTATTGTCAGCTAAAATTGTAATGTGAAACTTCCCGATGCTTGTTATTGATAAAAAATCTAATTATATAACGATAAGAATCTATATATCACTTAAATGATTTGTGACTATGACTAGGAAACGTCTAAGGATCTTATAGAATTCTATGACATTTTATCCTAAATCTACAAATATAAGTATGTAATTCCTGATAAGAATCATAAATCAAGAGAAATCTGTAATGATTACTAAAAGACTTCAGGAAGTTATTTCTTTATTGCCTTATTGTATCAGTTTTTCCCTAATTCTCTAAACCTGATATTATTATTTTTTTTAATTTTTCTTTTAGAAACACCCTACAAAAGATATTTTTATGTTTGGATTACATTTTAGGGAATATTACATTTATTAAATGATGAATAAATTAATATTAGTCAATTTATATTAAAAAAAGAATTTTTAAAAAATTAATCTTAATGAACTGAAATCAATATTATTATTTAATACATTTCTGGATATGCAAATATTATTGAAGTTACCTTTTGGAGTAATTTTTTCTCAGACAGTAATAAAATAATTCTATTTATTGAAAATAGTTATTATTTAATTGAATTTTAATATTATTTCTTTTAGTGAAATAAAAATTAAAAATAAACATATCTGATTTGTAGAAAAATATGATAGATACCACAATTTACTTTTCATATTTGTCTCAGTTAAGACGTATTTTTTAGTTATGCAGATCTTTTTCATAGAGTTAACTTATTTTTGTACGAAAGAAACTTCTGATTTTTTACAATAGAAATCTGTCTTTTCGATTTATAATCTTTTACTCGATATGCATCGTATTCGAGGTAAAAGACAAGATAAACTCTTAAATTCAGCTAAGCATATAAATTTTGTGCAAGAAATAAAGATAAAAGTTCAATTCATTTAAATTATAAATAATTTCTTCCACAGCTCTTTCAATGTCTGATAACAATTTTACGACCGAATAGTACATCACAGAATACAATTAAATATATCGAATTAAAAGTTTTCTCGCGGAATCCTTCGAATTCTTCCACATCGAATAATCGATATTCTTATCGCAACATAAAACTTATGCGTTCGTGACTATATCGATACCAGCCATGTATCGATAAGAACACTTCCACAGAACCTGTCATTCCCGATTAGAGATAACGATCCGGCGGAAAAGAGGCTGTGGTTTCTAGCGGCTGCTGGTCACTGATAATGGATCCTACGCACTATTTCCTGCCTTCACAGATTACTCCGCCACACTCAATTATCACCTATATAAAAAGAAATCTATAAAAATAAAATGTCAAGCGAAGTATCACGAGTTAATCACGCTCTTAATTTTTAATGGACAAACTTTTTACAAAGAGCTAATCACTGAATCAAACAAAGGATTTTTTTCTAAGTAAGTAATAATATTTTTACTAAGGTTAAAAATCCTTATTTTTTGTAAAAAAAAATAACTTAAAATAATAAATCTTATTATTTAATGCTGCAGATGTAAAAAAATAAAATTCAGCTTAAAATAAATTCATCCTTTTAAATTCGCCTTCGTGTAATTCTAATTCATTACAAATTATATTAAAAATAATGAAGTATTCAAATTATATATTTTTATTTAAATCACCATGATAAAAAATAACATCTGTGAAATGTTTCAGTTTAAACAAGTTATTTACATCATATTATAATAATAAATATATAAAAGGGATTATGTAATAATTTCATATAAATTATTTAATCACAATAAAGTTCATACATTTTAATCTGAGCAATTTAGTGAAGATTTAAACTTAGATGACATAAAGAAATTTCAATTAAAGACAAAATTTAAGCTTTTGATTACAAAAATTTAAAGTTATATAATGGTTTTATTTTATAAAACCTTTAAATTTAAAATGTATTATCTTAATACAAAAAATAACATAATGCATGTAACGTTTTTATTTCCCAACGATAAAAGATCTTAAATTGAAAAATCTTTACAAATTTTCATTATCTAAGATTGTCATTATTCTCTTGTTTCAAAAATATTTTTATTTATTATAAATATTTTGTGATTTATTTAAAACTCTAAATTTTCCAATAGAAATTATAAGTAATGGAATTTGAGCTTATCTAAAAACATGTCATAATGTAATAAATAAAAAACCTTTTGATGACCCATTTTTACAAATAAAAATTTGTGGCAAAAGGAAAACAAATAATGAATTATAAATGAATATTGTAAATTCAGAAATAATTGAATTTGTTGCATTACTTTATTCGCAATTATTAATTCGCTGATTTATTTTTAAACAAATTCTATTAGAATATAGCGCTTTTTTATTATTTTATTGATAAAAATTTATTTTCATAAAAGCAAAAACTGTAATTAAAATCAATATAACCAGAAAAGATAGTAGTATTTGTATAGAAAAAATAACCCAGATATGTATGCAGCTTTAGAATAATTGGTTAGAATATTATAATTAATGATTATTTTCACAGTTATTTAAAAATAATGAATTATTTTTTATTTAAAGTTTTTGATATTAACTATATTTTAAAAAGTGCTTTAGGCTTATTTTACCAATTAGTATCGTAATTTTAGTTTACAGTGATTCTTTGCAAATTGCATCCTTAAGAGAAATGCAATACTTCAGTAATTTATCATTGTATTACTGAAATATATGACAAATTACTGAAGTCACAATATTGATTTTTTCCTGTAATTTTTCAATCATTATCCTGCATTTATTATTGTAGATAATATCAAGCCATTTGTTTTCACAAACTACTATAATTATTCATGAATACATATTAAAATTGACTTCTTATCAGTAATTTTTATGAACGTAATTATAAAGACAGTTTCGCTATTAAATATTTTTTGAACGTTATGTTACAGTCGTGCAGATTTCTCTCATCATTATCCTGAAAGATTTTAATGAAACATTGTTTTGTGCTGTCAAATTTTCTGTCATTTTTTAAATGATGAATTTAAAATCATGGTAATATTTATTTAGTATTTTAGTAAGTATCATATATGCCCATATATTTATACAAATTAACTAAATTTGAAAATTACATAAACTTTGTTTTAATAACATAAATATCAATTATTTCTCAGGAATTTGAGGCATGAAATTCATCGAAAAAATATTCAAAATATGAAAATACTGCTATGTAGACAATATAATTTTAAAAACTTAAAAAGAATGGAAAAAGTCGTTGAGTTTTGTCTAGCATGATATTTAATATTTAAAATTATGTATATTTTGTACCATCAGGTCATTTTTTTCTCTAGCACTGACATCAACTGAAATAACCGTATCAAGCTTTCAAGACAAAAATAGCTTCTATCAGGAAATATAGCAATAATTACTGTTTACTTAATAGGTTCAAAAAAGTAGTTTTGCACCATGAAATTAAATTTTATGAATAACTCAACTAAAAACAAATCGAATGATATTAGAATACTTAAAAATCTCTTTTAATGACTAAGTTGTTAAACACTGAAGGTTCATAACTTTTCTCATCTTCGTTTTAATTTTCCGATAGGTGACGAATTAGAAAATGAAATACGTTCCCCGTAGAGAGAAAACATTTAAAAAAATTAATTGCGTTACTTTCTTAAGACATGGTAAATCAGAAAGAAGGGAGAATCCAAGGATGTTTACACATTTTTTCTAACTGAAGTAATTATGTATATGTGATAATTTTAAAATTAACCTAATAATTTCAGAATGTTGTGTATGAGAATATAAGCAGGATATACGTTTTGTACCAGGATATTACAATAAATACAAATTACCTTCCATTATAGTGTTGAAATCTGTTCATTCATCCTTCAAGAAATCATTCACCATTAGGCTAACAGTATAACAACTTTAATACCAATCATGTTTTCTCAGTCATGTAGAAACTAAACCTATGTGCACGACACCCCACTGTGGGCTAAGGTCAACAGTGCCCATATCTGTTTTATGACCGCGAGCCTTGGGGTGCGAAGCATATCTCCCAGTTAAGTAGTCAGCCTACTACAAAACATCTAGTGTTTAGATCCCAAGCATGCTTGATACTCAGTTTATTGACCCATTTAAGGGATCAAAGCCTGAATTGACCTTGGCCAGCTACTAGATCAAACCTCGGATCATTGCCTTGGGAGAACGAAGCTCTACCACTAGCTAACGCATTTCATCTTAGTCATATGGTTTGCAAAATTTCAATTTTTCCCTCTATTTGCTATTTATATCAGTCAACTGAAATTCTTTATTTTTTTATTAATTATTTAATTTTTTTCAGAATTGTTGTTGTTGTTGTTGCTGATCCCTGTTGTCTAGCAGCGCTAGACGAAGTCTATGACATTGCACACTCTCAGGAAATCAATGACCAATAATGGTCGCTCCAGAAGATCTTCTTTATCGAGTCCCAGGCACTCAAGGATATGATCCGGAGAGGCTTGGCTTTTTTTCTGAATATTACTCAGTAATAAAATTAACGTGAACATAACTCATTATCGGAAAGGCAAGAGTTCTCAAATCCCGACTTTATCAAAGATGCGCCATATTTGCTAATGGCACCTAGTTCAAAATGAATATGTTATTTTCGCTATATCCTCCATGTGAAATGATACCTCTGGGATTGGCAAGCCTAGTCTGGGGTCTTCTACTAGGTCCTTGCTTCTAAATTACGAAGGCCCCTCCCCTCTAAGGACCACAATGGTATATCTACTGGTGCCCTACTCTATAAAGTGCGACCTCTTGTTGTACTGAAAATGAGTGAAATATCCAATTATATATATATATATATATATATATATATATATATATATATATATATATATATATATATATATATATATATATATATATGTGTGTGTGTGTGTGTGTGTGTGTGTATATGTATATATATATATATATATATATATATATATATATATATATATATATATATATATATATATATATATATATATATATATATATATATATTGGATTGATTTTCATCTGTAAAATAACTGCAAAAGAGTATTCATTTATAATTTATAAAAGGAATATTTCATTATTAACCTTATATGATTTTAAAGCACTCACAGCCTTTTATAATTTAATGATAAAAAATATTTTCTTAAATTATAGTTGCTAACAATAATTTGTTTAAATCACATCTTTTCCCTCTAAAAATTGAACCAATTGACAAGGTAAAATTTATTTAATTTCCTTCAATTTGTAGGAAAGGAAAAACAATGTGCACTCTTAGATCTAAACTAAAGAAATTAATGATGTCATTCCTTTCGATATAGTGGAGAAAATTCTGAATCAAAGGAAAAGACGAGAATGCTGAAATTGATAATCGATTCATTGATTAGATTTAGTCGTATTGAACAGGAAGAAATAAAGCTGTAATAACTATTCATTGGAGATTTCAAAAAATTAGATTCTAGACCAAAGAAAATATTATGCTGTATACTTTTACGTTGCCCCAGCAAAAAAAGATAATTAATACCAGCTGAGCTTAAATGGTGTGAAAGCAGTTCCCAAACTAACAATAAATGTATATCTACAAACACATGATACTTTAATTACATTTTCAATATTTTTAACCTTACGAAATTGTATTAATAGAAAATTTCTTAACTAATTATTTGTATATAATTTTTTTGTAAGTGGATTTTCTTTACAAAATATTCTTTCCAATATAAATTTTCAAACAGCGATTTTTAAAATCCTTTTTATGTAAGTCATTGGTTTAATTTTTCGCTCTGCAATCACATTTTGAATACATGAATTAATTGCACTTGGACTTATTGCTTAGTTTTCACTTCGAACTGCAGAAATATACTCTTCAAGATGTTCTTTGAATTTATAAACTGTTAAATTTAAAAGCAGAATGAGGAATATCCAGTTATGAGCTCATCTTATACTTTTGAGTTGATGATAAACAGAATATTTTCGTATCACTAGCCTATATTATTATCTTGTTGAGACTTATAATATTTGGATAAATAATAGCACGAATATGATAATGAATAAATGTAAATTTTTTGTTGTAATTTGTAAATTTATTTCAAATTGCACCAATCTGTTTGTTATACTCTGCTTCTGATGACGGTGCACAGTGATGAAGCTGTTCGCTGTTTTTTGACTGCATACCAGACAAATGCTAATAATTTACTGTGTAACTCTAATACCAAGTAAATCGAAAAAAGAAAATTAAAATTCATAATTATTTTCTATAAATATAAAAATATAGAGTTCAGAATCCAAAACTGTATATTTTCTAAGAAATATATAACAAACTTAATGTTGAATTTGAGATTATGAAACTATTTTTACAACTTTGTAAATATTTAATAAACATATTAATTCTGATATTAATCTGTTGAATTATTTACATAATATATTTTACATATATTATGTAAATTACTTAATTATTAATTTACATAATTTAAAATGCTTGGTGTTTTTATTAGTTTGAAATTATAATAATCGGATTTCTGTATAATTTACTTGTGACGTAGTCAGTATAGACCCATAAATACTATAAAGCCGGAACTTAAATTGTCACTAATTAGAATGTGTTTTACTGTATAAAATTTACATAATCTTGTAATTGTATAAATTTCATACCGTATGAAAATTAGCTTATAATGATTGAAAAAAAAACAAAATATAGATCTTGAAAAACAAACTACATATTTATTGATTCTCTATTTCCCTTATTATGCTGGAGAAATCATGTTTTTAATAATATTTCACTATTTGGTATTGAATTTTATTTCAAACTAATTTGGTTAATGAATGCAAAATATCAAATCGTAATAATATTAGTTAGAACAGACTAAATCAGTAATATTTTTTGTTTAAACAAGCAAAATTTCATTTTCTGTAAATAATAATGTTATTACCAACCTCACAATTTATGCTTAAAAATTAATAAGTGCTTTAACATATATATATATATATATATATATATATATATATATATATATATATATATATATATATATATATATATATATATATATATATATATATATATATATATATATATATATATATATATATATATATATATATATATATATATATATATATATATATATATATATATATATATATATATATATATATATATATATATATGTATATTTATTTATTTATTTATTTTTAGACAACTAACACTCAAATTAAATATATTTTAAATTAATATATTATGTAAATAAATATAGAAATATATGTACACATTTACTGCTATTATTAAATTCCTTTTAAATTTACTCCTTTAAGTGAATAATTAATTTGCATGAGGAAAAAACTTCTTTACATCTGACTTAACGTTCAGATTAATGTGATTAATCATAATATTTCCTAGTTGTCTTTAAATAATTCATTACACATTGAAATATATTTATATACTTTGTGAAAAGTATAAAGCATTTTGTTAAGTACTTAGTGTTAAGATTACTCTGTTTGGGGTACCCCAAAGTTTTGTTCAATCCGAGTAACTGTTGAACAACAGAAGGACACCTGTTGGAGTAGTAGTTTAGGTGTTTTCTTGGCTTTTTATCATTGAACACATGAGCTCGCTGTTAATATTTAAATCTCCTTAAGACTCTGTGGATCTTAAAATTAAATACTATCAGTAATGAATTAGATATTAGACAAATTCAAATAGTGTATGCAGTTTAGTACACAGTTTCAACTCTGTACATTGTTTGCCTTAATAAAGTACAAATTTTAATCACAGCTTCTATTTAACTGTTTGTATGAGATAAACATAATTTTGCTAATTTTTTTCTTCTAGCTTTAGTAGTTTTGACAAATATTTCAGTATATTTTTTAAAGGCTCATTTCTATATGAGGTGACATTTTCCAAGTAATTTAAGAATTTAAGAACAATATTGATCTTTGCTTCATTTTGCAGATTTCAAATAATGTGCAGTATGTAATTGTATTACATTTAGATTCATAATATTGACAATGAAAAAAATTTTAGTTTATTAAGCAAGATATGTGATTCCGCACCATGGAAATCATCAGTTGGCATGATAACTTAAAGATCACTGAGCATTTCAATTTTGAAATAAATTCTGGAGTTTTTTAACTCATTGTTTTGCTCTGTAAAAATGAATATGATGTTATATTGAAGGAAATAAATAACATAAACATCAGTGAAATGCATTGATTCATGTTTATTTCTTTGTACTGCATTCTAAATAAAAGACAAGTAAAATGTATTTATCTTTGCATATAAGAGTAAAGGAAATGAAAATAAATATGATGTAAATATGTTCCCATATATTTAAATAAATGAATTTCAAAGTTCTCGCAGTAAGCGTAAAATCATTTTATGGGTATAACCTCTAAAATTTGGAAAGTATTTCAAGTATTGTTAATATTTTTATAAATAAACACGATGCATTTTAGAAGTATTTCAAGATAGTCATATTAAAGATGAATTACTTTGGAAGACATTTATATTCTTTATAGAATAACACATAACATAGGATTAAAATACAGACACAATAGCAAGATTATGGTCGAATACCCATCATTCTACGTATTTACTTTCCGATCGTGAGCTGAATAAATTTTCTAAACTTTAGTTCATGAATCTTCAACATATGCCATAAGTATTCGAGTGGCGGAGCGCATGGAAGGCATCGATTGTGCAAGTACCAATTCCCTGGAGATAATAATTGAGTTGTGTGGCGATCGTCGTCGATGGTGGGCGCATTCGGTTACTCTGTGCATTATTGATCCTAAGTCCTTTGGTCATGGAAGACTAGGAGTAGAATTGCAGATTAGTAGAAGGTCGCTCGTGGATTTGCAACTGTTCGACAGTCTCTTACCGGTTTGATTCCTTGAAATCCGATTTAATTTCACGAGCCAGCCTAAATTGAAGCAAGACAATTGAATGTTAGAGCATTTGTATGATCTTCAAACATGGTTGGATGATTGAGTTCACTTCTCTGGAAATACTTGTATTACATTTTAGGCTATCTCTATAAAGAGAGGAAATTGGAAAAATATTTCATTAATTAGAGTTATGCATTATTTTCTTATTAAAGAAACAGGTTATCATATAATGTGAGAACATACTTCAATTATTGATCTAATATCTCAAAAAGAATCATTTTTGGCAACCATTATTTTTTAGATAATCAGGTATTCAGTGCCAAATTTCTTTGGTCATATTTATTTCTAGCAAGATTAATGTTTATTATTTTCTATGATTTTGCATCTCAGCCAAAAGTGTTTCCCATTTAGAAAATAGACATTGATTGTGTTTTTGACTTTAAATAATCTTAAAGGGTAAATGATTTGTTGCCAAGAAATTTTTACCATATACAAACAAATAACATAAATGTTTTTCATTAATATTAGTTATTTAGTTAATCAAGGTAACAATAAGTTATGAACAAAGACAGTAATCACGAAACTGACCAATACAAACATTAGTAACATAATCACAAATATTTCTTTATCATTCTCATTATTATAGCTATTTGATTAGTAAAAATTAATAATTCATATCATTTTGGGTGCTCGTTTTTCAGAAAAGATTTCCCTAATTATTAAAAGAACCTTACAATCTTTATACTTATGTTTAAAGATATGTTTGATGAAATCCTCACAATTAATTCTTTGATTCAACAAGTTAGAAAATGTGATGATATTTAAAGTTTTAGCATTTATAACTACATCTGTAGTAAACATATAAAATTTTATTTTATGTAATTTATTTAATGTTTTATAAAATTCCTTAAATACTTCAAATTTGTGTTTATGTAGGTAAACTACTCAATAATTTACTTGAAATATAAAAATATACTAAAGTACTGATTATTTATTTGACTGAAAAAGTTTATAACACGCTATAAATGAAATATTATGCATTTAGTTCTCGAATAAATATCGTTAATAGAGAACTATAAAACATTTATCTTTAAACTAAAAACAAAACTCACAGATATATAAATTTAATTAATTTCTAATATCATGTGTTGGTATTCAGCATAACTAATATCGAAAATAAACAGAATGAAGTTACTCGGGGTCAGAAATAAACTTTAGCAAATACATTTCTGCTGCTTTATTCTAAAGGTATTTTTAATATATTTTAATTATTTCAAAAAGACATTGTATTTAATATAAGTCTGAAAAGAAAGTCAGTTTCATAATCTACACATTAATTAAATAGGAAATTAGCAATTCCATGTAATTGAATTAAAGAATCCGAATAAACATTTTACATAATATTAATATATGTAGATGCTATTAATATATTTATTGATATTGGCCAATAATTCCTTAATGATATCTCAGTTCAGATAAAAAAGTTTTCTTTTTAACATTTTCAACTCTGAGCAACAAAATGGCTTTGCTTAAAACTAAGAAAATAAGATTCACAGTTACAAATAAATATACTAAGCAATTAATAAGACACTAATCCTTCAAAATCACGATGAAAATTTTTCTTTAAAAGAAATTAACTGGAGTTCCTTTAATGATCAAGACAGATTCTGACATGCTAAAAATTTTTTTTACTTAAGAAAGAAACTGTTGTTTCATTATAAGAGAGAACTTACAAGAAATATATTCCGTAAAATTCCAAATACAAAAGTATGCATTTAATTAATTATTTATGATTGAAACAATTAATTGATTAAAGGGACCTTAATAAACAGCATTCGATTATCTGAAAGAATTTACTTGCCAGTCGAAGCAATTAAGCAATTAATTGAAATCTTAGGATATTCATTACTGAGTAAACCCATTTTTCTAGAAAAATTCTTTTTACTGTATATACTTAATTAGATTTGATGAGTCGAGATTTCTAGTCTTAAATTTGCGTAATTAAATTAAGAAAAGTTTCTTTAATGCTGAAGTAAGTGATAAATTTTATTTGGGTAAATTTTTTATCAGAATATTTTAGGATGTATGTATATAAAAAGAATCAAAATGTATAACTTTATTGATTTTAATGAAATTTAGAAAAAATGTTTTAAAATATATCTTGGTGAAAAGCAATTTGTAAAGTTTTAGGAAACTTTATTAAAGTCTTTCTTTGATTTGATTGTCTCCGTCTCATTAATTTCGGATATCCTGGTTATAAAAATAATATATTATTTTTTCTGAAAGATGTGAGCAAAATTATGTAGTCTAATCACAAGATTCAATCTTGCATAATTTTATCTCTTTTTAGTAAAAAGTATCAAAATATAAGGAAAATTGAGAATTTATCACCGATATTCTCCCATAACATTCTTACTCGTTTACTATCGTTGAAAATGTCCTAAATATATTGTTTAAGTTACTTGATAAAAGTTAATAAGAAATTTAGAAAATAAATCTCAGAGAAAAACTATTTTCTGAAACCATATTACTCAGTATTTTGGTGTATGATAGGAAAATATACATTTCTTTAATATTCTCAAGGCTCTCGTGCATTATTTCGTGATAAATATTATTTAATATTAAAAAAAAGTTCTAATATAGCGTTAATTGCATTGATGGGATAGTTAACATTTTTATTGAAATAACAATATCTATTTCATAATTCTTTCTTATTCAATATTTATTTTACTTCATGAAAAATTCCTTTAAGATAATTTTTTCACGTGACAAATAAATGCCAAAACTGTTTTCTACAAATCTAAAAAATACTGAAATTAATTTTAATTTATAATATAAGAAATTTTTCTGTAATGATATATATTAAATGAGCAAATTTACATCAAATATACCAAAACTTTCTCTTATTTTTAGTTTATTGCACTATTTGTATTAAAGATCTTAGATAATTTCATACTTCCAAGTTTATTGCTAGTAAACTAATTAATTTAATTACTAAAAATTAACTAGATTATAATTATTAAATCTCTTGAATAAAAGCATTCTTAAGGTTGTTCCTTATAAATTTTTGAATAAAAGTATTCTTTACTTAAAATAGAGAAAATGGAAATAATTACTAAGAAAAAATACCTCATAAATACATCATTTTACAGTAGTAATTGGTTCTTAATAATCTTCAATTTTACAATATATTTATATTATTAAATATTTTTTATATTATTTTGAATGATTATAACTTTTTAACTTTCAATTTTAGTAGCAATTTGAACAATTACTTATTCTCTAAATTAGTAAGTGTACAAATTCGAAGAAAGCTCAAATCATTAAAATTCATCAAGAATATTGTTTCACTAAAATTTTAATTTACCATCGCTTTGTGCTGTGTTCTACATTAATGAATTACTATTTTGTTAAAGTACACTTAACACTTGAAATACATTTCCTGTTACTCATTTACAAATAAAGGAAACCACTTTGAATTATTTCAAATCGTAGTAACCACTTAAATCCTTCGATTGCGTATCAAGAATTGAGATTTTTAATTTCACATAAGCGAATTTCACATAAGCATTTTAAAATTGAATGTTTCTAAAGTGTTTTTTTTTTTTTGAGATTTTCGAATTTTACGATGGAAAGTTAAAATCTCTGTTCTGGAATTCTTTCAATTTCATCTTCCCCACTTGGAAGATCTTGGGATGTGCCCTCTCAGTTCCTGGACCATTGCCAAAAGTAGAAGGGGAAGGATACTCTGCTATCCTCCCAACCCCCTACCACCCACTTTTTAAAAGACCAAGACAGTTTGCTTCCTCAGAGAAATCTCTGCTCTCTTTGGTTCTTAAGATACGTGCATTCATACATTCCTGAGAGAAGGCTCGAATAGGGTACCATAAGGAAGGAAAAGACGCGTTTTTTTTCCTTAAATTTGAATAAAATAAATAAAAGAAAAACAAAATAGAACAGATTTTTTTTTTTTATTTTTGAGAATCCATGTCTCTTTATCTTCACGCATTATAATCAGACAAATAAGATTTATTTTGTAAAATATCACAATTTATATTGTGCAAGGTGTTATTGTGCAAGGTGCAATTTAATCAGGTGCCTTTTCCAAAAACCTTGAATTTTGCTCATTCTATATACAGCCAAATATATTCAAAACAAAATGGAAATAATAAAAAAGGAAAGTAATTTCCAAGTCATTTAAATTATGCCTTTAAAAAAGTAAGTATCATTATTATATATTCAATTATTAAATAATTCTGTGTTCAATTTTTTTTAAATTTTTCTGTGGAAAAATTACCTTTGTGCTCAAAAATGCAAACAAAATTGAAAAAAAGAAACGGGAAACTTATTTTTGAAAGACAGGAGCATTTTTTAATTAAGCTAAATTTTGCCAATATATAATAATTACAAATGTGTAATATTATTTTCTATAAATTCCCCCAACTACTTCTCACAAATTATCGAAAAAGTGCTTATATATAATCATAAAATTAAAATTTTCAAAAAATTTTATTTGTTCATTTATAATTAAATTTTAACTATAAATAAGGAAATGTAAACCTTTTTTATATTGATTAATGTTAGTAAAAGTGTAATTAATAAGATTGTGATTAATTTATAAGAAATAAATATAATAATTTTTATTCACTACACTACTTTTATACAATTATTGCAAAATAACAAAAAAATCTTTTACTATCTTGCAAAAAAGATGATTTAAACATTATGCCATTCAGAATCTTTTTTTTCCCTTAAACATCCTTTTTGATAAATTTAAAATAACGGATAGCACTTGTTAAGAATTCATAAAAGAAAATTCATTAAGTTATTCAAAGTAGGATCAAACCATATCCTACTTTCAATAATTTAATCAAATTCTTGAGAAATGTCTTTCATAATTAGTCTCAAAATTATGTTACAAAAATAAATTTTAAGAATAATTAATATTAATTAAAAATCACTTGTAATGTTAATATAGCCTTCATTTCAATCAAAAACACTTTATTTTCAATTTTAATCGAGAAATAACATATAAAATTAATAAATAGCACAAATTCAAGGAGTATGCCAAAAGAGAGAATTTTGTCACTTAGATTGTTAATAGTTGTGCATGAAATATTTTCAAAGAACTAAAAAGACGATCATGCAGATGAATTAAATATATACTTTAATAACAACATTCTGATGGTATTTAGCTGATATGGGCAGAAGTATTTTTAAGTATCGATTTTATAATTTATGTGACAATTTTGTGATTTTTTTCAAGCTTTTCACTAATAATTGTGTTCGGTTCGTCTGTAAAATAATTATCCTTTGCAAAGCTCTCTATTATGTATAGCATAAAATAATTCTAAAACATATTTTCAATTCTCCAACAAATTTATAAATATTTAATATTTTATAGTCATTCTTCCATCCTACTTGTTATATTCATACACAAATAATATTTATATAAATAATTATGTTTGCACTTTAAATATATAGAATACGAAACTATTTTTTATCATAAGATATATATATATATATATATATATATATATATATATATATATATATATATATATATATATATATATATATATATATATATATATATATATATATATATATGTATATATATATATATATATATATATATATATATATATATATATATATATATATATATATATATATATATATATATATATATATATATATATATATATATATATATATATATATATATATATATATATATATATATATATATATATATATATATATATATATATATTATTTATTTTCTTTGAAGAATTGATCCTGTTACCTAACACACAGTTCTTGCTCTGCAGGAAGCCATTGAAGAGAATCGTTGTTTTTTAAAAATGGCACATATTCAAGATTGATTTGACTTTCAGTTCTGCCGTTAAATTTTGTACACTAGGGTTAATTTGACCAATGACCTTCAATTTAAAGTGAATTTCAAACTACTATAAACACCCTCAACCAAAACGGGAATTGAACTCACCAACTGTTAAACTGAATTCTCCTGTTAATCGTGTTAGTAAGTACATAAATTAGTATTTTGATAACAATTTTTGAAAGAACTTCAGAGAGTATACGAGAAATTAAATGGAAATATTAAAGTGTAACCAAAATATGATCAAATGAAGGGTGATAAACATAAAACATTACAAATCAATTATTTTGATTTTCTTGGATATTTTGTTTCGAACACTGTACATGAGAATCCAATGTAACTTTTAATCTTGGCCAGACACATCTGAATGCCACATAATGTGGATTGAATTATACCTTTTCCTACAATATTACTTAAGATTTATTTATTTTGACATACAGTCCATGACAGAGTAGCATGAAAGTATATATAACCAGAAATATTATTACCATTCTTGGGATCTAATTTACTTGAAAATTTAAAAAAGAATGTCAGCTTTTTATTTGACGATGTTTTAAATATTAGAAATTGTAGAAATTATTTGAATATAAATTGAGTTTTTTATTATCAAATTGATTTATGCAAGATTTGACTTTTTTCTAACTCTATTTGTTCAAACTTCCTACCAACTGATACTTTTTCTACTCAAAACAGAAAACATTCTTTTGTTTCTTAGCAAATGTAATTTTTATTGATGCTTACATTAATCTCTTTGATTTTGTTAAAATTTTTGTAAACATCTTATATACAAATTCGTAAACAACGTATTCCCAAACCATTTCGCCTATCTATGCTTTCCAGTGCAATGTGAATTGAGTTTCACTCTTTCAGGATAAGTTATTAAGAACAGAGAAGTTATCACGATTTAATTATATTATCTAAAAATAAACACGTTTTATAGTTGGCAAAAATATATTAAAATTGTTTATATCGCAACTGCTTATACATTCCATCGTGAGCACTTTATTTGATAAGTAAAGCAACAAATAATTATAAAGCGTATAATAGAACATCAAAAGATGATTTTCAATTAATTTTTATTATGATAAAAAAAATACTTCTTTTGATAAGAAAGTAGCTATTTGTTTCCTGCCAGCTGGTAATACTGTTAGTAAATGAAATTAATGGACAGCGCATATTGCAAAAGTAATTTTAATTTATTATTCAATACATGTTTTGTCTTTACAGCGAATATTCACCTTTGAAAAAAGGCTTAGCAATGTTCTTCAAAAACAATAACAATCCCTTTACAAAATATTAAAAAAATATTTAAATCGAAGCTTTAAAAAATAATAATATAAAAAGTGTAATTCTACACTAATTGTGGAATTAACATATCTCTGAGTTAACCCCACAACTACACTGCTCAAAACAATTAAAGGATATAGTAAGTTTTACATAAAATAAAGATATAAACGAAATTTTTTTTGCTGAAAATGGAAGAAGAGAATCACAAATGGAAATTTTTCTGGTTTTCAAACTGTGGAGTATGTTAATTTTGAGTTCGATGTCAAAAACCTCACTTCAGCGGCAGTGAATGAAATTTGACTTTTAACTGAATAAAAGACAATGAATACAAGGATGATCGGTATTCAGTGACTGCTTTGTTTCGATGAGTACGATATCTCAGCGAAGTCATTTAACCGATTCAAAAGCTTGGAGAGTTGTTGGTAGGTTCGAAAGGGTCCAAACTCAAGCCGGAGTAGCGCAAGCCATTGGAGTGTTACAAAATGTGATTTCCAGGATCTGGAACCGTTTATTGGAAACTGGAAGTGCAAGCAGAAGACCAGGGCAAGGTCGTAGACGAGCAACAACACCCAATGAAGACCGTTATTTAGTGTTAACGGCTCGGAGACACCGAAATATGAACGCTACTTTTCTCCAACAACACCTTCGCTCGGTTACTGACACCACGGTTTCAACTCAGATTGTCCGAAACCGGCTCCATGGTGTAGGTCTGTATGCTCACCGACCGATGGTATGTATTAAACTAACATCAAGGCATCGTCGTGACCGCAGGGAGTAGGCAACAGAACATGTGAACTGGAGGAGAAATGAATGGAGCAATGTTCTTTTTCTGACTAGTCCCGTTTTTCTGTTCATCCTGATAATAGGCATATTTTCATCTGGAGGAACCGTGGCGGTAGGAAAAATCCAGCGTTCGTGCACGGAAGTGTCAGATTTGGCAGTGGGGGAGTGTTGGTGTATGGTGGCATCTCCATTGACGGGCGCACAGACCTCTATATCATTCGAGATGGACCACTGACTGGTCGCCGATATAGGGATGAGATCCTCAGACCTATTGTAGTCCCTTACGCTGCAGCAATCGGAGATGATTTCATTTTAATGGACGATAACTGCAGGCCACATCGTGCTAACCTGGTGGAGGATTTCCTTTTCAAGGAAAAAATCGTACGAATGGAATGGCCAGCGTGTTCTCCAGACATGAATCCAATAGAGCACGTTTGAGACGCTCTAAGAAGAAGAGTTGCTGGCCACCAATCACCCCCACAAACTCTCCAAGAACTGAAAAGAGCTCTTCTGGAAGAGTGGGACAGAATACGCCAACTCGTGATTAATAGCCTCGTTGACTCCATGTCTCAAAGGTGTTCAACGTTGCTGGCCGTCCCTGGAAACCATACCCCCTACTGAAAATGACTTCCTTTGAAGACAACACCTTTTCTTATTCTTTTTTTCTCATATACACAAATTGTGTTTTTTTCCTTTTGTACACAAATGCGCAATTAAATGCATTTTTTCTCCCAAACAAGTGTATTTATTCTCATATAACCTACTATGTCTGTCGATCACGTATCAATCAGCTAAAAAGTTACCCAGCTACAAGGTCCACCTAAAACCGCAATATCCTTTAATTGTTTTGAGCAGTGTAGTTGACTGATACATTTTTGAGTGACTGATTTATTGAAGTCAACCATCCCAATGCATTGAATTCTCTTAAAAATATTTCAGCTTTTCATGAGACAAGTAACTGCCTATTTACTATTGTAATGTAGATTTATATTGAGTTAAATTTTAGGTTACATGGTGACGAATGAGCTTTCAGCTTAAAGAGGATAGGAAAAATAGTATAAACTGAGATAGGTTAGGTTTGTTTGTCACTCAACAGTCATTTCTTGTGAGAGAGAATTAATTAAATTTAAATTTACAGTTTAAAGTGGATTCCAAATAGTCACAAATAAACTGAAGACCACAGTATAGGCATTCGATTACTAGCTTGGAAATCCCGAGGGATTAAACGAGTTCTCAAATCGTTAATGAAAGAAGAATGCTAATTACGGACCCGGAAACTCCCCAGGATTTTTACTGTATACAATTTGTTTACCTAATTTGTATTTATCTGACTTATATAATCAGAAAAATTAAATAATATGCATTTTTAATAAAATTAATTTCTAAGACTAAAATTATATTAATAATGCTATATCAGCATTCCTTATCGAAATATCAATTATTTTCTACTACATTCTTTTAAAAAAATAATTGATGTATCCAGTGACAGTTTTATCCGAAGAACTTGCTGACTAAGTAATAAAGTAATCTAAAATACATTATTAGATATAAAAATCATAATCTGCAAATCATTGTCTAAAATTGTAAGTACAAAAGCGACATTCTTCACAATATATTTTAAAATAATTGATCTTTTTTTATTTTCTAGTAATATTTCTGCTTTTTATTTTTCTTAAATACGATTCCAGAAAGACAAAAAAGTCAAAACATTTTAAGAGGAGCAATTTCATCTGATAAAGTTGCATTATCACTAGAAATAATTTATTTTACAATTCAAAGATATGTTTTGAAATTTAATTTTTTTGTTAGAAAAGAAAAAGGTGTCATTTAAAGCAAAAAGATTTTTTATTTATCTTTCAATGCTAATCACTTGCTTGGTAAAAGTTAAAAAAATATTTTTCAACTTCTTATTTATCAAGTCATGGTGTTTACAAGAAGCAATATCATTAAAACATACGTATCAAAATATACGTTTAAATACTTATATAGTACAAATTAAGTGCTTTTAAATTAAAATTTTCTTACTATTACCTTAATTACTACGATTTATATATGAAGTGTAAGCATTTGTTCCTTCATTACTACTAGCAATAATTTGGAATAAATATTATATCGTGTTTATAGTATTATAGATTGACATTATGAATTGCAAACTTAAAATAATTGTTAATATCTCATCTTTATTTATAATCTTAAATATTAAATCTCCTTTTTAACTTCAAATGTGATAAAATTTCAATTTTAATAGCTATGATTACAATCATTTATATTAATAGTAATAAATATAAGTTAAATCTAAACTGTAATATATTTATTAAAAATATAACATTTGTAGAATATATTTTAATACTAAATTGTTTTGGCAATAATCTTCAAAATTATTAACAAATCTCAGAATAGTTCGTTTAAAGATACATTTGTTATTCTGAAGAATGTGGCTAGAAGATTGTTTTAGAATCGCAAGAGACAAGCAATTTATATTTTTTACCAGAAAATTAATTTATATTTTCATTCCTTTTTACGACTTCAATCATTAATAATTCATTTACAAGACTTTCCATCTATTAATCATCTTTCAAATATTAATTTTCTTTCTCAAATATTCTTTTTTTTTATTATTTATATTACAGTATGTTCCATGCAACAAAACAAAAGCAAAAATATATTTACATAGAATAAATAAATATGACTTTCCAGAAAAATATCAAAAAATAATTATTTTCATTCAATAATTTGTGGAAAAAACTGAACGTTGTAAATGGGAAAGTAATTTTTTCTGTATACATGTCTTTTAAAACACTACGTTTTCTTTTGATTTATTTTATTTCAACTTGATTCTTAAAACATTATTAGCTAAAAAATGTTTTCAAATTTTAGTTTTTTAAAAAATGTGAACTATTTAAAATTTTTTACTGACTTATATCCATAAGCTCATTCCAATTGTGATAAAATTCAATAAGCCTAATATTGATTGAGTACTATGATAGAACATTTGGTTGGTTGGTTGATTGGTGTCGAGTCAACAGGAAAAGCTAAAGATGACCGTTGTGCAGAAAATAGCTGGCTATCTCCTTGACAATAATATTCTTGGAGTATAGACTTTTTTTCTATATAGGTTCTTTGTTCTAGGTTCTTTGCCATCTCTCTAGATCTCGATATGAACCGGTTCATATCTCGATAGGAACCGGTTCTAAAACGAATCATAGTTTTTATATGGCTTCTATTTGCGTTTATTTCACAAATCTCTGGGTCTTTTTAATGGTGCTTTCTCTTAGATGATATCTTGCAATCGCATTCACATCGTCAAGAGTGGCTTTGAAGGTATTTTCATTCCTTGGCAAGTTGATGTGCCTCTTCATTTCCAGGGATGCCAACGTGTGAGGGCATCCACTGCAGAATAGATATCTTGCTTAATTTTACATTGTTTTTCAATTGATGTTGAACATCATGAATTAGTCTTGAATCACGGTTATTTAATGTTTCTAAGGTAGCGTCTGAGTCACAAAAGATGACTTGCCCATTGACTTTGTCAGTGTTGTTGGAGAGAAGGTTTTTATTTTTATTAATTACGTTTGCTAATTAAAATTCAAGAGTTTTTTCATGTTGTCAAAGTAGAGAATTTACAAGAGAAAAATATTTAAAAATATTAGACTATTTATTCTGGAAATTCTAATTAAATTATTTAAGTTTTTGCTTGTATTCTCTGAATGTTAATTTATTTGTTTTTATTATAATAGTATTTATAAGTTGTTGTGTAACCCAATTTTCAAAATAACAATGTGTGGAATGAATTTGCGCATTAAACTTTTGCCCGTATTTCAGAAAATAATCGAGGTACAGATTTTAAGCTCTTAAAAACACATGCTTTCGTATTAAAATTTTTAATCTTTTAAAATTATAGCATGTAATACGTTAGTAAGCATTAATAATATTAAATACATATAATACAATTTTATGCAAGCATATTCAATAAAGAAAATAAATCTGTTGTGTACTTAAATCGAGTATTTCTCTTCTTCTTAGTATCTATTATATCTATAATTCTTCTTAGTGTCTTATTATTCAAAAGTATATTTTCTTACAAAAAAGTGCAATTGATTATGCTATAGTTTGTCTTATTGATCTCTTTAAAATAAACTGTAGATTTTTAAGATTTATTAATTATTTAAAAATGTGTACTGTAAAGGATGGATGCTGCATAAAGTTTTTTATAAATGTAATTTAAACTTAATTTAAAATTCATAACTAATTTTATTAATTTTTATAACAATACAGTTTCAAAATCCCAAGATGTTATTTAAAACTATTTCTAATTTAATCATTTTCTAAAATTCAACTAATAGTGTTCTGGAAAAATATTCATTGTGTATTTTCTACTTTATCATTTTTTTGTGAATTTTAACAAAATTTAATTTTTGCGGAAGCAAATTAAAGTATTCTGTTATAATTCAAACAACATTCATCAAAAAATATAATAATTTCTCACATTTATGATATTCTTTTTCATTAAAGCTAATTAATTGTACCTTGCGTGAAACATTAACTTCTTATAACAAAGATGTCAATGTAAAATAAAAAAAATATGTTGAGGATATTACACTTGTATGTGAAATAAATATCACAATTAAATATATCAAATCCAAATTAATTAAACTAATATTACATATGAATAATAACTTTGAATAAGACCGAGTTGTTAGCAATAAATTAACGGCTCGAAGTTACTTTAAATATAAGGTATTTATTAAAGTAAATTAAAATACAAATTATAATGCAAAACTTATCGTAAGTCGCTAAATTTATATTCACCAGAAAAATTCAACAAATTGAATTTCTGAATGAGAAATCTCCCCTTTCAAACATTTTCTTTGAAAGTATTTATCATTAAAATATTTAAGCATTTGAGATTTTAAGTTATCTGTTTTATCGCATTATTATAGTTAATTTTCATAAGAAATATTATACTGTATATTATTTTTCATAATTCTATAAGCATGGCTCAACATCATAGAAATAAAACTGAATTTAATCAATTGTTTACATAAATTTTCACATTATTCTGAATTTTTATCGAAATTTTTATTATGAATTACATTTCTCTGGATTACATTTTTTAAAACTGCCACAGTATGAAAACAGTCATATATTGCATTTATTTAAATTGAAAGGAATTTGAAAGAGAATTCATACAAATTTAATTAAATAATTCACACACTTTAAAATTTCCTTTGATAAAATTATATTTTGCTCTACAGATAGATTTAAGCTGAATATTTCAATAAATGTTATTTCTATTTAATGATAAAATATATAATGTAAAAATGTGTGAAGATCTTATTATAATTTTTACAAAATATTAATTTTTGAAGTTAATGCTGCCAATTTTTTTGTTGACAAATGTTAGCTGGAGACCACCAACGAAGCGCCACTTTATAAATATAATTTAATTTTGAAGTTGAATACTAAAGACATGGTAAAAAACAATGAAGTGATCTCAGAAACATATTGAAAAATAGAATCTTATTTAGCAAAATGCTCTAAATGTAAAAATGTTATTCTGAAACACATTGTATGCAAAAGCATGTAAATAACATTTCAAGATGATTAGCATGTCAGACTAGTGGACAAAAGAAAAAAATGTCTCCCCTCAACTAGCTGTTATTGCTGATATATAGCTGTTACTCTCTTATATCCAGGAATATTTTCTGAATGATAACATAATATTGATTTAAATTGAATATTGAGAATTTATACGATAGCTATTCCTCTTTCTATGTTACTATTATCAAACAAGTTGTTTATTTATCACAATGAACCACGCTGAAATATTTTTATGAAGATTAATACCCTATAGGCTGCATGAAGAATAATGTGCTGATGGAAAAGATATTTAATTAAATTATATATTTTTATGATCAACTGACTATAGTATATTTCATTAAGTAGCTTCTTTTCGATCCTACCTTTCACAGAGCTATCTATTCTGTAGTCTTTGAGTTATTTCCATACAGTACTATGAGGTACACTCCGTTGAATTAAAGAAGCTCTTATCACACATTAGAAACATATCTCAAAAATATAATTCAATTAGGATTTCACTTTAGCTATTTAAGCAAGATTTCTTTTAGTATTTGTATATTATGTGTGCTGCCCTAGCTCATCTTTAGTTAGAAAAACACTAAATCATCATCAAAGACTGGTTGGTTTTTTCCGTTTTAAATGATTTGAGAAAAATAATAATTATTCAAAAATTAATTACGTTTCCACTATAGCAATCCGAAACAAAATGTCATAAATTACAATCTTTCATTAACATGTTTCTAAACATTATACTTTTTTAAGAATTTAAAGAAATTTCAAAATTCTTATCCCAAATAGATAAAATTTATTACAGTTAAATATTTTGTTCACCTATATTCCAGTTATTATTCACAAAAGTATCAGCTTGGGGATATTTGTAGTGACAAAAAATAATTGAATAAGATTACATAACAGTCACTGATAAGTTATTTATAATTGTAAAGAATTAAAATTTCTGTTAAGTACCTAATGGAATTCTTTGAAATAACAATAGATATAAGAAATATTTATAATTTTCTTTGATATCATTGTTATTTTTCTAAGGTATCTACAAATATTTCAATATTGTTTTAATGAAAATAATTTTATTTCGATTGAATTTTACAAAAAAAATTGATTTAAAAAGTTATAAACTAAAGACTAGAATTCTATTTACTTTTTGCCGTATTTTTAAGATATTAAATTATTGAAATACGAATATTTTAATGCCTTGGTGACTATACATTAAGTTATAGTACATAAAGTACGCATTCATGAGCTAGAAATATGCAAAATATATTATTCTAAGTAATTTATCACGTATATTCGTTTATACTTATATTTCTATTATTTTATAAATTATACTTACAAATATACAACATTAAAGTTAACCATTTTTTAATAATTTTTTGATATTCTAACACAATATTTCTGTTAATTTAATTACAAAACAAAAAAATTTAACTAAATATTATTTTTGAATTTTTATCATAAAATATTTCTCTAATTTTATTTTCATTTTAAAAATAAATATTTTGAAAAGTTTTTCTTTCGTAATTTGAAATGATAAATTCTTTAGACATTGTCTTTTAAGTATCGAATTCGTAATTGTAAACCTTACTGGTTACGTTTGAAATGTGTAAATTTTAAGAAAGAATAATTAGATATTTGACTCTAAAAATATGAAAGTTATGTACTAGATAATTTTATGTTAAAAGTTTCGTAATACAAACATTGATCTAGTAAGAAATATTCTTCCTTTAAATTATCAATTTTATTTTATGATTCATACGAATCTTCAAATAAATGGAATTTTACCATAAGAAAAATTAACAAAGTAAGTATTCTTGTATCAAATATAACAGTTTGCTCATATAGTTATTAAATACACGTTTGGTAGAGGCTATAGTAGGAGATTTTACTTTAAAAAAATATAATTTGAAATGGGTCACTGTAATTGTGTTTCTAATCACGCATTTAAATAGTTACGGCGACAGAAAGAATAATACGTCTCAATATTTTAGTCAATTCTAGGTATGGAATATACACTATTCTATTTATAAAATCTAAATTATTTTTGGTATAAAATCAGTAACTGAATATCGAGAAAGAATCTGACAAGCAATTCCTTGGTTTATAATTTGCTAGAACTTTTACAATAAATAATTCTACATTAATAATAATAATTATCCTGGTTTATTATTAATATCAACATTTTTGTCTAATGATTTAAACGAATAAAAAACTTGTGATCAAGTTGGAGAAATCTTCAAAATATAGGACTGTTTTCAAAAACTTGATTTATTTTTTATTTGCCAAATAAGGGAATTTATACTTTTTGGAAAAAAACTACAAGAGATTTCTGATACTTATCTTCCTATCAGATATTGTTTCTATGCTAAATTAGCTCAAATTCCAGTACAAATTGCATTTATAAGAATATGACTCAATAATTACTCTTCCTGAAAACATACGTGATATTCTATACTTTTATGAATGCTAATAATTTAACAATGAATCTTCTATTAAGTTGATATATATTTATTATTCTTACTGGTATAAATTATATTAATAAAAATGATTCAACAATATATTTATGTATGCAAATCTTAAATAACTGATGTAAGTTAAGAAAAAACCATAATCTGAAATTACATTTAATATTAAAATATTTTGGCTTTGTTATATGTTTTATTAATTATTCAGTTTCTATTTTATCCTTTATATCAGCTGTTACATTCAGAAATTGCATTGTGGCTTAGAAATCCTTTCAAGTAAAGATACAGCATTTGTACTTTGGGAATTGTTCCGTGTAAAGGATTTAATGCTGAATGGCAATTTAATTGATTGCTTGTCCTCTACAGTGACATGTTCGTGTCACATGACAGGGGATTTTCATTATGAGAATAGAAGTGATGTGTGTGTGTTTGGCTTCATTTTTATTTGCTATATGTTTTGATATTTTCATTGCTGAATGCTCTAAAACTTATAAACTAATATTTAATAAAATGTTTCCTTTTTTGATCAAATTATTTTATGTATCACTTAATGGTGTAATTAAATTTATCGTACAAGTTTTCTAATTCATGGATTTTCTGTGTCTCAAATTTTTATAAATTAAAAATTGTTTTTATAACATGCAACTACATTAAAATTTAATCTAATTCTTGAATTTTGTAGAGGACTACCTTTAGAAAGAAGATTGTAATGAATATGATACTAGTAGTAGTTACTTTTATCTAACAAATTGAATCATAACCTTATAATTGCTTTGTAAATAGCGCTAAATTAAAATTTAATAAATCAGTTCTTGGTATTTTGAAAAACTGTCAAGGAATCCGATTTATTTCTATGGCAAACTTATTTAATTTAAATAATATTCTTACAAAACTTTTTTGTGAATGTTTATTTCTGAAAACATAATTTCACACAATTAAATATAATTGAAAATAAAATTATTTATGAAAACAATTATGTAGTGCTATATAGTCTAATGCGTTTTCTTTTTTCAGAATACACGTCTTCTTCAGAACTCACTTCAGAAAAACTGAAATGAAGAAAACTGTGAGTCTCTACAAAAACCATAAAAGGTAAATATGGCTGAATCAACATCCTTACTTATATGTACTTCATTTACAAGCATAGCAAAGGAAAGAATATTTTCAAGAACTTCCTGATCTACTGATCTACAAAAATTGAGCATAAAGTTCACAAATTAAAGTGACCATTGGCCTGGAACTTTTTGTACGCTTTTGGTAATTGCTAATTCTTTGTCCTGATTAAACAGTTCTTCAAAATGTTCCTGAATAACTTTTTGACTGATGAAATACCAGCAACAACTACAAGTATGTTAATGCTGAAAATCAACGTGGAGTAGAGATAGTGACTCAACATTTTTTAAATCAAATATATGAAACGGATATGAGATTACTGGCGTACAAGGAACTTCATTTGTGAGAAATACATGCAAGAGACATGTGTAGTTCATCAGCAATGTATGTGTTCAAGTGTATTCTGAACTAAACTTAGAACAGAAGATTATATTCCTGTATTTATGTAATGTGCACTCGTTAGCTTGCTACTCAACGTAGATTTCTTGTCATAGGAAAAATATCACCCTTGATAATGGAATTTTGTTTAAAATATATTTGAATAGCTTAACTCCATTGTGAATTAAGTATATCGCTTTATCACTGGATTTTATTTATGATTAGATATAACACTGCAGCGTTTCTAATGTTGGCCTCTTGAAAATGTTCGTTACGATAAAGGAAAATCTTTTTTAATAGAATAATGAAGACAAATTAATTTCCTAGAAATTATTATTTAATGTAATCATTTATATATTCATAAAATATTGATAAATTTATGCTTCATTTTATAAGTAGTTACAACAATATATGAAAAAATATATCATTTGAGTAAATTTTAATAAATTTTTTATAGATTGTTATATATTGAAAAAGTCAATGAAGTATTTTCAGAAAACTATTTCATTTCATATTCATAATTCCATAAAATTTAAATTAGATTCTTATTAGGATATTTCCTATATATATAAAAATTGAAAGACTTAATAATTTATAAAACTAAGTTTACTATGTTAGTGTATTTAATATTTTAATTTTCAAACTCTATTTAAATATATAATAAAAATAACTATTTGTATTTTATATGCGTACTTTAAAATAATAAAAACCATTTTTGGGTATTTTTCTAAAAGTATCCTAATAATTAGATATACATGAATCTAATAATGCTTCACAAGATTTGCGTGATAATTAACTAAATAAATAAAATATTTATCAAAAGCAAAATTTTTCTTGTACAAATATTTTTATTTTGAAAAATTTTCTTTTGAAATTGCATAAATAGAAAACCTCTAAATATTTATGTATGCCAGTCCTACATGGATAATCATTGTAAATTGATTACACAAAAATTATGAATGCGTTTAAAAAGAATTACCTTGAAAAAATGTAATTATTAAAATAAATATTATATTAAATAACCTCTTTAACTTGCATTAAATTATTAACATATGGATTATCAATAGAGGATATTAATATTAGATATAATATTTTGTAAATACATTTATTTAATGCATTGATATACTTAAATTTAAAAAACATGACAAATTTTTACATCAAATATTAAATTGATAACATTTATGTATAAGATTAATAAAACTTATCATATTCTATTTATATTATTTATTATAAAGATAATTATATAACGAGGATAGAAACTGAAGTTTTTCAAATAATACAATGTTATAGCGAAATAATTGAAATTAGCATATGACACCACATAAATATTAATTTTTGATATATTTTGGCTGATATATCAGACTATTTGCTATTACATAATGAATTTAGAAATGGCAATATTATTATACAAATTTTCTAACAGCTTCTGTTGACATTTATTTACTCTAAAGTTATGACATAAAAATATGACGCTGTGTTTTAATTGAAAGGCTTTTAATAATATTCCAATACGATAAATGTTAAATGTTTGATATAACATTAATGAAATAATAATATAATATTTAATGTATATTTAAAATATATAGTATGACAAAATATAGATAGATATACTGTTGAATAGATGGTAAATTGTTACGTGATTGCTAGATATATAAATTTTTAATGGTATCCATAAAATTATTTGAATGAAAGGAAAAAAAAAGTATTCATACAAATCTAGATACTGCATTAAAAAATTTAACATTGAATAAAATTACTATATTATTTGCAGTTATTAATACAAATAAATATTATCATGTTGATTCTATAAAAAAAACAACAAAAAAATTTTGAATCTACAATTTAACCAGAAACTTTCTCACATGAAAGAATAAGAAAAAAGCAATGTATGTAAGCAAATTAAAATACAAACAAAATTTCTTCTTTTCAAATGGAAATATTTATTAACACTTGTTAACAAAGAGGTACAAAATATCTTATAAAAGTAATTGTAATAACATGTAAAAAATTTGCATTCGTTTCAAAACAATTTTATAAGTTATAATTGAATGAAGTGTGAGTAATAAAAATTTAATAAAGTAAATTTTTAAAAAAATTTAATTATCAGTCAACAGGAAAAAGTGATCATTAAGGGTTCTATATGTAATGCTTTTTGCTCATAAATTACACGTCATGGTTATATACTTTGTCTTAAACAGTAAAGAAATCTCAATTAAATACCAATATCAAGCACAACTTTAAGCTAATATAATAATTTCCAATCACATATCTATCCAAAGCAAATACCAAGACTAATAGGCATTTCGTATCAATGTCTAAAGACCTCTTTGGAGTAGTAATGATATAAGAATGAGTACCATATTATTACTTTGAAATTTATTGATATATATAAAGATTCTATGAAAAATAATGTTGTGTTTCATCTTACGTTTTAAAATTGTTTTAATTTTATGAATTTTTATAAATATTACACTCAGGTATATTTATTGGCCAATCAGGCATTTATTTTTGTGTTAAAAATAAATAAAGATTTTAAGTGAAACAAAAAATAACATACATATTTAATATCAAATACACTACAAAATAGTATCTACTAAGAGTTAAAAATAAATTTAAATTTATAATATATTATATAATTCGATGTTGAAAGAAATATGGAAAAATGTATGTAATTTAATACATCATTTTATTTAAAACATTTACTCTCATGTAAATAGTGAAGTTCAAAAACCAAATAAATGCACAGAACTTCAAATGAAAGGAAGCAATTCTGGACAAAATAAACTAAAAATTTAGTAGAAGTTTCATTTGAACTTTTTTTTAAAATTTGTTTGATTTATAAACACAATGACATATATAAATTTTATTAATCATTATTCTTAATAGAAACAAAATTTCAAATTTCCCAATCTCTTTTTATGCGTTGCTGATTTCAAGTAATTATTTTTCTTATTCACTTTGAAAATGGTCTCACTGCTTTTGTTATTTAGAAACGAATTTTAAATAAAATGCTTCAAACTATAAATGTTAGAGAAAGAGTAATATATTTCAAAAGCTGATATAATTGGTAACATTAACTTTTCTCCAGAAATTTCATAAACTAATTGGTACATAAGTTCTTTAATTTTATCCATCGTTCTTCAATTTTTTAATACACGTTTTGATTTTTTCTGAGTAACAATTGAATTCAAAAATATTCCATAAAAATTATTAATTATTTTCATGGAAAAATATCACATCAAGTTACCTAAAAAGTGAAAGCACAAAATGTAAAATTTAAACTCTTGTTTTGTGCTGAAAAGGAATTTTGCAACAAATTATATTTGATATCTTTTAGGGTTACACATAATGTAGGTCTTAGAGTTTGTATTATTTTCTAAAGAAGATTCTATTTCTTTATTGTCAATGAGACATCATTAAAATACATATCAGATTTAGATGTATTCAGAAAACTGTTTGATTCATCTGAGGTCTTTGAATACTTTAAATACTAAGATCTTTTTTCTGGAGAATATTTCTAAGTATATTAACTTTGTTAAGTATTTTAATTCTTACAATTATCAAGCATCTAAAATAAAATTTAATTTTTTTTATAAAAATGTAAACATTATTTTCTGTAATGACACCAAATTGCTTTTCTATTAATTTCATTAAGGCATTAAAAGTATAAAATAATTTTAACAATATTGTTGCAACTTTCGGCTTTATTACATTGTATTTGACAGAGATTCAATTTTTAAATTTAAAATGGATTGGTTATTGATAGAAACATAAAACATTACAAAATTCTGGAACGATCAAAAACAATTTTCAATGAATAAAATGGTTTGACTGTCAATAGTAATAATATTTAAGTAAATTACAACATGACATAAAAAGTATCTTGTAGTTCCTGTTTCTAAAATTCATTAAATTTCATATTAAATTTTTTTATTTGCATATTGCTATGCTTATTTTTCGAATTGTAGTGTTATCATAAACTTAACCATGGAAATTTCTAATATATAAAATATTTAATGGAAATATTCTTAACTGCTCAAATTTTATACCTGCAACAAACTGTAACATTGAATGCCTTCTTTCTGTACTTTTAAAATTAGAGTACCCCACAAAAACTAATGCCTGTTTTTGTTGATTCAAAACATGGTTTCTGTCACAAATTTAAAAAAAGAATACATTGTCAGTTTAATATTATTTAAAAACTTATTAGTAAATAAAAAACTTTTTTTTATATAATTAAATGTAAATATATTTAATATATTTCCAAAATACATTTTTGCTGCATAAGCAAATAGAAAAGTTACAGAAAAATATTGATTAATTATGATCAAATCATTTCTTTCTAAAACAAACATGTTGCCTAAAGTATATAATTAGATAATTTTTGTATATAGAAAAACAATAAATTATTCCCCAAAAATATCATAAAAAAACAAATATTGCAAACTTCATCCCAATTCCAAAAGTCAACAATATGCACAAAATAGACGAGGGATATTTTTGTTGTCTATATCTGCTCCAGCATGCAAAATGACATCTTGTTTTCTTATTTAGAAACGTTCGACGGATGCAGACAGGCAATGTTTTATCTGATAGATTTTCATCATTACCACAAGTATAATAAAAAGTAAAATTTGATTTACGAAGGAAAAGATTCTTCTGCTTTAATGATATTTGTAAAAAGGCACATGATTTAACAAGCACTTAAAAAACATGAATTTAATACGAATAATACGAAATTTAAATACAAACTTTAACTCACCAGATAGATTTTAATGTGTTTATTCTTTTATAATTATTTCTTGAATAAAATTTGTAAATTTTTAAATACAAGCAATAATTTATCAGAAATGGAAGAAATGTAAACAAATTTATGAAATTGTAGTTTCAGTTTATTTACTGAATCGTTTCCATTATAAATATACCTTAATTAAAATATTCATTTGAATTTCCTTTAAAAATATTTGATTATATTTAGAAAAAAGTTTTGTCACCTTACATGAAGCCTTATTTTACATTATTTTACATAATTTATTAGAAATCAACACTGAATTATTTGAAATGTACTGAATTAGATTAAAATTAAGAGCTAATATAAAAATTAAATGTTTTGGGAGAATTATGTAAAAATTAATGTCGTTTTTGAGGTACTCCGATATGAACTGTACTTCTAATTTTTATTTACTCAAAATCTTCAAGAAAAGTAAAATGAAGTTAATAATGAACATTATATTTCACAAGCAATTTTTGTTAATTTCATAATAAATTTCCTAAGTTTATACATATGTACATTTTGATAGCCTGAAAATTTTCAAAAATATTTCACTTTGACATTTGTCATTATTTTCATTTAAATATCATTTTATCAAAACACTTTATGCAGAAAACTTAATACTTTTGATTCAACCAAGTAAACTTAAGTTATTTAATCCACTAATATATATTTAATTTTCAATTCCTTGAATTTTTCAAGCTTATTTGTAATTCAATTCTTCTCTGAGAACAAACTCTTTTTAAGCAAAATGACTTAATTATATAAAAATTATCACAGAAGAGCAAATCTATTGTTCAATATAAAACAAACTAAATTAGACATTTAATTTCAAAAATCTATAAACTTTACATTAAATATATTGAAAATAAATATAAATACTGACGATCTATCAAAGTTTCATATGTTTAAAATATATAGTGACTTAAATAGGAAAATTATTCCTTAAAAATCAAATAAAATAATGAGATATACCCATATAATTTTTGAAATATAGCATAATGGAACCCTTGTTGCAAAGTAAAGACTTCTATTTCAGATATCATTGCAAACGCCTAGACAAAATAGAAACTCTCACCAAATAAAGCCGCTAAGCAATCAAAAATTAGTTTGAATTTTAATCTCACAATATAGCTCTCTAAGTTATCCTGAATTCTTCATGTACGTAGTTATACTGATATGAGTATTTAGGAAAAATATTAGCCAAAATAAAAAACGTTGTTCATTTCAAATCAATTAAATAAATGTATAATTTATTTATCTCTGCACTCCCAATAATCCATTTAATTTTGTTTCCAAAAATTAGATTATTAGAGAAAATTGTTCATATTAGTCTTAGCTCTAATCCATGTATTCATAATAAATATAATTATTTCTCTATTTGCAACAGTCATAATTTTTGGTAACAATTATAAGACAAAGTACATAGCTAATAATGGTGTTTTGATGTGTTTCATACAATGAAAAATCTGTCACCAAAAATTGTGACTAAGTTTGTAACGCAATGATTAAGTATTATTAGAATTAAAATCATCTCCTGTATCAAAGTAAACTGTGTCTCAAACCTAAAGTAACCAAATGCTTAATAAAAACCTTCTTAAATGTTTATTGCGAATAACTGCTTCGAAAGCAAAATGTCAAATTTCATATTGTATAGAATGTTGATATTTCTATGTGTATATGTATGTTATTTATGGATCTCTATAAAATGTTGTTCAGAGCAGAGTATAAGTGTGTAAAGTGAATAAAACTTAAAAAGCAATGCAATAAAATACAAAGAGTTTTCTGTGTTAAGCTTTAAAAATCTGTTCTTAATTGATAACTTTATAATGTAAAAATATGTGCTTATTTATTTGTAATGTTATGTGAATTGAATATAATGCTGAAGCATTTTGTTTTTCTTATACAAAATTTGATAGTTCAATGTTTAGAATAAAATATAAATGCAAAGCTTTGCATGTGTTAGTCGATTTTAATTTTATTCAAACCAACACACCATCCCTTTAACATCATCTTTTTGGAACATTTATCAGTATTGCATTACCACGTTGTAAACACACATCCAAAATTATTAATAAATAATCCTTGTTAATTTGTAACTTAAAATAATTTTTTAAGTTATAAATTAATTTTGAGACATGCCTATTTTATCAATTCTTATTTCAACAATTAGAGAAAGAGATGCTAATGCAGTGTTAAAAATAATGCTTATCTAGTCATTTTTATTAAAATATTTTATCGTATAAAATCTAAATCTCAATATATATATAACCTTGTTTATCTCAAGATACTATTAACAAAAATAAAGAAATGAATTCTATTATAAAAGCATTTCATTGATCAAAACCCAATGTGACACAAATACTCGTGTAATAACTTTTTTATTGTAGATCAGGTTAATGAAATCTGTAGAAATAGTAGTAAGTTTGAAACGCTTTCAATGTATTGGAATTTTGAATTCATTAATTTTACGTAAAGATTTTATTTTGAAAAATTGAAATCTTTTGACCACAAGAGTCTTTTTTTCTTATTATATTAATTAAATTTTACATTTTTTGTAAAATTAAATTTTTAATTTGAAGTTTAGAAAAGATGTACGTGATATTAATATTTAGTTCACGTCATAGTAAAATAATCTTCAAAGATATCCTTAGAGAGAAATATAGATTTGAAATTAAAAGTATGACCAGAAGCAGAACTTCATTATGTTAAAACGTGATGAATTGCATTAAATGGTATATATATCTTATAAATAATTTTATTAAATTATTCTTACGTGTATGACTTCCATATCATAAAAATAAAAGACAATTAATATTTAACCATATTGCTTAATTATGCAAGCTTCAAGATTTGATTTACAGATCTACTTTCATTTGGAATGCTTTTTCTAGCAATACATGAATATTTTTGAAAAAATTTTTAATCCTAACAAAAATGAAAGAACACTTTTTATATTTGGTTTCCTTATTTTGAGAAAACTTGTGGCCATTAACAAGATTGCGTGGGGGCTATGCATTCTTAGTTTAACTTGCTTAGTCACGGCTAAAATACTGATTTTTGTTTTAAAAATAATGGAATCGATTTGTAGCTAAAATTTAAGCTTGCTGATATATTAATATTCAGTGGTTTCATATATATTTTAAAAGTTAAATATTCCAAGTAGGATAATTTGACCAAACAAGCTATCTTTACTATAAATTATTTACATATTTTGATTGATTCCTTTTTCATGTTACAGTGGCTATTTACTCATGAGATCTAATTCGAATGGAACCTGTAGTTTAAATTAATTGCTTTCCAGCAATTTCAAACCACACTCAAATGAGTATGAAATCGAACTCAGGAAATTCTCAGCTGGTGATAAAATTAATCCTTCATCTTTGAGCTCGATTGTTATAATTTGGGACCTTTGAATTCACTTATGACATTAATAATATAAAACTGAAAATGTAACCCTGGCTTGGTTTATTTGGTTTGCTTGTCACTTATAAGGTGTGGACTAATTCAACTGAAATCTCAGTACCTCACGTTTACATGTTCACAAAGGATATGTAATATTTTACAACACAAAATGCTCATATTTAGAAATAAATTATGATCACGCTTCAGAAATTACTAGAATTTTTCGTCATTATAATGTGTACTTCATGGTTTAAATTATCAGAGGATAATTTTCTTCAGCATTTTATAAAAATTAGATTGTTTTTCTTCCGATTTTTAGGAATTGGAAAGGCTAATTTCCAAACAAATAATTTGACACTGTCTATAAAAAAAGAATGTACCTATATTTTGCTATTTTAAATATATGAATACTTTTTTTCAAAAATTGTACTGGTTGTTAAATATCTTTGGCTCCCATCTTAAAAAGGTTGACCAGCTTATAATACACTAAATTGATTTACCTTGTTTAATGGGCTATAAGTACTAAATAGAATATATACAGTAAATATAAAGCTGTTTATCTTTAGTCGGTTTTAGAACAATTTAATTTATTTATTCTTTGTTGCTTTCAAAGAAGTTTTAGTACTTGTATGTTGCAGTGCATTGCGTATTACATTTATTGTAAGATGGCTTTCACAAATATTTACCTCATTTTGAATTAAAACAGATTCTATTTCTCTAATCGCATTAATTAATGGTTATTAATGTAGAACTTAAAGGCAAGTATTTTTAAATTGACCACACACAGGGTGCAAGAAAACTGAATTTGCAACAAAAAACTCCAGGAGAGGGGTGAAGAAAATTTCCTTTATTAGAATTTGGTATGGAAATTATCCACTTATATATATATATATATATATATATATATATATATATATATATATATATATATATATATATATATATATATATATATATATATATATATAATATATATATATATATATATATATATATATATATATATATATACTATTCATTATTATTGAGATATATTAGGAAAAATCTCTTTGAACAAAGAGCATGTATTTGTCTTATACATAACGGATTCAACATTTACATTTTCTTTTGATAAATGTTCATCTCTGTCATCAGCTATTTTACAGTGCTAGGGATAATCTTCGACTCACTCCATCCAGTGATCATTTATATTGATGCAATTATCTGTTCTTGCAGATTGTGGATACAACTCCGATCCTATCACAGAATAATTATTCAGGAGGATGAGCCATTAGCTTTCCGCAGATCAATACATGGAAATGAACATTCTAACATTCATCAAACCATAGCATGTACCACTGACTTGATAAACTGAATGCTGATATATGAATTTGAATACCGCAGTGTAATTTTGAGATTCATATACCTTATCAGATCAGGGACATTCAATGAATAGATGTAAGACATATCAAAATTCATTAGCAGCTTATTATACAATAGTTAGCATTATGTATCAGGATTAGTTTTAGTTTAGAATAAGTATTTAAGAATAATGTGTATACCTTAATATTTCTCCTTTGAAAATTCATATATTGAAAGATATTCAAAATTTTTGTACTTCTCATAAAATTCTTCCTAAATTACAGTAAGATTAAAGTATTAAAAATAATTAGAAATTTACGTGAGAAAATTTAATTTCAAAAATGTGTTTCCTCTTAAATAAGTTATAAATATGAGAGAGCATTTGAGTTAAAATAAAGAAATTATTTTTTCTCTCTTTTACTATTTTTTTAATGCATTGCAAGATTATTATGATAAATCAATAAGTTTAATATTATTCATCGTATTTTTTTACTCTACGAAAAAAAAACAATTTTTAAATAGATTAAGTGAATGAAATATTCAAAATATTAACTCACGTTCCATAAATATAAGTTCGCGTACGAACTAAACTGTAGAAAATTTTAAAATGCTCCCACACATTTGTATGCAACATTTAAAGCTAAACCAAAATGTCTTATAATATTGATTGTCGTAAGTAACAATTTTATATTCAACTTAAGTTTACAATAGTTCATGTAAGCACATATCAAAACTTTATATTTGAAAAAAAAAACATAAATTTCCTTCCTTAATCTTTATTCGAAACAAATTCAAAACCATTTATTTTTTTTACTTTTATTTAGTTTGATTATAAATCATCATTCTACTTTGAACTATTTTAATTTCCCAAATAAAAGAATTAATCAAATCTATGCAACCTGTGTCGCTGTTTAGATAAAACCAAGATTTAAAATATTGGTTTATTTTCTTCTTTATTTTGAATAACATAGTTTGATAATTATTCATTTTTACAAAGATTAGGTTGCATAAACGCATGCTACAAATAAAGAATAAATTTTCTCAATTAAATATTAGCATAAAAATTTCTAATTTAATTCAATTTTGAAAATTCTAGTTTTTTTTAAAAATTTCCCCTATATATATATATATATATATATATATATATATATATATATATATATATATATATATATATATATATATATATAGATAGATAGATAGATAGATAGATAGATAGATAGATAGATAGATATAGATATAGATATAGATAGATATAGATATAAACTAATTTTTTCAAATCAAAACATTTTTCCAGTTAAATTATTATTATATAACTGATTCTTCATAAAATTACCTACATTTTTTATTCAAATATTTTAATAATAACCAAGTTTCATAATTGCAAGTTTACATTATTTAAACTTCTAAAAACAATTTTCCAATTATTATAATTATTTAATTAGAACTAATTCTTCATAAAAATTATTCTGATCTAGAAATTAATGAAATTTTTTCCACATTTTAGCATTGATTCAGGCTTTTTTTTTTTTTTTTTGAAGCAACATTAATTTATTAGAAAAATAATTTTTACATTCCAATCAAAACGCCGCTTAGCTTTGTATCTAATGTAAAGGTCAAAAATATTTTTTTAGAAAAATTGTGCATTAATGGTGCTTCCCGATAGCGAGCTCTCCCAAAATCCAATTACAATTGAACCACTGCCAGATAATTCCAGCGCCAAAGCGAATTCAACAAAACGATAAGTTCACTCTTGGCAAAGATTACAAGGTTTTTGTAAATGTAGCGTAGATGTATAATTTTAGTAGCTATTCTGTGGAAATAAAAAATAACCAAAATAATAAATAAGTTGGAAAGTAGTCAGGCATCAAAGAGTAATTTGGAACAATTACAAGATCTAAATTAGATTCCCTTAAATTGAGTAATTTCGATTTAAAAAATAATGGCTTCTAAAATCACGATCATTTTATAATAAATTGAAATTTTTGCTTAAGTTAACAGAAATGTAATATTTTATGCGAATTGAATATATTTTACATCTTCAATTTTTATTAATAATTAAAAAGCTGCTATATAAAATATTGAACAATAATTAATTAGTTTTTACTCTTAATATTCTAAGCAATTTAAAATATTCACTTATATTTTAATTAGAAAATAAAAGGTTATAATTTCATTTAAATCTTTAAAAATTTAATTTGATCTTTGCAATTATAAATTGATGAACCATACTATTTAATTTATTTTAAAATATGTAAATTTGATCAAATTAACATAAAAAAATTCATTTAAAAAACATTTTTAAAATTTTGTTTTAATTTTCCTAAATTTTTAAATAAATGTACTGCAAGTAATAACATACTGCGACAGTTTTACCAGTATAAACTTAAAAAATTCAAATTATGTATAATTACTGGAGAATATGACGACCATAACTCATATTGATTTGGTGTTTTCGCATAAATATAAATGTATAAGAATGTTATTCAAGTAGTAACAAAATGTATCGTTCTTGATTGTGTGAATATTAAAACATGTGCCATGCAATTACATTTTTGAGAACTCTTTTCAACTGTTTTCTTCTACATCAAAACAATCGTAAACACCTGCTTCATCAACTTCAACTAGGATCTTGTAACTAGTCAGACGCCTTTAGGTGCCTTGGCGTTTTGCCATCAAACTTGCTCCATGCAACACGGGAAGAACAGAATATTGAATAATTGACTAACGTAGAATTCTCCCTTCTTTTTATTTCTTTGTATTTAACAGTGTTTCATTACCGCAATGTCAAACTCCTGTTACAATGCAATACCACATATTTCATAACCATTCTACAAATCACATGATTCATTGCTAAAAAGTACATTTGTCCTTCAAGGGATAAGATAATTCTATATCTATTTTAACAGTTAAAAAACATGTGTACTTGTTTTTTTAATTATTTGAAAGAATTTTGTGAATTTTTCTGTATTTATAAATTATTTGCAATCTGTGTCAATAGAACCACAACTTGATGCCAAAAAAAACAATCATTCTACCTTATAAATTATTCTATTTATGAAACCATAAATTAAATTATTCTACTTAAGATTTAAAAAAAACTGGTTTGAGTTTATCTAAAATATTTCTTATTTTTTATACATTTATTTTTGTTTTTATTTTTATACACACACACACACATTTATTTTTATGCATACATATTTCATTATACATCCAGAATTTGGAAATGGGGTATAAATAATTGACCAATTTCATTTTGTTAAAAAATTTTCAAGAATCAAATTTGTAACTTAATACTATGTCCTTAAGATACCAAAAGATGGAAAAATTGATTCTTTTTTACATTATTTTATGAAAATACATTAATTATTTATTAAAAAGCAATATTGAAGTATGTAATCTTAAAAATAAAATCATAGCTGAGTATAATTTTATTAAAATTTTTTCTCTCAACAAACAAAATTTAATTTTTTAATTTATTTCTATATTAACAAGAAAAGTAATTTAAATAACAAAAAAAATTTTCATTACGTTACTTCAGAATTTTTACAACAGCCGGGGTAACAATAGCCAAATATTTTTATTGTGCATTACTTTTCAAGTTTGAATCCGTAAAACCTTTTATTTATGCTTATAAAACTAATATCTAATATGTTTAAGTTTTAGAGAAGCACACTTTGATTTAAGTACTCTTCTATTAAAAGCAGTTAACTTTAAAATGATTTGCACAATTACTCTAACGCGCAGTTCAATAAAGCAAAATAAAACCATGCCGTACTCGTATTACTCTAAATTAAAGTGGAATTATGTTAAAGGTTGGTAACCCCTTTGTAAGGGATTAACTCTTACATTCCTACACACTACGATCCTCTGCTATTTTGAGCCAATCTTCTTTGAGGTAATGTAGTTTATGTCTGGCAACAAAACAGTCCCTTGAAGGATAATGTGAAGCAATAGAGAACAAAAAGAATCGCTTTGTTTTGTTAAAGTTATTTTCCAGCCTTCCATTTGGAAAAAAAAAGAGTGATGCAAGAAACATTCTTGAATAATTTCTAAATGGTTTCTGTGCAGATCTGATAAATAAAAGATTTCGCTCTGGATTCATAAAATTAATATTTTCCTCATTAAGAAATATTCTAATTGACCATGGTTTCCCTATGCTGATATGTCATAAAAGATTGAAGAAAATTTTTCTAGATTTTTTACCAAGTTATAGAATGATAGTTCAAAACTGTGACGCTTCTTCGAGTATTTCAAAACATTCCATCTCTTAAACAGTAGTTTCGGTCTCTATATAAAAAATCACATGCATAATATATGAATATTATACATTTAACTTCTTCGGGAAGAAACTTTTTATCTATTAATAAATCATGTCATAAAATATTGCGATTTTCCCAAAACAAGTATTCCCATAACTAGTTTGAAATTTCTAAAGAACAGATAAACTGTAATACATTCAAATTAAAGTGAAAACAAGATATATATGATTAGAAAAAATTTAATAACTTTTAATCAAAAGTATTAATTGTTTCATAGTTTCCTTATATATTCAGCCTTTATAGAAGCTTAAAGTGAAGTGCCGATAACGGGATTGTGATTAGAAGTTATTGAACACACACTGCTCAATCAAGTATAGAATTATGGTTTTATCTTAGAAAACCAATTAAGTCTATGTTTAATTTAGAATAAAATAATATATAAATTCCAAGAAAGCATTATATTTATTTGCAACAATATTTTTTTAATTTTTATTTTGCTACTTTTAACAGTTGTTGTGCGAAGTTCCATAACCAAATGGAATAAGGCACTTTTTGTTTTTGAATGTTATATCATTATTTAAATAAGAGATACTGAAAAAAAATTCAGTATCTAAATATAATTTTCAACATTTTTTGAAATACGAAAATTGTATTTCAAATAAATTTAAAGTATCACACACACATTTTTATTTGCAGTCTTATGAACTGAATTTTATAATTTCAGAAAAGATTACTATTAACGAATTCAATTATTAAGAATATCAGGAACTATGAATCTTAACTAATTAAATTGTGTTTTTAATTCAAAATATTCTAATTGTTTTGAAGTTAAAATTTCTAAATATATTTTTAAAAATAATCCTTAGTTTTTTTTTAATTATAATTTGGTTAAATTTCAATTGGTAATTTAAATAATTCTGGTATATTTTTCTGGGAATAATCTTTGTCATGTGATTAACAAAAATATAAAAGCATTTAATTATAAAACATCATTTTTAACTGGTTTTCTTTAAATAGTTGAATGCATAAAATTTCTTTTAAAAATGTTATTTGATAAAAAGCAGTTACAGAAACTTATTTTATATATTTTAAAATTTTGAATTACATCTTACTTTCGTTATTTGGTACTTAATATTTACAGAGAGAGTGCAAAACAAACAATTGATACTTATTACATATAAAAAATTTAATTTTTAACTTGTATCCAATACATATTCACTTTGCTTGGGAAATATGAAGAAAAATCGCAACATTATTGTTTGATATCCACATTATTGTTATCTAATATTATTACCATAAGATAATACAAAGCAACAAATGCACAAAATTAAAAACTCTGCAAACGCGCATGAAATTTCCAATTGCATTATTTTAAAAATAATTTGCATGCAAATTTGTACAGAACCAAATCAACCTTAATAAAATTCGCTTTTATTACGTTTAGAAGTTTCTGTACATGAAATATGCAAATGATAAATTTTTCAAGTTCTATGGCCATTAATATTCTTCATAGCATGCATTTCTAATTTGCTACTCGCAATGTATAAAATCATTAACAGTTTCATAACTTAAATCTTTTTTCATTGTCCTAGAGACAACGATTAAAAATCTGAATAACGTTGGCAAGGATCTTTCAAAAATAAATGTCATCGTACTTTGCAATATATTTGGAGTGCGTCAATGAAAGAGACAAGCCAGAAAATAACCCATCACCTGTTTAAAAAAGGCAGACTCTGCTGGCAACAATAGTTACTTGTAAGGAACCTATCAATGAAATCCCTAAATAAAAGGAAAGCCAGAACTAACCTTAGATCGCCGTTGTCGCAATGAAATGTGGTACATTCACTTGTATACTACTCGTTACTTCTACCATCTTTTCAAGGAACTTGCTGGATATCTGTTTACTCTTATATCTGTTTTTAACACGACAACGTCGGAGGAATCTTCTGCTATAGTCATAGCTGATATTCACAGAAGAAAGCAGGCTAGCATAGCATGATGTTTACTATTGAATTTCTCTTTTTCTGGATTTAAAAAATATTCCATATATCCATTCAGCATCCTGAATTATCAGTTTCAACTAGCTTTTAATTGTAAGAAGCATGTTGCCTTCAAGCTCTGATATGAATGTGTGGAGTGATCTCCCTTAAGAGACAATAACTTTCTTCTAGTCATTTTATGAGCAACTTTATAATCATAACTATAAATTAATTCCTTACATTGTGTCCAAAGGAATTTTACAAGGCATATCATCTTTGGAGCCAATTTTCGACAAGGTAATGTCATATCTCACATTGCTCTTATATCTACGGATTGCTTTCGTACAGTCAATACTCTTCTTTGGTAAAGAAACTCACCATACATTTTAAAATCGAAAATCTTTGTAACAGTGAGTGCCGCCAAATTTTGAAGCCTAAAATTGCAGCAGCTTTGGAACAACCATAGAAGAATTTCGCGTGAGAAAACTGAAAACTCGAGTTTCAAAAAAGAAATGGCGCTAGGTCTGTGTCGTGATCGAACAATGGAGTACTTAGTATTTTACCTAAAAAAAAATAGCTAAGTCTTCATCGGAACCCTGTAAAAGAAAAACATTGACTCACCCCTCTTCAATGAAAACACTCATGAATGGTTGAATAACACTTTTATTTGATCAGTTTCATACGATTCCATAAATTTAAATCACCATTTTTCTCAATTTCAAAATTTCAACATGGCCATGTAGACAATTTACTTTTTTTTTGGTTACAAACTTAGAGATCTCTTAAAAAAACAGAAAGAATAAAAAAAGAAAAAAAAGTTTACCGAGGCAAAGATATCGCCAAAAATTGGGTTTTAGAAAAAAATGCCTGGATAAGAAAAAGTTCACCATCGCAATGTCAAATCCCACGCCAGACTTCCGAAAATTCCAAAAAATAAAATCCCGTTGTAAACCAACTTTTTGCTGCCACAACTATATCAGTAGAAAAAACTTTTGAATAAAAAAATCTCCACCAAAAGGCGCAATTGAAAGCAAATTATTTATAAGCTAAGTGCTTCATGGCAAATGTTTTACAGAATGTACTGTAAAAAGACGCATAGACATTGGGTATCTTTACTATTCTTTTCCCGGTAATATCGAAACAAACATCGTTATGAGAAGCGTATTCATCAACTATTATTTTGAAAACTGAATTTGAAATTGTTCACCCACTGGTGGTTCTTATGACCTTTAAATCCTAACCATTTAATTAATAGTACGTTTAATTTCAATAAATATATCTGTTATATCATATTTTGATATAACAGAATAATCTATCTCATAAATATCTTAAGTTATAATTTAATTCCTTGATTCTACAAAGAAATGGACGTCGTACATTATTTATAAATAACTAGTCCAAAAAACAGATTACCGCATGTTCCTATTCTTTATTCGAAGCTTATACTTGTGGTATTAAATTAGAAATATTAATAAGTGAAAAAGGTACCTATGATCCTATGATGTTATAATTTTACAATTTTAATCTCCATACAATTAATAAAAATTTATGCAACAAAATTTTACAAAAGTGAATATTGAATACAATTCATTGCGTCTCTAGAAATAACTGCAGAATAACTTGTGTACTTGGTCTGGTGAAAGAATCACCTAAATATTTCTTATAGTACATTATCAGATTTATAGAGTTAATAGAATTAATAAATTTAAAAGTTTATTATTTTATTTATAAAATTTATGTATTAAAAAATAAAGATGACATTTCTTTTTGTATTTGAACAACATAAAAAAAAAGAAAAAAAGATTTTTTTATGCAATTTTCTTATTCTGTGAAATAAATTAGACAAAAACAACCTGTACATAAACGTGCAATTGTACTAATTTTGGTTCAAAAATATGTCACATTTTCTTGTTTTTGTAGAAATCAAGTTTGGAATAGTAATCTCGTTTTCCATTTCGTTTTAATTTAAAACCTTAATTATCTTTATTGTTCATTCATAGTAAAATTTTGAAAATTTTGCAAAACTAGCACACGTGTTCCTTAAATTTGATGCAAAAAGATATTATTCAACGCTCAAGTAAATGCTTTCAATATTTCAGTGGTATGACCAAGATTAAAAGAACGCATTCAAACATACTTAGTATTGCTGGAAATTTTTTATTTTTCCATTTTTTTAAATAAATTATTTATTTCTCTTATTATTCAATGTCTGGAGAAATTGCATTTATATACAAACTTTTTTTTTATCGTTTTCAGCATGCAGAAGTTAAATTACCTTTCTAATTGAAATCACATTTACCTTAATATTCGTTCTTTGAAATTTCCTTCACATTTATGACGTGTTAAACAGTAATCCTACCCGTAAAAAATACTTTAAAATTTTTAACTCTTGGTTATTCAGCGTAAAATTTAACAAAACTTTAAAGTAAAAATTGTAAGCTTTATGTAAGCATTGATAAATCAAGAAATATCAAACGTGTTTTTTAAAATAAATATACTTATAGAATTTCAAAGAATATAAATTTTATTTTATTCTAATCATAAAATACCAAAATGAAATCTTGGCTTTATTAAACTATCTATAAAATGACTGGCATATTTTTTGTTTTATAATTAAAAAAACACATTTAAATTAAAAATGCCAATAATTATATTAATTAAAAACTCTATTGGTTATTTTTTTAAAGAAAATAGAGATGCACGCGTCTTTCGTTGAACGAGAATGTGAAGACAGTAGTAGACTTCAACCTTAAGTACAGGCGAATATGCCAGCCATTTCAATGGTAATCCTGGCCTTCAGATTATCAATGCTCGACACGTTCCTTCTGTAAGCAATTTCGCTCACAAATTCCCAAAGGAAAAACTTTGCCGAGTTATATCAAGTTATCTGAAAGCCCAAGGAATAAAATCAAATCCATCTTTCAGTGAAACGGTCTTTCAATGCAGGCGACAAAAAAAATATATATATAAAAACTATAAAAAGATTTTCTCTATATTTAATACCATGGAAAGACTACATTTATAAGAATACTATTCAAAAAAGAAAATATTTTACTGAAAATTTAAACTATTAACCAATATCAATAATTCTATGAATAAATGCCATGTTATATTATTTTCTTTATTTTATATCATTACTATTAAACATCAAAATGGGTCAAGCATTTTATAGAAACCTTGTGTTGACAGCACTTTTATTGTCAATGTATTATTTTATCTATATTTATTTTGGGAAGATATATTAGACATTTTCCATATCACGCATGTTTATTCTTTGTGAGATACTTTTATTATGTTGAAAATATTTTCATTCATTATTTTAAAAATCACCAAAATCAATAAAACTGTTAAATAATTTTTAAAATATCTAAAAAAATGCTCTGAAACTTTGAATCTTTTGGTTAGTTGTGTTAAGCGTTTTGTCGCTTTATGACGATTTTTTTCTTTGACAAAAAGATTTATTCTATGAACATCTGTGGTTTAAAAATTGATTCCGAAATACTACACACAAATATCTATTACACTCTAGATTCAGCCTACAAATTGTCGAACTAAATTCGCTAGGAACACTTATTAGCTTAGCTCTGAACTTTCAAGGAAAATCCGAAGAGTTCAAAATATTTTGCACCTGTTTGATTTTCTTTTTTTATGCTGAATAATTAGGGTAAAACTTTTACAGCTCTCATAGTAATTAATCTTATGAGTTTTTACAATATTCTTTAATATTTTTAGTAGTTCTATTCTTTAGAATAGTTAAAATTCTTTTTGAATTTCGATAACTGAATGAAGATATAACTTCTTCTCCATTCTACTGCTATTTTTTACACATGAAGTTTAATTCAAACGGTAGGCAAGGCTTAAAGTGAATTTCGAATCCATAAGAACTCCTACACCTGAGATGAAAACCGTAATTGCAAACTATTGAACTAAAGACCAAAGTGCTAACCATTTAGGTACCAGCTTGACATCAAGATATAATGTAAAACAAATTCTTTATGTCGTTGTTTATCACTTAAAGATCATTTTGCATCGAAAGACTAATTACAATGAGACATGCAGTTTTAAGGCAGAAGTTTAATATTACCTTAATATATCAGAAAAATGTTCAATTTTCAAATTTAAAATACCCAAATAAGTCTAACCAAAAGATGAAAGCTTGTTACTGCAAACAATGTAATGTATTTCAAACACTTCAAATTCTCGAGGTAAAATGCTAACAAGTACATATGTTATTTAATGATTGATACAGAGTCTAAATCCTTCAAATCGTAGATATTAAATCATAAATATAAAATTTAATTTCAAGCAGCTTAAAAATTATTAAAACACACATTTTATTTAATATAACTAAAAATAGAAGTAAATTTATGGTAATGAATAATTTTTTTATTATATAGAGAACTGTATTTAATAAGCACATTGAGGACTTAAGACATGCATAACAAATATTGTAAACATATTTCTTATTACTTAAATATTACATTTTAACATCTAATCGGAACTTTAATTATTTCCAAAGTCTAGTCAGTTTCTAAAACTAACCGAAACAAAAAAATTTTATAATAAATTTTAGTCGATAAGAAAATGCTTATTAATACATTTTTCTTCTATATTTTAATACTTTTGGTGACCTTCATTTGGTGATTAACCTATGCAAATTTCAAGTATAATATTGCATTATATAGCTATTACAATTTTTTTAGGATAAAAAATACTTGATTACATTATGATTTTAATTTTTGGAAATAAAAATCCTAATTTAAAATAAAATATCAAAGACATGTTTTAAAATCAATCTGTGAATTTTATTTTTAATCTATTCCAAATTTCAATTTAAAAAAGGAGAAAACATTATATGGAGACTCTCATTTTAGATTAGATACTTTGTATTTTTCAATGTCGTCTAGCTTTAAGTTTATAAACATATAAGCATAAATAAAAATAGAAAATTTTTATATTCGAAATTCCGTGAAATGAGTAACATAATAAAAAAGAACCCTCAAAAAGCAATTAAAAGAGACATTTTCCGACCAAACCGTGAATGGCTTTTTCTATAAAAAGTACCTGGAAAACTGCCAAGACTCTAGATACAGAAAAACATAACTCGAAACAACTCTAAAGTTAGTCTGCAACGTCACTTGTCGAGTTGATTCGATTTCTCGTGCCCCAGAAATGTAATAAACGACTGCACACACACGGCGTCAACGTCATCAAACAAACGTAACAATTCGACAAAGGTTGATGTGTCGACGGAGCTCTCGTGGTGATTAAAAATGGCGGTACCTTTATGTCAGCTAAGTCAAAAACAAGAAATACCTAGGAGTTTCACCATCATTCATTCCGTTCATTGATTTAAAGAGAATAATATTTGAATAAGTTAATTTTTACTACTTTTCTAAGACTAAAAAATTTGATTTACAATGAAATTATTGATAAAGCACATAAGCGATTGCTCATCACTGAAGGATAAGAGCGGACAGTTAAAACGGCGGTGTTTATTAAAATGAATGATGAAACATTATTTTATACGAGTGAAATTTATTTAGAGGTTGAAATAGTTTCATTGCTAAGGAAGTATAATTAATAAGCAAATGATAAAATTTCTAGGCTAAATGTAAACATTTCTTAGAGAAGGAGTATCAGAGAAAGGAAGAAGTCCCGAAGAATTATGCGTAGTAGTTTAAATTTGAAAATGGAATCGCTGGCAAAATGCTTATTAATCTAAGCACTTTCTCGATTCTTTGCTACAATATCACATATTGCTTTAACTTAAAGAATCACTTGGAATCTGCCGCATTATTTTGCTAAAAACGTGTTCTTAACCGAAAAACAGTAAACAATTAAATTAATTCCTATTCCAAGCGGTATTAGCGAAACATGTTACATAACATATTTACCGTTATTTTAAGCAAAAATAATTTGAGCATAAAATTTAAGCATTTGAATCATTATTTTTGATCAACTGGAAATAAATTGTTTTTCAGGAAATATTTTATAATTATATATTTAGATTGTACAGGGCTTATGCATTTTAAATAATTTTCAATATTTTTTTGTTTCGCAAATGGATTTGTTTTAATAAGTTATCAAAAGAATAAAGTAAAGAAAAATGATTTAAGATTATATGCATGTATATGTAGGACCAAGCTATATATTTAATATCTAAATTAAGTTCGTTTTAATAAAAGAAAATACGTTTAAAAATTCAAGTATACGTAACATACGTAACATTTGTTGAAAAATATAAAATCATTAAAAAATATTTTAAGGTTTGATTTCAACAATATATGAAGCTATAAAATATCAATTATAAACTGCTAAATTTTATAGACTTATCCATGAATTTTGAAGTTTATACATAAGCATACATATACATATGTATACACACATGAAAACATGGATAGATATATTCAATTATTTCTATATTTGTTTCTTCTCTAAAAATTGAATTTTCATAAATAAATACTCAAAAAATTATAAATTTTCTATAATGTTAGCAGGGTATGCAGTAGAAATAAATAAAACATTAAGAAATCGCTATGTGAGAAAAACCAAACTTTTGTTGTAAGAGAATACTCACCACCAAATTTGTATCTTCAACATTTATCGAATATGTTTATCTCATTTTCTATAAATTTTTACACAAGAAATGAAAGAAACTGACAAATATTTGATAATTTTTCAACAATTTCATTTAAAGACACAATTGAAATTATATACATAAATTATACAGTAGAATATAAAAATAGTAAATTTTCGCTTAGCTTTTATAAGAGAAATAATACCAAAAAAATATTGGAAAAATGAAGCAGAATAAATTACTTTCATAAACAAAAGCCACTACAAATCAGAATATTTTAAATATAATTTTGGAAGTTTGAAAAAATTTAAACTCCAATTCGGAAAACTTCTTGACAGATTTCAGAAGCTTCTCCTTAATATTTATGACAATTACCAACAAACGAGAAGTCCAGTGGCTCAGTAGCTTCACGCCGCTTCCCGTAAGCTCAGCAAAGTGAAGCATCATTTGCCGCGGGCAGTGGTTGGGAGGGTGACCACGGTGAACTCTCCTTCATTGGGTTGCTGGAACTCCGTGGGTTGAGGACGTGTCCACGTTAATCTGTGACGTACAAAGTCCTTCCGCTGGTGTGACGTGGATGTGGAGAGGAGGATGCCAGCTTAGGTGTGGCCTCGTCACCTGACCTTAAATAGAGCAAGGTCATACTTTCACCTACGTGGTGCTCTGATCCATACGAAAGACGCTCCCTATTGACTTAATTCGCACTGCCAAAGGCAAAAGCGAGCTTGGCTTGTCAAAATGTCATAGAAAAACAACAACAACAAACGATGAGGTTTCAATCTCAAAAAAATTATAAAATTGCACTTCATTTATAAATTACTGAAAAATTAAAACAAATTATAGCATATTTTTATCAGCAACGAACAATTTACTCATTTAAAAATTACTTTAATAATTTTAATTAAAATACATTAAAATAAAATAGTTTTACTTCAAATTTATACTTCAAAAATAAATAATTTTAACTTTTGTTGATAAAATTATTTTTTTATAAATATTTTTAATTAAACTACTAGTAAGTTTTATGAGATTTTTGAAAGATTTAGGGAAATAAAGATTTCAATAATCTAAATCTATTTTGAGATTCATTCATTTATTGTTACTTTAATAAACGCTAAAGGGTTGTGAAATGGAAAATATTCTGCACAGTACACCAAGCTTTTAGAAAAAAATAGTTGTTTCGATAAATAACGATATTTACTAATTACTTTTTAAAAAAGATTTTCTTTTTTTTGCAACGTGAAATGAGTTTTTAAGTATAGATCAGATAAAAGCAAATCAATTGAGGTATGAAACACGAGTAAATACTTTTTAGTAAATTAGTCATAAAATATTTAACTTGAAATATTTTTCCTCTTTAATCTACAGCATATGTCTGATTAGTTTTGTACACAAAAAACTGAAACACTTTCACTGCAGTTTGCAAAAGTAACATTTTTACAAAAGTTGGTGAAATTAAAGTTAGTATTGTTACTTTTTTGAAAATTATTGCAAAGTTATTTATAAACAGGATGGTTCGACTTCCATTCTTTACGTCTCTTCTCTTCTCTATCTATCTCTCTTGTCTTATTGGATATTAAATATTTTATAAGTTTACTCTATTGGACTATAGCGCTATCTCTTGTCAGTTAGTAAAGTTATATACATCTGTTACATACACACACACATATAAGATTAAGATATAAGATACATATATAAGATTGAAATATAGATATTAATTCGAGAAATTTATATTTGTATATATAATTTGCAGTTAAATATAAAATACAACTTATTACGATATAATTTTTTTCTACGATAAAAAATTTATAAGGAAAAAGAAACAAGAAATTAATAGAAAATTCTGATAAAATTAAAATATTTGTACGCAATAAATGTTTGAAAATACCCAAGTAATTCTGAAGTACAAACCGGAAAACCACATTTCTCGTCATTAAAAATCCCTCTCTACCTATATATCATGAAATAACTAATTATTTCCCTCTTGGCACATGGATGCTATCACAGAAAAATTAAGAATCCCTGAAAGAAAAAATAAATTTTCTAGAAACCTTGATGTCATTAAATTTTTATGACGTACTTTTTCTAATCATTCTCCAGTTTCATTGCGTCTTTGTTTGCGATACCTTAATTAGATGCTTAGTAGATAATGATTTTTATTAATTAGCGAAATTTTATACCTAATAACACATTTTTATTATAATTCTAGTCAAAAAACTATCGAAAACTAAATCATTTTTTAAACTTCTTTAACAGAATTTTTTAAATAAGTTTGAAAAAAACTTCATAGAAATTATTTTATAAACTGATAGCTTCAGAATTAAAATATACGAAAAATATAAAAACAATACAAAAATAAAATTTCCTTAACTAACTTATTTCTAAATTATATTAATTTGCTTCAGATATTTAACATTTAACTTTTAGATTTAAACGCAATTGAAATTCGATTATCTCTTCTAGAATAATTTATGGCTTTTAAAAAATGATATTAAAATAAAAGCATTTGTCACTTTGTAATGCTAAAAAGAAGCAATTCTGATTGAAAACAAAGAAAAAACTGAATATTTTATAATAAGCTGGTTGTTATAAATTACATTTTACAAAAATTTTTCACAGAATAATTATTTATAATCACTGTCAAAATTAAATAAAATTATTCAAAGGAAAATAAATAGGCGCTTTTAAACAACAATGCGTTTTTGTAATATTTGATTCATAATATATCAGCAACAAATAACAAAAGTAAATTTTTAAAAATGACGTAATAAAATAACAATGAAATATTTATTCGTGCCATAATTGTATTTTGCTGTTGCTAGAAATTATGCTGTTGAAATGCATAACGGTAGTTAAAATATGTACTTATCGTATTTTAATTTTAACGATATAAATTAGAATAAATATAGTTTATATTCTGTGGTATTTACATTTCATGAGATTGAATAAAACAGTTTATATACACATGCGTTATTATTCTAATGTGCTCAAAATTCAAATTTGTAGCTAATGTTATTTTAATTATCTAACGATAATATACTATACTTAATTTGTAAAATATACACATAAACTTCTCATAAAAGAATAATATTAAAGCAGTATTTCCTAGAAACTTTTACTTTTGGTGAAAACATTGATTTAACCATTCTAAATAATAATAAATACAATATAATAGCAAAAAAAAAAGTGTGTGTGTGTGTGTGTGTGTGTGTGTGTGTGTGTGTGTGTGCGTGCGTGCGTGCGTGCGTGCGTGCGTGCGTGCGTGCGTGTGTGTGTGTGTGTGTGTGTGTGTGTGTGTGTGTGTGTGTGTGTGTGTGTGTGTGTGTGTGTGTGTGTGTGTGTGTGTGTGTGTGTGTGTGTGTGTGTGTGTGTGTGTGTGTGTGTGTGTGTGTGTGTGTGTGTGTGTGTGTGTGTATAATTTTAAATTTAATTTGAAACTGTAATGAATCTTTAATCTCCTTATTCTCAACTGTTCTAGGGGAAAATTCCTTATAAGCTTTACTTTCACGGCTAAGTTTATTTCCCCAATGTTGAATTTTTCTTTAAGTAAAATGGAGGAAACTATTTTCACAAAATCACACTTTTTTGTTTACTAAAAATAAATTAAATAAAAATATTTCACTGCAAAAAAAATTTACCAAACTAATTCTTTATATTATTCACAGTATAGTTACAATAATAAAATACTGATTTGAATTTAATCTTTTTTCTACAAACTTCCACAATTTATCTTACACGTTTACAAACATAAATTAAAATTTTAAGAAGACAGAAATTGTGTTTGTTATTATTTAAAAAATACTAGAGTATTTTAATATTCCTACATGTTTTCACTAGTATTTTGATTTTTAACAAAACAAAAAATTTCGGCAGATCATAATTATAGAACAGTAAATATTCAATAAATTATGCTCGACATGGTTTCAGTTGCAGTTTTTCAACTTTACTTTGATTTTAATTGTATAATCTCTTGTAATTTGATCTACATTTAAGAAGATCCGAAACAGATACAGTTATAAATGCACTTTCAAAATCGAATAGCAAATGCGTGAATTAATGATCAGATAGCTTACTATTAACTGATTGCCAGGTATTTGAGATTATATGTAGCAAAAATAATTTTATTTCATCAAAATTTATTAGTTTTTAATGTGTAGTGATAGCAATATATAATTACAAAATGTTTTGAACTACAAAGACCATTATGGCTTCGCAAAAACTATAATTAAGCAACACGTAAATAGATTTCAATGCTTTATCTGAAAAAGGCGTTTAACTAACAAGATGGCAGTCATTTACATTTTTCAAAAAGCATTATATTACTTTGAAATAAGCGCTAAGTTTTGCAGAAATTGAAATCATGATAGTATATTATGCTATTTTCGATCACCTTTGGAAAAAATAATTTAGCCAACAATTTGTAAAAGTAAAATCATTGTCCAATGCATCAGTCACACAATTTTTGTTTAAACCTAAATTCAAGTGGCTTTACCAAAAGGAGTGAAACCTTACATTCAGATGTTGATCTTTGACTAACACAGTCTATGATACATTCGTAAATTTTAACCACAGGCTTCTGTTATAGCTTTGAATCATAATGAACACCGATTTGAACTCACTATAAAATTTCAGCTGTAATAATGATGCATACGGTTCCGGAAATATTTTTGCTTCAAGAATCAATGTTTTGAGGTTACTTTTCCACTCCTAAAACTATTACATATTCAAAACTGTTAGGGATACAGAAAAATATCATGCATTAAATCATCTTTTTCCTATATTACACCAATATAGTGCTTAATAAGGAATATTTATTATATTTTTATAGATTTTTGAAGCTTATAGTTTTCACAAACTACTGTGAATAAGTTTTTGGTTTTCAAATAATGTCACTTATTGGAAATACAATAGCACATGGATGAAAGGATTTTAGATTTCTTTATTTAATAACTTTGTAATTTAAAAAATTTGGCACAGGTCCGTTATAATCCATGATGCCAAATTCTGAGATTGGCGATTTTTGGCGGATTTTCTTGTGTATCTGGCAACCTCGTTTTCCTTACGTCATACATATGGAGTCCTATAAGAATTATGCAGAAAATTATATTTTGGTAACCCTAGTATTCACGTCATCGCGCACGTCACGTTACGTTATCTTGACAACATTTCTTCATCGTCAAAAAAATTCAGAATTTGGAATCATGGATTATATGGCACTTGTGCCAAACTTTTCAAGTGTCCACATCTCATTGGATTTGTTTTGGTTTTTGTTATTGTTACTTATGACATTTGGACAAGCCAAGCTCGCTATGGCTTGGCAATGCGAATTTAAGTCATTAGGGAGAGTCTTTTGTTTTAATCAGAGCACCATAAAGGTGAAAGTACGTCTTTGCTCTTTTTTAAAATCCTCCGATAGATGGCACCATTAGAGAATCCACTCCTTCAATTTTCTCATTGATATGAAGGGGGAGGAAATTTTGTGCAAACCATTGCACCCATGGGAACTTCTCAACGACCGACCACAGGACTTTCGATTCCACAGATTTAACGAGCATGTATATCGCATGTACTCGGTGGGTCTTTGGCGGCATTGGGAATCGAACCCCGTCCTTCCGGATAGAAGGCCGATACCCTAACCACTAGGCTACCACGGCACTGGATTTGTTTTTAGATGTTTTAAACATCAAACTTCATTTCATGATGTAAAACAGCGTTCTGAACAAAACTAAGATGTCACTAAAAAAACTGCATATAATTATTCTTATTTCTCTAAGTCATAATTTGTCCCAAAAGCTAAATACATGTTTTTTAAATATTATTGCTAACTGAGACTGACAATCTTGATCCAATAGTACTAATAATATTTGTCAACAAACAAGAATTTTCTGTACTTAATATGTTACCCCATGTGCATTTTATAGAAAACTTGTCTACCCTTATTTACACTATGTCCTTGTCCATGCAAATTTTATTTCCTGTTGTTTAATTTTCCGAATGTCAACTCCTTTTGTACTTTTCATTGTATAAATTTGTAAACGTGTGGGTACTGTTATAACAAAACAAAATTTAACCAAATGATAAAATTGAGGCATTATTTTTGATAAGTACTAAAAACCAAAGTCATTTATTGCATTATTAGCTCCCACCTACAAGATTGAAGCTAGATTTTGCTTTCTCTTTCTGATACATATTATCGTTTAAAAACAATATATTTATGTTATGGTTGATAACTCATAAATATATTTTTTTATTTTCATTTATTAACAGTTAAAATAAAAGTAGAAAGTTTTATTTTAGAAATATTCCTCTATTATTTATCTAAATTTTTTAAATTAAAGTTTAACAATGAAATTTTTTTTGTTTTTAATTGTAATTTTTGTATAACAAAAAACATTTCAAGATTATTATTATCATTTACTAACCCCATGTACATAAAATTGCTATGTTTGAAAGCAGCAATGAATCTTTCAAATGTTAAGAATCTATATGAATTGATTTATTTATTGAATTTCTTTGAGTAATAATAAAATAATATAAATATAAAAGAAATTTCAACTTCTCTAAATGACTCCAAAGCATGCAAACATTCGTTTATAAGTCCAATTTTAATCAAATAATTGAGAAAAAAAATTTCATAATGGAAGTTTTATTTATGTATTTTTTTTTTCATTTTTGTTCAGTGGACCATTTGCTCCTTAAAATAACTATTGCTTCCCATAAATAGAAGCAAAAAGACAGTAGAAACAAATAACCTCAAAATCAATTTCAAACGGCAAATATCTTCGCCGCAATAAAAAAGAATACTTACCTCAATATCTTTTACTCTTGTGAGAGTTATTGAGGGAAAATTTCTACCATTCAAAAAAAAAGAAAAGAAAGTGCATTACTTTCAAAGAAAGAAATGCCTCTCGTAGCCTAAATTTATTCTCACATTGTTATGTAGTTATCTTTGCCATTGATTATCGGTAGAAACTGTTTCTAGACAGTTAAGGAAATATGTTATTAAAAGGAAGTTATTTTTAAGAAAATCCACTATTTAACATTCTGAGAAATCAATATAACATACATTCAATTTTAGAAAGTAAACTTTTACCAATACTTCAGAGAAGAATTTATAAAAAGTGCTCAAAGAATTTCTCATTTTTACAAATTTTCAGCGTGTGTCATTAAATACTAAGCCTTATTACAATAGGTAAAAATAAATTCTTTGCGTTTTATCAAATTTAAACATTATATTGCTTATTATGTATTAACAACGCAAAATATTTTACATTTTTTTCCTCTAACCAACAGCAGACATTGTCTTTCTTCTACTTACGTTCAACTTTTAATAGATTCGATGAAAGTATAAAAATTTAAAATCCTTAAGAATACGAAGGCTTACATTTTTTGTAAGACAACACAATTTTGATAAAATTTTATCATAACATTTCAATATGAATAATCTGGTTAGAAACTAGATAAGAAATATTATTCAAGCAAAATTAAAATACACATAAGCATGTTTGCGTATTTTTTCGTACTTAACCATATCCAAGTAAAATTATTTATAGAAAACTCGCAAAGTATTATGTCATCAAACTTCCTTTCCAAATACTTGCTTCAAGCGTATATCATGAAACAAATCGAAAACATTTTACTAAAATGGAAAATAGAAATATTTTAGTTTTAACAAATTTAGGTAGAATGTATTTATTTTTAAAAAAAATTATAAATTTCTGCATATACAACAACCAAAACATGCTTTTATATGTACAATCTCGTTTATTTGTGATTAAATTGACAGTGTACAGTATTAATAATATAAAATAGACAAAAACATACAAGTTTGTTTATAAAACTAGCATTTGATTTTGATATTTTTTGAAAATTTGATCACATGCTTAGCATTAATTTTAATAACAATTATTTACAATATTTTATATGCAATTTGTTTGTTTAAATTATAGGTTCCCAAAGTGGTCCAGGTGGACCCCCAGGGTCCCTAGAATACCCCATGGTGGTCCACGTAGATGTGAAAAGAAAACAGAGTATCACAAGTTGTAAGTGGGGGCCCACGAAAAATTTTCTGTATTTCATAATAAAGAACAAAAATGGCTTGGATTTACCTATCAACGTAGGAAGATAGCATCATTCACTAGGTAGGTACTCAAAAATATTCAAGACTCAGTTCAAACACAGAATTGAATAAAACAATAGATAATAGTACAAGAGAGAGTGCACACCACATGTCGAGACTTGCGAAGTGCCGCCCGTGCGCCCACTCGTCCGGGATGCCTGTTTAGACTTGTAAAGGGATGAAATGCGACTTAGCTGTGCTTGCAATCCACATTTGTATAGTAAATACGCGCACGCGAATGCCAAGATTAAAACGTTACTCATTTGTTTCCGGGATTTTGAACATAAAAGTGTGACTGTGAGTGAATAATCGATGTCAGTGTTTGCAGTGCCGGAAAAAGCTAGCATCTGCGTATTTGTTATACATATTTTTATTGTATATTGTAATTTATCAATCATAATATATTTGTTTTACTATTTGAGTGTAGTAGGTAGTTATGTAGTAAAGATTAAATACTAGAGATTATTCAAAACTTCTATAAAAGGATAAAAAGCCAGGGAAGATTAAACTTTAGGTACCTAGGTATTTTTTTTGCTTAAAAACATTTATTTACTCGACAATGGTGATTCATTAAATTTGAGATTACTTCTGAAGCCAAACTGATAATTTTCTGTCAATTCATGAAGTACAACCATTTTATTAAAAGTATGACTATTTTTTATTGTTGATTTACATTTCAATAATAAATGCTTATAATTTTGTGTAACCACAAGTATTATTTTAATAAATAGGATACAAGAATATGTGCTGCTTTTTTTCTTCTTAACATTCCCAATTTAGGGTGATATTTTTTAGAAGTTTTGGGAATACAGTTGAAATGTAGCAGCAAGGGGTCTACCGAAAATAGTAAATCTTTGAAAGTGGTCCATGAGAAAAAAAAGTTTGGGAACCCACATGGTTTAAATTATAACTATATGCATTTGAGAATTTTTTCTTTACATACAAAAAATAAAATGTAACATAAAATCAATCTCCCATCAGATTTTGCGTTCATCAAAAATCTATGTTTCGTGCATACGATATGAAAATATGCATTGCAGATAGTAATAACTTTCTTCTAGGTGATTCCTTTTAAAAGAAATCTAATAAATAATAGATCTAATAATAAATAAATCTATAAGCAAATCTAATTAATAAGAAGGTTCCATAATATCCGATTTTAATGAAGATAAAACCATCAATTTTCAAATAAAATGTTTTTGAATAAAATTTTAGTATAATACGTGTTTGTTAAATTGATATTGTACTAGTTTTATAACATCTGCTCAATGAATAGAAATATTCCCTTTACAATAAATTTTAATACAATCACGACAACAAATATTTCTGAAGGTAGCTTCAAGAATTGGTGAAACACTCACTGATTTTCAGATAATTGACGAACAGCTTCTCAATAGTCTGTATAAGCTTCGAATCTCTCCTAATATGTGGCAGATTTCCTGTCACGCATTCTGGATTAATTATGTAAGCAGTAATCTCAAGTGCTTTGAGTACATTCCTGAATTCGCCCTTGAATAATGGCAGTTGACACTGTACTGTGACAAACTATACATATAATGCAGTCATTTATTTTGTGCTCAATAACATAGTATTAAGACTATAACACTGTATGTTCACTAGCATAACAATGGCCTATATTTTGTCACTCTATTAGCTAAGTATTTTATGTATATGATATTTAGAGAAGAGATTTTGTCAAACAAGTTTTCTACCACGAAACGTAAACGCTTAAAATATTAATATTTTGAAATATGCAGATCTAACAGCATATATTAAGTAAAGCTATTAATGTTTTAAAAAATAAATATATAAGCTAAACTATAATAAATTTAATTTAACCTCAGTTAGAATTATTACATACACATTATTATTTAATCAATTTAAATAATAAAATATATATTAAATTATGAAGAAAATGAACTTTGGAAATATTTTTTCAGAATTCTAACTAATAAAAAATCAAATGTATTTTTATTTCAAATTTAAAAAAAACATAAAATTTTGTTCTACATTTATTTTTACTGTAATTTTTTAACAGATATGACAAAAAATAAATTTCAAAAAACAATACTTATAACATTTCTTCTTCATATTCATTTCAACATTTCTTCTTCATTCAGCATTTCTTGTAACTCATAATAAACTATATTCAAATAATTAAAATCTAAATGTATCTCCTCATTTAGTTGCTTTCTTCACTTATTACAATCTTTGTTCAAAGTTGTTTTCAATTTAATAAAGCATTTCTCTGATTCTGTTAATTTAAATACAGGTATTCTTATTTTATTCATCAAGGCATTTGGATTGTTATAGGTATTTGGATTTTGAATAATATTTAAAAAATAAATAATTAACATAATTATTTAAAGCTCAATTTTGTTTAGTTAAAATAATATTTTGTGTAATATATAAGAAAAGTTCAATTCGAAAAAGTCTTGTAAAAGTTATTGCAAAATTATTATTAACACATCAAACGCTTCTTTACAGTTTCTAGCATAAATTTATCAAATATCAGCTCTGAATTAAATTTTTAATAACTCAGTTTTCTTAACTGAGCTGAGCTTTTATCAATTAACTGATAGAATTCAATGCTTCATGCGTAAAAGAAAATATGTACTGAAATAATTGTATAAAACTATTCAAACACGGAACAAACATTTGTTACCTGCTAATTCTTTCAATTTTTAACTAATTTTATATCTAGCAGAAAGTTCTGTCAAGTTTCGCAATAAAACAAACCACAAGATTTTCACAACGTCAATAAACTTTATTAAATAACACAATTGCTATGATTATTAATGATTTCTTGCCAGAGTAAGAGCAATATTTGTACCTTATTTTTGAAAAATGTCTCATTTTTTCATGCAAAAAATTGCAATATTGCTTGATTGATATTGATTGATATATTCTTCGTTTTTGAATTTTTTACTCATCAAAACATTTTGTAATTACAAAAACAAGGGATAGTTAGAGGTTGAGAAATATGGTGTATGGGACAGAACTTATCAGGCGAGAAATTGTGCTCTATTGACAAACTTTTTTCTTGGCCTGTTACTTGGACTGCTCCCATTAAATTACAGAGTTGTTGACAATGCTTCTCCAAACTGAGAGTTTCGTTAAATTTTTAAAGCTTATATATAATGTATTGGTCCTCAAATTTCTTACCAGATACTCAACATTCTCTTATTCAAAGTCAAATTGTTTTAGAGTTGGAAGGGCTAGTTTTTCCGTACAATATACCCTTTTCCTTACGAAGTTTTGTAGGAAATCCGTTTATTATTCCCAGTTATCATCATGTTCAAGAGGGGTTGGATTTTGTTCCGAACAAATAGAGCTAAGCAAATGATGAATCGATCATCAAATTTCCTATAATTTAATTCATGTAGCATACCTTTGGAATATTTCCACACCAATTTTATCTTCCAAATATGGTCCGAAATAGTTTACTGAGCTAAATTAAGCTTTCTGCGATCTCCGATGTTGTAATAAAAAGACCTTGCTGTAACACGGATTTAACAGCATCGCCATCAATCAATGAAGAGAACATTTCGGTAAACCTAGTATTTAATTACACACTAGTACTAATTTTACACTTCTTGCAAATGTGTTTCAAAACCTTCTTTTTGTAATATTAACTGGATTCTTAATTTTATAAATAAAATCTATTATAGTCCAATCTCAGAAAAATGTAGATTTTTTGTTTTCCTTTGTCAATCACAACAGTCAAACGTTTACTTATGTATACATGATATCCACGTTTCCAACATTATCCTATTATTTCTTATTGCTTAACTTATGCGATTCTTATACCACTATACATATAAACATGCCTCATATGTACATAATAAATAACGTTATATAAACTATTGAATATTTTAGCTACTATTTAACTTCGATATTATCTGTTAACAAAGGAATAACAGTAATTATCTTTCCTAAGCCTTAGTTTGTGCAATTTGTATTTTAAACTGTGTTTAAATACAAAATTTTTTGCTTTGTAATATTTGATATTAGTGTAATTTCTGACGTACTAAATCAAGGTGAAATTGGACAATAAAGGTAAAAATAAGAGTTGTGTTTACTTAAATTTTGAGACATGATTAAAATAGTATTTAAATATTTAACTATATTTCTCCCTTTTGTCATAAAATGTACCAAATTATTTTCGTTAGAAAATTAAGAGTCGGATAAACATTTATTCTATAATTTTTCTCCGAATTTTATAATTACATGTGCTTAATTAATGTATTTTTTTAGAAATTTTAATTTGCATTCCAGAATTTTTATTTTATTACCTGAAAATTTCGAAAAGTTCTTAAATTTTATAGCATTTTTTTATTATTACAAAATGATATTGATATTTTATAATATTAGATTTAAAATCAAGTACATATTTTTGAGTTTTAGTTACTCATAAATTATTTAAATTTTTTCGTGTTTTAAATACATATTATTAAATATTATTCTTATTAAGATGATTAATTTAAATATTTTAAATTTCAAAACTTCATATTCATGATTCATTTTCAAATTTATTTTATTTATCAGAAGAAAATATATCCAGAATATCAGGATCCTTTTTTCATAATTATCTAATAAAATTTGAAGTAGCTCATTTTCCATTTCTTAATTTCTTAGAATTCTGTTCATTTTTGATATTTTTGAAAACATTTAATTAATTCTTAATATCTTTATTGCATTCTTCATTATTAAAGGAATCCAATTCTTCCATTTTGTTTCTTTATTTTTAACATGATTGCTGTCCCTCAGTATGAACTTTAGACTCATTGTGCTTGCTGACCAATATATATACCTAAATCTTCCTCAGTTTGGCAGTGAAAAAGTTACTAAATATCTCACACTTGACTTTAACACTCCTATTATCAAATTCTAATATTTTATAAGATAAAATTAAACTTTAATTTAATAATATTAAGGAGACTTCCTTAAAATTCATATGATTAACTAATATATTTACTGATAATTAAAAATAATAAGAGCAACAAAGAAGTATAGTATATAGCATTTTATTTATGTTCATAATCAAACAAACTGTAAAAAAGTAAAACAGTTGAATTTTTACCTAATTTTTAATCAAAATTTTACACATCCACCAAGTTACGAAAAAAATAGAATATTTAGTAGAATTTGCATGCAAATTTTATAAATACATGTTTTGAGTAAAAAAAATTATTTTGTGCATTTTTTCTAATGCAAAATTTTCATATTTACTTCTAAGAAATATTTAAACAAAGTTCCGATGAACCAAAAAAAATTATTTTATAAAAGAAATATTTCATGTTTTACAATTTATTAAAAGGAACATATTGTGGATTTATAATTTTGAAATAAAAAAAGGCTTTTTTCAATGAATAATTTTTATATGTCAATTTTTAAAACTTTCCTTATCGCTTGAGAGAATATTTGAAAAATCTTTCCAAAATAAAAAGCATAGTGAATTTGTAATTCTTTTTTGCAAATATTGCATTATCAAGACTAATCTTAAGTCCCGTGAACTTAAATATTTACAATGACACTTTTTCTCTTCTAATAAGAGAGATGGAAATAATTCTGAACACAGGAATATGGTTGAATAACTTCCGAAAAATACTCAAGAGATATTAGTTTTTATAAAAAGTTGCAACCTAATTTTTCTTTTGTATTCTTTTATTTATTTATTATTCTTTCTATTAAAATTTTTAACAAATAATATTTTATAATAAAAGCTGTTCAATTTCCTTAATTTTTACAAAGGTACACGACATTATTTTTTTAAATATACAATATTTAAATAATTTAAAAACACATTTATAATAAAAAAACATATTTTATTGTCTTTGAAATCTCCATTATTAAATTTGTATTTTTATATTCTTAACATTTTTATAAATGTTATGAAAATATTTTAATACTACAGTTATACAGTTACGATGCAATATTCATATGTTAAAAAATCACAACACTTATATCTATTTTAATAAAAAATTACTTTTGATTTTTAAAATTCATCTTCAAACATCTATTCAGACATATAATCTCATAAATCAAATTATTTATAGAAGCAAGAGGATAACCAAAGCAAGAGGGAAGAGATATACTTTAGGCAGCCACTTGGCGAAAATTGGCGATTATTTTTGTCACGAAGCGGATTTCCGTACGTGTTTGAAGAAACAAGATGGCACCAAAAATACTAAGGTTGCCAGATGTAAATCAACATTATTGACAATATGGCGCCAGATTGGCGAGATGAGGGCAATTCTAAAGAAATGGCCACCCAGAAAGAGTACAACGCGTTATTCAAAAGATTTATTTAAATTTATCCTTTGAAAATAGCTCAATTCAATGGATATAAAGCTGACCATTTTTTTCATATCTTCATATTTATCTTCTAACTTTAGATTTAAAATGTAAAATTATAACATATTTTGTATTTTTTGACAAGAATTTCGTCAGTCAATGTAAACAAAAAAATCAATAAATTCAAATGAATTTTATTTCCTTGAAAATTCAAATACTTGATTAACTGACATGTATGTATTGAAAATGTTTTAAATTATTAAATGTGTGTAATTCCTAAATAATTATTCTTTGGTCAATCATTTAATTGCTTTATTCGAATCTACTTCCATTTTATGAATTAACAATAGCAACTTCAGTCAGAGAAAGGTTTTTATGATTTCTTTTACAGCAAAAATTTTGTCATCAGAAAAGTTTACTAAAATTTTCAAAACTGAGAAAAATAGAAGAAAAATAAATAATAATTGGTATGAAAAATCCTTGATTTAATAAATTTTTATGATAAATTTTATTTATCATTTGTAAAAAAAATTCTTTAACTCTTTTTTTTGTCCCATTCTCACTGCATACTTACGTTACTTTTCCATTTGTATGATTTTGCTGACTCAAGCATTAAAAAGATTGAATTTCAAACAAATACAACTTTCAAGCAAATTTCAACAGTAAATTATCAATTAATATATTTAAGTTGCAATGGTTAGTCAGATTATGTATATACCACATTACTTCTCAAATTACCTCCGCGCGTCTTCGTATTTTCTCTCAAATTTTTTCGTAATTTTTCACATTTATAGAGATGTTTCGATTTATTTTATATTTAACTTAAAATATTTAGCAAATGATTTTTCTATTGGATCAATGTTTTTTCCTGTTTGTTAGTAAACGTTTCGATTATTTTCAAAGTGTATATTATTTATAATATGAAAAGAAAACGTTTTAAAAAGAGATTTTATTGATTTTTTTTTAAATATCTGATTTCCTATAGAGTGTAATTTTAGAGAACAGAATGTATATAATCATTATATTATACTTATATAATTTATTTACAATTAATTCATAAGTCAATGCTTTTTATAATGTTTTAGATTTTTTTTTGCTCTCTCTATATATTTTTTTTCACTTCAGTAGCCCATTTAGCATATTTAAAACAAAAGTTTTTCATGAAAATACTAAGTTTTGTGCTTACTGAATTCAAATCTAAAAGTTTATATAATTCTTTGTATTTAAAGATATATTTCCGTCCTGAAACCAATAACTTAATTTGAAATGTGCATACCAGATATTCATTAAAAATTTGTGTGAAATTACTTTGTGAAAAAATTCTGAGACATTTATATTTTCTGCATTTACATCTGTAGAAATGAAAGCTTTGATGCCTTTCTGTGTTTTTTGTCTTTATTTTTTCCATTCTCATAAGTGAATCTCATGCAATATTAAAATTGTTTGCTTTTTTAAGGTTATTAATTTTATTTTTTGCATAAAAAATCTAAGTTGATTGAGATATTTTGGATTTTAGAAAATTCCAAATTACCCCATAAGCAACCATGTTCAAAGTGGAAATTTGAACAACAAACTCTTACACTGAAAGTCAAACTGATAATTAAAAGGCTGCTTGTTCGGCACCCACTACTGCTGAAAATTCCTCCTGGGAGATCAGCATAAGAAGAGTGTTCAAATGCCTTACTAACGGCTTTCAACTATTAGAATATCGTATCGTTCATGTAGTATCGATTTATTTTTATCGGTCTCTTTATCAATTTAGTTACTAAGTCCCATTAATTAAATACGTTTGAGGCAATAATGTAGTTGATGCAAATAAAAATACAATACTTGTAGTAAAACAAATAAAAGGCAGAGATGTTTCCATTAATGACTTCGTTTATGCAATTATCAACAGCTAGAAAGCCTTATACATTTGTCATTTTAATAAAATCATCCATACTAATTACTTTCGTCTATCACCGATTATCCTCTAATGCATCAACTGGAAAAAGCCTAGTATTTGCTAATCCAATAAAATTTAAAAAAGGGTTTGTTTATTCATGGATCTGTAGGCACATATTCACATGGAACGTAATTCAAACAAGCCCTACTTCTTAAAGTGTTATCGAAATATTTACAAATATCCAAAAACTTGAATTCATGAATTTTTTAATTGTGAATTGTTGACCGAAGACTAGAGTGTTGATTATTCAGCTGTCAGAAAAGCAATTTATTGAAAGGAGCTTCCAATATGATTAACATAGTTACCATCTGTTTCTTAAAATTTTGACTTTTTTATATCTTTAATGCATTTAAAGCTGTTATCAATAATTTGTTTTATAGAAATAAATTGGTGGTGTTGGTGGGACTAATCCCCAACTGGTCTAGTAGAACTAGACCAGATCCATGAGATCATAGACAGCCAAAAAGTCCAAAAGCAGATGTGGACTTTTCACGACCTCTTCACGAGAAAACCCCAAACACTTCAAGATGTGTTGCGGGCAAAACGGAGCATTGTCGCACTTGGGGCATGATGGGTATTTTCTTTCACAGTCCTCAAAGATCATACATTTCAAGTGACCAGTAAAAAGTCGAGACAGTGTCGTCTACTCTGGAGCCCTTAAATGTTGTGGTGGCTCCAAGATGTCTTTGGAAGTACCAAGGGTGAGCAGGAGGGTCAGCCCAGGTTTTAGAAGTAAGTTGTTTAGCAATAAAAGAAATTCCTGATGGTGTTAGTGCCATGCGATCTTCCGGGTTCAAAGGATTACTGGCGGCAGCCTTTGCAAGGTTGTCGGCTACTTCATTCCCAGGCAGACCAACATGCGAGGGGACCCACTGGAGGTGGATTGGGTGTTGAACTGAAAAGCTTTTCATCAAGAGTAGAATACTTCTACTAGTACTGTCGCCGACAGATTGCCAATTGAAAAGGCGCTGGATCGAGGATCCACTGTCTGTAAAGATCCATATCTCCGAGGAATCATTTTGTGTATTGTTATCTAACAAAGAAAGTCCACTCATGATGGCGATGAGTTCCGTTCTGGAGACGGACGTGTGGTCAGCAGTTCTTTTTTTCAATGGAATGGTTTGGAAGTTCAATACATACTCCGCTGCCAGTTGCATTGGTGTCCAATTAGAAATAAATTACTGACAATAAGTATAATTCATGGAAATATAAATTTATATAAACACTATAATCAACTCAATAAAATAATGGTGTATATTAATGAATAGGACTCTAAGAAAACTAATAAACTAATTATTTTATTCCAAAATGCCTACTTACTATATTTAAAAGATAATGTTATTAAAAAAAGAAAAATTCTTTGATACTGAAAAACCTCTTCAGAATGAAAGGCTAAAAATTTGATTCCATAGCTACTAACATAAATTACATCATAACTTACATTAAGCATGATAACCCATTAATAAAATCTAAGTTTTTTGCAAATTTTATATCTGTGTACATTCTTAATTAAGTAAAGTTCCGTTATAATGATAAACCATAAGTCTCTTGATAGCTTTCAACTAACCACTGGTTATTTATTTTTCTGTTTAGCGATTTGTAATCCTATAAATGTCAGTTGTTGCTGTATTGGAAACCTTAATGTAACTAAAAAATTTTGCAATATGTTCTCTTTGCATATTTTCAGATAATTTAAATCTTCTTTCGTCAATAGTACCTTTGGTAGTAGTATCACAAAAACATAAAATTAAAATATTCATTGAATAGGAAATAGTTTCCGATTTCAATTAATATATTTTAAAACCAACATCGAATTTCGTACATTTTCTATTCGCATTATATTAACTTTTAATATGATAAATGAAACTTTTTATGCATGATATTAGTAAAGCAAATTAGAAATACAAACGTATTTTATGAATGGCAGCAAATAAACTATGAAAGCAGTAAATCTTAATAACTTACTAAAAGTATTTTAAATTTTAATATGAAAGGATTTACTCTTAGATATCTTAAAAATAGCCCACATTATTCTATTATTTAAATTCTTTTTGTATTTACATATATCTTTCTATGATATAACATTATTTTGAACTAAATATTTCTAAATAATTTTTTATACAATTTTTAAGTAAACTATTTTGTAGTGGATAATTTATTTAATTTTCAATGAAATTTATATTTGACAAACATTTTGCGTAAAATAATAAGATTTATTGAATACATAATAACATATACAGCACATGTAACTATAGATGCCGAATTTTAAAACTAATCATAATAAAAAACTGCTAAGAAATTTGGCATAGTAAGCAAATAGAGAATTAGATTTTTATAAGAAACTAATTTGGAAATCTGGATAAAGTTTGAACATAAATATGTGCAAGATTTCTTCAAACTAATTAAATTAATAAATACTTCAGAATTTAAATGTTCTCCAAATTTTACAAAATTTTCTGAGTTTATTTAATGTTTCGAAATCTATAAGAAGATCTTTGATTTATTGGAATAATTAGAAAATCAAAGATCACTTTTTGGAATAAAGCTTAAATAAAATTTTCGAAGAAAAAGCTCCAAAATTTTTATCTTTTTACAATAAATCTGGAAAAGTTATGTTCACAAAACATTTTTTTGAAATTTACCATTATATTGAATCAAAAATATCAAAATGCTTTTTTAAATTAAATTTCCCATTTAATTTTAAATCTATTTTAAGCAATAAAAATTCTAAAATTTATGGCAACAACAATCTTGTTCACATATATTATTAAAATTAAATCATCTCTTCAGAAAATAGAAATTCTCAGGTGACAATTTTTAGTTCATATATTTCTACTCTGTGTACTTTGAATTAATTTTTTAAAACTATTTTAAAATTTGATAGTTTCAACAGTGATAATTAATATTGTCAAGAAACTAAACTGTGCCAATATTATTTTGACAAGCTTTCATAGTGAAAAATAATATTGAAAATAAAATATGAACCGAGATAGTTGCTTAGCTTCAAAACTTTTAAAGAATAAATATTTCGCTATTCACGCCACAATAAATTTTATAAATAATTATGAGAAATGGCATAGGAAATATTCTAAAATATTCCAACGAACAGTATAACACAATTATAAGATAATATAATCTAATGAAATTTAAAATCATCTTTGAGTTGAAGGCCTTAAATCTAAATACTTACGCCGTAGCTTAGGTTTTTGACTAACGATCAAGTACATAGCCTTATCGACAACATCAGTGTAACAGAATTGGCCCAAAACATGCCAAATCTAAGAGCAAAGCTAATTCTGAAGACTTTATAGATTCCTAGTTTAATTTACTTGTTCATCACTCTCAGTCATTATTGTATAAGAAGGGTAATTTGATCACACACAAGACCAATATTTTAAAATAAACTCTGGGCTATTTAAAATCTCAACGAAAAATACGGGAATCGATCATGATATGTTGAACCAAAAGCCAGAGTATTGACAGCCATTTCTGCTTATAGAGTATTCGAATTAACAAAAAATAATCACTTGATCAATAAGTTGTTCGTGCTTTAATTAGCTCTTACATACTAGGCTTAATTCAAAAGGATGCTTAGGTTTAAAATTGATTATAGGCTACTGTAAACATAAACTATCTAAATGGGCGATTAATTGTTTGTTATTTTAAAAGCACTTTTCACATTAGAAGGTTAATTCAATTCAAATTTAGAGTTTGAAGACTGTGGCTTGATTATGCTGTATTATCACTTTTTGATCCTGAAGGTTAATTAGACGTAATCCGTAATTTAAAATGAACTCCAAATTAATAAAACATCCAAGTTCATGGTAGAAATGTAACAATCTAACTGTTGAATCAAATGCTAGAACAATAACCATTCAGTTGCCTGCTTGGTATAAAGGTGCCGTGGATATGAATTAAACAGGAATTGTCGAGCTAGGTCCAGAAACTTTCTAAATAAATAGTGTAAAATCTCCTCTCTTAGACAAGAAGTCAAAACATTGTGTATACTCGAAAAGAATTCAAATAATGTATTATACAAAAATTTTCTTTCGTCAGTGGTGTGCTTTATTTGTCTCTTAAACATGAGTTTTTGCCAATAAAGACTAATTTGATCACTACCTGCAATTTAATGCAAATTATAAGCATTTTTAAAGTCGAAACTTTAGGTCAGATTGAAACTTATGTATCATAGAACCAAAGACAAAAACGCAAATTATTTGACTTCCTGATGAATTTTTCAATAATGATAGCCTAATAGGTTGTTTCCAAAAGTAAATAAATTTTAAATCAGTATCCAAAAAAGAGAAGAAGTTTATAGATTTAATTTTTCTATAAATCATTTTAAAAAATCCATATTATTTTTTAGGGTACAGCAATTTTAAGGTTCAATATAATCATACGAATATATGAAGTCAACTTTAAATTACTTTTATTCTTGTTAAAGCCTCATAAGTTTCAGGTACTAAGAGGAATCACTAAATTTTCCTGCGTTTAATGTAATTTAATTTTAAAATTGCTTTTGAATCTATTTTAGAGGTTAAACAATTTACAAGATTATTTAAAAATATTTGTATATTAATTACTTTTTTACTTCCTCTCTCCTATAATTAAATTTTACGAAATATAATTGCATTTATTGACAAAAGTCCTAGAAAGCTTCGTAATGGTGGGCTCTTATCATAGCTTTATGATGTAAATCTGAAGTCGGTTGGCGATGTTTAGAAATGTAAATTGAGTTTAAAAATATACTGAAAAAGAACTAAAATTACAATTCGAAGATACTGAAGGTAATCCTTTTGAAAAGTAGATTTTATTGATTTCTCACAATAATCAATGTATGCATATCAATATACAAGTATTTTTATGAAATATAAATTTTTGACTCACTCACAAAATTTATATTCAGTTTGCAACAAAACTAATTTGCATTCGTGATGTTTTAAATAGCATTATGTGTTCTTAAATGTACTTTTATTCAAATTTCCAGCTTTTTTTAAGAAAATTTAAGCTGCAGTGATATTTTATGTAATTTATTTGAAGATTTTTTTGTTATAAACTATACTATTCAAATCCATTAATTCACGTCATCATTTTTTTGTCTTATTTATGTTATTTAGCTTGTTTGAGATTTTTTGTAACTTTATTCGAAAACAGGAGTTGACATTAATCTAAAATTTGTCTTATTAAATAATTTAAATAAATCCTATATTTTTGAAGAATTTAGTTAAAAATGTAATAATTTATGTTCAATGCTGAGAAAATTGATTTAACGACTCTAGTGTCAGTTTGAGACATATTGTGATTAAAGTTTGTTTTTATAATTATACTAACGTTAAGTGATCACTAACAGAATACCAAGTAATCATATGTTATGCAAATGTGGAAAAACTTTACTTGCACATAAAAATAGTTTAAAAAGCATTTTGTTAACTTTTATTTTTTATTTAATATTTTATTCCCATCTAGTATATATTTGATTTCTGTTATATAGCATCAAATAAAATTTTAATAGTTAATTATTTCATTTTCTTATGCTAAATTAAAAATTTCTAGGATTCTAGTGAGACATTTGTTACAAAAAAATTTTAATTATTATCAAAAATACATAAATTGCAGTTTGTTACATGTCAAATACTTTTACAAACATGTAATTTCAGAATTGGAAAGTAAACTATACCAATTCAGATAAAAACCTTTAAGAGACGACATTTATATGAAACAAAATCATTTATATGCGTTTTTAATAAAAAGGAGCATACTAGATGTAAATAGATTGATGTTCTTTCTGTGAGCTTATCTGCTAGAAAAGCTACAAGGCCTTTTATGCATTAAGCCTTGCGGCCAAAACAAAAACTAGAAGGTCAATGCTTTCATAACTTCGTAGCAGAATAACAAAAGACACCCACGCATTTTTCTGGGCGTATTAAAACTGTTTTGTTCTTACATATGAGATACATATTTTTATTTTAAAAGTAACGTCAAAATATTTTTAAAGTCTCAAACCTTCTAAAGAATTACAGTAAAAGCTTCATGTTTTTTCTTAGTATGTACGAAAAAGTTTACTAGAAAACCTTATATAATATTTATTTGTGGAAAACCGCTTTGAATCATTAGTTTATATTTAAGAATGGCTTTTATATGTAAAAGACTACAATTTAAACTTAAAAATATTTGAAAACAGTAAAAATTTCTCGTGAATTTTTTTTTACTTAAAATTTCATTACTGGACATTGTTTTATATATTCATAAAACGCAAATGTTAAAATAATGAAAATATAGTCATTTGTAGCAGTAACGCTTTAAGTTACAGAAATAATTTGAGCTAAAGCTAAGGAATAGTGAAAAAAGTTTTACACATAATTAAAAAATATTTTATTTAATATCAATGGTTTTCCTAAAATTTGTCTCAAATAGAGGGAACAAACCAATAAAATATCCTTGTAAATCATATTATTTACAAATTAAAATAAAGATACCCCTTAACTGAAAATCCTTATATCTATGACGATAACTAAATAGATATCGCTCAAACCATCAATCAAGCAACTCGTGGATTCCAGTTCCACAGTTGGTGCAAATATTTGTAATTTTTTTCATTGAATGTAAACTACAAAGATTTTACTTCGTTTACTTTTTAATATTATTCAAAATATTAACTCGCAAAAACATTTTATGTCTATTTCTATGTATTTATTTCACAATTAAAGATAATGAGTTTATTAAATTTTTGGAATTAAGTATTTATGCGAATGCGAATAAGTAATAGGATAAAATTAAAATTTAAATGCAACTCTTATCTTTAAAATATTTCCCATTTTAACTCTAATCTGCCTTAACTCACAGAAATTCTAGAATTTCGAATAATGATTTCGGAGAAAATGAAAGTTATCTAAAAATAGCATATTGAAAGTAAATATAGACATTTTCTCGAATAAATTTCACTGCACTAGCCTACTACTCGTCAAACAACGGAGTAAAAGGAAAGGATTTTAATATTAATATAATCTTAAATTGATGTGAATTCCCAGCCCGCAGATGATTTTATCCTTAATTACGCATTCTTTTTTGTACATTTTGGCCGCTTTAAAATTCAATGATTGGAATTTAAATAAAATGAAATTCAATTTTAAAATGTATTGTTATTGTTTAATAAAGTTTAATACATAAAATATTTACTGTTTTAAATTTTTAGACTTATATACATATAAACACTATATTAAGCACTTTCATAGAAGTATGCTAAAACTTGTAAGCGATTGGTAACATTTAAATTTGGTAAACTTGTAAACATTTTAAAATGGTTTGTAAAAAATAATAAATGTTCTACAAAGTTCTGTATATAAAATCCTTATTCTGTGTGTTCACTGAATTTTCCTCTTGGACCCAATATAGAATGATTATCCGGAATAATCTGTGGTCTCAATCTAATTTGAAAGGTAGACTGTTTCATTTCAAAATTTTAATTACTGTATTTATAGATAATTTAAATATTAATTAACTCTGACGTGAACTTATTGTAGTTTCATTTCCAAAATACACACTAATCCGGAACTATTTTCACTTCAAGGATGAAAATATGTACTTCTTAAAAGTGTCATCTGTTAATAACGTCCAGAGGGTAGGTAAAAAAAACTTTGCATTCATCTTCTTTCTCATTATTCCAACATTCTTACAATGTAAATTGTTAAAATAAAATTCACTAATTTTCCCGATTTTTGGAAATTATTGTTCATACCCACTTCATTGATTTCGCTCTTTCCAATACTCTTCTTAAATGCTTTGGAATGCGGCAGAAGGGATTCTCGATTTCAAAATTAAATAACTTCGTTTAAACAAAATTTCTCAAACATTTTCCACGTCATCGGTTTATTTTCCAGGTATCTGTACGTGATATATCATTTAATGGTTCGAAACAGGATATTGAATGAAGCTAAGTGAAATGTAAGTACAGATGAAAGATTGTATAAAGGTTTTTTGTGTTTTTTCCAAATCACTTCTGACAGCTGGATGCACATTTTTCACAGGAAGTCTCTGTTTGCAAAAGCAAGCAGATTTGACCTGATATTAAGAAATAAGAATGATTCATATAAATAAAAAATTAGAATTTTTAACCTTTAAAACTGCTTTAATTTTTTCCGGAAATCTATTAATAACATTGATGTTGAATAGTTTATTATTATTTTTACATTTAATAATTTCATTAATTTTTTGAAATTAATTTACAGTTTTGCACACAATAGCAAATTTGATAGGAATATACTATTTAAAGTTAATGGTAAACCATAACAAATATTCTCTTTTCTGGAGTATCAATTTAGTCAAGGAAATAAGAAAAAATTATCTACTACATTTTTAAAATTTTTTAATCTGAAATTCTTATAAGGGCAAATTAATAAGCTGGATTAAAAATTTGGAAATCATTGCTTTCTTGTTGATACTTTTTAATTACAACAGGCTGTAAATAAATTATATTAATTTCTGCTCCATACTAAAAGCATTAAAAGATAAGGTACTTTTCCATTTCGCCAACGCAACTCTCGCCAAGCGAAAATTAAGTCGCCAATTGGTGACAACACACATTATACACATACAATTATTTAAATAATGTTTTACATTATTATGTTTTACATACATTAAAAAATGTTATGTTTTACATAACATTTTTTAAATTTATTTATTTAATTGTTGTTCTTGTGTTTACGCTATGCGTGGAATAATGGGTACCAGAGCCACAATTTATTTACTTATTATATTAGATTACAATTTATCGGGTGATGCATATTTCAAAATCTTTTTATTATTTTTTTAAAATATTTTAATGTGAATTTGTTAAAGATATATTTTTAAAATCCAATTTTTTCTAGAGAGATTTTATGAAATCATTAAATTTGTATATATAGCAACATAGCATAATATTATGAAATGGAAAAAAAAGAGTCGAAATAAAGTCGTTGACAGTAAAAGGCCGTCACATGTTTTGGAAACGCAGCAGTAAAAGGTTACCAGCTGAGATATTCCCTCTAGCGCCGGTTGTTTCATTTTTGGCGACTTTATCGCCTGCACCGGCGAAATGGAAAAGTACCAAAGATAATTTTATTAAAATACTAAAATAGTGTTGTATTTACATATTTAAAAGTGTAAAAATAGTATTATTAATAAATATTTTCAGATTTATTATTATATTAATTTGTCATGAAATTTAAATAATAATGCAGTTGCAAATTTTTATTAATCATTTAATTAATCATGCCAACAAAAGTTGTAATGCATTCAAACAGGCATTGCATTTACGTTGGTTTGGTTTGTTTATAGCTCTAAGACCATTTTTTACACACGAAAATTAATTCAACCGCGTCCTTCAGTTATCCGAATCATTTTTCTCTTCTATAGCAGAAGTGGATTTAACTATAATTTGTGGTCAAATTTTACATATTGTTGATAATGAGATCAGTAATTATAATTAATGTGCTGTCTGATTTACTACAAGTATCAAAACTTAAGATAAAAATCGAATCCAGAAACATTTGAACTGAATGACTCACCTTTAACTGTCTAACCAACAACTCAGGCGCACAAATACTAAAAACTATCGATTCAATAATAATAATCACTTTTCTAGAAATTTTAAGCGTTGTTCATTCCCTCAAAGAACTGGCTTTACATTATAAGTTTGTAGAAAATTATTCAGAGAGTCAACGTAATTGATATATCACAAGTTTTTCATTAATCTAAAATAAATGTTACTGAATAAAAATTTCAAAGAATGTCATGAAAGTTTCTAGACACCCATTTTTCTTCCGCGGAAATATTAAAAAATCAAAGCTTTACACAAAGGAAGAGCATAAAATATTTAAAGTGAAGCAGTTTCATGCATCGAAGTTCAACAACCTTTTTATTAGATAAGACATTTTTCAATATGTGTAGTCCCCTTACATTAAAATTTCATATATATATACAGATGGAGGACAAAATAATACGAACACCTGTGAAAATGTATGACGCATTTCACACCTGCAGTACAGCCGCGTCACCTGCAACAGAAGTCTGGCACCTAGTGAGCGTGAAGGGGAAGGTATCAGTCTCTCAACAGCAGTCACCTGAGTTGCATGCTTCTACCGAACTGTCTGTGATAAGTTGAGATGTCAGACCTGTCAGAGTTCCAAAGAGAAATGATAGTTGGAGCGCGTTTAAGTAGAGCATCGGTTACGGAAACAGCAAACATTTTGGGGTTTGCAAGGAGTACGGTATCAGCCGTTATGACAGCGTACACAAAAGAGGGTAAGACGACGTCTTCAACGCACAACAGTGGCCGAAAGTCAAAGCTTGCTGATAGGGACAGACGGATCTTGAAATGCATAATAGCCCGAAAGCACAAGGAATCATTATCCGAGATAGCATCCGAAATGAACAGTCATCTCCAGGACCCCGTTTCAACAAAAACTGTCAAAAGGGAACTTCATGCTGCGAACATTTATGGCAGAGTGGCAATTCGTAAGCCCTTGGTGACAGCAACTAATGCTTTCAAGCGATGCCAATGGTGCAGAGATCACAAAGGCTGGTCTCCACAGCAGTGGAAACAGGTAATATGGTCAGATGAATCGTCATTCACTCTATTTCAGTCGACCGGACGCGTTTATGTCTGGAGAACGCCTAGAGAAGTGTTTCATCCTGAATACCTCTTGCCGACTGTGAAGCATGGGGGTGGCTCAATTATGGTATGGGGTGCGATATCTTGGCGCGGTCTTGAACCATTTGTTATTATGCATGGGAGGATCAAATCCAATCACTATCTAAGCATTCTAGGGGATCATGTACATCCTTTTGTCCAGACTGCATTCCCTGGAGAGCGACCGCATTTTCAAGACGATAACGCCCCTATCCACACTGCTAGGTGCGTTCAAGAATGGTTCGAAGGGCATGACGATGGAGTTGAACATCTCGCCTGGCCCCCTCAGTCTCCGGACTTGAATATTATTGAACATTTATGGGAATATTTGGAATCCAAACTTCGTTCCCGATTTCCACCTCCATCCGGACTTTCGGAATTAGAGACCTCTCTGCAGGAGGAATGGCTTAATATTCCTTTGAATATTGTCCATGACCTTTATGAATCTATCCCACGTCGCATGAAATCTGTACTTCAGTCAAAGGGTGGTCCAACCCCCTATTAATAAAGATTTTCCATTATTTCACAGGTGTTCGTATTATTTTGTCCTCCATCTGTATATATATATATATATATATATATATATATATATATATATATATATATATATATATATATATATATATATATATATATATATATATTCCATTCTTGATTATTCTTTACCTCTCTGTTACTATTGTTGCTGCTTTAGACATTACATAAAAATAAAAGTTATTAATTTATTTTTTTGGGTTCATTACTTTTTTCAATTTTACATTTTTTGTAATCTTTATATTTGATTAATTTTCATTTCTATTTATTATACTATTAATTTCTAAAAGATTTTATGTTTTAAATTTTTTTATCATTTTATGTTTAATATTTTGATATCTATTATTTAATGAAGATTATCTATCTATTTATCTGTCTGTCTATGTAGGTGTGTGTGGGTGTGGGTTTGGTAGGTATGTGTATGTGGATGAGTGAATAGATAAGTATATAATAGCTAGACATATGCCACTTTAAAGCAAAAAAATTGAGCGACGCAACACAAGTTACACAGCTGGACAATTGCTAAGGACGGATAACACTATCATCCATAGCAACCACAAAATGAAAGGAAGCAAAATGTGGAAAATTAGAATAGGTGTGGGATATAGTAAGAAGTATGCTTATGCAATTTTTTTCCTCGTCTGTTCATCACGTGATAGCGTTCATAATAGCTTTAAAGGTTTTGACGCGTGTGAACAGTTGTTGTTTCAAGTCAAAGTTTTACGGGAAAGATTTAATAGACGAACTTGAAATTTTTGGCATGTCTTCCCGACATCACTTAGATGATTTTATGCTTGGCTGAATTATTGGAAAGATCGAAGAAGGGCGAAAAATAACAGATGTTGCCAGGAAGTTTGACATCGCTTACAGCGTTGTTTCACGCCTGTAGAAGTCATTTAAAACTACTGGAATGTGTGGTAGGTGCCACGAGAGAGGTCGTGTTAGAAGGAAGGCGCCTGCAGAAGACAGATATATCGTCCTATCAGCAAAAAGAAACAGGCTCACCGCAGCTCAGCAGGTGGCAAATCAGTTTCTTGCTGCCTCAGGAAAGCAGATCTCCCGAAAATCTGTTGCCAGACGTTTGAGGGGAGGAGGACTATATGCCCGCAGACCTGTTGTGTGTGTCCCATTGACCAGATACCCTCACCGTTCTGCCCGTTTGCAATGATGTCGTGAGCATCGCAATTGGACTGAACAGGACTGGGCATGCGTACTATTCTCAGATGAGAGTAGGTTCAGTCTGTCATCGGATTGTAGACGCCAACTGATCTGGCGCGAGAGTGGTACTGCTTATTGTCCAGAAAATATTCTGGAAAGGGACCGATATCCGACATGCAGTGTCATGGTGTGGGCTGGCATCATGATCAATGGCCGCAAACCCCAACAAGTAGTTACGAATGGGACTATAACGGACAACTATACATTAATGAAGTTCTACTTCCTCATGTTCGCCTTTTCCGTGGTGCTGTTGGTGATAAATTTGTTTTTATGGACGACAACGCAACATGTCATCGAACACTCACTGTTCAGGATTGTCTAGACAGCAAGGGTATTCAATGCCTCGTATGGCCATCACGTTCTCCAGATCTAAACCCCATTGAAATTGTGTGGGATGCTTTGCAGAGGCAAGTTACTGGTTGAAACTATCCTCCGACAAACAAGAACACCCTCATCCGTGCACTCCCAGAGGAATAAATTGCCTCAACAGCTGCTGGATAATGTTGTGCAAAGTATGATACGACGTGTGGAATGTTGCATCACACTCCACGGTGGACATGTCCCGTACTGATACCTTTCTTCCAGGTGCCTGCTGACTTTTAGATGCATTGTTCCCTTTTTCCCTATGCAGCATCAAATGAACATTTTTTTTCTTTCAGATGTTTCACAGCTTTTGTACTTTCCAAAAAAATAAATATTCTTTATTCTAATGTCTGCACAGTGTGGGAACTATATTTTATCCTACTAGGCCTCATGTCTCGCTTAATGTTATGCTACATTGCAATTTGTGATTCGTCCTTAGCAATTATCCAGCAGTGTAATTTTACCATAAATATTGCAATAAACGAGTTTTAATAGTAAGAAATATTTTTTATTAGTTAAAGAAGTGAACTCTTGATAAACAGTTTAAAAAATAATATGATAGATAATATTTTAACTAAGGATGCTTAGTTTCTTATTAAGAAAAAGCAATTTGGCCAGTACATTTCATAGATAATATTTTTAAGTAATACTTTTTTTTCAAAAATTTTAATTATAGGTAAAAAATATATCATGTTTACAGTTTTTTCTAATAACGAAATAATGCTTCTTTATCAGAAAAACAGCAAACGCGATTTACTCTTTTACTTGTAATTAAAATTTTGAAAAAGAACTACAATGTATTAATAAATCGCAATTCATTTAGGTTGTTGAAATTCCTTTAATTGTATAAATATTGCCACAACGATTGGTGTTCCCACCTTATTGTGGTGTTGTGGTTTGCGTGTGTTGTCGATCCCGAGAGCTATACCGGCGGTAGTTTAGCTACAGGCAGGATCACACAAGCCGGACTGGTCGGAGGGGAGACACCAGACAAAGAGGAACATCCTGATCCTCCAGGTTGGGGTTGAGCATACATATTTTGCAGACTGAATTTCAATCCAGATAGAACATTTGTCCAATATGCATCTAACAGCTATGTCATTTTAGTATAATATTAAATTAAAAATATTTGCTTTAATTTAATTATTTCACTTTTTAAATTTTGATAAAATTTATTAACAAAATTTATACACAAAATCAATTTTAAAGCAATATTTTAAGTGATATGAATAAATAGGCATGAAAAATAATAAAACAAACTCATAAGCAAAATCACTAGAATTTTTGCAAAATTTTAGAATTTTTATCAAAATTTCTTAGACATTGATTACAATAAATTTTGAGTATACAGAGATAATACAATGACAAATAAAGAGCTTATAAAATTAGTATATTATTCTGTACATTAACATCGCACCAAAGCAATGTAATAAGAACATTAAAGCAAAGTAATAAGAACATTTATGATAGTAACTTAAAATCATTCATCACTATTTGCCAAGTGGAAGAATTATTGGCATATTACCAATTTAATTATGAATGCGCATCTTTGACTGCAATAACATTTATAAATGAGCATTAAATTTTTAACAGTGTATAATACACTAGGAAGTTTCATTTGCTAGATATTTTGGTATAGAGACCATATAATCTAACATGCCAAATTCTGAATTTTTTTGGCGATGAAGAAATGTTGCCAAGATGATGTATAGTGATGTGCGCGATTATGTAAATACTAGGGTTACCAAAATAGAATTTTCTGCACAATTCTTATGACATGTCTCCATCTCTATGACATAATAAACACCAGGTTGCTAGATACAGAAAAAAAATCCGCCAAAAAACCATCAAACTCAGAATTCGATATGCTGGATTATATGGCATCTTTGTCGATATTTTTAAAATTTGTGGCCGATATTTTTAAAATTAAACGTCAGAATATGGATAATTCAACAAATGAGCTTCAAAAGTATCAGTTAGTTTGTCTGATGCTCAATGGTCAGTCATTATTTTGCACACGAGAACTGATTCGACCAGAGACAAACGCCTTAAGTGGATTCCGAATTAGTACAAACATCAACGCAGGATTTGGAAATCAAATTCAAGAATTAATCAACTTTACGCAGACATGAAAATGTAGCTTCTATAACCACGTATATTTTCAAAAAATAATAAAAACAATTAATTTGAATAAAAATAAATTAATAATTAATCTTTAAATCGATATACAATCTTTGAAATCTTTTTCTTTCTTAATAATTAATCTTTAAATCGATATACAATCTTTGAAAGTCTATATTTGCCAAATTAAGTTTCAAAGAGAGCTAATAAGCTTAGTTTCTCTGCCTCTCGGCATTTTATTAAAACGCAATAAGTTCCAAGAATGTTATTGAAAAGATTATATCTTATGACGTGTTATCGAACTTTCTTTTGGAATCTTACACAGTAAAGTAAAAAGTTTCTAGCTTTTCTTCCATTAAGAAATATAATACGAAAAATCCTTTTACCAAATAATTAATATCTTCATTGATTTTTTTCCATTCTTAAGGATTTTGTATTAAAAATACAAATAATTTACTTATTGCTAAGAATTTTAATATATTAGAAAGCTGTGCCCATTTTTTGGAATAAAACTAAATACAAATTTTTCATAATGCCTATAAACTTTATTAAAAAATATAATTGTCAATATTATAAATGATTTCTTGCCAACGTGAGGGTAATTTTTATATACCATTTTTGGAAAACGTTTCATCTTTTTGTGCGGAAAAAATGAAACAGTGCTTGATTGCTATCTTCTTCGTTTTTGAATTTTTCACAGTTCAAAAACTTTTTTAATGACTAAAACAAGTGATAGTTGGAGAGTGGGATGTTCGAGGAAAATGGTATATGAGACAGAATATCTCAGCCTAATCTGCAATCTTTTGACAAACTCTTTTCTCGGACTGCTCTTTCTTAGGGCATCACCGAGCTCTTTTCTTAGACTGCTCCCATTAAATTATACAGTTGTTGACAATGCTTCACGGATTGAGAATTTCGCTCAATTTTAAATGCTGATAATATATTGATTCTCAAATGTCCTACCAT